>CM034302.1:41871471-43071471 GCA_019925795.1 Dendrobium chrysotoxum
AAGTTAGGCAAGTTTTATTTTAAGTATTTTGGTCTGATCGTCCCGGACGATACGTGTATCGTCCTGGACGATTCACTACAATCATGCCTAAATTAGTCTGGTAATTAAGGAAAGCAATTAATGTTTAATTGATACGATCACATCGTCCAGGACGATCGCAGGATCGTCCCAGACGATCGTGATCGTCTTGTGCATTTCAGCTGTACGTCCAGAACTATTTACAGGACGATTTGGGGCCTTTTTGAACTAATCGTACAGGACGATGACCCCATCGTACTGGACGATCAAGTCATTTTTTGGTCGTCCAGCACAGATTTCTCTGGACGACCCGAACTGTCTTCTGGACGATTTCCTTCAATTTGAACTAATCGTCCCGGACGATCGCAGGATCGTACGGGACGATATGAACAACTTTTTCTACTGATCGTCCAGAAGAGCCAGATCGTCCAGGCTGAAACAGCTGAATTTGAACTGATCGTACAGGACGATCTTGCCTGGACAATTGAGATTTAGGGCAAATTTTAAGCCCTCCTTTAAAAGAACTTTTTAATTTTTGGAAAAATCTTTTGCTGCCTTCCTTCCCTGAGAAACCCTAGAGAGAGAGAGAGTTGGGAGAGAGAGAGAAGATCTTGTGAGGGGGAGTTAGTGAGGGATTCACTAAGGTTGCTCCGAGCACGGATCAGAGTCGTCTTCTCCGCTCGTCGTCTTTCGTCTAGTCAGTGTTCGTCGTGGGAGGATCGTTAGCAAGAAGATCCGGGTTCTCTCTCTGCCCGCTTCAGGTGGAAGCAAAGGAGTTCGTAGGTTCTCTGCCTGCTTCAGGAGGAAGCGAAAGGAGTTCGAAGGTTCTCTGCCTGCTTCAGGAGGAAGCGAAAGGAGGTCAGGTTCTCTGCCTCACCGTGTGGTGAAAAGGAGGTGTTTTGTACAGGCTTCTCCGCCTTGCTGTGGGAGCAAAAGGAGAGTCACTTTCATTTAGTGCAATACCCGGAGGGGAGGCTCCGGGGAGTGGACGTAGGTCAAGTTGACCGAACCACTATAAAATCTGGTTTGCTTTTCTGATTCAGTTTTGCATTTTACTTTTCAATATAAACTGCTTGGGTGAATATCGTTGGTTGATCTTTTCTTTATTGTTTACTTGTTTCCGCTGCTAAGTATCGAAAAGATTTTTGTAGTTATCGTGAAATTTTTAAATAACCAATTCACCCCCCCTCTTGGTTAGCCTCGGGACTAGTTCACTAGGGCTTAACATCCCTTTCGAACTTTCAAGTGGTATCAGAGCGGGATTCAAAATTTCTGTTTAAAAACTTCTGAATTTGATCCAATGGCTAACTGTAACAATCGTAATACTGCTGAAGGTTATTCCATTACTAGACCACCGTTGTTTGACAATATTCCTTTTGATTTTTGGAAAACACGCATGTCTACTTTTCTACAATCTATTGATTATCGCATGTGGATGTTAGTTAAGGACGGATACGAACCACCTTTTCGAATGATTAACAATGTGAAAACTGAATTGCCATTTGCTGATTGGACGTTTGATGATCGTGATTTAGCACAGTTGAATGCAAAATGTTTGAACTGTTTCTTTTGTGCTTTGAAATCTGAAGACTATATGCGTGTTTCTACTTGTACAATGGGAAAGGAAATCTGGGATAGGTTATGTATAACATACGAAGGTACAACTGAAGTCAAACAATCTAGGTTAAACATCTTGTTACATGATTACGAACTTTTTCGCATGAAACCTAGTGAGACTATTTCAGAAATGTACACAAGGTTCACTCAGATTGTTACCTCTTTGCATGCTTTAGGTAGAGAACTTACCAACTACGAAAGAGTAAACAAGATTCTTAGATGTTTGCCTGCTTCTTATGATGCTAAGATTACTGCTATTACTGAATCCAAAGATTTAAATACTTACTCTATTGACAGCTTACTTGGATCACTCATTGCTTACGAGCAAGGGGTGAACCAAAGGCAACTTGATGCAGGTGAACGCAAGAAAAGAGAAGACCGTGGCACTAAAGGCCAAAGATTCAGATGCTAGCACTTCCGGGTCTGATAGCGATGAAGTTGCCTTAATCACAAGGCAATTCAAAAGCTTTCTAAGGAAGAAACATAAGAACTATCAGAAGTGGAACAAGGGTAAGTTCAATAAAAACTTTAAGGGTTCATCTGAATCGGTTTGTTTTGAATGCAGGAAGCCTGGACACATTAAGGCTGATTGTCCAACACTTAAAGCTCACCCAAGCAAGGAGAAGAGTGAGGAGAAACCAAAGTTCAGGAAGGATAAGAAGCGGATTCAGAAGGCGTTCTGGGCAGACTCTGCATCCGACTCTTCTGAGACTGAAGCTGAAGAGGAGGAAACAAACTTGTGTCTGATGGCGGATGATCACCCTGGTCAGTCGGACCAGGAAGAGGTATGTGAGCTTACTTACGATCAGTTATTTGAAGTTTCTGAAAAGATTCATACATCGTATAGGAAGCTTAAGAAAACCCATGCTAGTTTGAAATTAGATTATTTGACTTTACAAAAAGAGCATGATTCTGTAGTTAAAGATTATTCCACACTTGATTCCAATCACATGTCTCTGCTTGATGAGTTTGATGAATTGAACAAAAAATATTCTGATTTAGTTTCTGAGCATGATTCTTTGAAAACCACGCATGTTGATTTAGAAAAAGCTTTTAAAGAGTTAGATACAATGGCATGTGAAGTAGAAAGTAGCAAGGGAACCTTGAATTTGAAATTGCAAGTTTAAAGAAAGAGAATGAGTTTTTGAAGTAAAAATCAGTGCTTGTGAAAAGAACAAAACACCGCCTACCTTTGAACAGTTTTATGCACCGCCACCTTTTAAAAATTCTGTTGCAAGTTCATCAAACCATGTTTCATACACTACTAGGAAGAGGCACTATCACTCACGACGTTTAGTTAATCCTTTTCCTGGTGTTAGATGTTTTTCATGTGGCATGTTAGGACACATATCACACACTTGTACTGTTCACCGTAGTACACATTGGGTGTGGAGACCCAAACTGCCTGTTTCACAGCACAGCACTGCATGCATCGCATTCTTCTTTTCATAAGAAGGAACCCAAACATGTTTGGGTTCCTAAGACTGACATTTGATGATTTTGTAGGTGTGCTCTCACACAAGACCTCGTGAGAGCATGTGGTACCTGGACAGCGGATGTTCTAGACATATGACTGGAGATGCAAATCAGTTCATTTCGCTGGAGGCCAGAGCTGGAGGCAAGGTTACACTTGGAGATAACACCACCAGGAAGGTGGTAGGCACAGGTATAATTGGTGATTCAAAGAACTTTATGATTGATAATGTTTTGCTTGTAGATGGACTGAAACACAACCTGCTGAGCATCAGTCAACTCTGTGACAAGGGATACAGCATCAAATTCCTGCCCACTGGCTGCATTTTAAGCTTAAATGATGAAGTTGTTTTGCAGGGGCAAAGGATCAACAACGTCTACAAGCTGGATGTAAGTAGCATTAAATCTGATAATTCAATTTGCTTAAAAACTGCTGCTGATGAGTCTTGGTTATGGCATAGGAGATTGTGTCATGCCAGTATGAAAACCCTTAGGAGAGTCACCCAAAAGGACTTAGTTAGAGGTGTGCCCAAGCTTAAGTTCACTAAGGATCACCTGTGTGATGCCTGTCAGTTGGGGAAGCAAGTCCAGTCCTCTTTTCACTCTGTTAAGGACATTAGCACCTCTAGACCTTTAGAAGTTCTTCACATGGACCTCTTTGGACCCATTAGCACTGCCAGCTTAGGGGGGAGAGTCTATGGTTTTGTGATTGTTGATGATTATTCAAGGTTCACTTGGGTTAAGTTTTTGTCACACAAATCTGAGTCATTTGATGAGTTTAGATCTTTCTCTACTTGGATTCAGAAGAAGTTAGGATGTGAGATTATTACCATCCATAGTGATCACGGAGGGGAGTTTGAAAATGAAAGATTTGGAAGTTTTTGTGAGGATCATGGGATTAGTCACAATTTTTCAGCTCCTAGGACCCCTCAGCAGAACGGGGTAGCTGAAAGGAAGAACAGGACCTTAGTGGAAGCCGCTAGAGCCATGCTTGCCGAGTATTCACTTCCAAAATACTTTTGGGCTGAAGCGGTGAACACTGCCTGTTATGTGCTGAATAGGGTGAATGTGAGAGTCAAACTGAACAAGACACCTTATGAGATCATTAAGGGTAGAACACCAAATCTGTCCCACCTCCATGTCTTTGGCTGTAAGGTTTTCATTCTGAACAACGGGAAGTCACCCTTAGGAAAATTTGACCCCAAATCTGATGAAGGAGTGTTCTTAGGATATTCAAGTGTGGGGAAATCCTTTAGGGTGTTCAATAGGAGGACTTTGGTGGTGGAAGAAACAACCCATGTAGTGTTTGATGAATCTGATCCTAAGGAGTCTAGATCTGAAGTAGAAGATGAAGAGATTGTTGAGGTTACCCAAGGAGTTGGAAATACAAATTTGGAGGAAAGGGTAGAACCTCAAACAGAGTTGCCTAGAGATTGGAGATATTCTTCGAGTCATCCTAAAGAACTGATCTTAGGAGACCCTTCTGAAGGTGTTAGGACTAGGCATGGACTTAGGAAGGAAGTAAACCATTCTGCCTTTATCTCAATGACTGAACCCACCAACATCAATCAAGCCTTGTCGGATGAGTTTTGGATTTTAGCTATGCAGGAAGAATTGAATCAATTTGTAAGGAATGATGTTTGGGAGTTAGTAGAAAGACCTAGAAACCAAAGTATTGTGGGAACCAAGTGGGTCTTTAAGAATAAGATGAATGATTCTGGTGTGGTGGTGAGAAATAAGGCAAGATTGGTGGCTAAGGGGTATAATCAGATAGAAGGGATTGATTTTGAGGAGACTTTTGCCCCTGTAGCTAGATTGGAAGCCATTAGAGTGCTACTAGCCTTTGCCTGTTATAAGGGATTTAAGCTGTTTCAAATGGATGTCAAGAGTGCCTTTTTAAATGGGGTAATTAAAGAAGATTTTTTGTAGAACAACCCCCAGGTTTTGAGAGTTCCCAATATCCAAGTCATGTCTATAAATTAAAAAAGGCCTTATATGGATTGAAACAGGCACCCAGAGCTTGGTATGAGAGGCTTAGCACATTCCTGTTAGAAAGAGAGTTTGTTAAGGGGAGCGTAGACACCACCCTTTTTCTGAGGAGATTAGGAGATGACTTACTCATTGTCCAGATCTATATTGATGATATAATTTTTGGATCTTCTGATAAATACTTATGTGAAGAGTTTTCTAAAACAATGAGTAAAGAGTTTGAGATGAGTATGATGGGAGAATTGTCCTACTTTTTGGGGTTTAGCATAAGGCAAACGGATGATGGAACCTTTCTCGATCAATCAAAATACACTAAGGACATTTTGAAGAAATATGAAATGGACAAAGCCAAGCCAATCAATACTCCCATGCCCCCTCAGTTCAGTTAGATAAGGATTCAAATGGAAAATCTGTTGATCAGAAGAAGTATAGAGGGATAATAGGTCATGCTTTACCTGACTGCTAGCCGACCTGATATCATGTTTAGTGTCTGTCTTTGTGCTAGGTTTCAGGCTGATCCTAAAGAGTCCCACCTGACTGCTGTTAAGAGAATTCTTAGATATCTTTTAGGAACCCCAAACCTAGGAATTTGGTACCCTAGGCACAGCACCTCCTTTGAGATCATTGGATATTCTGATTCTGACTTTGCGGGGTGTAGGGTGGATAGGAAGAGTACTTCTGGGACTTGTCAATTTATAGGACAGTCGTCAGTCTCCTGGTCCAGTAGAAAACAGAACTCAGTTGCACTTTCCACTGCTGAAGCTGAGTACATTGCCTTAGGGAGTTGTGTGGCCCAAGTTCTTTGGTTGAAGCAGCAAGTCTTGGATTTAGGAGTACCTGTTGGCACAATGTCTGTTCTGTGTGATAATACTAGTGCCATCTGTATCTCTAAGAATCCAATCCAATATTCTAGGACCAAACACATTGACATTAGGCATCACTTCATTAGGGACCATGTTACAAAAGGGGACATTGAGCTACACCACGTAGCAACTGAAAATCAGCTGGCTGACATATTCACTAAACCACTGGCCTTTGACTCATTCAACATTTTGAGAACCAGATTAGGAGTGATTGATATAAATGATTGATTCTGATGACTGTTGATTTATGATTGTTATGATTGGTATTCTGATTTCGGTTAGTTAGTTTTTTGTATTCTATTTTCTGATTTCTGTTAGTTAGTTTTTGTATTCTGATTTCTGATTTTTGTTAGTTAGTTTTGGTTTGATTATTTGCTTTCAGTTGATTTTATTTCTTCTGCTGATTTCTGTGTTACCCTTTTTTGATAGTTTGATTTGAGTATTTACTTTGCTATGATTTTCTACCTGTTTTTATTTATTTACGGGTTCATATCTTGCACTTACTGTTTTATGCTTTTCAAGATCTGATCACCGCTCACTACTTCTGGTGATCTGAATTTTTGACTGGGAGTTTTTACCTTGTTTTGGTTTGGAAGCTGATAAGCAGTGATTGACTTCGCTGAATCTGTTAAAGGGAAGAAACATTGATAATTATTTCTCTTCCTCTAACTCCTTTACTGGTGTGTAGTTTCTTTTGAATAAAAATCCTTTTCAAAATTAAAATGTTAGTTTTTGAAATAGAGATTATTTTATCTTCCTACAGTAATCTGCCTCATATCAATAGTGTTTTTCAAAGTCTTGAGTCATTAGTTTGATTTTCTAAACCAAGTGATTGCATTTATCATATGTTGTATGGATTTTGTTTTGTGAATCGTTCTTCCTTACTGCGGAGAGTCATCTCCTATGTCTGGAAGATAATCTCACAGCTGAGACTCTTTAATGATTATGAAAAGGAGAAAGCTTATAAAAGATGCGCAGTGCGCCAGATAATTTGAAAAAGAGGCATAAAATGAGCCCAAAACTGAAAAGATGCGAAATTGCCAAATTGGATACACAAAGTGTATCAAAAATTAAAAGGTGCGCAAAGCGCCAACCAATTTGAAAAAGAGGCACAAAATGAGCCCAACACAAGCTTTCTTTCCTTTCAGATTATTAAATGTCTTAGAAAAATCTGTGCGCCACTTAATATTTTCAAAAGCTTGAGTCTTGAAAATCCTGATTTCTGATTTTTTACTTTGTAACACTATTATATCAGATATTTTTCTGGAACGAGGCTTGAAAGGATTTCTTTTCAAATCTAATGTCTTTTATTCTGAATCGGATTTTTGTGTTGAAAGAGGTTTGCATCGATAAGGTGCCCGGGGTCGGAGTTACGAAAGTTGATTATTTCCAACCTTTTTTGGATTTCAGCGCTGTCAATTGTCCTGTCATTGGTTTTTGAATCTAAAATCAAGAAAAAATTCTGATTTTCCTGTTTTGTAGTTTGTTCTATTTATGTTTTATTTTATGTTTTCTTATCGTGTTATATTTTTCACTCCTCCTTTTTTGTGATGTCAAAAGGGGGAGTCAGTTGTAGTCGTGTCTGTTTCTATTTTCTGAGTCATGTTTCCTGTATTGTTTTAGCTGTTAAATAAAAATTTAAAAAAAAAATGTTTATTTGTTTGATCTCCTAATTTACTTTTACTGTCAGATTACTTTACAAATGTTTGCCATCATCAAAAAGGGGGAGATTGTTGCAAATCTGGTTTTGATGATGACAAACATGTTTCCAGTGTGTTTTGCTTGGCTAATCTGTTTCAGGCACAAAAGACCGCGAGCCACTCAAGCCAACTCAAGATCGGGTTCAAGTGTGTCAAATGTATGATTTTTCTTTTTATTGAGTCAATTGTAATGTAACTGATCCCCTAGCTAAGTAACCTTGCACACACACACTCAGGGGGAGAGATTGAGTGAGTTAGAGTTTCTGTTCAAAATTTGTTCAGATCATCCTGGACGATAGTTTCATCGTCCTGGACGATCCAGTTAAAAATAGAAACCCTAATTAGGGCGACTAAGCTATGAGGGTCTGATTGAGCCGATCATCCTGGACGATCTACGGATCGTACGGGATGATATTCCCAAATCAGAAATTCTCAGCCGCCAGATTAAGTTAGGCAAGTTTTATTTTAAGTATTTTGGTCTGATCGTCCCGGACGATACGTGTATCGTCCTGGACGATTCACTACAATCATGCCTAAATTAGTCTGGTAATTAAGGAAAGCAATTAATGTTTAATTGATACGATCACATCGTCCAGGACGATC
Source organism: Dendrobium chrysotoxum (assembly GCA_019925795.1). Taxonomy (NCBI): domain Eukaryota; kingdom Viridiplantae; phylum Streptophyta; class Magnoliopsida; order Asparagales; family Orchidaceae; genus Dendrobium; species Dendrobium chrysotoxum. The sequence goes on from CM034302.1 coordinate 41,879,735, forward strand.
GCAGGATCGTCCCAGACGATCGTGATCGTCTTGTGCATTTCAGCTGTACGTCCAGAACTATTTACAGGATGATTTGGGGCCTTTTTGAACTAATCATACAGGACGATGACCCCATCGTACTGGACGATCAAGTCATTTTTTGGTCGTCCAGCACAGATTTCTCTGGACGACCCGAACTGTCTTCTGGACGATTTCCTTCAATTTGAACTAATCGTCCCGGATGATCGCAGGATCGTACGGGACGATATGAACAACTTTTTCTACTGATCGTCCAGAAGAGCCAGATCGTCCAGGCTGAAACAGCTGAATTTGAACTGATCGTACAGGATGATCTACGGATCGTCCTGGACGATCTTGGACGACAAGTTGAGATTTAGGGCAAATTTTAATCCCTCCTTTAAAAGAACTTTTTCCAATTTTTGGACGACAAGTTGCTTTTTCTCTGATTCAGTTTTGCATTTTACTTTTCAATATAAATTGCTTGGGTGAATATCGTTGGTTGATCTTTTCGTTATTGTTTACTTGTTTCCGCTGCTAAGTATCGAAAAGATTTTTGTAGTTATCGTGAAATTTTTAAATAACCAATTCACCCCCCCTCTTGGTTAGCCTCGGACTAGGTTCACTAGGGCTTAACATCCCTTTCGAACTTTCAGAAATTAGAGAAGCAATTTTCTCGGGAGATTCTAACTCAACTCCAAGTTCTGATGGTTATGGTTTTGAATTTATAAAAAATGTTGGCATATTATTAGTCCCAATCTTTTTACTGCAGTCAAATCTTTCTTCAATAATGGTTATCTTCCTAAGTTTGCTAAGGCTACAGCTATATCCCTAATTCCTAAAAAAGCACATGCTAATGATGTCTCTAACTTTAGACCTATTGGTCCGTGCAATATTTTTATAAAATTATTGTAAAGGTGTTGGCTACCCAGTTGAAACCCATCATGCCCCTTATCATTCATAATAGTCAAATGGCTTTTACTACCCAGTGTCTCTCTACTGATAGTCCTATTTTGGCAAATGAAATTCTCAACATGTTTAAGAAGAGCATTAAAAGGAATATTTTTGGGCTAAGTATGATATTAAGAAAGCTTTTGATATAGTCTCTCGTGACTTTCTTCTAGCTATAATGGAACAAAAGGGATTCCCACCTTTGTTCATAAAATGGATCAAAGTTATATCACTAGGATGAATTTCTCTCTTTGCTTCAATGGTGCTCTTTTAGGTTTTTTTTTTCTTCATCGTTCAGACTTAGGCATGGCTACCCTCTCAGTCCATATCTCTTCTGCATTATTATGGATTCCCTTTCATGTCTTCTTGAGAATAGCAATCATATTGGGGCTTTTGAGGGGTTAAAAATAAATGATTTTCAGCTCTCACACCTTCTCTATGTAGATGACCTATTAGTTTTGGTAAAGCTGAAACTCAAAATTATGGTCATCTCACTAATACCTTAAATTTCTTCAAAAATTGCTCTGGCCTTCACCTTAACTTGAATAAGAGTTCTCTCATGATCTCTCCTATGGCTCCCAATCACTCGGGTATTTTTCATCATTTGAATATTTATAACACTAATTTTCAAATTCACTTATTTAGGTGTTCCCATTTCTATGGAGAGATTGAAGATTGCAGATTTTTCCCCTCTTTTGGAAAAAATTACAAATCTTTTATCTTGTTGGAAAGCAAGGTTACTTTCTTTTACTGGTAGACTTCAATTTATGAAATATACGATTTGCAATATTGTGGCATACTAGCTAAGAGCTTCTATAATCCCAAAAGGCTATGTGCAAAGCTATTGAAAAAAATTGTGCTAAATTTTATACTTCGGTGGGGATCAAGAAAAGAGAATGCACCTCATTTCTTGGGAATATACGTGCAAACCTGTTAACAAAGGTGGGCTTGGCATTCCCTCCTTCTTGGCTATGAGATTTTCTCTTAATTGCTCCACTATTTGTAGAATGTATAATCATAATGGTCTTCTCTCTAATTGGTTAAGAATTAGATACATCTCTCCTTGGAAGCCTAGAACAACCAATTCAACTATTTTTGGAAAAACAGTTTGTCAAACATCCCTATTGGTTAGGAGTAAGTTTCAATTTGTCATAAAAAATGATAGTCCAGCATCTCTCTTATGGGATCATTGGTGTTTTGGGGAAACTTTTTCCTCTACTTTTTCGGACTTCGCTCTCTCTGATTATTATTCTCAATTTAAAACTTTAGTCAGTTGGATTCGTAATAATAATTGGTCTATACTGGATTATATCCCTCATCATATAAAGAGTAGCATTGCCAGCTATAATATCAGTAATCATAATAATAAAAACTTATTCTGGGAAAAAAAAGGATAATTGGGCCTACAAACACAATTATGCAGAGTTTTTTTTTTCTAATGAACCTAATTTCGACTGGGCTTCCCTAATTTGGCACAAGAAATATTCTCTCAGATTTTCTGTTTACTTTTGGCTGGCTTTTAACGGAGGTTTTAAAATGATGGTTGAGCTTTCTAAAAGGAACATTGCTATAGCAGATAAATTTAGCTCTCTTTGTCAAGGCTGCAATGAAACTCTTTCTCATATTTACTTTGACTGTGATTACTCCTTCAATGTCCTGATTCGTCTTCTTCCTCAATGTCAGAATTTTTTGTTAAGACCTAATGTCTCACAGACTTATGAATTTATTGGGGGTTTGCCTGGAGAGAAAAGTTTCAAAAATATTTATTACTGACCCTAAATGCTATTATCTATCACATTTGGAAGGAGCGTCATAGTAGAATATTTGGTAGTAGAGCAGTTTGTCCTACTACCCTTGCCACTCAAATTGTCAAGTCTATGAATCTCAAAATTTCAAATTGGAAAGAACGGAATATCATGAAGGAAAAGAGGTATCTATAAGTCTTTGTGTCATTTATTGGTCTGGGAACTCTTAGTAAAAACTGATCTCTAAAAGCACAGTTTATTGTCTTTGTTCTAGACTCTCTGGTTGGCTGCTTTGACTTCTCGGGTTAACTGATCGTCTAACAGCTTGGTATTCTTGAGAATTTGGAAGTTTATGATCAGGCAAGGTAGGTTCTGGTTTTTTATTTGGGCCTTGGACGATGATGATCACCTACCACATCCGACCCCTTGGAAGGTCTCTAGGCGACCAGGGGTAGAGCTACCTTGATATCTAACAATGGAAAAATCTTTTATTGAGTCCAAGTTAGCTTTTTAAGCCTTTCTTCAGTTAGCTCTTATTTGGTTTTGTTTGCTTGTGTTTTTTTCTTTATTTCCAATTTTGTTTCTAGAGTTGATGTTTCTGGTGTTTTTTGAACTTTGTTTTCTACCTATAGTTTTTTCATTTTATTTATTTTTTAGCATTATTCTTATAACTTCTTTCTTGATTAATGTGAAAGGCAAAAGCCAATTTTACCCCAAAAAAAATTATAGTATATTTTTTGTAAAGTTTTGAAAATCGGACCAGTCTATGAACCAGAAAAAGGAGGGGTTTACGATCCGACCAGTCAAACTAGAGTCGAATTGGATGATGTAATAAATAATAATATTATTAAAAATTATAAAATAAATGAGAAATTTTTCACCAATACATTCCCTCTACATTCCTTTTTCATATCAAACTAATCAAAGAATCTAAATATGATATCAATTAAGTTTATAAAATATAAACAAATAATATATAATATAAATGTGGCATTAAGTAAGTCTATTAAATATAAATAAATATTTCATAAATAAGTAAATAACTCACCAAACGACATACCTTGTGGCTTCAAGTTCCCACGCGAGGTGGTCTGACCATCCCACGGCTCCAGGTTCCCGTACAGCATGACCAAATAACATTACATTAGGGGAGAAATGCATATCTTTTATCGAGCTCTATTATGTGTTGGGTGTTGAGGAATGCATACCATCTTCAGTTCTCTTTTTCTAATATGTGAAATTGTTAAAAAATAAAATGAACAAAAGAAAATGAATTAAAATATATAATAAAATAATCAGTTAAGAAATATATAAAATAAATACATATAACATACTTCTTCATAATTTATAACAAGATTGTAACACTTTATACTAACTGATAAGAAAACTCATAGAGATAATAAACTCAGAAATTAATACCATAGAGGTAAAAATAATAATAATTGGCATTCAATTGTTTATATTTATTTACATAAAAAACTCAAAACTTAAAACACTCCTAGTGAATCTAATAATTATCCATAAAATTTGTGTGATCAAATGATGATTCCCAAACCCTCCTTCACCAAAATCTTGCATTCCAAATGCTTCTACATCCTCACATGGTATGTCATCTTCATCATATATATTAGCTAAGTTATCTTCATATGTAAACTATTAATATGAAATAATAAGTCTATATTTTTTATTACACTCAAAAGATATATAAGTTAATATATAATCTTACTTAGGATTGGTCCAGAGTATGTTATGTTTGGTTCTATATTTATAGAAATTGCACCATCTTTGTAAATATTTATCTCCAAGTCTTCTAAATGCAATTATGGAGTTTGCTCATCATCAAGGATCTAAAAGTCAATAAGTTAATATTGGTGTAGTCCAAAGGATCATAACATCTTTTTCTAAGTTGTAACCTATATAATTATTATAAAAAAATTTAATAATAAGATATGCATCATTATTTAAAAAGATATTTAAAGTTGTTTTAAATAGTACCTATTTCGTAAATTGAAATTGTAACGAATATATACTAGATTATTTAGGCTTTTATACTCAAGATGATTTCGTCTTTTTGTATGAATCTGCTCAAACACACTCTAGTTTCTCTCACAGCCTAATGAAGATGATGTTTGACTATCAATTCTAATAGTCACTTTCTATAGGTTTGGTGCATTAGAGTAGAACATCTTCCACCATTCATCTATGAATCAATAAACATGTATTGGTTTGTTCAAATATATTTATTATAAATAAAAGCATCATAGTTTACGTAAATATTAAAATAAAATCTCAAAATTTTGTCATATTACCAGGTTGCATTTCTTTTGCCAATGATAATTCAATTGGCTTCCCAAAACTTTCTAATTATCATGAAATAGCCTTACCTCATTCATTGCCAAATATAATTTATCACATATAACTTTATTGCCAATCAATTATATTAAACCTTACATAACTTCAGGATTACTATAGTAAAATTTCCTAGCATATTGAAAATGAGGGTTGAGAAAATAAGCTACTGAATGTATCCCTTGTCTTAGTTGATTATCCATCTTCTCTTTATGATACTAGTGAAGGGCTTCTACATTCTTTTACTATTTCTAAACATGGCCTTTATTGCTTTTCTAGCTTTGTACATACCATTATAAATGGTATGTAGGAGATGACTTTTCATTTGCATCAATAATTCTTAACAACCTAATGAGAGGCCCTAATAATTTAGAAATTATTTAACTGTCATTCCAAAACCTTGCATCCAAAGTAATTAAAGTTGTCTTTTTCCCCTTCATTGTCCTATATAACTTTAAATCATTGTAAGCCTTACTGGTGATGAATGCTGGCAAATCATGCTTATGGTTATGCACACTTTGTAAGATAATGAGTGTTGTTATTAATCTAGTTACTCCTGATCTTGCAATTTATGTCATACATGTTCTTTTACTTAACAAAGCCAATATAAAAGCATGATTATACATAAAAAATAAATCTTTTAAGCTTTTCTTGCAAGTTTCATAATATAAGGCATGCTTCCAATATCTTTAAGAATGAGGTTTATGCAATGTGCAATGTAATGTGACCAATATATTCTAAATTTTTCATGCAATAACTCACCAGCTTTCTTATAATTTGCTACATTATATGCCACCAAATGAAGCTATATTCTCTTGACCAACCCATTCAACGATATCAGTAAATAGTGAATATGAATTAATCCATTTTTTTAAAATGATTTTTTTTAAAAGTGAAAAATCTGAATTTCAGTGTCTTGCCTTGTCGAAGAAGAGAAAGGGAAGAGTGAGAAGGTTGTTCTAGGCTTTTTTCATCTATCAAAATTGTTCAGAGATTTCTTCTATTTATTATAAGTAATATAAATCTTATTTTAGTTTTCAATAATATTGATTATTTTATAAATTTTCTTGTAATGAACAGAATTGATTATTGCCTATCGTATTTTGATTGTGGGATTTTTATAAGCAAGAAAGGCTGGCTGTTAACACTATAAAATGAGTTAGATATTAAAACATAATACCCTACATAGGAGGGTGGGCTGATGGGCTTTCTTTTAAAGATGGTTTGTGGTGTTTTCCAGGTTGTAGCCTGTAACAGATGACTGATTATGCTAACAGGTAGAGAGTGGAAACTCTTTATTGATTCAATGAAGTCACGTGTAATAATAATTAATTAATTGGATAAGTGATAATTGATATGACGGATGACTGACTGAGAATCAATTGGGGTAAAATATGTTGAGAACACCACATTAAAGTTAAATGTTCAGCCTTACTAAATTATACATTGATGCATACATATATTGATATCACTGATGATATTAACTGATTCTTTAATATAATTGATAGTATTTGATGCATTGATAATACATAAATAAATGATGCATATGAATATATAAGATAGATTCCTTTATGGATTTGAGAATAATTTTTGTACCGTTATTTTACCGATTTATTCAATTTTATACCAATTATTAATTTTTTAATTCATTGTAATAATTCCATGCTTTTATTATTAATTATTTTAAGTTTTATTGATAATATTTAATTATTAACTATATTGACTACTATTGATTATATTATATTGAGCATATCATATTGATTATTTAGTCCTTACATTGATAGCTTTAGTGAGTTTTGGATTACTACTGGGCTTTTGAGCTCATTTTATGGATTTTAAATGATTTTAGGTTGGGGAATAGGTCAAGACCAGCTAGAGTGAGGTTGGTAGATATCCTCATATTTTCTTTAGATTTTTTTCTGCATTTTTTTATTTTTTTATAGTGAGGAGCTTATGATAGATTAGTTATTATAGTGATCTCTTAGCTAGTGTAAATAATATTTTATTAAATGAATAGCAAAATAACTTATTGTATATGATTTTAATTATTTTTGCTGGTTATTATTTATATTGATGGTTTATAAAAGTTTCGATATTCTTAAAATGATAAATAGATAATTTTTTCAAATTTAATTCTAGGGCATTACAAATTGATATCAGAGCTGCTGTTGGAAGAATTAGATTGTAACATGAGATATAAGAAATACTTTTTGAGTGGGTAGAAGTTGGGTATTATAAATTTGTCAATTTTGTATTTAATTGATTGAGTTAGATGAGTTTTGATTCGTGATTTATTTTGACTCAATTTGAGTTTTAATTGTATAGATTTTTTTGGTATTGATTTTTTGCCCAAATCCTTAAGGGAAATGTCGTGGATGACATTTTCTAAGGTGGGTAGATTGTAATAATCTAATTTATTTTAAAATGATTTTTTAAAAAGGAAAAACTGATTTCAATGTCGTGCCTTAGCCAACTTCATCTTTAATTATTTACACTATAAAATGGGTTATATATTTAAAACATAATACCCTGTGCAGGAAGGTGGGCTAACAGGCTTTCTTTTAAAGATGATTTGTGGTGTTATCTCGGTTGTAGCTTGTAACAGATGACTGATTACGCCGATGGACAGATAGTGGTAACTCTTTATTGACTCAATGAAGCCATTTGTAATGATAATTGATTAATTGAATATAATAATTGATTAATTGGATAAGTGATAATTGATATGATCGATGACCAACTAAGAATCAATTTGGGTAAAAGATATTGAAAAATATCATATTAAAGTTGGATGTCCTACCTTGCTAAATTATACATTGATGCATATATTAGTTGCACTAATGATATTGACAGATATATTAATATAATTAATAGTATCGGATGTATTGATAATACATAAATTGATGATGCATATGAATAGATAAGATAGATTTCTTTAGTGATTTATAAATGATTTTTGCACCATTTTTTTATCGATTTATTAAAATTTATACCAATTGTTGATTTTTAGATTCATTATAATGATTCCATGCTTTCATTATTGCATATGAATAGATAAAATAGATTCCTTTAGTGATTTATGAATAATTTTTGCACCATGTTTTTATTGATTTATTAAATTCTATACCAATTATTGATTTTTAGATTATTATAATGATTCTATGTTTTTATTAATGATTATTTTGAGTTTTATTGATAATATTTGGTTATTAACTACATTGACTGCTATTGATTTTATTAGACTGACCATATCATGTTGATTCTTTAGTTCTTGTATTGAATTATTTAGTGAGTCTTGGATTACTGTTGGGGTTTTGAGCTCACTATATGAATTTTTAATGATTTCAGGCCAGGGAATGGGTCAGGACCAGTTAGAGTGAGGTTGGAAGATATCCTCATATTTTCTTTAGATTTTGTTCTGCATTTTCTTTTATTCTCTTGTAATCAGGAGCTTGTAATAGACTAGTGATTGTAATGATCTCTTGGATAGTGTAAATGATATTTTATTGAATGAATAATAAAATATCTTATTGTGTATAATTTTAATTATTTTTTTGTTATTATTTATATTGATGATTTATAGAAGCTCTAGTATATTCTTAAAATGATAAATATACAATTCTTCTAAATTTGATTCTAGGGCATTACAGAACATAATGTTGTGGCTTCTTTAACGATATCAAATGTATCTACTCATTTTATAAATGAAACTCCACGAGAACAATAAATAAGAAAATTTATTAATATATTACTCCTTATATCTATCCAACTATCAGCCATCAATACATAACCAGTTTCTTTCCATTTTCTTCTATAAGATTCAATTAACAACTTGCATTCTTGTTTAGCATCTTGTAATAGATTCACTCTCAATCTATAGAAAGAGGGTAATTTGTAACTTGATCCTATTACAGTAATTGCATCAATAGCCCTTTGTGCAAAAGGTGAGCTTTGAATGGATTGAAATTATCATAAAACCACCTAGTAACTGCCAAATCAGCACAATACACGATATCCTTAGATGCCATTACACGTTTTAGGGATGGTTGATATCCTGGTTTTATTCTAAGTATAAAAAATTATCAATTTCATTAATTTTTCTCTTCTTTTTATCAATCCCTTTACCATGTGTTCTGAACTTTATGATTTTGTGACTGAACATGATCCCCTATCTTCCTCAACTAGGTCATTACTAAATATATCAATAGTCTGTGACTGGTCTTCTTGTGCTTGTTGTTTCCTCTTTGCTATTTCATTCAAATTCTATAGCATTTGATGCTGGATGTCGTGTGGAACCTTTTACAAGAAGCTATATTTCCCTTAACTCCTGCTAAATATTGTTTCATTTTATTTATTCCTCCTCCCTTGTATGCAATACCATAATGCAGACATTTGAATTGCTTCTTCTCATCAGATCCTCTAACTTTAGTGAAATGATTCCAAGCAATGTCTACTTTCTCACACGCACTATAACTGGAAGCTGAAGTCTTATTATTGTGTGCTTCCATTCTAATTTAATTAACTAAAAGGTATGAATAATTTAAAAGATTAAAGTTCCAAAAGACAAGAAGAGAAAATAAAAAAAGTGATTAGAATGGGACTATACTAATAGATAAATCTTAATACCAAACAATAATTTGATGATGGTCCTAGTTAGAGAACTTTTAATAGAAATTCAAAACTCTAGAACTGATAAGTTTATATGTGTAATTAATCTAATCAAAACACTCCCAATTCAACCAAAAATTTTGACAGCATAATAGCTAAATATAGAGATTTCTACAAAATTTAAATTAGAACTACTAATGCAAAATAACCATATAGATACAGTTAATCTACCAAAATAAATAAAGGATTTGAATATTTTATCCATTCATTGTAGCTAATATTTGTTGGAAATGTTGAAAGGAATAAGAATAAATTTCTTGTAAGGAATTTGTTATATAAAGAAAGTATAACATAATGAGACATTTGAATACATAAATGATAAATCATGGTGTTCGAGGAAAGAGGGAAAATAAGAATTCTGTCAAGTTAGTCACAAAAATGTAAGAGGCATCTGAATACATAAAGTTTGGAGCAATTGTGATGGGAGCCAAAGAGTTATTCATATGGAGAAGAGAAGTTAGTGTTGGATGGGAATACAATTTATAAGGTAAAATGTCATCACAAATGCATTAGTGTAATAATTAAGAGAATAAAGATTAAAAAATGAAGTAACGTAAAATGTTTTTCTTACAAAATAAAAATACCACCACAGTTGTTCCTTATCAAATTAGAATGGAAGTTGAAGATGACTTAACATGTTCAAAATCATGGCAAGCTTGATAACAAAATAAATAAAAGAGCTTCAACAAGGCATTAATTGATTCTACTCTGTTTGTTTAGCAAGCTATCATCTACAAATGAATTAGTTTAAAGCATAAGAGCATGACTCCAACCACCTTTATGCTTTAGAAATCCGAACAACCCTGAAAATAAATCAATAAACCTAAACCCCTATCCCTATAAAAAGTAAATCAATGAGGAATATTGGGTGAAAAGGGGGTCCTCCGATATATCACTAATAAGCCATAAGAGAAAAAGATCAAAAGATTAAATAACCAGAAGTCTAAATTGATACAAGAATTTGAGAAAAAAAATAACAAACAAAAAACACTACAATCCTCTAACCGAAGGCTTCCAAAGAGAAGGATTGAGCACTCGAGGTTGAGTACTGAATTCTAAGAGATGGTGTTTGCTTCGTGAATGAGCAGGAGATGCCGAGGGGAGAAGATACGTCGAACAGGAACATGGGAAGATATGCGATACGACCAAATGAATAATGAGGTTTTTTGTTTTTTCTATTTCATATAAGCTTCGTCACTTCGTTGATCTTAGCTATTAAATCTTTGCTAAATGACTCAAAGTGGTTGTAGCTAAACCGATCGGTTATTGGAAACTAAGACTAGTTTGGTGGTCCGGTGGTCAAATCGCCTGTTCGAATGGGTAAATACCAGTTTTATGTGAAATCAATTTTAAAATAAATTGTAATCGGTCGGCCGGCCAGTTCACGGTACAAACGACTGGCGGCCCGGTTCAATTTTCAAAGCCTTGGATTTTTGTAATTAATAATTTTTACACATTGAAAAATTAAAAAAATTGCATCATGATTTCCTAATAAAACCTTTTATATACATTACTAAATTTAAAATAAATTTAATAATTTTAAACTCATTTATTGACACACAATATATATATATATATATATATATATATATATATGTATATTATGAGTATTCTACTCAAATATATATTATTTTTATTTTAAATCAAATACAAAATGCTTATCTTAGCTAATAAAATATAGTTAATAATTGATATAGTATGAGAACTGGGTCGAATTGGTCATCTAACTTCTTTTAAAGGTCAAAAATAATCTTTGATCTTATAAAAATATCAATTTGATCCATTTAGTTTTTAAAGAATAATCAAATTAATCCTTTCATATAGGGCTATTACGAATCGAGGCGAGCTTAGCATGTGCTTTTTCATGTTTATGTTCATTTATTATCAACTTGTTCATGTTAGCTCGAGCTTGATTTGAGCTTTCTTGTTCGTGTTCAAGCTTGGTTCATTTAAGTTGATCGATGATCATGTTTGGATTGTATTTGGTTCTTATTTGGTTCATTTTGTGCTTATCTAGCTTTAACAAATGAGCCTTATCAAGCTTTATCTAGCCTACTAACAAATATGTTCATGAACATTTGTAGCGATTATTTCAAACTGCCAAACAGAGCATGTTCACAAACATGTATAGTGAGTATTTTTAAGCTATCAAACGAGACTATTTGCTAACATATCTAGCAAGAACTTTCAAATTATCAAGCAATTATGTTCACAAACACATCTAGTGAACATAATAATTCTGGAGAGAGAGTGTCCACAATTCTAGAGCGAGAAATTCCTTCATCCATTTTTGAATTTGGGTTTTGCAGCTTTTCTACTACCGGTGGGGGTATGATGGTGGCTGACCGTCGGCAATCTCCAGCCAGTGGAAATTCATCCCATCCTCCTTCTAGTAGTAATAATTCAAATTCCTTTGCAAATTTAAATAGTGTTAGAGGCAACAGGATGAAGATAGAGCTGGGGTTGCGCAGTATTGGAAGACCTAATAATAGTTTGGTAATTAAAGAAGGTTCCCATCCATCAGTTTGCCAGGATGCAATGGTCAAAGGGAAAGGAAAGAGTGTAGTGATTATTCATGACCAGATTAATGTAGATGATCATACACATAAACCTGATTCTTCATTCTCTGGTAAATTAGATCCTGAAGCTTCCACCTCCTCTTGATTGGTTTTGAAATTCAAAAAATTCATGGGAAATCAAGACGATGCTGATCTAAATCAAGTTAACCGTAACCTTGCGATTAATTTTGAAAATAATGAGAATGCTAGTACTGAAGATGTTGGGAATAATGGAAATGTTATAGCCAAGGATGATTTCATTGTGGCATGGAAGAAACCATAACACATAAGCTTATCATACAAGAACGGGCCTGCAGATTATTTAGATGATGGTGTTACAGTTAAATTAAATGCTGAATTGGAGCATGCGAATTCACAAATATTGAAGAATTCTTGGTTGTTGAAGTTCTAGGGAATAATAGACTGTTTCCTGTGTGTAGCATGGAGCTTAGAAGGCAATGGAGCAAATTTGGGAGTTTCTACTTGATAACTCTTGGAATGAACTGGATTCTATGTTTGTTTAAGAATTTTGAGGCAATGGAAGAAGTGCTAAGTGGTGGTCCATGGTATGTTGGAGGCCATTTTGTTGGAATGGACAAATGGTCTCCTTCATTCTCTCGAATTCATTCAAAGGTCTTACTACACCTGTATGGATTCGATTTCCCTATCTTCTATTATTTTGTTGGGATGAAGAAAATATTACGAGAATTACATCATGTGTAGGCGTACCAATGTATCTTGATGGTAAATCTTTCAAGTGGGGGAGGAGAGAATTTTCCCGTGTGTGTGTTAGGATAAATCTAGAGGACAAGCTTCCAAATGGCATTTGGGTAGATGGAATTGCAGGAAGATTCTTTCAAAATGTTGAGTATGAGAAGATTGCACTGTTTTGCTTCCATTGTAGTAAAGTGGGGCATGATAGATTGGTTTGCCCTGAAGATCCCCATTTTGCTCAAAAGAAACAACCTGTGAGGTAATATATCTGATAAAGTGGGGCGCGATGTCCAGGTTGCACATGAAGTGAATAGTTCTCTTATGCAACATGATGAATATGGTCCATGGATTCATGTAAAGTTTAAAAATAATAGATTTAGAAATGGGAGAAATGCAGGTGGAGAAAGAGTAGGAAGAAACATGATGGATGTTAAACTAAGGTGCCTAATATCCAAGGAGGTGGTGTGGAGGTACGAAAACAAACCATGAATGAGGATATTGAAAAAAATTCTATTGATCAACAAATGCTGGTTGAGGTACCAGATGGCCCCAATATATCTAAAGTTGTGATCACAGATATTGCTAAGAAGAAGGACATTAGTGTGGCAAACAAATATAATGTCTTGGCTGATGAGGTTGAAGATGGTGAATTAGAAGTTCCCCAATATATGGGGATCACAAAGGATTGTGAGGATGCCGTCTCTCATCTAGATTCTGAAACTAGGAATATGGATGGCCCGAGAGGAGGTGATATTGATGTTTTAAATGTCAGTTTGGTCAAAAACAAATTGGCTAAGGAGCTGAGGGCATTGGGTCCCATTGAAGCTGAGCATATGAAGAGAAGGGGGGATGGGAAAGTGATCCAAATAGGTGGGGACTTATCCCCTTTTGGTGTTTAATATCTTCATTTGTGTTTTGGAATTGTAGAGGAGCTTGGAAGAGGGAAGCCTCTCTTTATCTTAGAGAGATTGTGAGGGACCATGATGTGTTTTTTATTTGTTTGACTGAGACTAGGAGGGATGTTAATTCTATCATTGGGAGTGATTGGGATTTTTTTATCATCCAACTGAGGGAATCTCGGGTGGGATTTTGGTAGTGTGGAATAGGAATGATGTGTCTTTTGATGTGGTTGAGCATTCTTTGCAAATGGTGATTGGCATTCTTACTACTCCTATTATGTGGACTTGGAATGTTACCACGGTGTATGAGAATAAGTCTTTTCTTGAGAGAAGGAGTTTGTGGGACAAGTTGGAGAAGTGTGTGGTGGGTAGTATTCCGGACTATTGTTGGAGGGGATTTTAATTGCATTTTATGCAAGGAGGAAAAAAAGGAGGCAAGAGATTCCAATTCTCTAAGGGGGCTAAGGAAATGAAGTTTTTTATGACTAACAATGATTTTCATGATGTTGGGATTGTTGGACAAAGATTTACTTGGTGTAACAATAAGGAAGGTGCCACAAGAATTTGGGAGAGACTTGATAGATGTTTGTTGAATTCAACGGCTTTACAGATGGTTCCATTGGCAAAAATGAGACATCTTGCAAGGGTGGCATCTGATCATAGTCCTATAGTTTTCAGATTGGAAGAGAAGCAATATAACAAGGCCAAGAACATTAGATTTGAAGACACTTGGAGGTCTAAAAAATTTGCATGTCTATATTTTTTAATCCATTTACTATATAATTTGGCATATGATTCAAACTAGTTATTCACTTTCATCACATGTAATCACTGGTGTTAAAATCAAAATTCCCTTCATTGAATGGAGTTATGAGGATAGAGAACTCGCATAATTAAATGCTAAGTGCTTAAATTGTTTTTTTAATGCTTTGAAATTTGAGGACTATATGCGAGTTTGCACATGCAGTACAGGGAAGGAAATTTGGGATAGGTTATATTTTACTTATGAGGAAATCAATGAAGTTAAATAGTCTAGGCTAAACATTCTAATGCATGACTATGAACTTTTTTGCCTAGTGAGAACATATCTGAAATATACACTAGGTTCACCAAGATAGTGACATCCTTACATGCACTAGGAAGAGAATTATCTAGTTCTATGAAGGTCAATAAGATTTTGTGATGCTTACCTAGTTCTTATGATGCAAAAATAACTATAAATACTGAATAAAAGGATTTAAACATTTACTCTTTTAATAATTTGCTTGAGTCACTCATTGCCAACAAGCGAAGAGTGAGTCAAAGGTAAAATAAAGTAGGAGAAAAGAAGAAAGAGAAAACTATCAGACTTAAAGTAAATGATTGCAACAGTGATGGTTCAGCAGCAGAGGAGGATGATGACATTGCCCTAATGACATGATAGTTCAAGAACTTTCTGAAAAGAAAGCAAAAGCATCATTAACAGCATTGGAGCAAAGGTAAAAATAACAAAAATGTTAAAGTTTTTGCTGACACAGTTTTCTTCGAATATAGGATACCAGGTCAACCTCTGAGCTAACTACCCCAATCTAAAGACTCACCCGATCAAGGAGAAGGGTGAAAAGAAGGCAAAGTTCAGGAGGGGCAAGACAAAGACACAAAAAGCTTTTGGGCTGACTCTGCCTCATAATTATCAGAAGAAGAAGCAGAGGAGGTAACAAAGTTGTATCTTATGGCTAATGATAATCTTTATCAATCAAATCAAGAGGAGGTATGTCAACTCTCTTATGATGAACTATTTATTATTTCTAAAAAATACATGATTCATATAGGAAGCTTAAAAAGATACATGCTAGTCTTAATAAAGAATTTTTTTACTTTGCAAAAAGGGCATGCTATCTTATTTACAGAGTACTCTACTTTAGATAACAATCACATGACTTTGTTAGTTGAGTGTTATGCATTAAATAAGAAGCATATTGAACTATTTAATGCACACAATACCTTGAAAGCATCACCTATTGAGATAAAAAAACCCTTAAGGAATTAGAAGGGCTTGTATGTCATTTAGATAATAGTGAGCATGCATTAAAATTGGAAGTGGCAAGTTATGAAAGTGTAAATGAATTTTTAAGAGCTAAAATTATTGCATTGGAAAATAACAAACCATCACCTTCACTAGCTCAATGGCATAACCCCTCAACACAGCATATATCATATAAACCTAGGAAGAAGCACCATCACCCATAAAGGTCAGCAAACCCATTCTATGGTGTTTGGTGTTACTTCTGTGGCATGTTATGACATATAGCCCACACTTGTATAATCCACTATAGGACACATCTAGTGTGGAGGCCTAAATTGCATTCATTATAGCATAAACATGCATACATCTCATTCATTCAAGTATAAGGTGGAAACCAAACTTACTTGGGTTCCCAAATCTAACCTTAGAATGACATTGTAGGGATGCTCTCACAAAAGTTCTAGTGAGAGCATGTGGTACCTAGACAATGGCTGCTCGAGGCCTATGACTAGTGATATAAAGTAGTACATCACACTGGAGGCCAGGTCAGGAGGAAAGGTGACACTAGGAGACAACACCACTAGGAAAGTGGTGGGCTCAGGTATTATTGGCAGGTCTAATAATTTTATTATTGAAAATGGTTTATTAGTTGATGGCCTTAAGCATAATCTACTTAGTACTAGTCAGTTGTGTGATAAAGGTTCTGATGTATAATTTTTATCTGTAAAGTGCATAATTAGCTTAAATGGCAAATTAATTTTAAAGGAGAAAGAGTAAATAACATCTACATTCTTGATTTGAACTGTATAAAATTTTTTGATTCCTTATGTTTAAAAACTATAGTTGATGATTCTTGGTTATGGCATAGGAGACTATGCCATACTACAATGAAAACACTTACGAATATCACTCAGAAAGACCTAGTTAGAGGCATACCTAAGTTATACTTCAGTAAGGACCATATATGTGGTGTCTACTAATTAGGTAAACAAGTCAAATCTTCATTTCATTCAATTAACGGCATCATACCTCAAGGCCACTATAAATCCTTCACATGGACCTATTTGGACCTATTAGCACAGCCAGCCCAGGAAAAAAGACTTATGGATTCTAATAGTGGATGACTACTATAGATTTACTTGGGTTAAATTCTTAGCACATAAGAGTGAGTCATTTGAGAAATTTAGAACTTTCTTTACTTGGATTCAAAGGAAAATAGGATATAAAATCTTAATAATTCATAGTGATCATGGTAGAGAGTTTAAAAATGATAGGTTTGAATCTTTCTGTTTAGAGATATGAATAGAATATAACTTATCTACCCCTAGGACCCCTCAGTAGAATGGAATAGCTGAGAGAAAGAATAGAACCTTTGTTGAAGCTACTAGGGCAATGTTAGATGAATACACTCTCCAGAATATTTTTGAGCAGAAGCTGTGAATACTTCTTATTATATTTTAAACAAGGTAAATATTAGATCTAAACTTAATTAGACACCTTATGAACTCCTTAAGGGTAGGATACCCAATCTTTCTCACTTACACATTTTTGAGGTAAGTGCTTCATCTTAATCAATGGAAAGTCACCCTTAGGAAAATTTGATCCTAAATATGATGAAGGAGACTTCTTAGGTTATTCATCTATAAGTAAAGCCTATAGAATCTTCAATAAGTGGACCCTAGTGGTAGAAGAGTCTACCCATGAGGTATTTGATAAATCAAATAAGACCTCTAAATCTAAACCTGAAGAAGAAGAAGAAGAAGATGTAGAGGTCATTTAAGGGGTAAACACCATTGCCATAGGAGATAGAGTAGAGCCTCAGGAGCAATTGCCTAGAGATTGGAGATATTCTTCTAGTTATCCTCAAGAATTAATCTTAAGAGACCCATCTGAAGGTGTAAGAACTAGGCATGAACTTAAAAAGAAGGTTAGTCATTGTATATTTATCTCTATGATAGAACCCACCAATATAGAACAAGCCCTAAGGGATGAATTCTGGATCCTAGCAATATAAGAAGAATTAAATCAGTTTGATAAGAATAATGTTTAGGAGTTGGTGAGTAGACCTTAAGACTAGAGTGTTGTAGGAACCAAATGGTAGATTGAAGTAATAAATAAGGCAAGATTAGTAGCTAAGGTAGATTGAAGGGTTTGACTTTGAGGAAAATTTGCCCCTATAGCTAGACAAAAAGCCATTAGGGTGCTTTTAGCCTTAGCTTGCTTTAAAAGGTTTAAGCTATATCAAATGAATGTTAAGAATGCCTTCTTAAATGGGGTAATCAAAGAGGACGTGTATATTGAGCAACCCCTAAGTTTTGAGAACCAGAAATTCCTAAATCATGTTTTCAAACTAAAGAAAGCCTTTTATGGATTAAAGTAAACACCTAGAGCCTGGTATGAAAGACTGAGTTCATTCCTTCTAAATAGAGGCTTTGTTAAGGGTAGTGTAAACAACACCCTCTTCCTAAAGAAAAAATGAGAAGAGTTACTCATTTATCAAAACTATATTGATTACATTTTATTTCGATCATCAAATAAAAATCTGTGTGATGAATTTTCAAAAATCCTGAGCAAAGATTTTGAAATTAGCATGATGAGAGAACTTAATTATTTTCATGGATTTAGTGTAAAGCAGTTGGAAGATGGAACCTTCCTTAGCCAAAACAAATATATAAAGGACATCTTTATAAAATATGAAATGGATAATGCTAAGGCCATGGACACTCCCATGAGCTCCACTATTCAATTAGATAAGGACAAAATAAAAAATTGATAGATCAGAAAAAGTATAGGGGAATATTTGGATCATTTCTTTACTTAATTGCTAGTAGACTAGATATAATATTCAGTGTTTGCCTTTGTGTTAGATTTCAAGCTGATACAAATGAATCCTACATGACTGTTATTAAAAGAATCCTTAGATATCTATTAAGCATTCCAAACCTAGGATTCTGGTATCCTAGACACAACACTTCTTTTGAAATCATAGGATATTTGGATTCTAATTTTATAGGATACAGGGTAGATAGAGAAAGCACTTCTAGAACTTTTCAATTAATATGATAATCCTTAGCTTCTTGTTTCAATAGAAAACAAAACTCAGTAGCCCTTTTCATTGTTGAGGCATAATATATAGCAGTAGGGAGTTATGTTGCTCAAGGCTTATAGCTAAAGCAACAACTCTCAGATCTTGGACTACCTGTAGGAACCATTCCAATTATGTGTGACAACACTAGTGCAATTTATATATCCAAAAATCCAATTCAACACTCCCGCATAAAGCATATAGACATTAGGCATGACTTCATAAGAGATCATGTAGCTAGTAGAGATATAGAATTGCACCATACAACTATAGGAGATCAATTGACAGACATATTCACAAAACCCCTAGCCATTGGCACCTTTAGCAGCATGAGGAAAAAACTATGTGTTATATACATTCATGCTTAATCCAAGAGAAATTAAAAGAAAATTTTATTTAAAAGCATTCATTTATATGTGTTTAAAATTATTTGTGTTTATTCATATACCTGTTTGTGTTTTATTTGTTGGTGTTTGTTTTAAAAAAAATGGTTTAAGATGTTTCTTGATCATCACACATGCACCTCACTAAGCCATCAAAATCTTTAAATCTCTTTTCTGATCGTACTATATGATCTATAATAGTACTATATAGTATGCATAGACACACAGATCACAGCCCTGTATTTCATCAACGACCCAGAGTCGATCACTGATATACACATCATACTAAATGAACCTCTACTCATACTATATGATCCACATGTCACTAACCATTGAGGTATTTAATTCATTGGGTACCAAATTACTTCTATTCGTACTATACGATACCTCCCTTTGTACTATATGATACACGTGTCAAAATGGATTGGGATGAATTCAATTCGGCTGATACGATAATAATTTTAGTTCATACTGTATGACCACCTATTTATAATGTATGATACTTTTCATCAAATGCCGTACCGATGACTCCCCGAGATGAACTAAATTCCCCAAGATCCTCCAGTACAATACTGATTATACTATATGATTTGACCACCTTTTCTGACAGTCATCTAGATGAATTAAATCCCTGATCGTACTATATGAACCTCAATTATAATGTATGAATGACCAAAAATCTATAAATTAGAGGGTTAGACTGGTTCAATTCACTCAACTTCCTTCACACTCCAATTTTCTAAACCTTCCTACTCAATGGCTAGTGCAAGCAAGAGTAGAAGAATGACTCCAAGGAGCTCCTCCTCTCATCATTGTGATGATCGCTTCCTCTCTATTGTGGATGAAGATGCATATTACAAATATAAAGAGATAAAAATCACACCCTCGTGAATGCTAAACCAACATGCCCTAAACTTCGAGGTGATGACCCTTTTCACCTCCACTACTCTCCAATTCCTCCTTACCCTAGCTTTTCCTTACAATTTTGAACTTATGTATGAATTCTTAGCAAATCTTAGGATGAATCTCAAAGTCTCCACCATGACCTCTTTTATCTACTGCCAAAATGTAGTAATCACTAAAGGTGATTTAGAAGGACACATAGGTCTTTCTATTGAAGGACCTCACCCTAAATCTATGTTCTCCCATGATTTTGACTAGATTGTTTTTAACTTAACCATTAGGAATGTGTCTTCAAATTAACACCAACCCTAGTCCAAACTCTCAATCAAAATGCCTGTATAATGCAACATGTACTTTTCACTTCTATTATACCCAAAATTGGAGATCGGGTTAATATAACCCCACTTCTTTCTATTGTCACTTACTTGATAATGTTGAATACTCAATTTGATGAAGCTCAAATGATTCTAGACCATTTCCACAACATGACCCACATTCGACATTCAAACACCCGTCAAAAATAAAATTTATCCTTAGGACACATCATAAGCTATATCCTTCACCATAAATACCAACTCACCTTTCTTGCTCCACCCGATAATGTTCCTATTTTCTAAATGGATGCCTATTTATGTATTCTTTTTCATCAAGGGCAAGAGCATGTTGAGCCAGATTTTAATGAAGAAAGGAATGCAACTCTTGTTTGCTTTAGGAATCGCTTTAGATGGATGCTCACACTAGCACTTGGGGGACATCTTCATATTCTTGCATTTGTGTGAGGATTGACATCTCAGAAAGACTCCTACCAGGAATTTGGATCAACGAATTCCACGATAGATTCATCCAAAGAGTTGAGTATAAAGGTCTTTCCAATTTATGATTTGCTTGTGGTCTCATAGGTCATACTCATCAAAGCTATCCTGCATTGATTCCTCACCCCCTAGCTCAGCCCCATGTCACCTCCCCCACTCCTCCTAAGTAGCCAACTCCTCAGAACAAGGTTGGGAAATCCACGGGTCCTCAACCTCCTCCCAAGACTAATAATGCTACACAGGTCCTCCATAATAACTAGCTTACTGATACATCCATTATCAAAGAGGATGAGCTTGGAGCTTGGAACATAATCAAAAGAAGGAAGAGAGGTAACCATAAGCCCGAGAAGGAGCAAGCTTCAATGCCAAGTCACACTCTTAGCCAATCAGTTTCTCAACTTTAAAGGAGCAATAGTTGGAAGCCACCTCCCATAGAATCCTCAACCTTTTAAAGCAACATCCTATGGCTACCAGGTCCTGCATCGCCAGGGACATGACACAACTTGGACCTTTCCCTATCTCGCCAAGGAAGAGGAAGAAGACTACTTTAGGATTTACAGGAGAGGACTTGGTCCCCGCAAGTGACAAATGAGTTGCTTCATCTCATTAGTTTGTCGTGGGTGCTTCAACATTAATGGTCCTCTGCTAGAGCAATGGGTCACCTTCCGCCCATGCTACTATTTCTACTCTTTTATAGGTGTCTACCCCCTCTAGAGTGGTTCCCTCTCGATCGTTGTTGTACACACCACAAACCCATGAAGGGCTTGTCCTTCTCACTTGAGGGGGTCCTTCTTTTGTTTCTTTTTCCTTGTCCCTTATTTTGTAATTGTGTATGGGATGTTCTCATTTTTGTACTTTTCTTTTGTTTTTTTTTGTTTTAGGGAGAGCTTCTTTATTCATGTACCTGTGCTTTTCTTATTAATATATACCAAGTGAAAAAAAACAATGCCACCACCTACACCTGCCTACCCTGCCTACCCTTAGGATGAAATTGTTTAGCGGCTCGAGTGACTAGAAACTCAACTAGCATATTATATACAACTGTAACACCAGCAACATGAGGATGACATGCGATGGTTTGGAAAAATATTTACCTCGATAGATCACCAATTTACCTCCATCTATCAGTTCCTTCAGCCGCCGCCACCACCACCTGATCTAGATCTCCCTTTTTAGTAGTCTTTATCTACTGTGTCTTTCTTTTTTTGTACTAATTTATTTGTTTTTATGTACCTCCTCTTTTTTGGTGATGTCAAAAGAGAGAGAATTGTATGTTCTGTTGTACATTTTTGTTGTTTTAATAGAATCTTCTACTTACATTTGTAAATTTTTTTGTCTATTAAGAAAAATAAAAAAAAAGATGTTTGCAACACCCTTGAATATTTTGTAAGAATCCTTCATCTAGTGAGCGGGAGCTTAGGAAGAAAAAATATTTATCTTTCCTATCAACTAACATTCTTTGACATCATCAAAAAGGGGGAGATTGTTGCAATACAGGATTCCTAGTCTGTGATTTTGATGGTGATAAATAATATTGACTAAATTATTACATTCTTCCTTAATATTTTAGATATTACTTTGTTTGTGAGTACTAATATTTTAGGTAAAATATACACCGCTCAAGACTATTAAAGTCTCAAAATTGGGTAGAATATGATGTAAAAGAGTTTGTAACTTTTATTTTCTTTATTTTCTATTTCTTGAGTCTCGACTATATTAAATTAGGTGGCCTCGCAAACACATAGAGGGAGATTTTTTTTAGTTTAAATTATTTTTAATAAATGTATTATATAATTTTTAATCATACTGTACGATTTGTTATTTGAAAATAAGCTTAATGGCTAATTGAAAAAATTAGTTTCTGTGAACTAATCATATTATATGATTGAGGTCATACTGTATAATTCATTTTTGATCTCAAAACCCTAGCTGCCAGATTAATTTAAGATTTTGAAATTAAGTTTTGAACTAATCATACTGTACGATGTGATAGTACTGTATGAATAGTTAAAATTTTGCTAAAATTAACCCTCATAATTAGTCAATTAAGTTAAGGTTTAATTAATTATTGATCATACTATACAATATCAGTCATACCAGATGACTGATAGAGATAAAATATCATCATTTTGGAGATCGTACAAAATAAAACTATGATATTTGAACTAATTATTTTATACGATGTCGTTCATACCAAATAATAGGTAAAGATGAATTTATTCGTCCCAAAGATCATACCAGATAAATCTATGATTTTTGAACTAAATATAATGTATGATATTCATATCGTACTGGATGATTTACTTAAAAATAACTAACCATACTGTACGATGAGAATAGTAAGGGATGAGTGACAAAGATGACTTTCAATTGTCCTAGGAATCATCCCGTTTGAATAGAAGAAATTAAATAGATCGTACTAGATGATCTCTAGATCATACTATATGATCTGTTCAAAAAATTTGAACAGCTTATTTGAATGGCTATCTATATAATACTGAATAGGATTAGTTTTGAACTAATTATATTATATGAACTTGGATCATACTATACGAACAGTGACGGGTAACTTGAATTTTTAGGGCTTCTTGATGTCTATTATAAAGGCCATATTTTAATTCTTTTTATAACAATGCTGAGAGAGGAACGTGGCTGAAGAAGGAACTCTGAGAGGGAGCTTTTGAGAAGAAAATCAAGCTTTATGAGAGAAAGGAGAAGGTGAGCTTGAGCATGAGGGAGAAGTAGTGTGATGGGATCATACAGTTGATCCGGGCTAGCTGCACCCTTGCTCCTCCAATGGGCATGGTGAGTCTTTCAAGAGCTCTCTAGGGATTGTGGCTTCTTAGTCCAGTCCTTGAGGTTCTCTATGTTCTCTAGGAGGGAGAAAAAGGAGCTGAGGTACTCTTCCTTCACCAGGAGGGAGAAAAATGAGTCAAGGTCTACTGCCATCACCGGGAGGGTGAAATAGCATCTAGCACTCTACCGCATCAAAGGTTTGCTAAAAGTGAGTTTGTAATGGCTTCTCTGCCTTACTGTGGGAGCAAAAGGAGAGTCACTTTTTATTAGTGCAAATTCCTAGAGTGGAGGACTCTGTGGAGTGGACGTAGGTCAAGGTTAACCGAACCACTATAAAAATTTTTTATGTACTTTTTCATTTTTTGCATTTTACTTTTTATATTTAATTTTTGTTATAATTGCTTAGTGAATTTTTGAGATCAATGTTCTGTGGCATAATTTAGAATTTCATCATAATCACTGAAATTATTATGAATTTGTTAGCTTCCATATTGGGTAATTAAATTACCTATTTTAAAACTCTAAAAAATCTATAAAAATAGTATTCCTATTTAGAACTTATTTTTAAAGTACCAATTCACCCCCCTTTCGGTGCATCTCAAACTTTTGAAAGCATCATCAATAATAATGGAGCATAGGTAAGAATTCTAGAAATTTTAAAAGCCACCTAACACAATCTATATTGAATGCAGGAAACAAGGCGACCTACGAACTGATTTCCCCAACCAAAAAAGACTCACCCAATCAAGGAGAAGGTTAAAGAAAAGGAAAAGTTCAAAAAGGGGAAGTAATAGACACAGAAAGCATTTTGGGTTGACTGCGCCTCAGAATCGTCTGAATAAGAAGCAGAGGAGGAACTAATAAATCTGTCTTATGGCTAATGATAATCATAATCAGTCAAATCAAGATGTGGTATGTCAACAATCCTGTGATGAACTTTTTCCTATATCTAAAAAAATTCATGATTTATATAGGAAGCTTAAAAAGATATATGCTAGCTTAGACACTAACTTTTCTAATCTATAAAAAGGGTATGATAGCCTAATAATTGAGTATTCTACTTTAGATAGTGATCATATATCTTTACTTGATGAATTTTATACATTAAATAAGAAGCATATCAATTTAACCAATGTATATGAATCCTTGAACAAAGCATCTTGAATTAGAAGATTCATTCAAATAATTAGAGACATATGCATCTAAACTTGGTGGGAATGAGCATGCAAAAACTTCCCCAAAACCCTAGTGAAATCTAGATTGGATCTCTCTGCCACACGCTCTGGCTTTTATGGTGATTCCTGGGAAATTCTAGGGCTCCCTCGTCTGCGCTGATTTCTTGCCCTCTTGGCTTAATTTCTTGGTGTATTACGATCATTTTCTCTTGCTTTTCTCATTTATTATTTTCGTTTACTGATTTTGAGGTTTCGTTGGTTTCTCGATGCTGGGCAATGATGACTCCGTCATCATTGAACCCAACATCTTCTTCTCTTTTTGAGGGGAAATCTCATTCCTTCAAAGATGTATTGGATGGTTCTTCTTCTAACTCTTCCAAACTAGATTTTTTTCATTCTTCTTTCAAGGGATGTCCGGCCCTTTTGTTTGAGGATTCAGTTGTTGATCAGTTTGCCACTCCTTTTGCTTTGACATTGGTGGGTAAATTTATGCTAAGACGTCCGAATCTGGATGTTATACGAAAATTTTTTCTTAACCTAAAGCTTTTTAGATCATTTCATGTTGGCTTACTTGATCAAAGACATGTTACTATTCAACTTTCTAATGATCTAGATTATAGTCGCATATTTACAAGGAGAACTTATTATATTTAAGCTTGTCAAATACGGTTGCTTAAATGAACTCTAGATTTTATCGTTAGGGAGGAATCTCTATCATCCCAGTTTGGATTTCCTTTCCTAATTTAAGACTTCATTATTTTAATCATCAAATTCTTTTTGGTTTGGCTTCTATTGTTGGTCATCCTTTACAAAATGATCAAGCCACTACTTCTATGTCGAGGCCGTCTATGGCTAGGGTTTTAGTTGAATTGGATGTTTCTAAAAAACACCCTAGTGAAATCTGGATTGGATCTGAGGTGAAGGGTTATTTCCAAAAAGTTGATTTTAAAAATTTACCTATATTATGTTCTTTCTGCAAGATGCATGGTCATGGTGTGAATGACTGTTTTTAGAAGCATCCTCACCTTCGTAGAGAGAAGGACTCTTTGAAACAAACGAATGGAGTGGTTGGTCAGGAGGTCACTCATCCTAATCTGGTTCTTGTAGTGGGCAATACCTCTAATCCATCCCAAACTATTGAGGAGATATTGGTTATTATTGTTGAGAACCCTCTTCCTACTACTACCAATGATGTTTCTTTGAAGCATGATCAGGGAGTTTTTGTTAACACGATTGCTATTTCATCTATTGATTGTGAGAATAATGTGGTGCATACTTTGCCTATTATAGAAGTCCAAAATAATGTTAATGGTCTTTCTGCCCCTTCTTGCATTAATATTCTAAATATTTCTGATTCTAATGATATCAATCTGATTTCTCGTGCTATTTCAAATCCTTTGAATGGACAGGAAGCTAGGAATGGAGCTAACATTTTGCCTTTAAAGGAAGGGGGCGATATTGTTCCTTTAGAGGAAGGTGAAATTGTTGCTTTAGTGCATAACTCCCCTCTTGATAAATACTAGGAAGAGCATGTAGGGAGGGATAATGTTAATGTGGAGGATGATGGTATGTTTATGGAGGATGAATGTCCTCAACAGACTACTCTGAGGGACCATCAAAATGATAGTAATACTCCTTCAACCTCTAATTATAATAGTGATGCTTTTACTGACACTGAGGATATGCGTATTGTTGCTAAATGTTTTGCTAGGGATGATAATGACACTAGTTTTATTAAAGTTCATAGTAAAAGAGGGAGGAAGACAAAGCATATTACTTTGCAATCTCCTAGAACCACTCCCTCGCATACTACCCATTAAGTTTGTTCTTTATAATTAATGCTATTATTTGGAATGTGAGGGGCATTGGTTGTCCCTCTTCTCGTATTCGAGTTAAGAATTTATATCTTGTTCATAATATTACTATTCTTGTGTTGCTTGAGCCTCTTATTTCTTCTTCTAGGTTGTTAAGTACCTCTCAATTTTTGGGTTTTAATTATGCTATTTTGAATGTGGCTAACAAGATTTGGGTTTTCTGGAAAGACACGATTAAAATTGATATTATTGGTGATTTTAGACAAGTCATGCATTGTAAAGTTGAGGTTCTTAATTTTCATTATTGTGCTTCTTTTGTGTATGCAGCCTTGTCTCTTTACATTAGAAAATTGCTTTGGGATCAACTTATCAATTTTCATAGTATTTATAATTTACCTTGGCTTGTTGGGGGTGACTTTAATGCTATAACTAATCCCTCTGAAAGGATAGGAGGTTCTTCTCCTTCTTTTTTCTCTATGGAGGATTTTAATAATATGATTTTGGATTGCAATTTAATTGATATTGGTTTTACTGGTAATAATTTTACTTGTAATAGGGGGCACGTATGGCAAAGGTTGGATCATGTGCTTTTTAATGACTCTTGGCTTAATTCTCTTAACTCCACTAATGTGCAGCATCTTAGTAGAACTTTGTCTGATCATTCTCCTTTGCTTATTATCCTTAACTTTAGACATTTTAATGCTTCTTCTCATTTCAAATTTCAAAACACATGGCTTCTTCATAACTTTTTTTTGATGTTGTTCAAAATAATTGGCAAGCTCCTTTACATCCTGATAATTCTAGTTCTGGCATGCGTAGACTTTGGTTGAAGCTGAAATGGTTGAAACAAGTTTTAAATTAGTGGAATCATCATGTTTTAAAGAATTTTTTTACCAACATTTTGCAAGCTGAACAAATTGTTAATACTATTGAGCTTGCCTATCAAGATGACCCTTCTGATACTAATTTCACTCTCTTAAAGAAGTCTAAAGAGGAGCTTTTTCCTTTCTAAGCTCAAGAAGAGGTCTTTTGGAAGCAAAAAGTCACTGCTAAGCACTTGGTTGAAGGTGATAACAATACTAAGTATTTTCATGCGATGGTCAAAAGGAAGAGGTTTAAAAATAGTATCAATAAAATCCAAAGGGAGGATGGGTCTGTTACTGAGAATAGTGTGGAGATTGCTAATTTAGCTGTTCAACATTTTCAAGCCCGTCTCAATAAGGTTTTTAACCCAATTCAGATTATGGATCATTTCTTTATTCCTTCCCTTATATCTCAAGAGGAGAATGTTTCTCTCTCTATGCCTCATTCTTCTGAAGAAGTTAAGAAGACTTTGATGGATATGAATAGTGATTCTGTGACTGGTCCCGATGGGTTCACCACTCTCTTCTTCCAAAAATCTTGGCACATTATTAATAATGATATTTATTCTACTATTTTGGACTTCTCTGCTGGAAACTCTATCCCTAAGTTCTTCTCCTCTTCTTCCATTGTGCTTATTCCCAAGAACAACTCTATTAACACTTGGACTGACTTTAGACTTATCAGTCTTTGTGCCTTTTTTAACAAATTGATCTCTAAAATTTTTATGAATTGCCTCACCACTATTTTACCTAGAATTATTTCTCCTTCTTAGATGGGTTTTGTGAAAGGTAGGGCCATTACGGATAATATTTGGTTAGCTCAAGAATTCTATCAGGATTTGAATGTTCGGGTTCATGGGGGAACTTGATTTTAAAGCTTGATATTGCCAAGGTGTATGATAATATTGATTGAAATTTTATTTATCTTACTTTGGAGTTTTTTGGCTTTAATTCTGTCTTTATTAAGCTTATTAAGAATTGTATTAAAAATGTTTATTTCTCTGTTATTTTTAATGGTTCTACTAATGGTTTTTTCTATTGTTCCCATGGTTTAAGACAAGGCGATCCTATTTCACCTGCTCTTTTTATTATTGCTGCTGAATTTCTGTCTAGAGGTCTTACTAATCTATTTGATAATAATCCTGGTCTTTATTTTAGAACTTTGGGAGGTTTTCCCATATCCCATTTGTGCTTTGCAGATGACTTTATTATTTTTACTAATGCGGCTATTAAAAGAGTTCATAAAATAATGGATTTCTTTTACCATTTTGAATTGATTAGTGGCCTATCCTTTAACAAAAAAAAGTTGTTTTATTACCTATAAGAGGGTTTCTACTAATCGTATTTTAGCCATTAAAGATATCACTGGCTTTATGCATGCTCACTTGCCCATTAAATATCTTGGTGTTCCTCTTTTTAATGGTAGGAGGATATCCTTTTTGTTTGACGATCTTATTGCTTTTGTTCATAATAAACTTCTATCTTGGGACTCCAATTTCCTTAGCTTTGGTGGTAGAGTTACTCTTATCAAAAGTGTTCTTTGCCCTCTTCCAGTTTATAGTTTTCAAACTATTCTCCCTAGTCAAGCTGTCTATAATAATATTCACAATCTTATTAATAAATTCTTTTGGAAAGGCACTTCTACTAGTTTTAAATATTCTTGGGTTACTTGTGAGAAGTGTTGTGGTGTGTTTGCTGAAGCTGGTCTTGGTTGAAAGAATTTAAAGGATCTTCCTATGGATTTTTCTTTTAAACTTTGGTATAATTTGTGCACTAATGATAGTCTTTGGGCTAAGTTTATGATTTCCAAATATTGTGGTGGCAAACATCCGACTAACTATTTTTCTAAGCAAGGTGACTCTAGAGTCTAGAAAAGGCTTTGTAAGGTTAAATGGGATGTGGAGCCCTACATCTATTGGGGGCTTAGTGAAGGTAGTATTTTTTTCTGGCAAGATCGGTGGCTTGGCAAACTTTTTATTGATTATATGTTGAATTCTTCCTCTACTTCTTTGGTTAAGGTTAACTCTTTTTTTTGTGATAATGGTTGGAACTATGGAAAACTATCTAATGTCATTCCTGATTGCATTCTTCACCTCATTTTAAACTTGCCTATTAATACCGCTTCTAAGGACATTATCTTACGTGATTTATCTAAAGATGGTGGCTTCCACCTAAAGAGTGCTTGACACACTTTTAGAGCTAAAAGAAATATTGATAATATTTTCACTTATATTTGGCATAAGAGCATTCCTTCTACTATGTCCATCTTTGAATGGAGAATTTTACATAGATTATCTCCATGGATGATAATCTCATGAAAAAAGTTTTTATTTTGGCCTCTAAGTGTCAATGTTGTTGCCATTTGGAGAATATGCATCATGTTTTTGTATCTGGTCCTATAGCCGTTAGAACTTGGGTCTATTTTTATGATTTGTTTCAGTTAAATTTCTTTCCATTCTCTCCATTCATGCTATGCTTAATGCTTGGTTTACTAACTCTAAAGGTCACATCCATAATGTTATTCATTCTCTTATATTATGGTTTCTTTGGTTGGAAAGGAATAAGTCTCTTTTCAATAATGTGTGGATGAACCATCATAATGTTATTCAGAAGGTAAAGGATAAGGTTATTTCTCTTGTGGCCATTAAACTACTTTATTATAAGTGTTTCAAGAATGATTATTTGTTGGGACTACTTTAGAGGTTAATTTGGAACGTGTTTCTAATGCTTCTCTGGCTAATGTTACTTACTGGACCAAACCTCCCAGTAACTACTTTAAATTGAATGTGGATGGTACTAGTACTATTGCCTCGGTGGGTTGGGGCTGCCTTATTTTAGCTTTTGCTGGTCCTGTTAATAATGGAAATTACTTTACTGCTGTCACCAAGGCCATTCTTTATGGTATTCACTTATGCATCTCTCTTAACTTAACTAATATGTTTATTGAGGTTAACTCTGATTATGATTTCCAACTCTTTTATGTTGATGAGGATATGTGTTGTACCCCAGATCTTTTCTGCCATATTTGGGAAACTAAAAAGTTGTTGTTGAATTTTAATTATTCATTTCTCCATATTTGCAAGGACGGTAATGCTTGTGCCTCTTGGCTTGCCAACTGGGGGTGTAGTCTTGAAGGTTTTTCTGATGTTATCTGGTCCTCCATTCTGATATGTCTTCGTGGTTTGCTTAAACTTGATGAGCTTGGTATCCCTTATGTTAGTTTTTAATTTGTTTTTTCTCTTGGCGATCTGCTGGGTGTTTTGTTTGCTGTGGCTTTTTCATTGCTGGGTTGCTTTGCATTTTACTTGTTTCGTCTTAGCTCCTTAGGTTCTATTGTTGGAGAGTTGTGGTGTTTGTGCTTGCTCGTTATTGTTGTTCTCTAGAGGTATGTGGTGCTTAGTGGGGCTTCTTCGTGGTTCATCGATGGGTTGCTGGGTTGTTTTGATTTAATTAGGTTATTGGTTGTTTTCCTGGTTGCTTACTTGGGTGAGGGTTTTCTGGTGGTCTATGTTTTACATTCGTGGCATTGGGGTGGTGGTGCTGGATTTACTGTGGTTGCATGGTGGTGGTTTTTTTCGTGATTGCAGGGGTTCTGTCATTGGCCTTTTGCTTCTTCTCTGGAGCCTATTTGAGTCTTTATCATGTTTTGGTTGGTTTCTTCAGATTCATCCTTTGCAATTCAATTTTAGTGGTTCTACCTCCGGGATGTTGTGGTGGCTTTATGTTATCACTTCTGTTGCCTTTGTTGGTTCTGGTGTTTTGATGGCTTGGTTAGCCTGGAGCTCAGTTTGCATTCCTACTGGTTGGGTTGCTCTTTGTCTGTTGTTTGGTTTTCTTGCTTCCAGGTTGTTATTTCCTGCTTGGAGTGGCTACAGCTTCCCTATTTTTGTGGCTACTTACGGGTTTTGGTTTTCCTGTATTAGAAATTGGTTGGTTGATAACGTCTGGGATTGGTTTTTATCCTCCTTATTATCCTCTCTTTGTAGAATTTTAACTTTATAGGTATTTCTAGAGAGCTAGTGATGGAGAAGCTTATGATGATGGATGAGCTTTTGATGTTGGTTGCTGTTTTTTGTTGCTCTCTTAATTTTTGGGTGCTCGTTCTTGTGCACTGTAGAATGTTCCTAGGGTTTCCTATACTTTTGTTTAGTAGAAGCCTCGAGCCCTTAGGTTTTTTGTTTTACTTTATTTTTGTAGCTCGTTTGAGTAGTAGTCATCTTGAGGCTTCTTTAAGGACTTTGTAATTTTCTCCTGAATTAACATGTTGGCCCACTCCAAGGGGTTTCCCCTAAAAAAAAAGCTAGAAGTTTGAAAGCCTTGAAAGTTTCAGTCAATTCTTAAGAGCAAAAATCTATGCATTTGAACAAAATAGAACAGCACCTACACTAATATAATGGTACAACCCCACATCAGTGCATGCATCATATTTCCCTAAGAAGAGGCACATCCCCCAGAATAAATTAGTAAATCTATTCCTAGGGATTATGTGTCATTCTTATGGCATGCTAGGCCTCATAGCTCTCACTTATGATACATCATAGGACACATCTAGTGTGGAGACCCAAATCACTTACACCACAGCATAGCATGCATGCAAGTCACTCATTAATATATAAGGTTGAACCCAAACTGACTACGATTCCCAAATCTAGCATGTGATTGACTTTACAGGAGTGCTCTCACAAAAGGCCTAATTAGAGCATACGATACCTGGAAAGTAGATGTTCAAGGCAAATGACTAGAGACATGAAATAATTCATCTTGCTGGAGGCTAGGGAAAGAGGAAAAGTAACACT
Organism: Dendrobium chrysotoxum; assembly: GCA_019925795.1. Taxonomy (NCBI): domain Eukaryota; kingdom Viridiplantae; phylum Streptophyta; class Magnoliopsida; order Asparagales; family Orchidaceae; genus Dendrobium; species Dendrobium chrysotoxum. The sequence goes on from CM034302.1 coordinate 41,912,248, forward strand.
TAGAGATAATATTGCAAGGAAAATTGTAGGTACAAGTATCATTGGTAATTCCAAGAATTCTTTTATTAAAAATATTTTACTAGTAGATGGCCTGAAATATAACTTACTTAGTATTAGTCAACTGTGTGAGAAAGGCTTTAATATTAAATTCTTATCTACTAGTTAGATGATTAGTTTAAATGGAAATGTTGTTTTAGAAGGAAAAAACATAAATAATGTCTACATGCTTTATTTGAATTATATCGAGTCTACTAATTCCTTTTGTTTGAAAATAATTGTTGATGAATACTGGCTATGGCATAGGAGACTTTGTCATCTAAGCAAGAAAACTATTAGGAAGATAACCCAAAATGACTTAGTTAGAGTCATACCCAAGCTAAAATTCTCTAAGGACCACCTTTGTGATGTCTGTCAACTAGGAAATAAAATCAAAACCTCCTTTAATTTAATCAAGGGCATCATCACCATTAGGCCACTAGAAATTCTTCATATGGATCTTTTAGGACCCGTTAGTATAGCTACCCTAGGAGGGAAATCATATTATTTTGTGATTGTTAATGACAATTCTAGATTCACCTAGGTTAGATTTCTGGCACAAAATAGTGAATCATTTGAGGAATTCAGAACCTTCTCCACCTAGATATAGAGAAAATTAGGATGTGAGATATCGACCTTTCATAGTGATCATTGTGGAGAGTTTGAAAATGATAAATTCAAAATCTTTTATCAGGAGACATGAATAGAGAATAAATTTCAGCCCCTAGAATTCCTCAGCATAACGAGATTATTGAAAGAAAAAATAGGACATTGGTAGAAGTCGTTAGAGCCAAGTTAGCTAAGTAAAATTTGAATATTAAAAAATTGCCAAAATTGTGATTGGCGGCTAAGTTTTTTGATTATACCTGATTGTCTTGTATAATTAGGATCGTCTAGTATGACTATGTTAATCAATCTCAATTGACAAAGGGTGCCCTAATTAGGGCTTTTCGGTTAATTGATCATTTAGCATGATATAAATCTCACTAAATAATTATTTTAAAAAATAGAAAATTTTAAACTCATTAACTCACTCCCTTAAGTGTGTGTGTGTAAGGTTACTCAGCTTAGTATCCACTATATACATGACCTGACTCAAAAAAGGTAAAAGTACATTAAATTTGAAATTACAAACAGACTCAACCCTAGTCGACCCAATCGTGATCTGATTGACGTTGCAAGTGAACAGTGGACTTAAAATGTTAGTGAGCAATGCTAAATAGATATACAATAAGCCAATTAACACGAGATTGTAGTAAGGAAACAATAATACTTATTATCACCAAAATCATGGTACTTGAGTCCAGATTTGTAATAATCTCCCTCTTTTTGATGATGACAAATATTATTATTTAAAGATATTCAAATTCTTTACTTTTCTCTAATATCCCCCTTAGAAGGTGAATTTTTGAAAGTAAGGAGAGTAATTTTTTTTTTAATTTTATTTTTTTAATACGAAATAAATATCAAAAATAATTTGCAAAAATAAACATAAGCAAAGTAGTAAACTGGCTTCATTTAAATAAGGTTGCAAATAACTAAACAACAAACTACTACTCCCCCGTTTGACATCACAAAAAGGAGGAAATAATTGAAAAGAAAAAGTCATAAAGGAGAAAAGAAAACACACATACATCATAAAGTACAGAAGCAAAGAACAGTATACATATAGGAATGAAAGTATAGTGCAAACTAGTAAAAGGAAGAATCCTGATCAAGTAGAGGTGGTGATGGTGGTGGTTGGAAGAAGCGATGGATGGAAGCAAATTGCTCCCCAAACTAAGCCATATCGTTGTCATGCTGTTGCTACAATTATGCTGCGTAGCTTTCAAAATGAGCCAAATCCTTTAAATGATGTTGCTGTTGCTCAATGACGTAGTTTTCAAATCTAGCCTCCCACTAATCAAACCTCTGAACAAGCTGATCAATCTGAGACTGCTGGCGGATAGGGACAGGTGCAGGAATAGGTCCTCCCTCCTCTTCCATAGGTTCTTCATGCACATTACAACTACGAGTACTGTGAAGGATGTGGAAGGAGCTATTGGAATACAATATAGGGAGGTGATCAGGTGAAGCGAGATATTAAATATTATATTTGACTCGAGGATAAAAGTAATTAGATGTCCTAAGGCAAGGTTAGGCATTCTTTCATGGCGAGGATCTCGAATGCAGATTAGGTTGCCAATATAATAAACGATAAGATCAGCTGCATTAAAGTAAATATTAGCCATAATGTAGTAGGTGGAAAGTGAGAGAACAAAGGTAATCTTAATTCGATCCCCAGCTTAAGGAATGATTCAGTTGTGAAGGATGTTCTGAATGATTCATGTATCCTGGACTAAGGTGGCAACTTAGGCTACATGATAGTTAAGATTGGTTTCCCTAAGAATGGTGTTTGTAGGGGTCTAATTATAGTAAAGATCTAAGGCTAAAATGTGAATTTTGTCTCCAATAGTTGAAAAGTAAATAAATTTATGAAAGCCTTGGTAAGTGATTTCTATAGGCCTTCTAATAACATAAGATTATAGGGCAGTAACCTCATTGTTATTTCAAAGGCTTATGAAAAATTCAAATAGAAGTTTTGAGTTGAATGGAAAGGTATGGTTGAGGATGAAACCAAGAGTTTGAAAGTTCGTTAGGGATGTTAAGCCCTTATGAACTAGCCTGAAGCTAACCAAGTGGGGTGGGGGGGGGGGGGGGGTGAATTGGTAGTTTTAAAAATTCTTAAGCAAAAGCCTATTTTTGAAACCTTTTTGAATATTTTAAAATAAATATAATTTCATGATGATGTGTAGATATTTAACAAAATAAAACATTAACTTCAATCATATGATCATCAACAGAAAAGCAAAATGCAAAAAATAATCAGAAATAATACACTAGATTTTATAGTGGTTCGGTCAACTTGACCTACATTCACTCCCCAGAGTATCCCTTCCAGGTATTGCACTATAACAAAGTGACTCTCCTTCTGCTCCCACAGCAAGGCAAAGAAGACTTTTAAAAACCCCCTTTTTCACCAACCCGGTGAGGTAGAGAACTCGGGCTCCTTTTACTTCCTCCTGAAGAAGGAAGAGAACCTTTCCTCATTTTACTTCCTCCTAAAGCAGACAGAAACCCTTGATCTTCTTGTAGACAATCCCTCCTTCTGAGCACCAAGGGACAAGGGATGACGACTGGAGATGATGACTTGAATCCTTGCTTGGAGTAATCTTTGTGAACACCTCATAATGTCCCCCTCATAAGATTCTCTCTCTCTCCCAAGCTCTCCTTCTCTTTCTCTCAAAGCTCTATGGGGAAAGGATAGTGGTAAAAGATTTCAACAGTAATAAGAAATAGATCTTAAATAGAAGGGCTCAAAAATAGCCCTAAATTTCAAGTTGCCATCAAAGATCATCCAGGATGATCTATCGATCGTCCTGTATGATTAGTGTAAATTAGTCCCTTTTGGCCTGGACGAACTGGTTCCTCTGGATGATTAGAAGATAAAGTTTAATCAGATCATTTGGGACAATTCTGTAATCATCCTTGATGATTAGTTTAATTCATGAATATCATCCAGAAGATAGTTCAGGTCGTCCAAAAGAAAAGCCTGGATGATCACAAGAAAATGACTTGATCATCTAGGACGATATGTATATCATCCTGTATGATTAGTTCAAAAGTGCCCAATATCGTTCGACACATTGTTCAAGTCATCCAGGATAAATATGCTGGATGATTTCAAAATGAATTGATCATCCATGATGATATCTATATCATACTCTATAATTAGTTCAAAAATGGTAGTATCATCCGGTAGACTGTTTGGGTCGTCTAGGTGAAATACACTAGATGATGGAGATTTCTAATTGATTATCCAGGATGATCTTACAATCATCCAGGATAATATGATCGAATAATCAAATCTTAATTACTTTCCTTAATCACCTAACTAATTTAGGCATGATTGTAATGAATCATCTAGGATGATATACGTATCATCCAGGATGATCAGACCAAAATACTAAAAGTAAAAACTTGCCTAACTTAGTCTGGCGGCTGGGAATTTTTTATTTGAGCATATCATCCTGTACGATGCGTGTATCATCAAGGACGATCTGCTTAATCAAATCGACTTAACATGGTTGCCCTAATTAGGGTTTATATTTTTAATGGTTCGTCCAGGATGATATAAATAAAATTAGAATAGAAACTCTAACTCACTAAAACTCTCCCCTGAGTGTGTGTGAGCAAGGTTACTTAGCTTTGGGATCCATTACATTACCCTTGACTCAAGAAAGATAAAAAAATTACATTGAACCTCAAATGCAAATAGACTAACTCAATCTTGAGCTAGCTTGAATTGTAATTGATCTTGTGAACCTGGAAGATTAGGCACTCGAACAGAAACACAAATGTTTGTTATCATCAAAATCATAACCCTTGAATCCAGATTTGCAACAATCTCCCCCTTTTTTATGATGGCAAACATTGAATACATAATTTCAAATTCAATAAATAAAATATAGATCAATGAAATATATGGAATGCAATTTCTATTAGCCAGGCAAATAGTACAAGAACACTAAATATTTATAATTCAAATAGTACAAGAACTCTGAATATTGATAGTTCAAACAGTATAATAACCCGAAACACAAACTACTCACCCTTTTAACATCTTAAAAAGGAGAAAAATAGAAAAGAAACGTCACAGAGAAATAGAGAAAAATAGAACAAAAACATCATTAAGAGACAGGAAATGCAACCAAACTCTTCCCCCCCTTTTTTAATCGGTTTGCTCCAATAAATCAGAATATTTCCCTAATTTTCAATTTAAAAACCAAAAAGAATAAAATTCACAATGATGAAATCCAAAAAAAGTTGAAAAATTGATTTTCGTAACTACTACCTCAGGCACCTTGTAGGTTTAAATTCCTTTCAAACAAAAGTTTAATTCAGAAGAAAAAAAAATAGATTTAAAAAGAGATCTTTTCAAGCCTCGTTCCAAAAAAATATCTAATAAAATAGTGTTTACAAAGTAAGGAATCTAAAATCATGATTTTTAATCTCAAGTTTTTGAAAGTATTAAGTGGCACATGGATTTTTCTAAGATATTTAAAGATCTGATAGGGAAGAAAGCTTATTTCTTGGTGGGCTCATTTTGTGCCTCTTTTTCAATTTATTTGGCACACTTTGCGCATCTTTTGCAAGCTTGCTTCTTTTCATAATCTCTAAAGAATCTCAGGTGAGAAATTACCTTCCAGACATAAGAGAAGAATAACTCACGCTCTACAGTAAGGATGAGTAATTCATAGAATAAAATCATACTTCATATAATAAGTGTAATCACCTGATTAAGAAAAATATAACAATAATTCGATACTTTGAAAATACTATTCATATAAGATAGATAACTGTAGGAAGATAAAATAGATCTGCATTTCAAAAACTAACTTTTTAATTTTAAAAATGATTTTTATCCAAAAAGAATAATACACCATTAAAAGAGTTAGAGGAAGAGAAATAATCATCAATATTTCTTCCCTTTAACTATTTCAAAGAAGTCAATCACTGCTTACAAGCTACCAAACAAAAATAAGGCAAAAATTCTCATTTAGAAATCCAGTTTATCAGCAGTAGTGAACAGTGATTTGATTCTGAAGAGAGTAAACAGTAAATCAAAAAATAAGAGGAAAGCCCATAAAAAGAAATAACCAAATCCGATAAGCAAATCAAACAAGTAAAAATCAACAGGAAAATAAAAAATCTAAAAAAAAATAGACAATCAAATCAAACAAAAACCAAAAGAAAAATGAAAAATAGAAACTTCAAAAATTAGTAATTATCAAATTCATGCATTTATGTCAATCATACCCAATCTGATCCTTAAAATGCTGAATGAGTCAAAGGCCGGTGATTTAGTAAATATGACAGCCAGCTGATTTTTAGTTGCAACATGGTGTAACTCAATGTCCCCTTGGGTAACATAGTCCCTAATAAAGTGATGCCTTACGTAATTGTGTTTGGTTCTTGAATATTGGATAGAATTCTTAGAGATGCAGATGGAACTTGTGGTATCACATAGAACTAAATTTGTGCCAACATGTAATCCTAAATCTAGAATTTGTTACTTCAACCAAAGGACTTGGGCCACATAACTTTCTAAGGCAATGTGGTCAGCTTCAGCAATGGAAAGTGCAACAGAGTTTTGTTTTCTACTGGACCAGGAGACTAAGGATTGTCATATGAATTAGCAAGTTCCAAAAGTGCTCTTTCTATCCACCCTACACCCTATAAAATCAGAATTAAAATATCTAATAATCTCAAAAGAAGTGTTGTGTCTAGGATTCCAGACTCCTAAGTTTGGAGTCCCTAAGAGATATCTAAGAATTCTCTTAACTGCAGTCAGGTGGGATTCTTTAGGATCAGCTTGAAATCTAGCACAGAGACAAACACTAAATATTATATCAGGTCGGCTAGCAGTCAAGTAAAGCAGTGAACCAATTATTCCTCTGTACTTATTTTGATCAACAGATTTTGCATTTGAATCTTTATCTAACTGAACAGTGGAGCTCATGGGAGTGTTTATTTGCTTAGCTTTATCCATTTCATATTTCTTCAAGATGTTCTTAATATACTTTGATTGATTGATAAAAGTTTCATAATCTATTTGCCTTATACTAAACCCCAAAAAGTACGATAATTCTTCCATCATACTTATCTCAAACTCCTTACTCATTATTTTCGAAAAATCATCACATAACTTTTGATCAGAAGATCTAAAAAATATATCATCAATATAGATCTGTACAATGAGTAAATCATCTACTACTTTTCTCAGAAAAAGGGTGGTGTCTATGCTACCCTTAACAAATTCTCTTTCTAGTAAGAATGTGTTAAGCCTCTCATACCAAACTCTAGGTGCCTGTTTCAATCCATATAAGGCCTTTTTTAATTTTTAAACATGATTTAGATATTAGAAACTCTCAAAACCTGGGGGTTGCTCTACAAAGACATCTTCTTTTATTACCCCATTTAAAAAGGCACTCTTGACATCCAATTGAAAAAGCTTAAATCCCTTATAACGTACAAAGGCTAGTGGCACTCTAATGGCTTCCAATCTAGCTACAGGGGCAAATATCTCCTCAAAATCAATCTCTTCTATTTAGTTATACCCCTTAGCCACCAATCTTACTTTATTCCTAACCACCACACCAGAATAATTTATTTTATTCTTAAAAGACCCATTTGGTTCACACTATACTTTGATCCTTAGGTCTTTCTACCAACTCCCAAACATCATTCCTCACAAATTGGTTATGTTCTTCTTGCATAGCTAAGATCCAGAATTCATCATAAAGCCCTTGGTTGATGTTGGTGGGTTCAATCATTGAGATAAAGATAGAATGATTTACTTCCTTTGTAAGTCTATGCCTAGTTCTAACACCTTCAGAAGGGTCTCCTAAGATTAGTTCTTTAGGATGACTCGAAGAATATCTCCAATCTCTAGGCAATATATTTTGAGGTTCTACCCTTTCCACCAGATTTGCATTTTCTACTCCTTAGGTAATCTCTCCTACTTCCTCTTCTTCCTCAGCTCTAGACTCCTTAGGATCAAATTCATCAAATACCACATGAGTAGTCTCCTCCACCACCAAGGTCCTCTTGTTAAACACCCTAAATAATTTCCCCACACTTGAATATCCTAAGAATACTCCTTCATTAGATTTAAGGCCAAATTTTCCCAAGGATGATTTCCCATTATTAAGAATAAAGACCTTACAACCAAGGATATGTACGTGGGACAGGTTTGGAGTTCTACCCTTAATGATCTCATTGGGTGTCTTATTCAGATTGGATTTAACATTCACCCTATTCAACACATAACAGACTATGTTCACCGCTTCTGCCCAAAAGTATTTTGAAAGTGAATACTCAGTAAGTATTGCTCTAGTGGCTTCCATTAAGGTCCTATTCTTTCTTTTAGCTACCCCGTTCTACTGAGGGGTCCTAAGAGCTAAAAAGTTATGGCTAATCCCTTACTCCTCATAAAAAATCCAAATCTCATATTTTCAAACTCTCCACCATGATCACTATGAATGGTAAAGATCTCATAACCTAACTTCTTCTGAATCCAAGTGAAAAATATTTTAAATTCATCAAATGACTCAGTTTTATTTCACAGAAATCTAATTCAGTGAACCTCGAGTAGTCATCAACAATCATAAATCCATAGACTTCCCCCCTAAGCTAGCAGTGCAAATGGGTCTAAACAAATCCATGTGAAGGACTTCTAGAGGTTTAGACGAGTTGATGTCCTTAATTGAGTGGAAAGAGGAATGGACTTCTTTCCCTAGTTGATAGGCATCGCAATGGTGGTCCTTTATGAACTTAAGCTTGGGACACCTCTAACTAAGTCCTTTTGGGTTACTCTTCTAAGGTTTTTAATGCTGGCATGACATAACCTCCTATGCCACAGCCAAGACTTATCAGCGGTAGTGTTTAAGCAAAATTATGTAGCACATTCAATGTTATTTAAATCAAGCATGTAGACATTATTGATCCTCTTGCCCTATAAAGTAGTGTTGTTATTTAAGCTGATAATGCAAGTGTTTGCAAGAAACTTTATGCTGAGCCCTTTATCACAGAGTTGACTGATGCTGAGCAAGTTGTATTTCAGTACATCTGTAAGCAAAATATTTTTAATCAAAAGGTTCTTAGAGTTTTCAATTATACCTGCACCCACCACTTTCCTGGTGGTGTTGTCTCCAAGAGAGACCTTGCCTCAAGCCCTATTGATTTGATTTGCATCCCCAGTTATATGCCTTGAGCATCCTTTGTCTAGGTATCACATGCTTTCATGAGGTCTTGTGAGAGAGCACCCCTACAAAATTATCAAACGTCAAATTTAGGATCCCAAACAAGTTTGGGTTCCTTCTTATGGAAAGAAGAATGCAATGCATGTTTGTTATGTTATGAATCATGCAATTTGGGCCTCCACACCCAATGTGTACTATGGTGAATAGTGTATATGTGGGAGATATGCCCTAACATGCTACATGAGAAACATCTAATGCCGAAAAAAGGATTAACTAATCTGCGGGGGTGATAGTGCCACTTTCTAGATTTGAATAATGCATATCTTGATGATTTTGAATGAAATTCTTCAAGTAATAGAGGTTTATAAAATTATGCAAATGTACGAGGTGTTTCATTATTCTCAAATGCACTAGTTTTATACATAATTTTTTTTTTCTTTTTTAGGACTTGCAATTTTAAATTTCAATACATGCTCACTATTATCTAAATCCAATACCATGGTGTCTAGTTCTTTAAACGCTTTTTGTAAATCAGCATGCAATGTTTTCAATGAATCATACTCAAAAACTAATTCAGAATGCTTTTATTTAACTCTTCAAATTCATCAAGTAATGACATGTGATTGGTATCAAGTAAAGAATGATCCTTAAGTAAAACTTCATGTTCTTTTTGTAGGTTTAGGAGTTCCAATTTAAGGCTAGCATGCATTTTCTTAAGTTTCCTATATGAGGAATAGATTTTCTCTAAAACTTTTAAGTAATTGATCATAGGTTAGTTCACATGCCTCTTCTTGGTCAGTCTGACCCCGATGTTCATCTGCCATCAAACACAAGTTTGTAGTCTCCTCTTCAGCTTTAGTCTCAGAGGAGTCAGATGTAGAATCTGTCTAAAAAGCCTTTTAGATCCATTTCTTATCCTTCCTAAACTTAGGTTTCTCCTCGCCCTTCTCCTTGCTTGGGTTTGCCTTAAGTGTAGGACAATCAGCTTTTATATATTCTGGCTTCTTGCATTCAAAATAAACCATATCAAAAGAACCTTTAGGATTTTTGTTACTCTTACCTTTGTTCCACTACTGAAAGTTCTTATATTTCTTCCTTAGAAAGATTTTGATTTTCCTAGTGATTAAGACAACATCATCACTTTCAGACTCGAAATTATCAGTATATGTATCATTCGCCTTCAGTGCCACAGTCTTCTCTTTCTTCTTCTTACCTACATCAAGCTATTTTTGGTTCACTCCTTGCTTGTAAGAAATTAGTGATCCAAGTAAGTTATCAATTGAATAATTATTCAAATCCTTGGATTTAGTGATGGCAGTTATCTTTGCATCATTGGAAGAGGGCAAACATCTCAAGATTTTGTTAACTTTTTCATAGTCAGTGAGTTCTCTTCCTAAGGCATGCAGAGAGGTGATAATTTGTGTGAACCTAGTGTACATTTCAAGTATTGACTCACTAGGTTTCATGCGAAAGAGTTTGTATTCATGAAGCAAGATATTTAACCTAAACTATTTGACTTCATTTGTGCCCTCATAAGTGATACGCAATCTATCCTAGATTTCTTTACCAGTCGTGCAAGTAGAGACACGCATGTAATTCTCAAATTTTAAAGCATAGAAAAAATGGTTCAAGCATTTTGCATTTAGTTGTGGTAAGTCATGATCATCAAATGTCCATTCAGTAAAAGGAAGTTTAGTTTTAATTCCATCAAATATTCTTAATGGTGCATAGTATTAATCTTTAACAAGCATCCACATACGATAATCTATATATTGTAAAAATGTGGACATGTGAGTTTTCCAAAAAATCAAATGGTATGTTATCAAGCAAGGGTGGTCGAGTAATGGAATATCCTTCTGTAGTGTTTTTATTACCAAAGTTAGCCATAGATCAAATTTAAAAGTTTTTCAAAACTTGATTTTATGAATCCTACTCTAATACCACTTGAAAGTTTGTTAGGGATGTTAAGCCCTTATGAACTAGCCTGAGGCTAATAAAGAGAGAGGGGGGGGGGGGGGGTGAATTGGTAGTTTTAAAAATTCTTAAGCAAAAACCCATTTTTGAAACCTTTTTGAATATTTTAAAATAAATATAATTTTGTGATGATGTGTAAATATTTAACAAAATAAAAATTAACTTTAATCACACGATCATCAATAGAAAAGTAAAGTGTAGAAAATAATTAGAAAGAACACACCAGATTTTATAGTGGTTCGGTCAACTTGACCTACGTCCACTCCCCGGAGCCTCCCCCTCCAGGTATTGCACTAAAATAAACTTACTCTCCTTCAGCTCCCACATCAGGGCGAAGAAGCCTTTACAAAACTCCTTTTCATAAACCCAGTGATGCAGAGAATACGGACTCCTTTTGCTTCCTCCTAAAGAAGGTAGAGAACCTTACCTCGTTTCGCTTCCTTCTGAAGAAGGTAGAGAACCTTGATCTTCTTGTAGATGATCCCTCCTTCAGAGCACCAAGGAACAAGGGATGACAACTGGAAAGGATGACTCAAATCCTTGCTTGGAGTAACCTTTGTGAACTCCTCATAAACTCCCCCTCACAAGATTCTCTCTCTCTCCCTCTCTCTCTCAAAGCTCTCTCAAGAAAGGACAACAGCAAAAGATTTTAAAAGTAGAAAGAAATAGATCTTAAATAGATGGGCTAAAAAATAGCCCTAAATTTTAACTTACCATCAAAGATCATCCATGATGATCTATCGATCATTTTGTACGATTAGTGTAAATCAGTCCCTTTTGGCCTAGACAAATTGGTTCCTCTTGAAGATTAGAAGATAAAGTTTATTCAAATCATCCAGGATGATTCTGCGATCATCCTGGATGATTAGTTTAAATTAGGAATATCATCCTGAAGATAGTTCAGGACATCTAGGAGAAAAGCCAGGATGATCATAAGAAAATGACTAGATTATCTGGGATGATATGTATATCGTCCAGTATGACTAGTTCAAAAGTGCCCAATATCATCCAGTACACTATTTGGGTCATCCAGAATAACTATGCTGGATGATTTCAAAATGACATGATCATTCATGATGATATATATATCATTCTATATGATTATATCAAAAATGGTAGTATCATCTGACAAACTGTTCGGGTCATCCAGGTAAAATTCACTGGATGATGGGGATTTCTAATTGATCACCCAAGATGATCTTGCGATCGTCCAGGATGATATGATCAAATAATTAAATCTTAATTACTTTCCTTAATCACCTAATTAATTTAGGCATATTGGTAATGAATCATCCTGGATAATACATGTATCATCCAGGATGATCAGACCAAAATACTAAAAATAAAAACTTTCCTAAATTACTCTGGCAACTGGGAATTTCTAATTTGAGCATATCATCCTATACGATGGGTATATCATCTAGGATGATCTGCCTAATTAGATCAACTTAACATGGCTGTCCTAATTAGGGTTTTTGTTTTCAATGGATTATCTAGGATGATATAATTGTCGTCCAGGATGATATGAATAAAATTAGAATAGAAACTCTAACTCACTGAAACTATTCCCTTGAGTGAATGCGTGCAAGGTACTTAGCTTGGGGATCCGTTACCTTACACTTGACTCAAGAAAGGTGAAAAAATTACATTGAACCTCAAACACAAATAGACTGACTCGATCTTGAGCTGGCTTGAATTGTAATTGATTTTATGAACTTGAAAGGTTAGGCACTCAAATAGAAATAGAAATGTTTATTATCATCAAAATTATAACCCTTTAATCCATATTTGTAACAAAGTTGTTTGGGCAAAAAGATCGAGTACCTAAAAGTTTAGAATCTCTTCTTTGACAATTTTGGATGGGGTAATTCCAACAGTTTTATAATGATCATAAGCCACTTAATCAACTTCCTCAGTAAATTTAGGATCGATAGTGCACCTAGAGAAACTACCTGCAAGTGCTCAGGAATGTTTTCCACCAGCCATTTTAAGGAATGAGAGTGTAAGAAAAAATTGAAAAATGATAGGATTAAAATAGTGTGTAGAAAGTGAAGATACTCTTACTATTTATATAGGAATCATCAGATCATACAGTACACTCATAAGATCATACTAGACGATCGTGTGTAATCAATTTGTCCAAACGATCAGTCAGAAAAGGTGGCCTTATTGTATAGTATGATCAAACATCGTATAGACGATTAGAGAGAGAGCATTCATCTCGAGGAGTCACCCTGTACGATCTTTTATTTATGAGTTCATACAGTACGAACAGGTGGATCATACTGTTGTTACTCTCCTTCCTCTGCTTTTAGCTTTTCCTCATCTTTTGGTCTGGCCTTCCTACCATGTTTCTTGGAGTTTTCATTTTTTTTCTATTTTGAGTTGTTGCTGGATGGGGTGTTCTAGAGCCTTATTTGATGTGTTTGTTGTGTTTGCTGGCCTGTTGGATTTCTTTTGGGGGTCTCGGTGCTCCTTATTGTGTGGCGACTAGACTGTGTTTCTTGGCTGATTACTGTGAGGGGACTGTAGCTGGCTTTGTCTTAATTCTGGCCTTATAAATATTATCAATAAGGATTCTTCTGTTGCCTTAGGTTATTCTACTGATAATGTTTGGAATCGGGGTTTCTTTCCCTTGTGGCCTAATTATATCTACAACAAGTATTTTTGGTGGTATTATATTCCTTCTTTAGATTATTATTTCCTTTGTTATTGTTTTTGTGGTCTTCACCCATTTTAGTAAGTTTTAAATAGTGCTGGTGATTGTCGGGTTGATTTTTTGGATAGGAAGCGGGAGCTCGTTGCAATTTTTTTTCGTCTTCTTCTTTTTGGGTGCTCTTACTTGTGCACTGTAGAATGTTCCTAGGTGTCCTTATACTTTTGCCTAGTAGGGTACTTGAGCTCATAGTTTTTTTTGGCTTTTTTCTTATAGCTCATTTGAGCATTAGAGAGCTTGAGGCCCCTTTAAGGATTTTATACTTTTTTCCTATAATTAATCGGTAGGCCCCTTTGTGGGATTCCCCTAAAAAAAAATATATGATGTGTTATTAAAGATTGTATCAGCTAAATATAATTTGTGCAATAGTTCCTGCCACATGGATCATACAGTATAAAGAGGAAACCGTATTGTATGATCCCTAATGATTGATCGATATTAGCTATTAGATGTATTGTGATCAGATATTCGATATTTTATTTAGATTTATAATATGATATGAATCGTTCTAGATGATATGAACAAAAATTTGAGAAACTAATGGGTGGAATGTGATGATCAAGAAGGGTCTAAACAAAAACAAAATAAGAATAACATAAAATAAATAAAAAAAGACAAAAATAACCACAAAACAAATCAAAAAAATTTTTAAGGAAATGATCACATGCACTAAATAAAAATTTTATCTTATGAGTAGAACAGAATACTTAGTAAGGAATATATTGACCACACTAAGATCCCGAAAGGTTAGAAATTTGAATTTTCTTAACCCTAGCTCAAGCTCCTTACGGGTTAAAGTCCTATTTGAATAAAAATCTAATTCAAAAAATAAATTAAAAAATAAATATGATCTTTTCAAACTTCTTTCCAAAAATATATCGAAGAGAATAGCATTACAAAGTGATGAATCAGAAATCATGATTTTCAAATTCAGGTGTAGATGATATTAATTGGCACACGAATTTGTCTAAGATTTAAAGATTTGAAATGAATAGAAGCTAACTTATTGTGGGCTTATTTTGTGCCTCTTTTATCAGTATTTGGTGCTCTTTGAGCATCTTTTGATTTTTGATACACTTTGTGCATCTTTTAAATTTTGGCATTTATTAGACATCTTTTCAGCTTTTGGGCTCCTTTTATGCCTCTTTTTCACTTTTGTAACCTTGATTCCTTTCTTAGCCTTTAAAGTCTCTTAGTTGTGAGATTATCTTCCAAATATAAGAGAAGAAGAACTCACTCGCTTATAGAAGAAAGAGTAAATCACAAACCAAAACTTGATCATTTTATATAGTCAAACAACTTGATTAAGAAAGTTTTAAATAGATTCTTTGATTTGCAAAAATATTCAATTGAGATAGATAATTATAGGAAGATTAAATAGATCTCTATTTCTTAGTCTAATTATTAATTTAAAATATATTTTATTTAAAAAAGAAATTATACCCCTAAAGGAGTTAGAGGAAGAGAGATAATCTTCAAATTTTCTTCCCTTAACTATTTTTAGAGGAGTCAATCACTTTTTTCAAAAATAAGTAAGATTTCCATTTAAAGAAGAGTTCAACTACTGAAGTAAGTAGTGATCTGATTCTTAAGTTTTAAAAGAAATAAATAAACACATGCATAATGAGAAATAATAAAAATAAAAAAATAATAAAAGGACTAAAAAAGAAAACAACAATCAGATTTTAGATTTTCAAGCATGAATATCTATGACACCTAATGTGGTTCTTAAGTTGTTGAAGGTTTCAAAAGCTAGGGGTTTGGTAAAGATATGTACAAGATGATTTTCAGAGGCTATATGATGTAGCTCTATATCTCCCTTGGTGATATTGTCCCTAATGAAATGGTGCCTTATATTTATGCATTTGGTCCTGGAGTGTTGGATTAGATTTTTGAAATGCAAATGACACTAGTGTTATCACATAGGATTGGAATGGTGCCTACAAGTAGTCCTAAATCTAGAATTTCTTACTTTAACTAAAGGACCTGTGTCACATTACTTCCTAAGGCTATGTATTTAGATTTTGTAGTGGATAGGACTATTGAGGTTTATTTTCTACTAGACTAGGAGACTAAAGATTATCCTATGAATTGACAAGTTCCAGAAGTGTTTTTCCTATCAACCCTACATCAAGTAATGTCTGAATTAGAACATCCTATGATTTCAAAGGAAGTGTTGTGCCTAGGATACCAGATTCCCATGTTTTAGGTTCCTAAGAGATATCTAAGTATTCTCATAATAGCAGTCAGGTCGGATTCTTTAGGATCAGCCTAAAATATAGCATAGAGACAAACATTAAACATAATATCAGGTATGCTAGTAGTTAAGTAAAGAAGTTATCTAATTAATTCCATGTATTTTTTTTATTAATTGATTTTCCACTTGCGTCCATATCCAACTAAATTATAGAGCTCATGGGAGTGTTAATTGCCTTAGCTTTATATATTTCATATTTCTTAAGGATGTCCTTAATGTATTTTAATTGACTAACAAAAATTCTATCATAATTCTTCCTTATACTAAATCAAAGAAAGTAGTTCAGTTCTCCCATCATACTCATCCCAAACTCCTTATTATTTTAGAAAATTCATCACATAGCTTTTTATCAGAAGATCCAAACAAAATATCATCAACATAAATTTGGATAATGAGTAGTTCTTCTCCTCCATTTTTAAGAAAAAGGGTGGTTTCTACGCTCCCCTTAATAAAGGTTCTATCCAGTCCGAATGTGTTTAGCCTTTCATACCATGCTCTAGATGCTTATTTTAATCCATACAATACCTTTTTTTAATCTGAACACATGATTGGGATATTCTGAGTTTTCAAAGCCTAGGGATTGTTCAACATACACATATTCTTTTATTATCCCATTCAGAAAGGCACTTTTAATATCCATTTGATATAATTTGAATCCCTTAAAGCAGGCAAAAGCTAAGCTAATAGCACCCTTATTGCTTCTAGTCTAGCTACAGGGGCAAAAGTCTCATTAAAGCCAATCCCTTTTATCTGGTTATACCCCTTAGCCACTAATCTTGCTTTATTTCTTACCACTACACCAAAATCATTCATTTTATTTTTGAAAACCCTTTTCATTCCAATAACATTTTGGTCCTTAGGTCTTTCAACTAGCTCTCAAATATCATTTCTAGCAAATTGATTCAATTTTTCTTGCATGGCTAGGATCAAGAATTCATCAGATAGTGCTTGATTCATGTTTGTGGGTTCATTTATTAAGGTAAAGGTAGTGTGGTTCACTTCTTTCCTATGTTTATGGCTAGTATTAACCCCTTCAAATGGGTCTCCTAAGATAAGTTCTTTAGGATGACTTAGAGAATATCTCCATTCTCTAGGCAGTGAATTTTCAGCTTCTACCCTTTCTTCCTGATTTGTAGATTTTACTCCTTGGGTGACTTCAACTACTACTTCTTCTTCCATCCTAGACCATTCAGAAATATTAGATTCATCAAAAACTATATGTGTGGTCTCCTCTACCACTAGTGTCCTTTTATTAAAAACTCTAAAGGATTTTCCAACTTTTGAGTACCTTAGGAAGACTCCTTCATCAAATTTTTGGTCAAACTTTTCTATGAGAGATTTCCCATTATTTAGAATGAACACTTTACATCTAAAGACATGAAGGTGAGAGAGGTTGGGAGTCCTACCCTTAAATATTTCATAGGGTGTCTTGTTCATCTTGGATCTAACATTAACCCTATTCAGGACGTAACAGGCTATATTTATCGCTTCTAACCAGAAGTATTTAGGAAGTGGATATTCAACTAACATGGCTTAAGCAGCTTCTACCAAAGTCCTATTCTTTCTCTTAGCTACCTCATTCTACTGAGGGGTTGTAGGAGCTGAAAAGCTATGATCTATGCCTTGCTCCTTACAGTAAGATTCAAATCTTTCATTCTCAAATTCTCCACCATGGTCACTGTAAATGGTCAAAATTTCACACCCAAACTTCCTCTGGATCCAAGTAGAGAATATCCTAAATTCCTTAAATGATTCACTTTTATGAGAAAAGAATCAAACCCAAGTAAACCTCGAGTAATCATCAATAATAACCTACCCAAAGACTTTCCCTCCTAGGCTTGTAGTGCTAATAGGTCCAAAGAGATCCATGTGAAGGACTTTTAAAGGTTTGCTATTGTTAATGTCCTTAATTGAGTGGAAGGAGGATTTGACTTATTTTCCTAACTGACAGGCATCATACAGGTGGTCTTTAGTGAATTCTAGTTTGGGTATGCCTCTCACTAGATCTTTTTAGGTGATTATTCTAAGATTTTTTATGCTTACATGACAAAGTCTTCTGTGCTACAACCAGGATTCATTAGAAATAGTTTTTAGGTAAAGAGAGTTAGCAGGTTCAACACAGTTTAAATATAGTATGTAAATATTATTGATTCTTTTTCCTTGCACCATAATATTTCTATTTAAGTTATTAATGCAGTTGGTATACAAAAATTTAATGCTGAAGCCTCTATCACATAGTAGGCTTATGTTAAGTAGATTATATTTTAAGACATCTACCAGTAAAACATTTTCAATGACAAAATTCATAGAGTTACCAATTATACCTGAGCCCACCACTCTCCTGGTAGTGTTATCTCCAAGTGTCACCTTGCCTCCTGCCCTGGCTTCTAATGAAATGAATTAATTTGCATCTCCAATCACGTGCCTTAAATATCCAGTGTCAATGTACCACATGCTCTCATGAGGCATTTTATGAGAGCAACCCTACAAAATTATTAAAGGTTAGATTTAGGAACCCAAACAAGTTTTGGTTCCACCTTATGAATAAAAAAATGAGATGTGTGTATGCTATGCTGTAGAATATAAAATTTGTGTCTCCACACCAAATGTGTTCTACATTGGATAGTGCAAGTGTCGGATATATGTCCTAGCATGCCACAAAAAAAAATATCTAATACCAAGAAAAGGATTTACTAATCTATGTGAGTTGTGGTGCTTCTTCCTAGGTTTGAATGCTTGTTGTGTTGATGGTTTATAAAATTCTACAAGTGGAGGTGGTGTTTTATTTTCTTTAAAAGTAGTTAATTCCACTCACAATGATTTGTTTGCACTTTGAAGAAATGAATTTTTAAATTTTAAAGCATGCTCACTACTATATAATTGAGATGTAAGAGTCTCTAGTTATTTGAATGCATTTTCTAATTCAACATGTGATATTTTCAAGGAATCATGTTCAATAGTTAAATCAAGATGCTTATTATATAAAGTATCAAATTCATTTAATAAAGCTATAAGATTACTATCCAAAGTAGAATGATCTAACCTAAGGAATTCATGCTCTTTCTACTATTTTGAAAATTCAGAATTCAAGCTTGTATACTTTTTCTTGAGCTTCCTATATGCATTATAAATTTTTTTAGAAACTTCAAATAATTTATCATAAGAAAGCTCACATACCTCCTCTTGATCAGAATGATCAAGTTGATTATCTTCCATTAAGCACAAGTTTGTTACCTCCTCTTATACTTCTATTTTAGATGAGTCTGAAGTAGAGTCTGCCATGAAAGTCTTCTGAGTACTTTGCTTGCCCTTCTTGAACTTAGGATTTTCTTTACCCTTCTCCTTGATTGGTTAAGTTTTTGGATTTTGGCAATCCAACTTCAAGTGCCCTAGCTTCCAAAATTCAAATAGATGATGTCAGCAGAAACCTTAGAATTTTTATTAGCTTTACCTTTGCTCCATTATTGACGATACTTTTGCTTTTTCTTTAGAAAGATCTTGAATTATCTTGTCATTAGTGTTATGTCATTGTCATTGTAAGGTGTAGAATTGTCACTATCAGAATTATTGGCCTTTAAAGCTACAATTTTCTCCTTTCTCTTTTCACCTGCATCAAGTTGTCTTTGACTCGCTCCTTGCTCATAGGAAATGAGTGATCCATGTAAGTTATCAATGGACTAAACATTTAGATCCTTAGAATCATTAAGAGCAGTAATTTTTACACCATAGGAAGTAGGTAGATAATGCAAGATCTTATTAACTTTTTTTATAGTTAGTAAGTTCTCCTCCTAAAGCATGCAGGGAAGTAACAATCTAAGTGAACCTAGTATACATTTTAGAAATTGATTCACTAGGTTTCATGCAAAAGAGTTTGTATTCATGGAGTAAAATGTTCAATCTTGATTATTTTAATTTATTTGTTCCTTCATAGGTTAGATAAAGTTTGCCCCAAATTTCTTTACTAGTTGTGCATGCAGAAACATGCATGTAATATTTAGGTTTTAATATACAAAAGAAATAGTTTAAATATTTAGCATTTAATTGGGCTAAATCTCTATCTTTTATGCTCCATTCAGAAAAAGGAAGTTCAATTTTCATGCCATTAACAAAGCGTAAAGGTGCCAAATATCCTTCCAGAACTAACATCCACATGCGATAATATATAGATTGTAAGAAAGTAGACATGCAAATTTTCTAAAAATCAAAATGAATATTACCAAATAAAGGTGATCGTGTGATTGAATATCCTTCTGTGGTATTACAATTTCTAAAGTTAGCCATTGATCATTTTTCAAAAGTTATTTAAAACTTAGTTTTTTAGTTCTGCTCTGATACCACTTAAAAGATCATGAAAGTTATTAAACCTCTAAGAACTAGCCCGAGGCTAACCAAGAGGGGGGGGGGGGGGGGGTGAGGGGTGAATTGGTAATTCAAAACTTCTTTAAGCAAAAAGAAAACCCCCTTTTTAAAGCTTTTTAAAAGTACCTAAAAATATTAATTTTATCCCTTGATGTGGAAGGAGATTAATTTCATAATAATAACAAAATCAGAGTTTTCAACCACACATAAAAAAATAGAAAAGTACAAAACTTAAAATTTAAAAAAGTAAAAAAAAAAGAATGAACACACCAGATTATATAGTGGTTCGATCAAATCTGACCTACGTCCACTCCCTGGGGGCCTCCGCTCCAAGTATTGCATTAATCCTTTTAGTGTCTCTCCTTTAGCCCCAACATCTAGGCAGAGAAGACTTTACAAAATCTCTTCCACCAACCCAATGAGGCAGAGTGTCTTAAAACTTTTTCACCCTCTTGGAAGATGTAGAGAACTTGAAACCCTTTTTCTCCCTCTGAGAGATGGCGAGAACCAAGAATCCTTTTACTCCTCCTAGAGTTGGTAGAGATCCACAAATCCTTTTACTACCTCCTGGAGTTGACAGAGAACAACAATATAGTACTGAAGAATATCTCCCCGGAGCCAACAAAGAATTAAAGCAGAGACTTGAAGAAGTTTGGAAGGAACTTTGCTTGGAGTGACCTTCTGAAGTTCTCATAACTCCCCTTCATAAGAACTCTCCCTCTCTTCTCTCCCAAAGCTCTCCTTAACTCTCTCTCTCTAAGCTCCTTCTCAAATAATTCAACAGCAAAAGATCTCTTACAAGGCAATGTAGGACTTTAAATAGAAAGCCTCCAAAGAAACCCTAAATTTCAATTTACTATGAAAGATCATCCCATACAATTGTTAGATTGTCATGTACAATTAGTATAAAATAGCACCGCTAGATAGTATGAACTGTATTGGTCTGTATGATCAGTTTAAGAGATTATACTGATCGTCCCATACGATCTTGCGATTGTCCTGTATAATTAGTTCAAGTGACTATATTGATCGTCCAGTACGATGGGCGATGATTAAATATCATCCCATGCATCTCTCGGGTCATATAGTATGACTGTCCTGTATGATGTGATTAAACAATTAAACTATAATTAGTCTACTAAGCAAAGGATCAATTTAGGCATGATTATCATAAATCATTTAGTGTAATATATATCATACTGTACTATTAAAGTAAAATTTGAATATTAAAAAATTGCCTAAATTATGATTGGTGGTTGAATTTTGTGATTATACCTGATCATTTTGTATGATTAAGATCATTTAGTATGATTAGGTTCATCAATCTTAATTAATAAAGGATGCCCTAATTAGGGTTTTCTGGTTAACTGATAATTTATTATGATATAAATCACACTGTACGATTAGTTCAAAAAATAAAAAGTTTTCTAACTCACCAACTCACTCCCTTGAGTGTGTGTATATAAGGTTACTCAGCTTAGTATACACCATGTACATGACTTGACTCAAGAAAGGTAAAAGTACATTGAAGTTGAAATTACAAATAGACTCAACCCTATTCTATCCAATCTTGATCTGATTGACATTGCAAGTGAACGACGGACATGAAATGTTAATAAGCAGAGCAAAAAGATATGCAATAACCTAATTGATAGGAGATAGAAGTAAGGAAATAATAATGTTTGTTATTAACAAAATCACCATACTTGAGTCCATATTTGCAACAACCCCATCTTATAGAGTTTTCCCTTAAGTATGAGGGGGACTTTTCTATCACACAACAAGCCTGATGCATTCCTCAACTTCAACCATTACCCTTAAATTCTACTAATAATATCCTCATCTATTTCACCATCACTTTGAACAATAGATCCAAGATATCTAAAATGTATACTCTTATTAATGACTTGATTGCCAAAGTCACAATCCCCCCACCAAATCTATTACTACTAAAATTACCCTCTATATACTCAGCTTTAGATATACTCAAATAAAAACCTTTAGACTCTAAGGTTGACCTTCATAATTTTAATTTACCTTCAACTCCCTTTATAGACGTATCAACATGAAGAATAACATTAGTGAACAGCATATATCAGGGTACAACCTCTTGCAAATGTGTAGTGAGAACTTCCATAACTACAACAAAAAGATATGGGTTACTATGTTTGCTCTAAGGGTTTGATAATACCAAGATGAATATGAATTTGTTCCAATACAAAAGGGTTTGCACCACCATTATTCAAAAATTTTAATGGAACTGGTAATTCTAAATATCATCTTGCATAGTTCAGAGATAGTTTCTATAATGCTGGAGGAAGTGATGCACTATTGTTTAGATAATTTTTTAGTAGTCTATCTAGTATCATAATTAATTGGTAAGGTGAACTACCTAAAAGATGAGTCTGTACCTTTAATGAGTTTGAAACCATATTTATGAATAGATTCACAGGAGTATGACGTGAAATCACCATTGGAGATCTGGTTGTGGAATAACAGAAATCGAAGAAAGCAATATAGGTTACATCCAATGATGGAGGAACCTTAGCATGAGATGTGAGTTGGAGTTATAAGAATAGCATGCCATATTGATCCTTTTTGCTAGTGTCCATGGTGGAGAGGCATTTCTACTAAAGTGTTTATAAATAAAACTTTAATCCTATTAGTACTATACAATGAACTAGGATCTGTGCAATTAGTTCATCTAGTTTGAACTGATCATCCAGTATGATATAAGAAGTCATACAGTATGATTAGTTCAATCGAATAAAATTTCTATCTTGAATAATTGTGATAATTAAATATCATCCTTGGATCAAATCGGGTCGTACACTATGATGGGGGTCATTGTACAGTAAGATCTGATGTATTAATTAATTCTATTTTGATCACTTAATCATATGATTAAATTAGGCAAGATTTATTAATGTCATCTTATACAATTATTATCATACAATACGATTAATTCAAAATTTGAATTTTAAATTATTATGTAATATGAGATTAGCTGCAGGAAACCTTATTTTTATAGATTGTCTAGTATAATGTGGATCGTGCAATACAACTTATTAAAATTTAGATTTCCTTAATCAATTATTTAATTAATCATTACTTTATATATATATTGTACAGTATGATACAAATTATATAGTATGAAATTCACAAAATTTATAACCCTTAATTTTCCTCTCTAGTGTGTCTGTGCACGATTGCCAAATTAGCATACACCCTTACATGGCATCTACTCAAGAAATATATAATTAAATAAATCAAAAGTATAGACTCTTTTAACACATCCTAAATCCAATCTTTAGGCCTGAATTATCTTGAATGGTGTATAATGTACCTAAAATTTTAGTACACACAAAAATGAATACACAATACAAATTCTAGGAGAAATTAAAATATAATCAATAATGTTTATTATCTTTAAATTCACGAGCTCAGGATTCTGTATTTCAACAATCTACCTCTTTTTGATGTTGGCAAATATTTTTGGTTGAAATTGTAAGTTAATTATTTTTCCTCCTAAGAGCTCCACTTCACTACAACAACAACAACAACAACAATAACAAGCCTTTGTCCCACTACGTGGGGTCGGCAACATGAATCCTTTTTCTCCATTGTGTCCGGTTCAAAGTCAAATTCTCGTTTAAATCTAATAGAGAAAGATCATTTCTAATATTTTCTAACCAAGTCTTTTTAGGTCTACCTCTACCTTTCTTAACATAAGTCAAATCTAATACCTCTACTTTCCTAACTGGGTCATCGGAAGGCCGCCGTTTTATGTGACCAAACCATCTAAGGCGACTCTCTCTAATCTTATCCTCCACTGGAGCTACTCCAACCTTTTCACGTATATGCTCATTTCGTATCCTGTCTCTAAGAGTAAATCCACTCATCCACCTCAGCATCCTCATCTCCGCAACACATAACTTAGTATTGTGCTTCTCTTTTAATGGCCAACATTCTGCACCATAAAGCATAGCAGGTCTCACCACCATCTTATAGAATTTTCCCTTAAGTTTAAGGGGGACTTTTCTATCACACAATAAGCCCGATGCATTCCTCCACTTCAACCATCCAACTTGAATTCTACTGATAACATCCCCATCTATTTCACCATCACTCTGAACAATAGATCCAAGATATCTAAAACGTGTACTCTTATTAATGACTTGATCGCCCAAAGTCACAATCCCCTCACTAGGTCTATTACTGCTAAAATTACACTCCATATATTCAGTTTTAGATCTACTCAAGCGAAAACCTTTAGACTCTAAGGTTGATCTCCAGACTTCAAGTTTACCTTCAACTCCCTCTTTAGTCTTGTCAACAAGAAGAATATCATCAGCAAAAAGCATACACCAAGGTACATCCTCTTGTAAATGTCTAGTGAGAACATCCATGACTAACGCGGAAAGATACGGGCTTAAAGCTGATCCTTGATGTAATCCAACCGAAATAGGGAAATACTTGGTCAAACCACCTTGTGTTTGAATACAAGTAGTAGCTCCTTCATACATATCTTTAATGATTTGAATATAAGCATTATTAACTCCTTTCTTTTCAAGAACTCTCCATAGCACTTCTCTTGGAACTTTATCATATGCTTTCTCTAAATCAATAAATATCATATGTAGATCCTCCTTATTCTCCCTATATTTCTCCATCAAACCTCTCAATAAATGTATGGCTTCCATAGTATACCTACCAGGCATGAATCCAAATTGATTTTGAGAAACATTAGTATCACGCCGCAGCCTACGCTCCATAACTCGCTCCCATAGTTTTAAAGTGTGACACATTAACTTAATTCCTCTATAATTCGCACAATCTTGTGCATCACCTTTATTCTTATAAATAGGAATCAATACACTCATTCTCCACGCATCTGGCATCTTTTTAGTCTTCAAAATATTATTAAAAAGTTTAGTTAGCCAAGAAATTCCTTCATCTCCTAAGCATTTCCACATCTCTATTGGGATATCATCAGGTCCAACAGCTTTTCCACACTTCATTTTCTTTAAAGCCTCTCTAACTTCGGTTTTACTAATACGCCGATAAAAACAGAAATCTTTATTTTCATTTAGGATGCTAAGGTCACTAAAGTCAATTGTATTCCTACAATCTTCATTAAAAAGTTTATCAAAATATCTCATCCACCTTTGTTGAATATCATCTTCTAAGAAAAGTACTTTTTGATCTTCATCCTTAATACACTTCACTTGAATTAAATCCTTACTACTCCTATCTCTTTGTTTGGCTAGCTTATACATATATCTTTCTCCCTCCTTAGTATCTAATCTATTATATAAATCATTAAAAGCTAAGATCTTTGCATCACATATTGCTTTCTTAGAATCCTTACATGCCTCTTTATATCTTTCCCAATTATCAGAATTTTTACATCTAAACCAATTTTTATAACAAATCTTCTTATTTTTTATCTTTTCTTGCACAATTGGATTCCACCACCATCTATTTTTACTATTAGGGGCTTTTCCCTTTGATACTCCAAACACATCTTTAGCAATATTTTTAATATCACTAGCCACTTTTTCCCACATAACATTAGCATCCTCATGCACAAATAAAATCTTAGAATCTAAAATCTTACTCTCAAAAATATTTTATTACTATTCTTTAAATGCCCCCATCTAATCCTAGAAAATCGCTTTACTTTATTTTTTATTTTCTGTCCTTTCATCTTAAAGTCTAAAACTAATAAGCGATGTTGGGTACATAAACTTTCACTCGGAATAACTTTACAATCTTTGCAATCTAAACGATCTACTTTTCTTATAAGAAAATAATCAATCTGAGTTTTACTATAACCATTCTTATAAGTGATGAGATGCTCATCTCTTTTCTTAAAAAATGTATTAGCAATTAAAAAATCATAAGCTAAAGAAAAATCTAGTATGGTCTTACCACCTTCATTAGTCATTCCAAACCCATATCCACCATGAATGCTTTTAAAATCATTTACCTCTCTACCAACATGTCCATTTAAATCTCCTCCAATAAAAATTTTTTGTTCGAGAGGTATCTTTTGAATTAATTCTTCTAAATCTTCCCAAAATTTTAATTTTGAACACATATCCAAACCTACTTGAGGAGCATAACCACTTATAATATTAATAATCTTAGCATCAACAACAATCTTTAAAGCCATAATTCTATCTCCAATTCTATTAATATTTATAACATTATCCTTCAAACTCTTATCTATAATCACGCCTACACCATTTCTAGTACGACTCTTACCTGAATACCAAACTTTAAATCCTAAACTATCAATCTCCTTAGCCTTCTCTCCAACCCATTTAGTTTCCTGAATGCACAAAATATTTATATTTTAATTTTATTTTATTTATTAGTAATAACAAGAACACAAGCACAGGAAGAAAACATTGAAGTAGATAAAAGAAGAATAAACAACATAAATAAAAAAACTAATAGAAGGCACCAATATAAACAACAACAAAAACACAATCCTAAATGTAGGATGGCCCCTGATCAGGTGGTGGTGGTGGTGGATAGAAAAATTGGTGGAGTGTGCAAAAATGGTCACTAAACTAGGCTCGATCATCCTCTCGATGTTGCTGGAGGTACTAGTGTTGTTATTAGAGCAGATCATACTTCTAGTGAAGCTACTCCCATTGCTGATTAGTCTCTTGATATTGGGTGAAATTATACATCCCTTGTAAGTTTAGTCTTTCAATGATAGAGTCGTAGTTATGAGTAGAAGCTGGTGCTGGAGCTGGATCTCCCCCTGCCTCCTCAGACTTAGGATCAATCATATAACATCTATGATGGCATCAATCAATATAAAGGATATGGAAGGAGCTATTGGAGTAGAAGACTAGAAGGTGATCATGTGGTGCAAGGTAATGCAGATTGTATTTAGATACCATAACTTAAGCTATTAGGTGACCTTACACTACATTTTTCTTATGCTTATTTCTAGGATTGGGAATACATGTCAAATTTTTAATGTAGCAAATAATCAGGTCTGTTACATTGAAGTCAATTTTGGACATAATAAATTAGGTGTTTAGGGATAGAAGAGATGTGATATTTACCCTAACACCTACTTTTTGAATGACTATGTTGCAAAGGATATGATGGATTATACAGGCATCTTGGGTAAGGGTACAAACTATGTTAGCATGAGTGTTTAGATGAGTATCCTTCAGAGTGAGATTTACTTGGGTCCCTTCATAGTCAAGAAGAAAATCGATGTAGTGTGCTTTGAGACCATTAGTGGAGAGATGTTGGATTTGGTCAAAATCTTCATAATTAATTCCTATAGGTCTCTTACAGATAAAAGATTGAATGGTTATCCCATCACTATTAACTCCCAGACTGGCGAAGAATTCAAAAAGTAGTTCAGAGATGAAGGGAAATGCTAAGGTGAGAATAAAATGGAGTGTAGTGCCAACAAAGGGATCAAGAACCTAAAAATTAAGGACACACTGATTGATGATTTTTGATGGTGTTTGATGGGGGCTGTGGAGTAACCTATAGAATTGTGAAATGAATTAGGGCTCTATCAAGTAAATTTAGGAGTAACCTATACTCGTGTATTCGTGCTAAATCAAGTAATATAGTGATAAAGTAGAGTATTGATCCAACGAGAAAGATATGCTCATTTGTAAACACTATTATTGTTTACTAAAATTACAATAATTATCCTCTCAATAAAATTAGAGGTTATGGCAATCCAATCACTTAAATAAAATTAGATAAAGTTAACAAATAGACTATATGGATATAATATTTTGGATTGATGTATGTAAATAACATATTTTTTTAATTTGTTGACCTTATAAGAACAAAGAATGTCTATCGACTTTCTAAATTTATATCATCTCCTTAAGAATTTAGTACATTTCATACCCTATGCATAGGCATAATGCGTACTAATTCAATATTCCTAGTTATGCTTGCTTCCCTCCATTAAGACGACGCCACATTACACAAAATTTTAATTACACATATAGCCACTATATACATTAAAAGAAGATCTGATAATATTGAAAACATCTCTTTAATCATTTAAGGAATGAAAGAATTCATTAGACCTACATATAATACTTACCCCATCAATCCAAAATTAGAAAATTTAGCCAGACATATAGTAGAATTAAAGCAAACTAATTTTTATTAATATCATTATAAAAAGAAAATATAAGAGATAGATATCAACAAAAGGGTTTAACAGATCTCCTATACACTCCTTCTCTTTACGTATAGATTTACTTCCATAAACATAAGGCAAACACTCTTATGATGGTTTTAAGTACTTATCTAATTTTCTTTAGTTGTCACCCTTAGGGAGTTTCAGAGAAGCACTCTGAATTGGACTAAAATTATCTTAGTGATTGAACTCTCTCACAAACATGACAT
The DNA here is from genome assembly GCA_019925795.1 of Dendrobium chrysotoxum. Taxonomy (NCBI): domain Eukaryota; kingdom Viridiplantae; phylum Streptophyta; class Magnoliopsida; order Asparagales; family Orchidaceae; genus Dendrobium; species Dendrobium chrysotoxum. The sequence continues at coordinate 41,940,809 of CM034302.1, forward strand.
AATGATTATTTATAAAAAAAACATAAAATTGGTGTCTCTGACTGTGACGCTAGAATGATTAGTGCCTTGTGCCCAATAAATAAACAAACGTTGTTTGCAAATTTTTTGGTGCCACCATGGCGCTTGCTAATATTGATCAGTTACTTGGTAAGCACTCACATCGTTTCACTAATAGATCATTTCCTTGGAAAGTTATAACTGCTATGCCATGACCCTACTGACTTTCAGACACTACGGTGCAGGGAAGGCAATTTTGGTGCTGAGGTAATTTGGATTGTGACACAACGACACTGGGCAACAAAGAAATCAGTGTCGCAAAGTTGATATTTGACGTCTACAGTGCTACTCGACAGAGAAGTTGGCAGTGTAATGTTGATACTCTAGCTCTCCAGTCGTGCCTTATTTGTTGATATTTAACGCTGTAGCGCTATATAAAACTTAAAATTTTATGCTTTTTTTGTATTTTTCGTGCATAATACACTAAAACAACATATTTTTATGAAAATATAACACATAAAATAACATATTATTTATGCTTATAAAATTCTCCCCAGATTAAACTCTTACTGTCCTTAAGCAAATAGATATATTATAATTCTGATTAAATGATTAGCAAAAGTAAAAAACTAATAATTTACAATTACTAAAATATAGGATAAAGCATCACGATCTAGAAGTAGTAAAAATGAATAAGATTATAATTCAAGTTTAGAAAGAATATTAATAATTGCACTAATCAGCCACCTTATTATTACTTAACCTGAATTTACAGGTTATAGAGTTAATTAAAAAATTTTTAATTTTAAAGTGAATAATGTAGTTTAATGATTAGATATGTGTATAGTTAAAAATAAGATTTCATTTGTTTACCATCATTTATACTAGCTTTCTTATTTTTTCCTTATATATTTAACTTTAGTTCATCATCTTTTTTTCATTTTAGTTTTAGAACTATTTTCACAGTTCTTTCTCTTTTTAATTTATGGAGTATATAGTTAATGATTTTGATTATCAGTTTGCTTCAAACCCTTTTTATAATCTTAATGAGTTTAATGGAAGGATATAATAAGATTACCAATTCCAAATTTGGATTGCTTATACTTTCCAGTTTAATCTACTCACACAAAATTTTTAATTCTAACTATTTAACTTTTTTTTCAAAAATTAATAAATAAAGATATAGCTTATAATTTGAAATTAAAATAATAACTTAAATTTTTTAAGTCATATTATTATTAGTTTACTTTCCACTCTATCAAGTATGAAAATTATTCATTTAAACTATAATCTAGGGTTTTGTTTTTATCCAAAATTTACATAATTTTTAATTATTATTTTTACTAAGGTTAATTAATTAATTAGAATAAAAAAATTAGTAAAGATTGTAATAAGCATAAGAGGAATTTGGATAAAATATAAATAAAAGAAACATATAATTGTCAACACTATACCTAATTTTATATAAATGATAAAAGGTGCATAAAACATGTGTTGCTAGAACATAACATAACATAACATAGCATAACAAAATATTCATTAGAAGATAACTAGTGCACTTAGCACTATGCATATCATATCAATTGGGTTGCGTCCCACAAGAGTTAAGCTTTAAGTCTTTAGCCAAACTACGTAATTATTTTATTTCAGAATGAACAAATTGAGTTATATTTTGCACTCGATCAATGTCCCCATCTACATAAGGTTTCAGTCTATGGGTGTTCACTTTAAAAGTATTTAGACTTTTTTTGTCCTTAATTTCCATAGTTCCATAAGAAAATATTTTTACCACTATGAATGGTCCAGACCATCTAAATTTTATTTTTTTGGTGAATAATTTAAGTTTGGAATTAAATAGTAAAACTTCTTGTCCAAGAGTGAATTCTTTCATTTTTTTACTTTTTCTTTATAAATCCTTGCATTTTAATAAGCTTCCTCAAATGGCTTAGACATTAATGATCCTTCAGCTACAGTATCAATTATGGATTTAGGAGATCCTACTAATCCATTATAAAATGTTTAATATCAACCAATCAGGTAATGCATGATGCAGGCATTTTCTAAGAATTTCCTTAAATCTTTCCCAATTCTCATAAATGGATTGCCCTTCAAACTGAGTAAAAGAAGTTATGCCATTTCTATGTTTGATAATTTTTGAAGGTGGAAAATATTTAGTGAGAAACTTATAAGCAATTCTTTCCAAGTGGTTATAGAGCCTGGGATTAAGAATTCAACCACGTTTTAGCTTTATCTCTTAGAGAAAGGGAATCAGTCTAAGTATAACAGCATCATCACTGACATAATTGTGCTTAAATATTGCATAAATATTTATGAAACTGACTAAATATAAATTGAGATCTTCAACATGAGTTCCCAAAATTGAGAGTTTTGAACGATTTGAATTCATAATTATTAGTTGGTTTTAATTCATAATTAGTTACTTGGATTATAGCTATATTTATGCTCCGATGAATTTCATCTACTAAAGGATTTCCATAATCCTTAAGTGGTATAGAATGATTTTGCCCTAACTTAGGTTCATCCATTTTCAAGATTTTTTTTATTTTCCTAATTTTAAAAAGTGTTCTCATAATTTCAGGATCAAATGACAGCAATTCATTTCAAAGGCTATAAAGCATGCCACCAAAAAACCAAAATTAATAAAAATAGAAGTAAAAAAAATAAAAAATAAAAGTAAGTTTAACTATGCAATTCATTTAACAATGTAGCGAAAAATTTGCCAAAAAAGGCCAAATCCTCCCTGGTAATAGAGCCAAAAACTTAATGGGGGATATAGAGTAACCTATAGAATTATGAAATTAATTAGCGCTCTATAAATCCCTAGTAATGCTTAGGTTTTCTTTGATAAATAAAAATTATAAAACCCAAACTTAATATACACAAGTATACATGCTTAATCAAGTAATATAGTGATATAGTAGAGTATCGATCCCATGAAGAAGATATGCCCACTTACAAACACCCGTATTATCTACTAACATTACAACACATATCCTCTAAATAAAATTAATGGTTATGGAGATTCAATCCATTAATTAAAATTATATAAAGATAATGAATACACTTTATGGATATAATATTTTGGATTAATGAATGCAAGTAACATAGTTTTTTTTAAAGAATCTCTTTTAATTGTGACGTTATTCAGAGAATAGGCATCCCTAGATCTCTTTTGACCTTGCAAGAATAGAGGATGTCTATCGAATTCCTAGATTTATATTATCTCCTTAAAAATTTAGTATATTTCATGCCCTATGCCTAGGCATGATGCATTCTAATTTAATATTCCTGGCTATGCTTGCTCCCCTCCGTGAGATGCCACATTAAAACTAATTTTAACTACACATATAGCCACTATGTACGTTAAATAAAGATCTGGTAATATTGAAAATATCTTTTTAATCATTTAAGGAATGAGAGAATTCATTAGTACTGCATATGATACATACCCCATCAATCCAAAATAGGAGAATTTAGCCAAATATTGAGTAGAATTAAGGCAAACTCATTTTCGATGATAGTATGATAGAAAAAAAATATAAGCGATCCTCCCATCATCTTGGATGATATGTTTAAATTTAAAAATTAGTCGCCAATCATATTTAGAAAATATTTTATTTTTGTATATTTTGAACTAATCATACAGGATGATCCTGATCATCTTGGATGATTCATTATAATCATGCCTAAAATGCTCCATTGATTAGGAGACTAATTATGATTAAATTGATCAATCACATCGTACAGGATGATCGTCCTGATTATCCCGCACGATCCTTTATATTTTGTGGGATGATCACCAATCGTCCAAGATGAAAACCATACTTTTCTTTTGATCATCCAGGCTATCATCCTGGACATCCCGAACTATTGGCGAGATGATTTATCGATTTCCACTCAAAATGAACTGATCATCTCAAAAGATTGTTTAATCATCCTGGACGAACACCATTATTTTCTTCTGATCATCCAGGATATCCTCCTGGATGTCCCGAATAATGTGCTGGATGATTTGTTGATTGCCACTCAAATTGAACTAATCGTACTAAATGATCGTGGAATCATCTTGGATGATATGTTAAGATTATTTCTTCTGATCATCCAGATAATGGAAATCATCCTGGATGATATTTGATGGCAAGTTGAAATTTAGGGCACTTTTTGAGCCCTCCTATTTAAGCTCTTCCATAGTTGATGTAAAACATCTTTTGATATTGTCCTCACCAAAAAGAGCTTAGAGAAGGAGCGAGGGAGAGAGAGAGAGAGAGAGAAATTGTGAGGGGGAGTTTATTAGGGGTTCACAAAGCTTGCTCCAAGTTAGGATTCAAGTCGTCTTCTCCAATTGTCATCCTTGGATCCTTGGTGGCTCTAGAGAGGTCTTCTTCAGCACAAGATCAAGGTTCTATGCTTGCTTTAGGAGGAAGAAAAATGAGTTGTGGTTCACTACCTACTTTAGGAGGAAGACAAAGGAGTTGAGGTTCTCTTCCTGCTTTAGGAGGAAGTAAAAGGAGTTGGGGTTCTCTTCCTACTTCAGGAGGGAGCAAAAGGATTCTATGTTCTCTTCCTCACCGGTGTTGGTGAAAAGATTTTGTAAGGGATTCTCGACCTTGCTGTGGAAGCAAAAGGAGAGTCACTATAGTTTTAGTGTGATACCTGGAGGGGAGGATCCGGGGAGTGGACGTAGGTTAAGTTTAACGAACCACTATAAATCTAGTGTGTTCTTTTCATTTACTTTTTTGCACTTTAAGTTTCACACTATTTACTCTCTATTATTTGTGTGGTTGAAATATCATAATTCTATTTCTATAAAATTATCCTGCTTCTGCCTTGGGATAAAAGTAGCTTGTTTTAAAATATCAAAAATTGTAAAAATATTTTTTGGTTTGCTTAAAGAATTTTTAAAATAACCAATTCACCCCCCCTCTTGGTTAGCCTCACAACAAGTTTATAAGGGCTTAACATCCCTAACAAACTTTCATAATTGTCAACCTAAGTGAGTTTCAGAGAAGTATTCTTAATTGAACATAAATTATCTAAATGACAGAACTCTCTTACAAGCATAACATAATGACTATTTATAGGAAAACACAAAATTTGCATCTAGCTCTACAACACTGAAAAGATCAGCACAACAGCGCCCAACAAATAAACTAATGCTACTACACTATTTTTTTGGTGTTGTCGCAATACCTGATGATGTAGATCATTTTCTTGGTGAACATTCACATCACTTCACTAATAAACTATATCTATGGGTAGTTACAACTGCAGCACCGTGGTGCTGCTAACTTTTAAACGCTGTGGTACCTGGAAGGTAATTTTGGCACTAAGGCATTATGGATTGTGATATAGTGGTGTTGGACAATAAAGAACTCAGCATCGCAAAGTTTATATTTGACCACTACGGTACTACTTGATAAAGAAGTCAGTGATGTAATACTGATACTCTAGCACACCAGCTGTGTCTTTGATGGCATAGTAACGCTATTTGTTCCAACGCCATGAGACTAATTAAAACTTAGAATTTTATGCCTTTTATGTATTTTACCTTCACAATACAGCTAAAATAATATATTTTCACTGAAAATATAACACATAAAAAAACACTTTTTTACACTTATTAAATTCTCCCCAACTTAAGCTCTTGCTTATCATCAAGCAAATTGATATATTACAATTCTTATTAAATGATTAAAAAATTAAAAACTAATAATTTATAATTACTAAAATATAGGACAATATCTCATGTCCTAGAATTAGTAAAAATAAACAAGATTATAATTCTAATTTAGAAAATATACTAATAATTACATTAGTCAGTCATCCTTATTATTGCTTAATTTGAATTTATAGGTTATAGATTTATTTACTAATTTTTGAATTTTTAAGTGAATATTGTAGTTAAATGATTAGATATGTTCTTAGTTAAAATTGAAACTTCATTAGTTCACCAACATTTTTATTGGTTTTCTTTTTTTATCCTTTATAAATTTAAGAGTAAGATTGAAATCAGATTCAGAGCTTTTAACTGATACTATTTTTTTAATGTACTCATCTTTTTTCCTTTTTCTTTTTAGAACTATTTTCACTATTCTTTTCCTTTTTAATTTATGGAGTACATAGTTAATGATTTTGAATATATATTTTCACTTCGAACACTTTTTATAATCTTAACGAGTTTAATATAAGGACTTAATAAGATTACCAATTCCAAATTTAAATTTTTTAAGATTTCCAATTTAATTTACTCATATAAAATCTTTAATTCTAATTTTTCATCTTTATTTCTAAATTTAATAAATAATGGTATAACTTATAATTTCAAATTAAAATGATAACTTAAATGATCTAAGTCAGATAATTATTAGTTTTTTTTATACTCTAGAAAGTATAATTAGTGTTCTTTTAAACTATGATCTAGGGTTTTATTATTATCTTAATTTCACATAATTTTTAATTATCTTTTTTAAAAGGTTAATTAATTAATCAGAATAATAAAATTAATGAAGATTGTAATAAGTATTAGAGGAATTTTGATCAAAAATAAATAAAAGTAACAAAATAATAGTTAACACTATGCATGCTTTCATATAAATGATAAAAGGTGCTTAAAACATGTTTTAATAGAACATAAAAAAAATATAATGTAACATAACATTGATTACAGGATACCTAGTGCACTTAGCACCATGTATATCATATCAATCAGATTGCCTCTCGCAAGTGCTAACTTTTAAGTCTTCAGCTAGACTATTCAATTATTTTATTTCAAGATGAACAAACTAATTTATATGTTGCACTTGATCACTATCCCCATCTACATAAGGTTTAAATGTATTTAGACTTTTCTTATCTTTAATTTCCATAGTTCTATAAGTAAATATTTTTAACCCTGTGAATGGCTTAGATTATCTAGATTTTAAATTTTTTAGGGAATAACTTAAGCCTAAAATTAAATAGTAAAACATCCTTTCCATGAGTGAATTCTTTCCTAAGAAGCTTTTTGTTATTCAATTTTTTAACCTTTTCTTTATAAATCCTTACATTTTTATAAGCTTCCTTAAATGGCTAAGATATTAATGATACTCCAGCTGCGGCATCAATTATGACTAAGAGATTCTACTAATCCTTTATGAAATGATTGAATTATCAACCAATTTTCTAATGAATGATGATGACTTTTTCTAAGTATTTCCTTAAATCTTTCCCAACTCTTATAAATTGATTCTCCTTCAAACTGAGTAAAAGAAAGTTTTGAAGGTGGAAAATATTTAGTGAGGAACTTATGAGTCAATTCCTTCCAAGTGGTTATAGAGCCTATGGATAAACAATTAAACCACATTTTAGCTTTATCTCCTAGAGAAAAGGGAAAGAATTTAAGTCTAATAGTATTATCACTAACACCATTATACTTAAATGTTACACAAATTTCTAAGAAATCGGCTAAATATAAATTGAGATCTTCTACAAGAGTTTCCCTAAACTAAGAGTTTTGAACCATTTAAATGATAGCTCATTTTAATTAAAAATAATTAGCTTGGATTATAGGTATATTTATACTCTGAATAATTCTATCTACTTAAGGGTTTGCATAATCCTTAAGTGGTCAAGAATGATTTTGCTCTAACTCAGGTTCAGCCATTTTTAAGACCTTTTTTGTTTTCCTAATTTTAGAAAAGGTTCTCTTAATTTAGGGATGAAATCATAACAATTTCTTTCTAAGGCTATAAACATAAACAAAAAATTAATAAATAATAAAAAAATAAAATGGAAAAATGTAAGTAGGTCTAACTATGTAATTATTTTAATAATATAGTGAAAATTTTTTAGAAAAGCAAAATCTTCCATGAAATTGGTGCCAAAAATATTATGGGGCCTATAGAGAAACTTATAGAATTGTGAAATAAATTATGGCTCTCTCAATCCTTGGTAATGCTTAGGTTTTCTTTGATACATAAAAATTATAAAATCCCCACTTAATATACACATGTATACATGCCAAATCAAGTAATATAGTGATAGAGTATAGTATCTATCCCACGAGGAAGATATGCTCACTTGTAAACACTGGTATTGTTTACTAAAATTACAACATTTATTCTACTCAATAAAATTAAAGGTTGTGGAGATGCAATCACTCAAATAAAATTATATAAAGATAACGAATACACTATATGGATATACTATTTCAGATTGATGAATGTAAATAACATAGTTTTCCTTATGAATCTCTTTTAATTGTGATGCTATTTAGAGCATATACAAATCTTCTACAGTTATATCATTTCCTTAAGAATTTAGTATATTTCATATCCTATGCCTAGGCATAACACATACTAATTCAATATTCCTGGTTATGATTGCTTCCCTCCTTCAAGGCCCCATATTACATCTAATTTTAACTACACATATGGCCACTATGTGCTTTAAATAAAAATCTGGTAATATTGAAAGCATCTATTTTAATAATTTAAGGAATGAGAGAATTCATTAGTACTATATATGATACTTACATCATCAATAAAAATAAGAGAATTTAACTAGAAATGAAGTAAAATTGAAGAAAACTCATTTTCATTGATATCATGTTAAAAAGAAAATATAAGAGATAGATATCACCAGATGGGTTTAATGGATCTCCTTTACACATGTTCTCTTTACTTATAGATTTTCTTCCATAAACACAAGGAAAACGCTCTAATGATTGTATCAAGTACTTCTCTAAATTCCCTTAGTTTGCACCCTAAGGGAGTTTCGGAGAATTACGCTAAATTTGATAAAAATTATGTAAGTGACTAAAATCTCTTACAAATATAACAAAATGAATTTTTGTAGAAAAACACAAAATAGGCATGTGGTATTGTGGTGCTAAAATTATCGGTTCCATTGTGCCCAATAAATGATCTAACACTCTGGTGCCATCACAATGCTTGATGATGTGGATCAGTTACTTGGTGAATAGTCACATCGCTTCGCAAAAATATCATGTCCTTGGGAAGTTATAACTACTACTCTGAGATGCTACTAACTTTTGGACATTACAAAGATGAGAGGGCAATTTGGGCACCGAGGTGTTATGGATTGTGATGCATCAGCATTGGACAACAGATAAGTAGGTATTCTCATGTTTATATTTGACTGCTATGACACTGCCTGATAGAGAAGTCGACACTATAATGTTGATACTCTGGCGCTCTAGCAGTATCTTTGATGACGCTGTGACATTATGTGTTTTGATACCATAATGTTATATGAAACTTAGAATTTTATTCCTTTTATGTATTTTTCCTTCACAATTTAACTAAAATAATATATTTTCACTAAAAATATAGCATATAAAAATAACACATTATTTACACTTATTAGTGTTATCTTGGTAGCCTTGTATTGGTGGTAGGCATCTTAGTCAGTGGCTTTGTGAAACTAAGGGTCTACTTGACATCTAGACAAACTGCCTACTATAGCTCTAGAGCACTTCCCCTAGCCATTTGAGAATAAATAACAAGTCCAAATGAAAGAAGGAATAAAAGGATTGTATGAGTAAAAAAGTAGTCATCTCATGGAGTCATCTGGAAATTTTTTTTGATAAATAGATCGTCCTATACAAATAAGTTTTCATATAATATGATTATGTAATTATTATCATACTGACCAATTTGAATTCATCCAATGGCTATCGACACATGGATCAGATAGTATGAAGAGAGGATCGTATAGTACAATCATGAATTATTGGTCAAATTAGAACTATTGAAATCACAAATGGTGAGGATGTTTTGAATTGTCCTAATTGTACATTACGAATGAGGTTTGTAAAGTATGATGTGAACAAATTTTTAATTTTCCAAATTTTATTTAATTTTAAAAGAATAGGTGTGTGTGATAATCAGGTAACAACTACAAATAAAAAACAAATAACAATGAACAATGCAAAAAGAAATAACATATGAATATAAATCATGAAATATAATATATATTTGAGTACACGCAAAAACCAAATGATTACAAATGTTGAATGATTTCACTTTCACCTTGGATTAAGCTTGAATATTAATAACACCTAGTCTAGTCCTCCTATAGGTACTAAAGGTGTCATAGTTTAGGGTTTTATGAAAATGTTTGCCGATTGATCTTCAATATGTACCTAATGACGTTCAATATCTCCTTTAGCTACATGATCTCTAATGAAATGGTGCCTAATATTTATATGTTTAGTTTTGTTGCAAATTTGGACTTGATTCTTGTCATTTTGATGATAACAAATATTATTGGATTCTCTACTATGCTATCACAAGTTCATGTTATTATGGCATATATATTTTCTTATGCACTAATATTTTAGGTCCACTATACACCGTGCAAATTGATCAACTAAATATTGGATATAATAGGGTTAAGTGTCTTGTAGAGTCTATATTTTTGCTTTCATTTATTATTACTCTCTTAAGTCATGTCATGTATTTAGTCATTGCTAAACTTAGTGACGTGCAAACACACACTCAAGGAAGTGAGATAGTGAGAAAATTAGAAGCTCAAATTTAAAAACTAATCGTATTATATGATACAGATTGTATTACATGATCAACTATTAAAAAATTCATTAAAATGGCAAATTGTTATAATTAAAGTTAATTGAATAAATCATATTGTACAATACAGATCATATAGGGTGATAAGTTTAAATCAAGATCTCAACCTCAAATCACTATTTAGGCAATATTTTAAAATTCAAAATTTGAACTAATTATACCACATAATAGGTATCATACTATCATATATAATTAAATCTTTCCTAAACAAATCCTATAATTAAGGAACAATTTTAGATTAATTACTTTAGTTAGATTATATAGGACGATTGGAACCAATCATACTATATGGCCTAATTTCTGCATGGGGAAATATTTTATCATCGCTAATCATACCAAATGATATTCCAAGTCATTTGAACTAATTATACTAGATGATTCCAAAATCATACTAAATGACCAGTTCAAGTTATTAAGCTGATCGTATAATGCCCTATTTTTTATATAGTACTACTAGGTTTATTTAAACTAATCATATCGAATAATCTTGGATTATACTATACGATCAATGTAGATAGATTATATAAGGCCTTTTATTTAAGCTCTCTAATTAGACCTATTACAAGTATTTGGCTGTTGATTTTTCTGGAGATAGAGCTTGGAGAAGGGATCTAAGAGGGCTTTGGCAAGAAAAAAGGAAGAGCTTGTGCGTGAGGGAAAAGTCGTGTGAGGGGTTTACATGGTTTCTTCAAGCAAGTTTCTTGCCTTATTTCCTCCAAATGTCTGTCTAGGTTTCTTGGGTGGCTCTAGAAAGAAGTTCATCAGCTCAAAGACCATTGAGGTTCTCTTCCTTCACTAGGAGGGTGAAAAAGGAGGCTCAAGTTCTCTTCCATCACCAGGAGGATGAGAAAGGAGGTTTAGGTACTATGCCATCTCTAGGATTGTGAGAAAGGAGTTCAAGGTTCTCTGCCATCACTAGGAGAGTGAGAAAGGAGGTTGGGATTCTCTGCCACACCGGGTAATGAAAAGAATATAAGGGCTTCTCTTCCAAGCTAAGGAGGTTAAAGGAGAGGCACTAAAGTTTAGTTCAATAATCAGAGAGGACTGTCGAGAGTGGATATAGGTCATAGTTTGGCCGAACCACTATAAAATTTCTAGTCTGTTCTTTCATGTTTTCATTTTTGGTACTTTATTTTTTTTGTATTTTATTTCTATGATAATTTCTTATTGAAAATCTATGAATGATTCTTTGTTATGTTGATAAGAATATGATCATCATTATTGTAGCTTTTGATAAAATTGTTTGCTTCTGTATTTAATGATAAGTGTTGTTAGTTTTAAGTTATTAAAATCCCAAAATAAAAAAAAAAATTTGTATTTTCTAGCAGGATTTTTAAAACTACTAATTCACCCCCTCTCTTGGTGTGCCTATGGATAGTTCACTTAGGCTTAACATCCTAAATCAAACTTTCAATAGTTATCAGAAAGGTTTTCACTAATAATGTTTTAGAAAACTTAGAGAAAAATGATCCATGGCATATCTTGGAAATTGAAACACCATAGAGGGTTATTCTATAACTTGGCCACCTTTATTCAACAACATACAATTTAATTTTTAGAAAATTTGCATGTCTTCATTTCTATAACCTATTAATTTTAGAATTTAGCATATGATTCAAACTGGTTATTCACTTCCATCTAGAATAGTTAGTGGAGTTAAAATTAATGTTTCGATTACAGAATGGAGTCATGAGGATAATGAGTTCTCTCAATTTATAGCAAAATGTTTGATGTGCTTTGAAATCTAAAGATTATATGAGAGTGTCTACATGTGCTATAGGAAAAGAAGTATGGGATAGAATTTGCATCATATACGAGGGAACTAATGAAGTCAAATAGTCTAGGTTAAATATTCTACTCCAGGACTATGAACTATTTCACATGAAATTTACACTAAGTTTGCTTAGATAGTGACATCACTACATGCATTAGGTAGAGAACTTTTTAATGTTAAAAAATTAACATGATTTCATATTGCCTACCTAGTGCTTATGATGCCAAGGTCACTGCAATATCTAAACCAAAATACTTGAATGTGTATTCAATTAATAACTTGCTTGGCTCACTCATTACCTATGAGTAAGCATATGTCAAAGGTTACATGATACAAGTGACAAGAAAAAGGAGAAGACTGTAAACTTGAAATCTAATGACTTAGAAATTGACAGCTCTACAACTAAGGAGGATGACGACATTACTTTGATGACCCATTAGTTCAAAAGCTTCCTGAAAAGGAAGCAAAAGCGTCATCAATAATAATGGAGCAAGGGTAAGAATACTAGAAGTTTTAAAGCATCAACTGACATAATCTCTTTTGAATGATGGAAACTAGGTCACCTGCGAATTGACTACCCCAACCTAAAGACTCACCCAATCAAAGAGAAGGCTAAACAAAAGGGAAAGGTTAAAAATGTGAAGCAACGAACACAGAAATCATTTTGGGTTGTCCTCGCCTCAGAATCGTCTAAACAAGAAGCAGAGGAGGAGGTAATAAATCTGTGTCTTATGGCTAATGATAATCATGATCATTCAGATCAAGATGAGTTACGTCAACTATCCTATGATGAACTTTTTTACTATATCTAAAAAATTTCATGATTCATATCTTAAACATTAACCTTTCTAATCTATAGAAAGAATATGATAGCCTGATAGTTGAGCATTCTACTTTAGATAGTGATCAGATATATTTACTTGATAAATTTGATAAATTAAATAAGAAGCATATTGATCTAACCAAAACATATGAATCCTTAAACTCAAATCATCTTGAATTAGAAGATTCATTCAAACAATTAGAGATATATGCATCTAAAGTTAATGGGAATGAGCATGCATTAAAATTAGAAGTTATAAACCATGAAAGTTCCAATCAATTCTTAAGAGAAAAAATCCATGCATTTGAACCAAATAGAACAGCACCTACACTAGTACAATGGTACAACCCCACATCAGTGCATGCATCATACATCCCTAGGAAGAGGCACATCCCCAAGAATAATTTAGTAAATCCATTCCATGGGATTAGGTGTCATTATTGTGGCATGCTAGGTCACGTAGCTCGCACTTATGATACACTGTAGGACACATCTAGTATGGAGACCCAAATCACTTTCACCATAGCATATCATGCATTCAAGTCATTCATTAATATATAACGTGAAACCCAAACTCACTTGGGTTCCCAAATCTAGCATGTGATTGACTTTGTAGGAGTGCTCTCACAAAAGGCCTAGTGAAAGCATATGGTACCTTGATAATGCGTGTTCAAGGCACATGACTAGAGACATAAAATAATTCATCACGCTGGAGGCCAGGGTAGGAGGCAAAGTAAAACATAGAGATAATATCACTATGAAAAAGGTAGGCATAGGTATCATTGGTAATTCCAAGAATTCTATTATTGAAAATATTTTTGGTAGTAGATGGCCTGAAATATAACTTGCTTAGCATTAGTCAACTGTGTGAAAAAGGCTTTAATATTAAATTCTTATCTACTAGTTGCATGATTAGTTTAATTTAAAATGTTGTTTTAGAAGGAAAAAGGATTAATAATGTCTACATGCTTTATTTGAATTGTATCGAGTCTACAAATTTCTTATATTTGAAAATAATCACTGATGAATCCTTGTTTTGGCATAGGAGACTATATCATATAAGCAAGAAAATTATTAGGAAGATAAACCAAAAGGACATAGTTAGAGGCATACCCAAACTAGAATTTCTAAGGACCACTATTGTGATGCCTATTAATGAGGAAAGCAAATCAAAACCTCCTTAAATTCTTCATATGGATCTATTTGGACTAGTTAGTATAGCCAGCCTAGGAAGGAAATCATATATTTTTGTGATTGTTGATGAATATTCTAGATTCACCTGAGTTAGATTCCTAGCAATAAAGAGTGAATCTTTTGAGGAATTTAGAAACTTCTCCACTTGGATATAGAGGAAATTAGGATGTGAGATATCAACCATTCATAGTGATCATGGTGGAGAATTTGAAAATGATAAGTTTGAAATCTTTTATCAGGAGATAGTAATAAAGCATAATTTTCAGCCCCTAAAATGCCTTAGTAGAATGGGGTTACTACATGAAAAAATAGGACATTGGTTTTGAAAGTGCGAATAGGTTGTTAGACCTATTGATTACGTCCCTAGGCTAACCAAGAGGGGGGGGGGGGGGGTGAATTGGTGCTTTTAAAAATTTTCTTGGAATTTTGGAAAAATTTTAATCAAAAACTTTAAGAAAATCGTACTGTACGATTTCAGTTCATATAGTACGAATAGATATGAATTTACTACTTTTTTAACCACAGAAAAAATAATGTGCATAAAAATAACAATACAGAAAAATAAAAAGAAACAGGAACAGTGAACACCAGATTTATAGTGGTTCGGTCAAACACAACCTACATCCACTCCCTAGAGACTCCTTCACTAGGTATTGCACTAACTCAAAGTGACTCTCCTTTAGCCCCCACAGTAAGGCGGAGAAGCCTTTACAAACTCTATTCCACGAAATCCCGGTGCGGTAGAGAACCGACATCCTTTTTCACCCTCCTAGTGAAGGCAGAGAACCCTCTCATCCTTTCACACCATCCTGGTCTAGGCAAAGAATCCACTCATCCTTTCACACCCTCCTGGTGTAGGCAGAGAACCCACTCATCCTTTCACACCCTCCAGGTGTTGGCAGAGAACTGTCATCCTTTTTCACTCTCCTGGTGACGGCAGAGAACCAGAGTCTTCTTGAATAATCTTCTTGCAAGAGCCTCCAAGGAGATTGGGAAGAAACTTGAAGTACAAATAATGAGATCCTCATACTTGGATAACCTTGTGAATCCCCTCACAATTTTCTCTTCAAAGATCTCACAAAAATCACTCCCAAACACTCTCTCAATCACTCTCCCTTCCACTCTCAAGAAGAAATTTCGTAGAAGAATCTCAACAAGTCAGTTTTAGGACCCTTAAGTACTAAGGTCAAGAAAAACCATCCAAAAACTAAAAATTTTAAGTTTTACGCTATACGATCGTCCCGTACGATCGCATATCGTATTGTACGAACAATTAAAAAAATTGAATGATTCGTCCCGTACGATCCCGTATGAACCAAAAACCGAGTCATTCGTACCCTAAAACCTTCTATATGAAGTCTATTTTGTACCGTATGAACAGTTCAAAAATTTAAATAGTTCGTCATGTACGAGCTAGTATAAACCTCAAACTGAGCAGTTCATACCTTAAAACCTTCTGTACGAAGTATATTTCGTACTATATGAATAGTTCAAAAAGTGAATGATCCATCCCGTATGATCCAGTATGAACCTCAAATTGAGCCGTTTGTACCACAAAACCTTCTATACAAAGTCTATTTCATACCGTACGAATAGTTCAAAAAATTGAACCGTTCATCCTGTACGATCCCGTATGAACCTCAAACCGAGCCGTTCGTACCACAAAACTCTCTGTATGAAGTCTATTTCATATTGTACAAACAGTACTTTGAAGAAAAATTTTTAGCTAGGCAGGTTCATTGTGGAGGACAAATAACACAGATCATCCCGTACGATCATATATCGTACAGTACGATTAGTTTTAAAAATTAAACTTTCACTCCCCCAGTGTGTGTGCACAGTTATCCAACATACAATCACACTCTCTCTGACTCAAGAAAAATTAAAAAAAAATTTAAACTTCACTTACAATGAACACTAACAAATTAACTTGAAGTCTTCAATAGTCTAGAGTGTGAATTTCTTAAAAAATATGTTAGTACACACAAAAAGAAACTCCAATATTTGTTAGGAGAAAAATAAAACAAACAATAAGCTTTTGTAATCATCAAAAATAACTTGTATCAAAATTCACTTGACCGAACTGATTTGCACAAACCAGAACAATCTCCCCCTTTTTGATGATGGCAAAATATTTATTGTTTGAGTTAAGAAGTAAACCCATGTTTCTCCTAAGCTCCCACTAAATATAAGCTCCCCTTAAAGAAATGATCTCCTAAGTTCCCCCTAAAGAATTGATTTATTTGAAATAAGGGTTAAAAGTAGTTAAGAGGAGAAAAGAAAAGAAAGAAAAAAAAAATAAAGAGACAAAGACTAGCAAGCACACACACATAACATACAAGCATATGCAAAGACATAAACATAACATAGAATGCAAACAATATAATTCAAACATACAAGCATATGCAAAGACACCCAGAACATACAATGTAAACAATACAATTTAAATAATAGAAAATAAAAAGGGAAGGCAATCAAAGTAGTTAGTGATTTAAATAATGGTAAGAAAAGATTAATTACAATATTAAAATCAGATGTAAAAAGTAAGGACTAAAAAAGGTTTAGACCACATACGATAATAAGGAGAATAGAAGTTGATCTATGTCAGTAAGGTAATAGACAGATTATGTAATCACAACTATTACACAAATGATGAAATAAAATTACCAAATTTTTAAGTCAAAAGTGACTATCATTGATTAGTGAAAGTTAAGAAAATGTTAAAGGAAAGAATAACTAGCGATATTGCATATCTTTTCGAATGAAAGGGCACTTTTTGTGCACCTAGTCAATGTTTAGGCTAATTTTGTGCCTATTTATAATTTTGGCGACATTGTGCATCTTTTCATTGTATGGCACACTTTGTACATCTTTTTCAATTTTTACTCATTTTGTTTTGACTAAATAAAATTCTTTCCAACAACACAATCCCTTAATCACTAGTAAAATAATGAACACTTTGATATAGAAATCAAGAGCAGTATTAAGACATCAAATATACAACAATTTAGGCTAAGTAATACATGTCTAAAATAATATAAATTAAGATCTTCTAATCTACACCAAATCACAATGAAATCTAAATATTTTGAGAAATTAAATTATGCACAAAAATTTCTACTGTGATCCCAATTTATTTAACATTTTATAAATTTAACCAACTATATTCGCGTGTTAAAGTGCAGAATATTTCCAGTCATAGCCACAATCATATAACAATATGCACAAAAACTGAACCTTTTGTATTCCACATGATGATATCAAATATATTATAAAGCAAGCTTTTACATTCATATCATTCCAAAAAAAATAAAGCTTGCTAGCACAACCATCCTTCATACAAAAAAAATAAGAACCACAGCAATCAAAGCCTAATAGAACAACAAAGATAACCAAGGACTAAGCCAAACACATAGAAGAATATCACTAATAGTCCGAAGGACCCTGATCTGGAGGAGGTGGAGGAGCAATGAACATAGCAAAATAGCTATTGATGGTTGTAATATTTGTGTTTACTGACTCGAACTGGTCTCGAATCCACACCTTGTCCTCATTATATCTATCATCTTGCATCTTGAGATGTTCTTCTATGTGATCAAACTTTTGACCCAGATGATCAAAATGCTAGACCATATCCTGATAAAAGTTTTGATCAGGTCCAGGTGTAGGTGTAGGAGCAGGTGTAGGTTCTTCTTCAGAGCTATCCCCAGTTCCCTCTCTCCCAAAGAGTGCTCGGAAAGGAGCATCAGTAAAATAGAGTGGCAGTTCAGAAAGTCTGTCATGGTGGACTAAACTATACTTCTTTTCAAGAATAAAGAAAATCAGATAACCCGGAGCAATGTTTTTCTTCATTTTGACACTAGGTTGGCCAATATCGGTAAGAGTATAAAGATAGTCCAAAATCAATTGGGCTTCATCTATAGGTTAACCAATCATAATCAAATAGGTAATAGTTAAGAGAAGAGGGGTCATGTTTACTCGATCTCTAGCTTTAGGAATGATGGAGGTCCTAAGAATGTGTTGGATAATTCTTGCATTTTGGTTCAAAGAGTCAACTCTAGGATAGTGACTTGGTTGACTTATACCACTTAGAACTTGATTAACTTCGGACTAATCATAGTCTGCTTTAGAAGTAAGAGTATGAGCATACATATCTAGAGTTTTAAGATGAAGAAATGATCAAAGGTCCTCCTTAGTTATTTCTACTCTCTGTTTGAGAATGTAAGAAGTGATCCTAGTATGGTCCAGATTGATTTTCATATTGGCTAGGAAAACATGAAAGAGGTCTTTGTTGTAGGCATGTATGAGGGTGTGAATGAATGAAAATTGAGTTGAATCGAAAAGAGGCATTACTGCACAATGAATTTTTTTCTATAGTAGGATACAAGAGGGGGTAATTCTAGATGCAGCATACCTATAGTATGCCTCTTCATTTTGTGCACTTAAAAAATTGTCATCCCAGTCTTGCCTAGACGACGAACCCCTAGACTGTCGCACTCTCTTTCCACTGCTTGACATCTCTACTTTATGCTTTGAAGGGTTTTAAATTGGAAGTGAAATGAATGAAAATGACCATCCTTTAAATAAAGAAGTAATCAATCATACTGTATGAATATATTTCATATGGGATGAAATACATTTCGTACGGGATGAATAGAAACAGTCAAAAATGAAATGGCTTTCATAAATTGCTCATCTCGAGGCACCCTTTTGTACAAGATTTTTGACTTCCTGATCGTACAGATAATCATGTGTTCATCTGGGATGATCAGAAAATTAAAGATCATTCTCGCAATGATGAGGTTCATCGTTATCCGAATCGACACATTGATCGTACAGATGAATGATCTGTTCGTACGTACGATCATCAATAATAGCTGATACTAACCATAAACCTACCCTCATTCGTACAGACTAACCTAGACATATCGTGCAGTATGATGATGTCATCGTACAGTACGATCAAGCCATGAAAATTCAGTTTTATCACTTCAACTCTATAGACTTTCATGCATGGGCTACAGAATTCATATTGTATGAAACAATTTTGTACAATACGAACATGACAATAAAACAACACTAAAATTAAGAACTCACAAAAATTTTAAACAAGAAATATTTTTCATTTTTATTTTATAAGACACAAATGATAATAAAAAAACACAACAAAATAGAAACTAACGAACCCACACATGACATAAATAAACTCACAATCACATACAAAATAAATTGGTAGAATTTTCAATCATACATTCAGATTAATCACACCTAGCCTTATCCTTAATATGCTAAAAGTATCAAAAGCTAGAGGCTTTATAAAAATATCTGCAAGTTGATCTTTAGTTGCAACATGATGTAGTTCAATTACCCCTTTTGCTACATGATCTCTTATAAAGTGATGTTTTACATTAATATGCTTGGTTTTAGAGTGTTGAATAGGATTCTTTGGGATGCATATGGTAGTAGTGTTATCACAAAAGATTGGAATTGAGCCAATAAAAAAGTCCTAAGTCAATCAATTATTGTTTCAACCAAAGCACCTATGCAACACAACTCCCTAAGGTAATATATTTAGCTTATATAATTGAAAGGGCTATTGAGTTCTGTTTTCTACTATACTAAGAAACTAAGGAGTTTCTTATAAATTGACTAGTCCTAGAAGTACTTTTTTGATCAACCCTACAGCCTGCAAAATCAGAATCTGAGTATCCAATTATTTTAAATGAAGAGCTATGCTTAGGATACTAAATCCCTAAATTTTGAGTTCCCAAAAGATATCTCAATATTATTTTTACTACTGTCAAATGTGATTCCTTTGGATCAAATTGAAATCTAGTACATAAGAAAGCACTAAACATAATGTCTGGTCTGCTAGCTGTTAAGTAAAGTAATGATCCAATTATTCCTCTAAACTTCTTTTGATCAATAGATTTTCCCTTAGGATCCTTATCTAATTATACTGAGGAACTCATGGGTGTAGTAACGAGTTTAACATTATCCATTTCATAATTTTTGAGGATGTCCTTAACATATTTAGATTGACTAAGAAAAGTTTCTTCCACATTTTACTTTATGCTAAAACCAAGAAAATAACTCAAGTCACCCATCAAACTCATCTCAAATTCACTACTCATTATTTTTGAAAATTCATCACTTAGATTTTTATTGGTTGATCCAAAAATTATGTCATCCACATATATTTATACAATGAGTATTTCATTCTCTATTCTTTTCAAAAATAGAGTAGTGTTCACACTTCCTTTAACAAATGATCCATTTAATAGAAAAGTTCTTAGCCTTTCTTACCAAGCCCTAGGTGCCTGTTTTAGTCTATACAATGCATTTTTCAATTTAAAAACATGATTAGGGAATTTATAATTTGAAAACTTAGAGGTTGCTCAACATAAATATCCTCTTCTATCACCCCATTCAAAAAGGCACTTTTAACATCCATTTGATACAATTTAAAATCTTTAAAATAGGAAAAAGCTAACAAAACCCTAATTACTTCAAGTCTTGCTACAGGGGCAAATGTCTCCTCAAAATCAATCCCTTTTATTTGATTATGCCTCTTAGCTACCAGTCTAGCCTTATTTCTAATCATAACTCTTGAATCATTCATTTTATTTTTGAACACCCACTTAATCCCAACTACACTTTGATCCTTTGGCCTTTCAATTAACTCCCAAACATCATTTCTTTTAAATTGATTCAATTCTTCTTGCATGGCCAAAATTCAAAATTCATCCAAAAGTGCTTGATCTAGATTAGTGGGTTTAATCATTGAAATAAAAGCTGAATGGTTGACTTCTTTCCTCAAATCATGCCTAGTCCTAACTCCTTCACTTGCGTCTCCTAAAATCAACTCTTTAGGATGACTTCTAACTACTTTTCATTCTGTAGGCAATTTACTTTCTTCTTTATTTTCAACCCTTTCTTCAACATTTTTATTTTCAAAATTTTGGGATATTTCCTCAACCTCATCTTCATTTAACTTAGACCCTTCACTATTATCAGATTCATCAAAAATAACATGAGTGGTCCCCTTAACTACCAATGTTCTTTTATTTAAAACTCTATAGGATTTTCCAACACTTGAATAACCTAGAAAAATTCCTTAATTAGATTTAGGATCAACTTTTCCTAAAAGAGTTTTTCCATTATTATGTATGACCACTTTACATCCAAAAATATATAGATGTGAGAGGTTGGGACTTCTACCTTTAAGAAGTTCATAGGATGTCTTATTTAATTTAGATCTAATGTACACCCTTTTCAACACATAGCTAGCTGTACTGACTGTTTCAGCCCAAAAATATTTTGGAAGTGAATATTCTGCCGACATAGCTCTAGTAGTTTCAATTAATGTCCTGTTCTTTCTCTCAACTACTCCATTCTTTTGAGGTGTCCTTGAAGCTAAGAAATTATGTTCTATCCCATGAGATTTGCAAAAAATATCAAACAATTCATTTTCAAATTCTCCCCCATAATCACTTTGGATAGTTATAATTTCAAAACCTAATTTTCTCTGAATCCAACTGGCAAAGTCTCTAAATTCTCAAATGATTCACTCTTAAGATTCAAAAATATAATCCAGGTGAATTTAGAATAATCATCTATAATTACATACCCAAATCTTTTTCTTTCTAAACTTAAGGTACTAACAGGTCCAAAAAGATCCATGTGAAGAATTTCTAAAGGCTTACTAATTCTAATTTTCTTGATTGAACTAAAAGAGGATCTGGCTTGTTGACATGCATCACACAAGTGATCTTTTATAAAATCTAATTTGGGTACACCTCTAAGTAACTCCTTTTGGATGATTTTCCTAAGATTTTTCATAGTAGCGTGACAAAGCCTTCTATGCCATAACCATGATTCATCAGATACGGTTTTCAAACAAAATGCAGTAGAAGGTTTTACAGAATTCAAATCTAGCATGTAAACATTATTTACTCTATCACCATTCAACACAACAATTCTATTTTGACTAATAACATAACTAGTAGGCAGAAATTTTATATGATAACCTTTATCACACAATTGACTTATGCTCAATAGATTATGTTTTAAACCTTCAACCAACAGAACATTTATAATCACAAAATTCTTTAAGTTTCCAATCATACCTGTACCTACCACTCTCTTGATAGTATTGTCTCCAAGTGTAGCCTTGCCTCCATTTCTAGCTTCCAGCATTATAAATTGATTTAAATCTCCAGTCATATGCTTTGAAAAATAGTGCAAACCTACAAAATTATTAAACATTAGACTTGGGAACCCAAACAAGTTTGGGTTCACCTCTTGATAATTTTAAAACAGATGCATGTATGTTATGCTGTAATTTATGCATCTTAGGTCTTCATACTAAATGTGTTCTACGATGAATAGTACAAGTGTGAGAAATATGTCCTATCATACCACAAGAGAAACATTTTATTCCAGGAAAAGGATTTATCAATCTATAAGCCCTATACGATCTTCTCTTAGATTTTAAACTAGTAGACTTGTAGTAGGATTTGTAAAAATCTTCAAGTTTGGGTGGTTTCTTATTTTCTTCAAGTGCTTTCAACTAAACTTCAAGATATGCATTAGCGCTTTCTAGAATCAAATTATCAATCTTCAACTTATGCTCTCTACTATCTGATTCATTCATGAATGTTTTAAAATCATTTCAAGTTTAGTGTGTGATGATTTTAAAAGTTCATGCTGTTTATTTAAATCAACAAATTCATCCAACAAAGTCATGTGGTTGCTATCAATTAATGCATGATCTTTTCTAAGGATTTTAAACTCTTTTTGTAGTTCTAAATAATCTAAATTCAATTTTGTATGCAATTTCTTTAGTTTCCAATATGCAGAATGAATGCGTTCTGAAACTTCAAATAATTCATCATAACTTAAGTCACATACCTCCTCTTAACCCGAACGATCAAGATGGTCAACCATTAAGCACAAATTTGTGACTTCCTCTTTTGGTGTTATTTCTAAAGAATTTGAAGCTGAGTCTGCCCAAAAAGCTCATTGAAGTCTCTTTTTACCCCTTCTTTCCTTTGGTTTCTCCTTGGCTTTCTCCTTACTAGGATTGGCTTTGAGATTGGGCCACTCAGTCTTTATGTGTCTTGGCTTCCTGCACTCATAACAAATAACATCATTAGAAGCCTAAACATTTTTATGAAACTTACTTTTGTTCCACTGTTGCTTCCTCTTTAGGAAAATTTTGAAATGCCTTGTTATTAAGGCAATGTCTTCCTCATTCTCAGGTAGTGATTAATCACTGTCTGAATCGTCAATCTTCAAAGCTATGTTCTTCTCCTTTTGCTTGTCACCTGCATTAATCTATCTTTGAGTCACAGATTGCTCGTAAATAATTAGTGATCTAAGAAGATTGTCAATAGAATAAACATTTAAATCTATCGATTCAATTATTATAGTTATCTTTGCAACATAAGTAGTAGGTAAGCAACGAAGTATTTTATTTACTTTTTCCACGTTTGTTAATTCCCTACCTAAGGCATATAATGAAGTAGCTATATGTGTAAATCGTGTATACATTTCTGAGATTGATTCATTCAGTTTCATGCGAAAAAGTTTATAATCGTGCAAAAGAATGTTCAATCTAGTTTGCTTCACTTCTTTTATACCATCATATGTAATACAAAGTCTATCCCATATTTCCTTTCCGAATTTACAAGTAGAAACATGCATATAGTCTTCAGATTTAAGAGCACAGAAAAAGCTATTCAATTATTTGGCATTTAGTTGTGCTAATTCCCTTTCTTCTAAGGTCCAATCAGCAAACGGTGTTTCAACTCTAATGCCCTCTATAAGTCTAGTAGGTGCAGTATAACTATCCTGAACTAACATCTACATGCAATAGTCAAGAGATTACAGAAAAGTAGACATGTGAGTTTTCTAGAAATTAAATGGAATGTTGTCAAATAAAGGTGGCCTAGTGATCGAGTAACCTTCTAAAGTCTTCTGATTTCCAAAATTAGCCATGATCAAATTTCAAAAAGTAATCTAAATAGTGATTTTTGAAATTGGCTCTGATACCACTTGAAAGTACAAATAGGTTGTTAGACCTATTGATTATGTCCCTAGGCTAACCAAGAGGGGGGGGGGGGGAAGGGTGAATTGGTGCTTTTAAAAATTCTCTTGGAATTTTAGAAAATTTTTAATTAAAAACTTTAAGCAAATCATACTGTACGATTTCAGTTTGTACTGTACAAATAGATATGAATTTACTACTTTGTCAACCATAGAAAAAATAAAGTCCATAAAAATAATAATACAGAAAAATAAAAAGAAACAGGAACAGAGAACACTAGATTTATAGTGGTTTAGTCAAACACGACCTACATCCACTCCCTAGAGACTCCTTCTCTAGGTATTGCACTAACTCAAAGTGACTCTCCTTTAGCCTCCACAGCAAAGCAGAGAAGCCTTTACAAACTCTCTTCCACCAAATCCATTGCGGCAGAGAACCGACATCCTTTTTCACCCTCCTGGTGAAGGCAGAGAACCCTCTCATCCTTTCACGCCCACTTGGTATAGGTAGAGAACTGACTCATCCTTTCATACCCTCCTGGTATAAGAAGAGAACCCACTCATCCTTTTACACCCTCTAGGTGTTGGCAGAGAACCGTCATCCTTTTTTACCATCCTGGTGATGGTAGAGAACCACAGTCTTCTTGAACAATCTTTTTGCAAGAGCTTCCAAGGAGATTGGGAAGAAACTTGAAGTACAAATAATGAGATCCTCACACTTGGATAACCTTGTAAATCCCCTCATAATTTCCTCTTCAAAGATGTCACAAAACTCACTCCCAAACACTCTCCCAATCACTATCCCTTCCACTCTCAAGAAGAAATTTCACAGAAGAATCTCAATAAGTCAGTTTTTAGGACCCTTAAGTACTAATGTCAAGAAAAATCGTCCAAAAATTGAAAATGTCAAGTTTTACGCTATACGATCATCCTATACGATCGCATATCGTACTGTATGAACTATTTAAAAAAGTGAATGGTTTGTCCCGTACGATCCCGTATGAACTAAAAATCGAGCCATTCATACCCCAAAACCTTCTGTACGAAGCCTATTTCATACTGTACGAACAATTCAAATAATTAAATAGTTCACCTTGTACGAGCCAGTACGAACCTCAAACCGAGCCATTCATACCTCAAAACCTTCTATACGAAGTATATTTTGTACTATATAAATAGTTCAAAAATTGAACGGTTTATCCCGTACGATCTAATACGAACGTCAAACCGAGCCGTTCGTACCTTAAAACCTTATGTACGAAGACTATTTCGTACTGTACGAACAGTTCAAAAAATTGAATGGTTCATCCCATACAATCTTGTACTAACCTCAAACCAAGCCATTCATACCTCAAAATCTTTTGTACAAAGTCAATTTCGTACTATACGAACAGTACTTAGAAGAAAAATTTTTTGCCAGGCAAGTTTGTTGTGGAGGACAAATAATACAGATCATCCCGTACGATCACATATCATACAGTATAATAGTTTTTAAAATTAAGCTTTAACTCCCCTAGTGTGTGTATGCACAGTTATCCAACTTATAGTCACAATCTCTTAGACTCAAGAAAAAAAAAATTAGACTTTGCTTATAATGAACATTAACAAATTAACTTGAAGTCTTCAATAGTCTGGAGTGTGAATTTCTTGAAAAATATGTTAGTACACACAAAAAGAAACTCTAATATTTATTAGGAGAAAAATAAAATAAATAATAAGCTTTTGTAATCGTCAAACATAACTTGTATCAAAATTCACTTGAACTAATTGATTTGCACAAATCATAACCGGTTTAAGCCATTAGAGCCATGCTAGCTGAGTATTAACTTCTTAAGTATTTCTGAGCGGGAGTAATGAATACTAATTGTTATATACTCAATAAAGTTAATACTAGATCCAACCAGAATAGGACACCCTATGAGTTACTTAAAGGAAGGACATCTAATCCCTTTCACCTTCATATTTTTAGATGTAAGGTGTTCTTTCTAAAAAAGGGCAAATCTCCATTAGGAAAATTTAACCCTGAATCTGATGAAGGAGTTTTCCTTGGATATTCAGGTGTAGGCAAAGCTTATAGAGTTTTCAATAAGAGGATATTAGTTGTAGAGGAGACCAGCCATGCAGTGTTTAATGAATCAGATAGTGTGGTTGAGCCTTGGTAAGAAGAAGAAGAAGATGTGGTTGAGGTTACCTAAGGAGTAGAATCTATTAACATAGAAATTAGAGTAGAGCCTCAGGATCCATTGCCTAGAGAATGGAGATATTCATCTAGTAACCCTAAGGAGCTCATCCTAGGAGATCCATCAATAGGAGTAAGAACTAGGAATGGACTTAAAAAAAAGTTAGTCAGTCTGCTTTTATCTTAATGGTAGAACCCTCAAATATAGATCAAGCCATATCTGATAAATTTTGGATCCTAACCATGTAAGAAGAATTAAATCAATTTGTTAGGAATAATATTTGGGAGTTTGTTAGTAGGCCTAAAGACCAGAGTGTTATAGGGACTAAGCAGGTTTTTAAGAATAAAATGAAAGACTTTGGCATAGTGTATAAAAATAAGGCTAGATTAATAGCAAAGTGGTACAATCAGGTTGAAGGAATTAACTTTGAAGGGACCTTTACCGCTGTAACTAGACTAGAAGTCATTAGAGTACTATTAATCTTTGCTTGCTTTAGAGGATTCAAGTTGTATCTGATGGATGTTAAAAGTGCCTTCCTAAATTGGGTAATTAAAGAAGATGTATTTGTTGAGTAACCCCTAGGTTTTGAGAACTTTAAATTTCCCAATCATGTATTCAAACTAAAGAAAGCATTATATGGATTAAAATAAGCATTTAGAGCTTAGTATGAATGGCTGAGCACTATCCTCCTAGATAGATCCTTCGTCAAGGGTAGTGTAGACACCACCCTATTCCTAAAGAAAGAAGGAGAAGATCTACTCATTGTCTAAATTTATATTGATGATGTACTATTTGGATCAATAAAGAAGAATGTGTGATGATTTCTCAAAAATAATGAGTGAGGAGTTTGAGATGAGCATGATGGGATAGTTTTACCTATTTCCTTAAATTTAGTGTGTAGGAAAGGGATGATGGAACATTCCTTAGCCAACCAAAGTATATTAAGGATATTCTTCAAAAATATGAGATGGATAATGCTAAAAGAATCAATACTCCCATGAGCTCCACCATTCAATTATATAAGGATCTATTGGAAAATGAGTTAACTAGAAGAAGTACAGAGGGATAATTAGATCACTTCTTTACTTTGCTAATAAAAGATCTAATATCATGTTTAGTGTATGTTCTATGCTAGATTTCATGCTCATCCCAAAGAATCCCATATGAGTGTTGTTTAGATAATTCTTATATATCTTCTAGGAACCCAGAAACTAGGAATCTGATGTCCTAGACATAATAGTTTTTTAAAATCATAGGGTATTCTGATTCAAAATTTATAGGCATTAGAGTTGATAGGAAAAGTACTTCTAAAACCTAGCAATTTAAAGGATAATCGTTAGTCTCCTAGTTTAGTAGGAAATAAAACACTGTAGCACTATCTATCGCCTGAGCAGAATACATAGCTGTAAAAAGCTATATTGCTCAAGTCGTATGCTTTAAATAATAAATTCTTTACCTTGGACTCCCTGTTGGCACTATTACAGTCATGTGTGAAAACACCAGATCCAACTATATTTGAAGAAAAGTCTTATCCAATACTCCAGGATAAAATACATAGACATTAGGCCCCATTTCATGAAAGATCATATAACTAAGGGGGATATAGAGTTACATCAGTTAGGTACTGAAAAATAAACTGTTAGATATCCTTAAAAAAACACTAGCCTTTGAAACTTTTAACACCTTGAGGGCTAGACTAGGTGTTATAATATAATACTCATGCTTTAATCAAGATGATTTGGAAATTGGAAACATAATTTTTTTTTGTGCAATTTTTTTTTGTAATTTGCTTTGTGATTGTTCGTGTTTTGTTATTTATGTTTGTAATCTAGTTTTTGTGTGATATTTTTATTTTTTATAAAGTTTTTTTGATCATCACACATAAAAAAGTACTCACATCGTACTGTATAAAATTCATTAAGTATGAAATCACTACTCACAACACATCCAAAAGCTCTTATTGATCAATTATTAGGGATCGTATTGTACAAACACCTAATTCATACTATTTGATACACGTGGCACTAGGCGTTGGTCTTGTTGCAACTCAAAAATTATTATTGAGCTTTTGATTTTTGATAATAACAAAACTAATTATTATGCTGATATTTTATTATTTCTCCTAGCAGAAATTGGCTACTTTTATTTGTTCTGTGTGTACTAATATTTTAGGAAAATCATACTCCAAATTGGTGAAGACCTCAAGAAAGAGTAGAATAGAAATTCATGTAATAAAGTCTATAAATCTTTATGTTTATTTTCTTCAGTCTAAGAGAGTATGATTGTAATTGGGTAACTGTGTACACACACACAGGGGGAGAGAGTAAAAACATAAATTATTTTAAACTAATCATACTGTACGATATACAATCATACTATATGAGATACAATTGTACTGTATGACATACAATCGTACTATATGATTTGACTTAGATTTTCTCCCTAATGTAGTTTAGCAAATTTGGGCTTAAAAATTTTGAATTATTCGTACTATATAATATCAGGTCGTACAGATGACTGACAGGGTACGAAATAAGGTTCGTACACAATCGTATCAGATGAACACATTTGGTTTTGAACTATTCATACAGTATGATTTTAGTTCGTACAGATGACTGCCAGTGTATGAAATTAGGTTCATACATGTTTGTATAAAATGAAGCTTTAAATGTTAAACTGTTTGTACTATATGATGTCAGTTCATACAGATGACTAACAGTGTACGAAATTAGATTTGTACGGGATCATACTAAGATTTTTTAAACTATTCATACAGATAATCCAATATCGTATTGTACAATCTAAAATTATTTAACTTGTAATTTTCAGTTTTTGAAAAGTTTTTCTTTTGTTTCTTATATAAGAAGTCTTAAAAATTGGCTAACAAGACCATTGCTATGAATTTCTCTTGAGAGTGGCCATTAAGTGTGAGTGTTTGGGAGAGATTGTGAGAGTAAAGTGTGAGAGATCTAGTGAGGGAGAGCTATAAAGGATTCATAAGGTTTCCCAATGTGAGGATCTCTTTATCTTCTTGAAATTTCTACCCTTCTCCTCTTGAAACTTTTGAGAGAAGATTTTCAACATTGTGTCGAGGTTCTCTGCCATCACCAGGAGGGTGAAAAGGGATGTGTAGGTTCTCTACTTTCATTAGGAGGGTGAAAAAGGATGTGTAGGTACACTGCCTTCTCCAGGTGGATGAAAAAGGATGACAAGGTACACTGTCGTCACTTGGATAGTGTAAAAGGTGGCAGTTCTCTGTCGTACTAGGTTGGTGGAAGAGAATTTGTAAGGGCTTCTCCACCTTGCTGTGAGAGAAAAAGGAGGATCACATTGATTTAGTGCAATACCCGGAGAAGGAGTCTCCAGGGAGTGGACGTTGGTCAAGTTTGGATAGAACCACTATAAAATTTGGTGTTCTTCTATTCACTTTACTTTTTTTGCATGTTTATTTTTCAGTACTTTAAAGTTTTATCGTTGAAAAATTTTTGGTGATAATCTTCTCTAATTAACTATATATTTTACAGATCATTGATTAAGTTTTTTACAAATGGTTTTAAAAATTCAAGAATTTTTTTTAAAATACCAATGCACTCCCCTCTTGGTTTGCCTTGGACAATTCTATTAGGTCTAATAACCTATATAAACTTTCAAGTTGTATCAGAGTGAATTTTAAAAATTAAGGTTTAGATTACCTTTTTAAAAATGATCATGGATAATTTTTGAAACTGAAATACCATTGAAGGATATTCTATCACTAGACCACCTTTATTTGATAACATTTCTTTTGATTTCTAGAAAACTCGCATGTTTACTTTTCTGTAATCACTTGATTTCACATATGGATGTTAGTATAGGAAGGTGATACTACACCTATTAGACTTATAAATGGCACTAGAATTGAAACATCATTTGCTGATTGGTCTGTTAAAGAAAGGGAATGAGCACAGCTTAATGCTAAATGTTTAAATAGTTTTTTATGTGCATTGAAATCAGAAGACTATGTGCATGTTCCAACTTGTAAAACTAGAAAAGAAACCTGGGATAAACTTTGTATAAATTATGAAGGGATAAATGAAGTGAAATAATCCTGGTTGAATATTTTATTACACGGCTATAAACTATTTCGCATCAAATCGAATGAGTCAATTTTTGATATATATACATGTTTTACTCAGATTGTTACCTCATTGCATGCTTTAGGTAGAGAACTAATTAATTCCAAAAAACTAAATAAAATCCTATGTTGTTTACCTGCTGCTTATAATGCAAAGATAACTGCCATAATGGAGTTAAAAGATCTGAATGCATATTCTATTGACAATCTGCTTGGATCAGTGATTACTTATGAGTAAGGAGTGAATCAAAGATAGATTGATGCAGGTGATAGGCGAAAAGATAAGAATATAGCATTGAAAATTGAGGATTTATAGAGTGATCAATCAATACCTGAGGATGAAGAAGATATCATCCTAATGACTAGGCAGTTTAAAAGTTTCCTTAGAAGGAAGCAACAAAGACGTCAGCATTTGAATAAGGGTAAGTTCAACAAGAATATAAAAGTTTCTAATGAAGTCATTTATTATGAATGCAGGAAGGTTGGACATATTAAGAATGAATGCCCAAATCTCAAAACTAATCCTAGAAAGGAGAAAGTTGAGGAGAAAAGTGATTTTATGAAGGGCAAAAAAAGATTGCGAAGAGCTTTCTAAGCTGACTCAGATTTAGACTCCCCAAAAATAGAAGCAGAAGAGAAAGTCATGAACTTATGCTTAATGGTAGATAAACTTGATCATTTGGATCAAGAGGAGGTATGTGACTTATCCTATGGTGAATTATTTAAATTTTTTGAGAAAATTCATAATGCATATAGGAAACTCAAAAAATTGCATGCTAGTCTTAATATTAAATATTTGAGTTTACAAAAACAGCATGTGAATTTAAGAAAAGATCATGCAGAAATAGATAGCAATCACATGGCCTTACTTGATGAATTTGATGATTTGAATAAGAAGCATGAACTTTTGAAAACATCTTATAGTGAGCTTGAAAATGATTTTAAAGTTTTTGTTGGTTAAGCTGAACATAGGGAAATTGATTTGAAAATTGAAAATTTGATTTTAAAAAATTCAAACTTACATCTTGAAATAAAAATAAAGGTTATTATGAAAAATAGATTGGCTCCCACACTTGAACAATTTTATAAGTCTAAATAAAAGCACACAAGTACAAAACCTAGGAATAGACATTATAACTCATATAGATTAATAAATCCTTTTCCTGGTGTGAAATATTTTTCATGTGGAATGTTAGGACATATTTCCTACACTTACATGATTCATAAAAAAATATATTTAGTGTGGAAACCTAAGATGAATCAATCATAATACATCAAACATGTATCTAGATTATCATTGCTAAGAGGTGAACCCAAATTTATTTGGGTTCACTCCTTATACTAACATTACGTCTAGAGAGAGAAGCTCTAGTTTTCTAGAGAGAGAAATGAAAAGAATTTTCAAATTCTCATTGAAGATATTCTGGCGGGGCAAATAGGAGGCTGGTGGCTTTTGCCGGCCGTCCCCGTCATGCAGCATGATGGACTCTCGCCGTCCATCCTCTGGTGGGTTGTCGGATAAAGGAGGCATTAGCAGATGGAATCCTGTTTAAATCGCGAAGGTTTTGATTCGTGGAAGATATTTCTAATGGAGCATTAGTTATTAAGGAAGGCGCATTTGTTGAGAAAGAAAAGGTTAATTTAGTTGAAGGTAAGGGTAAATCCATTGCTTTTGCTTCTAGTTGTAAAAAACTGCAGGATTTCACCTCTCCAGATTCTTCTCCATTTAATGACCGTTAAGCTTCTTCTTTAGGCATGAAAATCTTTGTTAACAGATTTGGAATTTCAAATGTAATCTCTGTCAATAGCGACAGCGTGATAAATGTGATTGCCAATAATTTAGTTAACAAGGATGATTGTGGTATTGAGAAGAATCTATTGGATGGAGAATCATCTAAGGTGATGAGGGATCAAATCTCTGTTGGTGATGCAGCAAAGGTTTCTTCGGTTGTTGGAGAACTAGTTTCTGATCTAGTTAAAGTTCATACTTGATTTCAATTTTGGAGTGGCATTTCTATTAAACTCAATGTGGAAAAAGAGAAGGAGAATTCTCAAAGACTTAAAACTCTTTGGTTGTCAAGATCTATGGTGGAGAACCCCCTCTATCTCTTATTAGTTCTGAATTGAGGAGGCAATGGTCTCAATTTGGTAAATTTCATATAACTCAACTCGGTTCGGGATGTGTGCTCTATTCTTTCTATGAGACAGAGCATCTGGAAGCTGTGTTATCTACTGGGCCTTGGTTTGTGAATGGACTCATCATATGAATTGAAAGATGGTCTCAAAATTTCCCTCCTAACTTGCTTTCTGGGTTATCTGCTCTGGTCTGGATAAGATTACCTACTCTCCCTCTTCACTGTTAGGATGAAATAAACATTTGTAGAATAGCTTCCAAGGTTGGTAAACCTTTTTTGATTGATGGAAATTTGTTTCAATGGGGGAAGAGGGAGTTTGGTAGAGTCTGTGTTCATATCAGGTTGGATGCCAAATTGCCCTTGGGTGTTTGGGTGGAAGGGAGTGAAGGAAAGTTCTTTCAGAAGGTTATTTATGAGAAAATCCCTAACTTCTGTTTTACTTGTGGGAAAATAGGGCATGTCAATAAGGATTGTGGTAATTCAATTTTGAAAATCAATGACTGTTCTAAAAGCAGGCTGAATCCAGATGTCTCAGTTGAAGCAGTTTGCTCTATAGAGAGCCAGGAAAAGGCTGTGGCAAAGTCTAATGTAGATAATTATAGTTATGGGCCTTGGATGGTTGTTAACCATAGGAAGAAAGGGGTTCTCTCTAATAATAATAAAAAGTTTATTCCACCAAAATCGTGCAATAATGATAGGGATGTTTCGGTTGACATGGGAGAGGAAAACATTGCAACAGGAGGTTCTGGTCTGGAACCTATTCAGGAGTTTGCGGGCAATGCTCCTTAGGGCAATTTGGATTGCAATAAACAAATTCCTTCTATGGATCCTGTAGTGCTGGAAACTGAGAACCCGTTTAATCTTCTAAATGAGATTGTAGATGAAAGTGTTCAAAACATACATGTGGAGCCTGATATTGTGTCTCGGGATGGAAGAGCAGCTGATGTGATTGAGAAGGGAAGCTGTTCTCTGGCTTCTAGGAGAAAGGGATCTAAGCAACTTAAAGGTTTGGGTCCTATTAATTCCACATCTAGGAGTAGGAGATTGGAGTTGGAAGTGGTAGAGAATGTTAAAGTTAAAGTAGGGAGCTCCTCCCCTCTTTTACAATGATGTATTCTATTGGATTTTGGAACTGTAGAGGAGCCAAGAAGGGGAAGGCTTCTCTATATCTGAAGGAATTTGTGAGAAACAATAGTGTATTTTTTTTGGGCTTGTTGGAAACTAAGATCTCCCTTGTTGATAGGAGGGAGGCTGATGCATTAATTGGGTCTGACTGGGACTATGTCCATGTTTCTTCTGAAGGATTGTCTGGTGGTCTGATGGTGATTTGGAAAGCCAATATGGCTTCTTTTAAAGTATTATATTTTTGTCTAATATATTTATTATAGGTGATTTGGAGGTGATTAACAAGGGTAGGTGGAGAATTGCATCTATTTATGGCAGTAAGGATGTATATAGAAGGATAAGTCTTTGGGAGAAGTTACAGTTGCATTCTTCTAAGGAAATCCAAATGGTAATTAGAGTAGACTTCAATTGTCTACTTGACAAAAGTGAGAAAAGGGGTGGAAAAAAATTCAGGTTTTCCCTGGGATCCAAGGAGATGAACTTTTTTTTGACTAACAATGACTATCACGAAATTGGGTGCATTGGTCCTAGATTCACCCGGTGTAACAACAAGTCTGGTGCAGACAGAATTCTTGAGAGATTGGACAGATGCTTTGTTAACACTTCTATGTTATATTCTTCCCATCGGTTGTTATCGAATGCATTTAAACAGAGAGGTGGAGCTCTTGGGGTTCGGGTTCATTCTAATGGTCCTAGAATTTCTCATTTGCTTTATGCACATGATATAATTGTGTTCTTTGAGGCAAATTTAAAGATGGTAAAGGAAGTTAAAAGGCTCCTTAATAACTTCTGTGGCTGAACTAGGCAAAATATTAATGTGAATAAATCTTGTAGTTTTTTTGGCAAGTCTGTTAGCAAAAGGAGGAAAAATTCTATCACTCGCATTATGGGTATTAAAAGTGCAACGAATTTATTTATCTTGGGATTAAGATGTCCTTAAGAAGGCTAATTGGAGCTAACTTTCAGTTCATTATTGACAAGGCCTTGAGAATGATCAATGTTTGGGGCGGGAAATTCGTTTCCTTGGTTGGAAAGATCAACTTGGTTAAATCTGTTTTGCTTTACTATTCTATCTTTCACTGTACCCATTCATGGATATCAAAAGGTATTCTTCAGGAGATTGATAAGCTTAGTAGAAGTTTTATCTAGAATAAAAAGAATGGTTGCCTTGGTCTCCACTACGTTAACTGGGATACTATGTGTCTGCCGAAGGAATACGGTGGCAGATCTCTCCATTCGGTTTATGAAAAAGTTGGTCCTCTTAGAGAAAGGATTGCGTGGAGATTCAATCAAGAAGAATATTCCCTGTTGCACAAAGTGTTTTATCCCAAATATGGTTGTTTATTTGGGAATGAAGGTTCCAAGAAAACTGGTTCTATAGCATGGAAAATTATTCAACATGGTGCAAAGTTCCTTAAGCCTATTGTTAGATGGAATATTAGCAATGGAGAATCTATTAATTTATTCAGGGATACTTGGATCTTGGATAAGAGCCTTAGAAGGTGGCCTACCTTCGTGATTCCCTAAGTGATGGAAGAGATTACAGTTGAAAAATTCATTACAAATGGATATTGGAATATGTTGGAGCTTGGTGAGATGTTTGGAAAAGATCTGGTGGATCTTATTAGTAAAACTCCTATTTCTCCTGAGTTATTGAGGGATAAGCTGGAATTAGTCACTTTTAGTTCTGGTAAATCTATTGCTTCTCTCACTTTTCAGGCCACGTTCAAGCATAAGCTGCAGGAGCAGGATCAGTATTGGAAATGGATTAAGAAAGCCAAGCTCAGTTCTCGGGTTGAAGGCTTTGGTGGAGAATTTTCAATAAAGCCATTCCTACTAATCAATTTTTATGCTACAGGAGATTAGTTAATAATAATGTATGTCCGAGAGGGTGTGGAATGGTTGAAGACATTGAGCAGGTAGTTGTCTTTTGTCAAAAACTGATCAAAGTGCTGCAGCTTCTAAACAAATGGGGGTTTGGTATTCTAGGATTCAATTTGCTAGATCATTGCTGTGATTGGCTGGCTATGCAAAGTAATTGGATGGTCAACTTGTATTGTAATGTTATTTATTTTTCTTGGAAGGCTAGGAACAAGCTCATCCATGAAGGGAGAGATGATAGTGATTTGGTCATTGCTTCAGAATCTGTCAGCTATGCTACCATTGCTTCATCCAAGATTCAAGCTAGTTCTTGTATATGGGTTGCTAATCAGCCTCTAAAGCTGTTGAATTCTCATTTGCATCCCCCTCCACCCTATTGGATTAAGGTTAATGTTGATGCCTCTCTTCTTCAGTCTTACAAAGCTGGGATAGGAGGGGTTTTCCGTGATTGCAAAGGTAGATTTTTATTAGCTTTTGGTCATTCTCACATTCACTGGGATATCTCTCGGTTGGAGCTCATGGCCATTCAATCTATCAAAGGTAGTTTACAAGAATGGATGTTCAATTACAAGGGGATCATTATTGAAGGTGACAATGCAAATATAATAAAGTTCATCCATGATAGTCCAAGAAGGAGTCGGATCATCCTTATTCCTTCAATGAATTCCAATTTGTTATTTTTAATTGTATAGATAGAAGTGGCAATAAGTTAGCGGATCTTTAAGCTAACTATGCAATTTTTAGTTCTTTTGTTTGGGATGAAATTGGGTCTACTAAGATTCCTCCTTCTTTCTCTTCTTTGTTATCAATTGATCAATTAATAAGCAGTTATCATGCCAAAAGAAAGACTTACCAAAATTTAAACCCCAAGCAAAAAGAGGCTCCACTCTATGCCTAATAGCACATATCCTCTTCCAAATAGAAGAATCACCATGCTTATAAAAACAACATAAAGGATGTTTACCTTTGCGGTACTTGAAGTTCATAAATATAGCGAATAAAATATGATTCTTTTAAAAATTCCACCACATTTAAAAAGAAGATGAAGTAATAGAATCAAAAATTGTTTTATAACCAAGATAACCTTCATTTAAGGGCTCAAATAACTTAAGGCAACTCGACTAATACATTCTATGAATATTGGAACGAGACCCCCAAAAAAACTTATTAAGGGTCCTATCTGATCTTAAAACAGTAGCAAAATTAGGCTTAATAACTTGAAATAAATGAAAAGACATAGAATTTAAAGTGCTTTTAAGAAGAGTAAGCCTACCACCAAAAGAAAGGAAATGATACTCCCAAGAAGTAATATTACCATAAATCTTATTAAAAATCTCATCAAATAAATGAGATTTCTTAAGTCCTTTATAAATGGGAAAACCCAAATATTTAAAAGGAAACTTCTAATGAGCAAAATTAGTATAAGCAGCACTCCTATTAATATTAGATCTAGAAATCCACTTAGATGTAAAAAAGGAACATTTCAAAGCATTAAACATAAGACCACTTTCCAACATAAATAAGCCAAGAAAATCCTTAAGCCTTTTAACATGATTAAAACTAACATTAGAAAAAATAATAAAGTCATCTGCAAAGTACAAATGCGAGATAGGTTGGCCTCCTTTAGATAATAACAACATACTAGGACACAGTTCAAAAAAAGAATTCAAACATCTAGAGAAGTATTTCATAGCAATAATAAAAAGAGAAGGAGATAAAGGATCTCCTTGTCTCTACCCATGAACTGAATGAATAAACTAGAAGAAGATCCATTAAACAAAATAGAAAACCAAGCATTCTCAATATAATTCCTGATGATACAAATAAAAATTTAGAGAGACCCACCAAAGATAAAATACTATATAAAAAATCTGAAGAAATGTTACATAAGCTTTATAAATATCAAGCTTAAAAAGTAAATTACCCCCTCTAATTTTCAAATCAAGATCATGACTAATTCTTAAGTAAGAAACACATTAACTGAAATAAGTCTACCTTTCACAAAACCAGATTGATTAGGAGAAATAATTCTAGGTAATAAAGTACCAAGTCTCAAAGCAATAATCTTGGAAGTAAGCTTATTAAAGAAAGAACAAAGACTAATAGACCTAACGTCACTCCAATTCTACGGATTGTCTTTTTAGGAATATGAACAATAGCAATAGAAGTAAAGTATCTAGGCATCACATTACCATTAAAGAAATCAGAAACAGCCGAGATTGAGTCTTCTTTAATAATTTTCCCGCACTTCTGAAAAAATAAAGAAGTAAACCCATCAAGACTAGCCGTAGAGTTAACATTCATAGACATAATAATAAAAAAAATTTCAAGCTCAGAAGGAGTAACAATAAGAGCATTATTATCTTCTAAAGTAATAATATTACTAATAAGATGAGAGTTAACTAAAGGAAGCACATTTACCTTATTACCAAGAATATTAGAAAAATACCTAGTAACAAAATCCTAAAGAAAATTATCCTCTATCCAATTGCCATTCTCATCTTTCACCTTCTTAAAAAGATTAAGGGCTTTCTTCTTATTAACCAAGGCATGGAAATACTTAGTATTTCTATCTCCCTCAGTTATGTGCTTCTCTGAAGGTTTTTGCCTCCAATACATTTCCTCCATATCCTGTAGCTTAATCAATTTGTCTTTAGGCACATTCAGATCATTAATATTGGAATGATAAGAAATAACAAGGTTCTGAAGAAAAGAAACCTTCTCCTCCATATCTTTGATATTAGCAAAAATATTCTTAAAATGGTGTTTATTCCACCAATTTAAGCATTGTTTCAACCTCTTTAATTTTAAGCAAAGCCTAACCATACCTTTAACTGAATTATCAAGAGAAATATAAGCATTCCAATTCGAAACAATTAACCAAAAAAATTAGAATGTTGCAACCACATGTTTTGAAATCTAAAAATAGGAATAGCATTACAACTACGACTATCATTCTTAATAGAAACAAGAAGAGGATAGTGATCAGAAATTGATCTACTTAAATGTTCCACTATATTTCTAGTCCAATTAGAAATCCATAGGGGGTTAAAAAGAACCCTATCAAGTCTTTGCCATAACAGATTGTTATTCCATTTAAAGTTAGACCCAACAAAACCAAAGTCTACAAGTTTACAGTCACAAATCATGTTAGCAAAATCATCCATAGAATTAATGTTAGGATTGCAACCTTCACTTCTTTCATTAGAATTAAAAATGGTATTGACATCCCCACAAATGAACCATGGTTCATTGATAGAAGCAGAGAAGGTAGATAGCAAATTCCAAAGGATTCTCCTATCAGCTCTATTACACGTAGCATACACTAAAGAACCTTTAACCACAACAATAAAATAGGAAATAGAAACATTAACAACTTGAGAATAATAATCAAGAATAGATAATGAAACTTTATTAGTCCATAATAACCAAATCTTATTAGGTAAATTATCAAAGTAATTATGAAACCCCAACATTCTACTAACATGCAAAATATTGTTAACATTAATAATTGGTTCAAGAATTATGAGAAAATAAATACCATGAATACGACATAAATTGCAAATTCTATTTTTAATAGAAAGGGATCCAATCGCTCTAACATTCCAAATGAGATAACTAATCACTATTTATGAAAAGTAAAAGACTTAGTTAAAGAATTAGACACCTTATTTCCCTTAGCAAACTTATTCTTATTTTTCTTTTTTTTGTATCTAGTATTATAAATAGAATTTAAAACTTTGCCCTTATCCAAATTCTCCCGGATAAAAGCGACATCATTAACCAAAGAATCCTTAAAAGAATGCTCATCCATCCCCTGTTCAGCAAAAAGTTCTCCTTCTTCTAACTGCTTAGCTTCATCAACAAAACTACTATCAGGTACCGAGCTATAGGACTCATTAATACCACACTCCACAAAACCTGCATAGTCTCATGATAACAATCTTTAGAACTCTTTATAACAGAAATACTAGAAGACGATAGTGACTACTGACATTCATTAAAAAAGTGAGAAGAAACATAAGAAAACTTATTCTTTATCTCCAGATTAGGAACTTCATTGTACAGAACCAAATCCCAATGCTTATTCTCTTAAAAATAGTTAGAAGAATGATTCTTAAGGCTAGAATCAATATCTTTCTCCAAATCCTTAGATTCCATTTCAGCATTATTAACATTATTCGAAATAGAATTAAAAGAGGCTGTCGAGGCTTTTCCTTATCAATTTTCTCTTGATTAAAATCCTTTTAAATCTTTTCTTTTAAAGCAGGATTAAGGATAAAGTAGTTATTAACATCATGCCCATGTAATTTACAGTGTGTGCAAAAAATACGAAAGTTTTCTATCTCAATTTTCTAAGTATACCCACATTTTTCTGATCCAATCCAAATTCCCTTAGGAAATTCTTTAGTTATATCCATTTCAACAAAAATTCTAGCAACCGACAATCTCAATTTATTAAAAGTAGCCTAATCAACCTGTAAAGCTCTGCCAAAGATAGACCCAATAGCTTGTAAAATAGAAGAATTAAAGAAATGCATATGAAGATTAGGCAGAGAAATCCAAACTTGACAAATCAAAGATTTTGAATTAATATCAAAATCAAGTGACCATTTCAATAATCTCAGATGAAAATTACATACATAATAAGATCTTCTCAAGAAAATTCTACTATAATCAAGATAATTCAAAAGATTAATAAAAACATGCCGAGAGTCCAACAGGCTAGTAATAAAAGAACCAGCTAGCTTTAGAATATGAAAGAAGCCTCTAATCTCCTCCATAAATGACCTTTTAAAAGAAAATTTTCCTACTAGAGCATATTTAAAAGGCTCAGCTAACGTGATAATCTCCTCGTCAGAAACAAGGATAGCAGGCATTCCATTAAAAGAAAAAGCTGAAATATTCAAACCCAAATTGCCACTACCAGAAGAACCAGATAAGGCATCCTTAAAAGATTTAGGAAAAGAATTCCTAATTGGAGCTTTAGGGATAGATTCAGCATGCACAGAATCATTCAGAATTTTACCAAAATTCAAATCCGATGAAGGATTTAGCGCAATCCCCCCTTCAGTAGGCACCACATTTTTATTCTTCTCAATGATCCAAGAACGATCAAAACTCGAATCAAACTCCACCAAACCCCAGAAGAGTTTGACCAAAAGAAACTAATCCACCAACAAATAACAGAAACAAACTAATAGAAAGGAAGAAGGAACAACCAAGATTAGAATATTAAAATAGAATACCACTCCAAATCAAACCAAAACCACTTCAAAACAAAATCTCCTCCAAATCGCACTAAAAATGCTCCAAGAACACGAGAGGGGTCGGGCATGTTTAGGTTTTAGGGTTAGAGTTTAGGGATTAGGGTTTAGTTTATTAGTTTTAGGGTTTAGGTTTTAGGGCTTATGGTTTAGGATTTAGGTTTTAGGTTTAACGGTTTAAGATTTTAGTATTAACATATAGGGTTTACGGTTTAGGGTTTCAATTTTATGATTAAGGGTTAAGGGTATGGGATTAAATGCTAAAGGTTAGGGGTTCAGGTTTATGATTTAGGGTTTAGAATTTTATGTTTTAGGTTCTGGATTTGGTCCTTAGTTTTTAGGGCTTAAAATTTTGGGCTTAGGTTTTGGTGATTAGGGTTTGGTTATAGTTTTAAAGTTTATTTTTAAGAATTTGGGATTATGATTTTCGTTTTTTTAATTAGGGCATAAGGTTTGTGTTTAGGGTTTAGGGTATAGTGTTTGGGATTAAGGTTTTTCAATAATTATTTAGATTTTTGGATAGAAGGTTTAAGGTTTGTGTTTACAGTTTAGTTTTTTTTTCTATTAGGGTTTTAGATTTGGAGTTTAGGGCTTTACTATATATGGTAGGTTTAGGGTTTATGGTTTAGACTTTTTGATTTTTAGAGAATAGAGTTTAAAGTTTAGGGTTAGAGTTTAAGGATTAGAGTTTAAGTAATAAATTTTAGGGTTTAGGGTTTATGTTTTAGGGTTTATAGTTTAGGATTAACAATTTAGGGTCTTGGGATTAGTGTATAGGGTTTATTATTTAGGGTTTTAGTTTTTATGTTATAGGTTTCATAGTTAAAATTATAGGGGTTAGGGTTTTTGGTTTATGTATTAGGGTTTAATCTTTAAAGATTAGGGTATAGAGTTTAAGTTTTAGGATTTGGGGCTTAGTATTTAGGGTTCAAGTTTAAAGGTTATAGCTTAGAGTTTAGGTTTTATAGTTCAGAGTTTAGGATTTCAGCTTTAGGGTTTAAAGTTAAGGTTTTAGGGATTAAGGCGAAAGGTTAGGGTTTATGGTTTAGGGTTTTAGTTTTGGATTTCTTTTAGGGTTTAGGATTTATGTGTTAGGGTTTAGGGTTTTTTTTTTTGCTAAAACCATAGAAGGGGCCAATGCGTTGATATAGGAAAAAATTACAAGTCCTTAAGGGGAAAGCTAGCTCACTACAGCTCCAAGGAGCTTACAAAAGAAAAAGAAAAATAACCTAGGAGCTAGCGATCCCCACTAAGCACAAGTACAAGAGGGCCTAATAACATTCTAAAAACAAAAAAAAAGAGGCACTAGAATCAACAATTAGCACAGCCTTACCAGCTAAAAAAGGACCCTGCACCAAAGGAGCACTTGTCTCCAAAAACCTGGTAAAAAGGCTTGTAGGGACACTAAAAGCATCAGATAACATAAGACAAAGAATATTAAAATAAAACAAAATATTACTAGGATAGGTTAATCTCCCAAAATGATTAGCATTATGATGTTTAAAGTCATAGTGCATAATTTTGGCAGTGAACAGAATATCAACCATATTGAAACCACCAGCTAATACAGTTAAATGACTCATACGATAACAGATAGAAATTAAATTAATAATCAGCAAGTCACTCTGAAAAAATAACAAAATGACCCAAAAAATAAAACAAGCAATGGTAGCAATAAGCAGAAACTAGAGGAGTAGAATAATAGGCAACCCGTAGACACCAACCAGCAGTTAGAAGCCCACCAGGGACAATGGCTAATAGAGCTCAGGAAGTCATAGAACCTATAGCCATCACTAGGATAGACCAAATGCCACTCAATCCTACCTCCAAAGCAACTCAGTGACATCAAAATAAATGGGACAGATAGATAATAATAGAGGAAACTCAAAATGGAGTACAGAGAAGTCAACAACACCATAGAGGTCCCTGGATGGAGAAACAATCTAGCAGGAAAGCAAAGACAAAAACATAAAAGCCACCAGCAACTCCCACCACAGAACTCAGAACCAACAACAACAACCAAATGAAAAAGACTCATACTATGCCCCAGTAACATCACAAGGCCACTAAAGGAATCCCCAACAACCCCAATACAGGACAAACCCAAAACAACACCAACACAAAGAAAAAAAATATAGTCCCAGTTCATGATAGAGCTCCAAGAATTAACCATAGCCAACCAAAACGTCTAATACTAGTACACAGACCAGCATAAGAAACCAATTTGGCAAACTGTCAGCATACAAATTGGTACAATCACAGCTCTAGCCCATAGCCAAAAGACACTAAATGTGGAAGGAAAAAAGGGATGAATAGATCCAAAAATAGGAGAACATCACCAAAAATAAGGCCATCCAATTAGAAACAACCTCCAAGCCCAAATAAAACAGAGCCAAAAGACACCACCAATACAAAACATTACGATCTTACATAAGGAAGACCAATTTTATCCAGATTTAAGAGACCTTTTAATTGACCAGGGAGCTTAGAACTTGGGAGCTCAGTATAACCATCCAAACCACACTCGATTTTAGCATGCCACTCAGCACAAGCATTCCCCTCGTTAAACAAAGAAGAAAAGGAAAAATTCATAAAGACAAGCAACTATTTAATTTCTCTAATTAAATAAAAAATATCAGAATTACAAATAGTATCCTCAACAGTATTTAATCATTGAATATATAAATTAGAAACAACTTCAATACCAATATTAGAAATGCCCAGAGAAAGCACAATCT
The DNA here is from genome assembly GCA_019925795.1 of Dendrobium chrysotoxum. Taxonomy (NCBI): domain Eukaryota; kingdom Viridiplantae; phylum Streptophyta; class Magnoliopsida; order Asparagales; family Orchidaceae; genus Dendrobium; species Dendrobium chrysotoxum. The sequence continues at coordinate 41,984,697 of CM034302.1, forward strand.
AATCCCATGAAGAATAGTCAAGAAATGGTAATGTTCTTATCACAGCTTGGAACAGGACCCAAAAAAGTAATAATAGGATTACTAAGACTATCCCTAATAACTCCACCACACCCGGTGGTAGAACCAATAACAACACCATCAACTTTTAACTTAAAAGAATTATTAGGAGGTTTGTGTTATGATTTGTGCAAATCCGTTCGTTCAAGAGAATTTTGATACAAGTTGTTTTTGATGATTACAAAAGCTTATTATTTGTTTTTTTTTTCTCCTAACAAATATTGGAATTTCTTTTTATGTGTACTGACATGTTTTTAAGGAAACTTTACACTCCAGACTGCTGAAGACTTCAAGTTTATCTGTTAATGTTTATTATGAGCGAAGTCTGTATTTTTTATTTTTCTTGAGTCTGAGAGAGTGTGACTGTAAGTTGGATAACTGTACACACACATAATGGGGGAGTCAAAAACTTAACTTTTAAAATAGATTATACATTATGATATTGGATCGTATGGGATAATCTGTATTATTTATTCTACACAAACCTATCTATCTGGAAATTTTTCTAAGTCCAGTTCATACAGTACGAAATATACTTCATACCAAAGGATATGAGGTACGAATGGCTCAATTTGGGTTCATACGACCTGATCGTATGGGAAAAACCATGGGTACGAATGGCTTAGTTGATTTTATACGACTTGATCGTGCGGGATGAACCATAGGTATGAACGGCTCAGTTGGGTTCATACAACTTGATCATATGGGATGAACTATAGGTACGAACGGCTCGGTTTAGGATCATACTGGATCATACGGGATGAACAGTTTGATTTTTTGAATTATTTGTATAGTACGAAATGACTTCATACAGAAGGTTTTGATGTATCAGTTCTCTGCCTTCACCAAGAGGGTGAAAAAGGACATCGGTTCTCTGCCGCACCAAGATTTGGTGGAAGAGAGTTTGTAAAGGCTTCTCTGCCTTGTTGTGGGGGCTAAAGGAGAGTCACTTTGATATAGTGCAATACCTAGAGAAGGAGTCTCTAGGGAGTGGATGTAGGTCGTGTTTGTCGGAACCACTATAAAATCCGGTGTTCTCTATTCTTATTTTTACTTACTGCATTGCATTTTATTTTTCTGTGGTTGAAAAGCATAAAAAAAGTTATCTCTATTCATACAATATGAATTGACATCGTACCGTACGATTTGCTTAGGTTTGTGATTAAAAATTTTCTAAAATTCTAAGAGAAATCTTAAAAGTACCAATTCACCCCCGCTTTTGGTTAGCCTAGGGACGTAATTAATAGGTCTAACAACCTATTCGCACTTTCAAGTGGTATCAGAGCCTATTTCAAAAATCACTATTTAGATCACTTTTTAAAATATGATCATGGCTAATTTTGAAATCAGAACACACCTAAGGGTTATTCGATCACTAGACCTCCACTGTTTGATAACATTCCATTTGATTTCTGGAAAACTCGCATGTCTACTTTTCTGCAATTTCTTGATTATCACATGTGGATGTTAGTTCAAGATGGTTATACTGCACCTACTATACTTTTAGATGGCATTATAGTTGAAACACCTTTTGCTGCTTAGACTTTAGAAGAAAGGGAATTAGTGCAACTAAATGCAAAATATTTGTATAGCTTTTTCTGTGCTCTTAAATCTAAAGACTATATGTGTGTTTCCACTTGTAAATTTGGAAAGGAAATATTGGATAGACTTTACATTACATATAAAGGTACAAATGAAGTGAAGCAAACTAGGTTGAACATTCTTTTGCACGATTATGAACTCTTTCACATGAAACTGAATGAATCAATCTCAGACATGTATACATGTTTTACACATATAACCACTTCATTGCATGCCTTAGGTAGGGAATTAACAAATGTGAAAAATGTAAATAAAATACTTCATTGCTTACCTACTACTTATGATGCAAAGATAACTACAATAACTAAATTAAAAGATTTAAATGTTTATTCTATTGATAATCTTCTTGGATCACAAATTACTTATGAGCAATCTGTGGCTCAAAGACAGATTGATGGAGGTGACAAGCAAAAGGAGAAGAAAATAGCTTTGAAGGTGGAAGGTTAAGATAGTGATCAGTCACTAACTGAGGATGAGGAAGACCTTACCTTAATGACAAGGTAGTTCAAGAGTTTCCTAAAGAGGAAGGAGAGAAGACGCCAACAGTGGAACAAAGGTAAGTTCCATAAAAAATGTTAAGGCTTCTAATGACGTTATTTACTATGAATACAGGAAGCCAGGACATATAAAGATGGATTGCCCCAATCTCAAGGCTAATCCTAGCAAGTAGAAAGCTGAGGAGAAACCAAAGGAAAGAAGGGGTGAAAAGAGATTTTAGTGAGCTTTTTGGGTGGATTCAGCTTCAGATTCTTCAGAAATAGCACCTGAAGAGGAAGTCACAAATTTGTGCTTAATGGCTAACAATCTTGATCATTCGGATCAAGAATAGGGTCGCTCTCATACAAGATCTCGTGAGAGCGTTTGGTACCTGGACAGTGGTTATTCTAAGCATATGATGGGAGATGCAAATTAATTTATAATGCTGGAAGCCAGGAATGGAGGCAAGGTTACACTTGGAGATAATACTACCAAGAGAGTGGTAGGTACATATATGACTGGAAATTCTAAAAATTTTATGATTGAAAATATTCTATTTGTTGAAGGCTTAAAACATAATCTGTTGAGCATAAGTTAATTATGTGACAAAGATTATCATATTAAATTCTTACCTACTAGTTATGTTATTAGTTAAAATGAAATTATTGTGTTGAATAGTGATAAAGTGAATAATGTTTACATGCTAGATTTGAATTCTATAAAATCTTCTTCTGCTTTTTATTTAAAAATTGTATCTGATGAATCATGGTTATGGCAAAGAAGGCTTTGTCATGCTAATATGAGAAATCTTAGAAAATTACTCAAAAGGAGCTAGTTAGAGGTGTACCCAAATTAGACTTTACTAAAGACCACTTGTGTGATGCATGTCAATTAGGAAAACAAGTCAGATCCTTTTTTAGTTCAATCAAGGAAATTAGAACTAGCAAGCCCTTAAAAATTCTTCACATGCATCTGTTTGGACCTGTTAGTACCTTAAGTCTAGGAGGAAAAAGATTTGGGTATGTAATTGTGGATGATTATTTTAGATTCACCTGGATTAGATTTTTGATTCATAAGAGTGAATCATTTGAGGAGTTTAGAGATTTTTCCACTTGGATTCAAAGAAAATTAGGTTTTGAAATTGTATCTATCTAAAGTCATCATGGGGGAGAATTTGAGAATGAATTATATGATGATTTTTGCAAATCTTAAGGAATAGAATATAATTTCTCAGCTTCTAGGACACCTTAGTAGAATGGAGTTGTAGAAAGAAAGAACATGACATTAATTGAAACTGCTAGAGCCATGTTGGCAGAATATTCACTTCCAAAATATTTTTAGGCTGAAGCAGTTAGTACAGCGTGCTATGTGTTGAATAGGGTATACATTAGAACTAAATTAAATAAGACACCCTATGAACTTTTTAAAGGTAGAAGTCCAACCTCTCATAACTACATGTTTTTGGATGTAAAGTGTTCATTCATAATAAAGACAAAACTCTTTTAGGAAAATTTGACCCTAAATCAGATCATGGAATCTTTCTAAGTTATTCAAGTGTTGGAAAATCCTATAGAGATTTTAATAAAAGAATATTGATAGTTGAGGAGACCACTCATGTTATTTTTGATAAATCTAATATTAATGAAGGGTCTAAGTTGGATGAAGATGAGGTTGAGGATATAGCCCAGAAACTTAAAAATGAAAAAGTTGAAGAAAGGATTAAAAATGAAGAAGAAAACCAATTGCCTAAAGAATGAAAATTTACTAGAAGTCATCCTAAAGAGTTGATTTTAGGAGACCCAAGTGAAGGAGTTAAGACTAGGCATGGTTTGAGGAAAGAAGTAAATCATTCAGCTTTTATTTCAATGATTAAACCCACTAATATTGATCAAATACTTTTGGATGAATTTCAGATTTTGGCCATACAAGAAGAATTGAATCAATTTAAAAGAAATGATATTTGGGAGTTAATTGAAAAGCCAAAGGATCAAAGTGTAGTTGGAACTAAGTGGGTGTTCAAAAATAAAATGAATGATTCAGGAGTTGTGATTAGAAATAAGGCTAGATTGGTAGCTAAGGGGTATAATTAAATAGAAGGGATTTATTTTGAGGAGACATTTACCCCTGTAGCAAGACTTGAAGCAATTAGGATTTTGTTAGCTTTTGCCTATTTTAAAGATTTTAAATTGTATCAAATGAATGTTAAAAGTGCCTTTTTGAATGGAGTAATAGAAGAGGATGTTTATGTTGAGCAACCTCTAGGTTTTGAAAATTCTAAATTCCCTAATCATATTTTAAATTGAAAAAGGCATTGTATGGACTAAAACAGGCACCTAGAGCTTGGTATGAGAGGTTAAGCACTTTTCTATTAAAAGGATCATTTGTTAAAGGAAGTGTGGACACCACTCTATTTTTGAAAAGAATAGGGAATGAAATACTCATTATACAAATATATGTAGTGGACATCATTTTTAGATCAACTAATAAAAATATATGTGATGAATTTTCAAAAATAATGAGTAGTGAATTTGAAATAAGTTTGATGGGTGACTTGAGTTATTTTCTTGGTTTTAGTATAAAGCAAAATGAGAAAAGAACTTTTCTTTGTCAATCTAAGTATGTTAAGGACATCCTCAAAAAGTATGAAATGGATAATGTTAAACCTGTAACTACACCCATGAGTTTCTCAATACTATTAGATAAGGATCCTAAGGAAAAATCTGTTGATCAAAAGAAGTTTAGAGGAATAATTGGATCATTGCTTTACTTAACTGCTAGCTAACCAGACATTATATTTAGTGTTTGCTTATGTGCTAGATTTCAATCTAATCCAAAGGAATCACATTTGACAGCAGTGAAAAGAATATTGAGATATCTTTTGGGAACTCAAATTTTAGGGATTTGGTATCCTAAGTATAGTTCTTCTTTTGAAATCATTGGATACTCAGATTTTGATTTTGTAGGCTGTAGGGTTGATCGGAAGAGTACTTTTGGGACTTGTCAATTCATTGGAAATTCTTTAGTATTTTGGTCCAGTAGGAAACAAAACTCAGTAGCACTTTCTACAGCTAAAGCAAAATATATTACCTTAGGGAATTGTGTTGCACATATGCTTTGGTTGAAATAATAAATGGTGGACTTAGGATTTTTTATTGGTACAATTCCAATATTTTATGATAACACTAGTGCCATTTGCATTTCAAAGAATCCTATTCAACATTCTAGAACAAAGCATATTGATATAAGGCATCATTTCATAAGAGATCATGTAGCGAAAGGGGTAATTGAACTACATCATGTCGCTACTAAAGATCAACTTGCAGATATTTTCACAAATAGCTTTTGATATTTTTAGCATATTAAGGACAAGGCTAGTTGTGATTGATCTTAATGCTTGATTCAAAATTCTACAAATTTATTTTATATGTGTTTGTTAGTTTGTTTGTTTCTAGTTTATTGTGTTTTACGGTTATCATTTATTTTTTTTAAAAATAGAAAAATGAAAAATTTGTTGTGTTTTGTTCTTTATTTTAGTGTTGAAAAACTGTAGAGCTGAAGTGACAAACTGTATTTTCTTGCTCTGTTAATACTATACGATGACATCATCATACTATATGATAGGAATAGATTCATATGTACAAATGAGGTGGGTTCATGGTTAGTGACAGTAATTATTGTTGATCGTACGTATGAACACATCTTCGACTGTATGATCCATGTGTCGATTTGGATAAGGACGAACCTAACTGTTGCCTGAACGATATTTAATATCCTAATCATCCTAGACGAACACATCATCATCTATATGATCAGGAAGTCAAAACACCTATATGAAAGGATGCCTCGGGACGAGCAATTTATGAAAAGCCATTTCATTTTTGACAGTTTCCATTCGTCCCGTATGAAATGTAGTTTGTACCGTATAAAATTTTGTCATATAGTACGATTGATCATTTTTTTATATAAAGAAGGGTCATTTTCGTTCATTTCAGTTCTAATTTCAAACCCTTCTAAGCATTTAGTAGAGGTGTCAAGAAGCGAAAAGAGAGTTCGACAATCTAGGGGATCGTCATCCAGGCAGGATTAGGTTGACAATTTCTTAAGTGCCCAAAATGAGGAGGCATACTATAGGTATGGCACATCCAAAATTTCCCCCTCTCGCATCTGACTGCAAGAGAACATTCACTTTGGAGTAATGCCACTGTTTGACTCTACTCAATTTTCTTTCTTTCTTACCCTAATCTATACGTACAATAAAGACCTTTTCTATGTCTTTTAGCCAATATGAAATTTAATTAGGACTATACTAGGATCACCTCTTTCATTTGAGCACATACTCTGACCTCTAGAGCGGACTATGATTGGTCCAAAGTCAATCAAGTTGTTAGGGGTATAAGCCAACCTACTCACTATCCTCGAGTTGACTCCTTGAATCAAAATGCTAGAATTATCCAACATGTTCTTAGAAGCTCCATCATTCCCATAGCCGGAGAGAGAGTAAACATAACCCTCTTCTTTCTATTGTTACATATTTGATTATGACTGGCCAACCCATAGATGAAGCCCCATTAATCTTGGATTATCTTTATTCTCTCACCGATATTGGCCATCCTAGGGTAAAGAGAAAGAAGAATATTGCTCTAGGTCATGTGATTTGTTTTATTCTTGAAAAGAAGTACAATATGGTCCACTCTGACGGACCTTCTAAACTGCCACTTTATTCACTGATGCTTCTTTTCGGGCACCTTTTGGGAAAGATGGAAATGGGGATAGTTCTGAGGATAAACCTGCACCTGCTACTGCACCTGCTCATACAACTACACCTGGACCTGAGCAAAATTTTTATCATGATATGGTCCAGCTTTTTGATCATCTGGATCAAAGGTTTGGTCATATAAAGGGACATCTAAAGATGCAGGATGATAGATATAATGAGGATAGGGTGTGGATTCGAGTTTAGTTCGAGTCAGTGAATACCAACATTACAACCATCAATAGTTACTTTGCTATATTCGCTGCTCCTCCACCTCCTCCAGATCAGGGTCCCTCAGACTATTAGAGATGTTCTTCTTATTATTTGTCTTGGACTTTGCTCTGCAGTTCTATGAGGCTTTGGTTGTTGTGATTCTTATTCTTGTTATTGTTCTTTAGTTGTTGTTTGAGTGATGTTTATTTAGCAAGCTTTTTTATGGGAATTGTGTTGAATGTGTAAGCTTGCTTGTTCATATGTTGGCATCAAGATGAATGAAAAAGTTCAGTTTTAATGCATATTATTCTATGATTGTTGACTATGACTGGAAATTTACTAATCTTTAACACTCGAATGTAGTTGGTTAAATTTATAAAATATTAACTGAATTTGGATTACAATAAAAATTTCTATGCATAATTTAATTTCTCAAAATATTTAAATTTCATTATGATTTGGTGTAGATTAAAAGATCTTACTTTATACTATTTTAGACATCTGTTATTTAGCCTAAATTATTATATTTTGGATGTCTTAATATTAATCTAAATTTCCATATCAATGTGTTCATCATTGTAGTAGTGATTAAGGAATTGTGTTGTTGGAAAGAATTTTATTTAGTCAAAATAATATGAGCCAAAAATTGAAAAAGATGTACAAAGTGTGCCATAGAATAAAAGATGCGCAATATCGCCAAAATTATAAAGAGGCACAAAATTAGCCTAAACATTTAAAAAGATGCGAAATGTCGCCAATTATTCTTTTCTTTAATATTTTCTCAAATTTCACTACTCAATGATCGTCACATTTGACTTGGAAATTTAGAAAATTTTGAAAGTGCGAATAAGTTGTTAGACATATTGCTCACGTCTCTAGGCTAACCAAGAGGGAGGGGGGCGGGGGGGTGAATTGGTCCTTTTAAAAATTACTCTTAGAATTTTGGAAAATCTTAAGCTAATCGTACAGTACGAACACACTTCGTACAGTACGAACAGAGTAAATTTTTTGCTCTCTTTAAAATATAGAATTTCAACCACAGAAAGAAAATAAAATGCGAAAAAAGAATAGTATAGAAAAGTAAACAATAAGAACAGAGAACACCAGAATTTATAGTGGTTCGGTCAAACACGACCTACATCCACTCCCTAGAGACTCCTTCTCTAGGTATTGCACTAAACTCAAGTGACTCTCCTTTTGCTCCCACAGCAAGGCGGAGAAGCCTTTACAAACTCTCTTCCACCAACCTGGTGCGGCAGAGAACTATCATCCTTTTTCACCCTCCTAGTGAAGGCAGAGAACCAAATGTCCTTTTACACTCTCCAAGTGGGGCAGAGAATCGTCGTCCATCTTCACCCTCCAAGTGACGGCAGAGAATCGGAATCCTCTCGAACAAAAGCTCTTACAAAATTCTAGAAGGAAGATAGGAAGATGCTAGAAGAACAAGTAAAAAAATCCTCACAATTGGATAACCTTGTGAATCCCTTCACAATTTTCTTATCAAAGATTTCTCAACACTCACTCCCAAACACTCTCCCAATCACACTCCCTTTCACTCTCCAAAAGTATTTTCACAGAAGGATTTATCCTTTAGTCAGTTTTAAGTCATTTATATACTTGGGATAAGAAAAATCATCCAAAAACAAAAAATTTCAAGTTTAATCCATGCCGATCGTCCCGTACGATCGACGATCGTACTGTACGAATAGTTCAAAACATTGAACAATCCGTCCCATACGAACCATGAGACGAACAAGTCATAGTCGTTCATACGAACATTTCATCCCGTACGAACCTCTGGAAGATCAAGTCAGAGTGCTTCATACGAATATTTCATCCTGGATAAACCCTTGGACGATCAAGATAGAGCGCTTCGTACGAACATCTCATCTTGGACGACCCTTGGATGATCAAGATAGAGTGCTTCGTACCAACATCTCATCCTTGACAAACCGTTGGATGAACCCAACAGAGTGCTTCGTACGATCAGTTCATCCTGGTTGAACCCTTGGATGAACCTAACAGAGTGGTTCGTATGATCAGTTCATCCTGTACGAACCCTTGGACGAACCCAAGTCAGAGCCGTTCGTATAGCAAAAACTCATGTATGAATAGTAATTCGTACTGTACGAACTTAACTTAGAAAAAATTTTTGCCATATGGGTTCGATATGGAGGACATATACTACAGATCGTCCTGTATGATATATAAATCGTACTATACGATCAGTTTAAAAAATTCAGTTTTTACTCCTCCTATGTGTGTTGTGCACAACTTACAATCCCACTCTCTCAGACTCAAGAAAAATAAAATTTAGAGACTTTATTTATAATGAACAAATAAACTTAAAGTCTTCAGCAATCTGGAGTGTGAATTTCCTGAAAAATACTTTAGTACACACAACAACAGCTCAAATATTTGTTAGGAGAAGAATAAAACAAACAATAAGCTTTTGTAATCATCAAAACATAACTTGGATTAGAATTTACTTGAATGAACAGATTTTCTCAAATCAAAACAATCTCCCCCTTTTTGATGATGGCAAAATAATTATTGTTTGAATGAACAATTTGAGTCGTATTTCTCCTAAGATTTCACTAAATGTACACTCCCCCTAAGTAAATGAAGTCCAACGCTCCCTCTAAGGCCTAAGCTCCCCCTAAAGAAATGACCTATCCTAAACAAGGGATAAAAGGGAACATACTAAGGAATAAAAGGGAACATACTGAATAAGCGAAGGAAAGGGTACCAAAAGGATAAGAAGAATAAGAATTTAACATGCAACACAAGCATTACAAACACTACACACAAGCAAAGTATATTCCTATATACACAAGCAGCTAAAAACTTAAATGTAACAAATAAAAAAAATGAAGCATAGAAAGTTAAACAATGTCAAATAATAAAAACTTATCAAGCAAACAAAGTCAGATAATTTTTTTCAAACAATAAAACTCTCCCCCTTTTGTCAACAATAAAAAGGGACACTCAAATTAGTTGAGAAGTGGAATAATGTTAAATGAAGTTTAACTACAATATTCTAGTCAGATGCAAAAATAAAGACTCAAAAGTGTTAGATTGCATATTATGTTAAGGAGAAGAAAAGTTGATCTAAAGTAGTAATGTATTAGACAGATTAGTAGCCTCAACTTTTGCACAAAAGATGAAATAATATTACCAAAATTCTAAGTCAAAAGTGACAATTATTGATTAGGGCACTTGGAGAAAAATTCTAAAGGAAAGAAAATTGGCGACATTGCGCATTTTTTCAAAATGTAGGCTAATTTTGCGCCTTTCTCTAGATTTGGCGACATTGCGCATCTTTTAATATATGACACATTTTGTGCATCTTTTCAAGCTTTGCTTGGAATGTAAGATTCTTTCCAACAACACTATCTCTAGGTCACAAATACAATAATGAACACATTCATATTGAATGTAAGAGTAATATTAAAACATCAAATATACATTAATTTACACTAAATAATACATGGCTAAATAAGATAAAGTAAGATCTTCTAATCACACCCAATCATAACGAAATATAAATAATTTTGAGAATTTAATGTTATGCATAGAATTTTCTATTATAATATAAATTCAATTAACATTGTAGAACATTAATCAACTACAGTCGAGTGTATTAAGATTAGAATATTTTCAGTAAATAACACAAAATGATATGCACAAAAACACTTGAACATTTCATTTTTGATCATTTTCAAAACAAACACAATAACAAGCTTTACTTTGTAGTACAACATCATATGATAAACTTGCTAACTTTCTCATAAAATGAAACAACAACAAACACAAATCTAAGAAACAATAAAGAAAACTACAATCACATCTATGCCAATCCAAACACAAGGAACACTAATAATCGGAGGGACCCTGATCTAGAGGAGGTGGCTGATTGCCAAACAAAGCAAAATAGCTATTTAGCGTAGCAATATTAGTGTTCACAGAATTAAATTGATCCCTAATCCATACTCTATCTTCCTTGTACTGATCATCTTGCTGCTTCAAATGCGCCTCCATATGATCAAATCTTTGATCCATTCTTTCAAAATGCTGGACCATATTCTGATAAAGATCTTGAGATGGTCCAGGTGCAGCTGTAGGTGCAGTTGAAGGAGTAGAAGTAGAAGCAGGTTCATCATCAGAGCTGTCAGCAGTTCCTTCTTTCCTAAATAACGCTTGAAAAGAAGCATTAGTGAAGTAAAGTGGGAGTTTATAAGGTCCAGAAGGATGGACCAGATTGTATTTCTTCTCAAGGATATAGCAAACAATGTGTCCTAAAGCAATATTCTTCTTTCTTTTACACTAGCCGGACCTATATAAGAGAGATAGTAAATGTAATCTTGGATTAACCGTGCTTCATCAATAGGTTGGTCAGTCATAATCAGATAGGTTTTAGAAGAAAGAAGTGGTGTCATATTTATTCGATCTCCTACCTTATGAATGATAGATGTCCTAAGCACGTGCTAGATTATTCGTGCATTTTGGTTTAAGGATTCAACCCGGGAAACATGAGTGGGTGTGCATACACTTCTAAGGACTTGGTTCACCTCGGATCAACCATTCTCCGGTCTAGTAGAAAAGGTGTGTGCCTGTGTCCCATAGGTTCTTAAGTGAATATATTCCCCTAAATCCTCCTTAGTTATCACAACTTTCTGCTTAAGGACATATGAAGAAATGACAAAGTGATCCTGGTTGAATGTCATGTTGGCCAGGAACACATGAAAAAGGTCCTTGTTAAATGCATAGATCAGAGTTAAGAGAACAACAAATTGGGTGGAATCAAATAAAAGCATTACTACAAAATGAATGTTTTCTTGCAGCAGAATACGGGAAGGGGTGACCTTAGAAGTAGCATACCTAAGGTATGCTTCCTCATTTTACTCACTCAGGAAGTTGTCGTCCCAGTCCCTCCTAGAAGCAGCACCCCTAGCAACACGTGCTTTCTTTCCACTGCCCGACATCTTCTATTCTAAGCTCTAAAGGGTTTTAGAATGAAAGTGAAATGAAAGAAAATGACCCTCCTTTATATAGAAAAAACCTAAAATTGTATAGTACGAATTAACTTCGTACAATACTTAATTGATTTCATTCGGGATGAATAAAAGTTCATCCGGGACGAATGAAAGCAGTCAAAATAAAATGATTTTTCATAAACTGGTCGTCCCGGGGCGTCCTTTCGTACAGGCTTTTTGACTTCTTGATCGTACAAACGATGACGTGTTCGTCCGGGATGATCAGAAAATTAAAGGATCGTTAAGGCGACGGTTAGAGTCGTCCTCATGCAAAATGACACTTGGATCGTACAGATGAATGATGTATTCGTACGTACGATCATCAATAATAACTGACACTAACCGTGATTCCTCCCCCCAATCGTACATACGAAGTTTATGCAATCGTACAGTACGATGATGTCATCATACAGTACGAATAGACAAAATAAAATAAACTTTCATCTTTCCAATCTTACAGAATTCCAACACTTAACTACATAACAATTTAAACAAAAATTTTAATTTTTTAATTTTTTTTTAAAATGACAACACAAAGGATACCAATAAAATATAAAATATTAGAAAACAAATCACTTGCAATGAACATACCAACAAACACATATAAACACACATTTGAAGAATTTTTAATTAAGCATTTAAATCAATCACACCTAGCCTTGTCCTTAACATACTAAAAGTGTCAAAAGTTAAGGGTTTTGTGAAAATATCTGCAAGGTGATCCTTAGTAGCAACATGATGTAGTTCAATTTCCCCTTTCGCTACATGATCTCTTATAAAATAATGTCTTATATCAATATGCTTGGTTCTAGAATGTTGAATAAGATTCTTTGAAATACAAATGACACTAGTGTTATCACAAAAGATTGGAATGGTGCCAATTGAAAATCCCAAGTTACTCAATTGTTGTTTCAACCAAAGCACCTGTGCTACACAACTCCCTAAGGCAATATATTCTGCTTCAGCTGTAGAAAGTGCTACTAAATTTGTTTTCTACTGGACCAAGATACTAATGAATTTCCAATGAATTGACATGTCGCAGAAGTACTTTTCCTATCCACCCTACAGCCTGCAAAATTAGAATCTGAGTATCCAATAATATCAAAAGAAGAACTATTCTTAGGATACCAAATCCCTAAATTTTAAGTTCCCAGAAAATATCTTAAAATCCTTTTAACTGCTATCAAATGTGATTCCTTTGGATCAGCTTGAAATCTAGTACATAAGCAAACACTAAACATGATGTAGGGTCTGCTAGTAGCCAAATAAAGCAAAGATTTAATTATTCCTCTAAACTTCTTTTGATCAACAAATTTTCCCTTAGGATCCTTATCTAATAGTACTGAGGAACTCATGGGTGTAGTTACTGGTTTAGTATTATCCATTTCATACTTTTTGAGGATATCATTAACATACTTAGATTGACAAAAAAAAGTTCCTTCCTCACTTTGCTTTATGCTAAAACCAAGAAAATAACTCAAATCAACCATCAAACTCATCTCAAATTCACTACTCATTACCTTTGAAATTCATCACATAGAGTTTTATCAGTTGATCCAAAAATGATATCATCCACATATATTTATACAATGAGTATCTCATTTTTAATTTTTTTCAAAAATAGAGTGGTATCCACACTTCCTTTAATAAATGATCTTTTTAATAAGAAAGTGCTAAAGCTCTCATACCATGCTCTAGGTGCCTGTTTTAGTCCATATAATACCTTTTTCAATTTGAAAATATGATTAGGAATTTAGAATTTTCAAAACCTGGAGGTTACTCAACATAAACATCCTCTTCTATCACCCCATTCAGAAAGATACTCTTATTATCCATTTGGTAAAATTTAAAATCTTTAAAACAAGCAAAGGCTAACAAAACTCTAATTGCTTCAAGTCTTGCTATAGGGGCAAATGTCTCCTCAAAATTAATTCCTTCAATTTGATTATACCCCTTAGCTACCAATCTAGCCTTATTTCTCACAACAACTCCTGAATCACTCATTTTGTTCTTGAACACCCACTTAATTCCAACTACACTTTGATCTATTGGCCTTTCAATTAGCTCCCAAATATTATTTCTCTTGAATTGATTTAACTCTTCTTGCATGGCCAAAATCCAAAATTCATCCAAAAGTGCTTGTTCTATATTAGTGGGTTCAATCATTGAAATAAATGCTGAATGATTTACCTCTTTTCTCAAACCATGCCTAGTCCTAACTCCTTCACTTGGTTCTCCTAAAATCAATTCTTTAGGATGACTTCTAACAAATTTTCATTCTCTAGGCAATTGGTTTTCTTCTTCCTTTTCAACCCTTTCTTCAACTTTTTGATCTTCAAGTTTTTGGGTTACTACCTCAACCTCATCTTCATCCAACTTAGACTCTTGACTATCATAAGATTCATCAAAAACAACATATGTGGTCTCCTCAACTACCAATATTCTCTTATTAAAAACTCTATAGGATTTTCCAACACTTGAATAACCTAGAAAGATTCCTTCATCAGATTTTGGATCAAATTTTCCTAAGAGAGTTTTATCATTATTATGAATGAACACTTTACATCCAAAAACATGTAGATATGATAGGTTAGGACTCCTACCTTTAAGAAGTTCATAGGGTGTCTTATTTAATTTAGACCTTATGTACACCCTATTCAACACATAGCACGCTGTGCTAACTGCTTCAGCCCAAAAATATTTAGGAAGTGAATACTCTGCCAACATGGCCCTAACAGTTTCAACTAATATCCTGTTCTTTCTTTCTACAACTCCATTCTATTGAGGTGTCCTAGAAGCTGAGAAGTTGTGTTCAATTCCATGAGATTTGTAAAAATCATTAAATATTTCATTTTCAAATTCTCCCCCATGATCACTTTGGATAGTAACTATTTCAAAACCTACTTTCCTTTGAATCCAAGTGGCAAAATCTCTAAACTCTTCAAATGATTTACTTTTATGATTCAAAAATCTAATCCAGGTGAATCTTGAATAGTCATCACAATAACATACCTAAATCTTTTTCCTCCTAGGCATAAGGTACTAATAGGTCCAAATAAATCCATGTGAAGAATTTCTAAGGGCTTGCTAGTCCTAATTTTCTTGATTAATTTAAAAGAGGATCTCACTTGTTTTCCTAATTGACATGCATCACACAAGTGATCTTTAGTGAAGTCTAATTTGGGTACTCCTCTAACTAGTTGCTTCTGAGTAATTTTTCTAAGATTTCTCATACTAGCATGACAAAGCATTCTATGCCATAACCATGATTCATCGGATACAGTTTTCAAACACAGAGCAGTAGAAGGTTTAATAGAATTCAAATCTAGTATGTAAATATTATTAACTCTATCACCATTCAAAATAACAGTTCCATTCAGACTAATAACACAACTAGTAGGCAAAAATTTTATATGATAGCCCTTGTCACACAATTGACTTATACTCAACAGATTGTGTTTCAAACCTTCAACCAACAGTATATTTTCAATCACAAAGTTTTTAGAGTTTTCAATTATACATGTACCTACCACTCTCTTTATAGTATTATCTCTAAGTGTAACCTTGCCTCTATTCCTGGCTTCCAATGATATAAATTGATTCGTATCTCCAGTCATATGCTTTGAACAACCACTGTCCAGGTACCAAGAACTCTCACGAGGTCTTGTGTGAGAGCAACCCGGGAAAATGATCAAACGTTAGTCTTGGGAACCCAAACAAGTTTGGGTTCTCCTCTTGACAATTTTGAACCAGATGCATGTGTGATATGATGTGATTTATGCACCTTAGGTCTCCACACTTAATGTGTTCTATATTTAAGTGTACAAGTGTGGGAAATATGTCCTAAACTACTACAAGAAAAACACTTTATTCCTGGAAAAGGATTCACCAATCTATTCTTCCTGAAAATTTTCTTCTTAGATTTTGAACCAGTGGTCTTGTAGTAGAATTCATGAAAATCTTCAAGTTTAGGTGGATTTCTATTTTCTTTGAGTACTTTTAACTGAACTTTAAGATAAGCATTAGCACTTTCTAGAATAAAATTGTCAATCTTCAAATCATGCTCTCTAGTATCCGATTCATCCATATAAGTTTTAAAATCATTTTCAAGTTTAGTGTGAGATGATTTTAAAAGATTATGCTGTTTGTTTAAATCATCAAACTCATCCAACAAAGTCATGTGGTTGTTATCAATTAATGCATGATCTTTCCTAAGGATCTCATATTCTTTCTGCAGCTCTAAATAATCCAAATTTAATTTAACATGTAATTTTTTCAGTTTCCTATATGCTGTATGTATGCATTCAGAAACTTCCAATAATTCTTCATAACTTAAGTCACGTACCTCTTCTTGATCTGATTGATCAAGATTGTTAGCCATTAAGCACAAATTTGTGACTTCCTCTTCTGGTGCAGTTTCTGAGGAATCTGAAGCTGAGTCCGCCCAAAATGCTCGTTGAAGTCTCTTTTTATCTCTTCTTTCCTTTGGTTTCTCCTCAGCCTTCTCCTTGTTAGGATTTTCATTGAGATTGGGGCAATCTGTCTTTATGTGTCCTGGCTTCCTACACTCATAGCAAATAACTTCATTAGAAGCCTTAACATTCTTTTGGAACTTACCTTTGTTCCACTATTAGCGTCTTCTCTGCTTCTTTTTTAGGAAACTTCTAAATTGCCTTGTCATCAAGGCGATATCCTCTTCATCCTCAGGTAGTGACTGATCACTTTATGAATCATCCACCTTCAAAGCTATATTCTTCTCTTTTCGCTTCTCACCTGCATCAGTCTTTCTTTGAGTCACAGATTGCTCATAAGCAATTAGTGATCAAAGAAGATTGTCAACAGAATAAATATTTAAATCTTTAGATTCTATTATTGTAGTTATCTTTACATCATATGTGGTAGGTAAGCAATGAAGTATCTTGCTAACTTTTTATGCATTAGTGAACTCCCTACCTATAGCATGCAATGAATTGGCTATATGAGTAAAATGTGTGTATATGTCTGTGATTGATTCATTCGGTTTCATGTAAAATAGTTCATAGTCATGCAAGAGAATGTTTAACCTAGTTTGCCTTACTTCATTTATACCTTCATAAGTAATGCAAAGCCTATCCCAAATTTCTTTTCCTGATTTACAAGTCGAAACATGCATGTAATCTACTAATTTTAAAGCACAAAAGAAACTATTAAAATACTTAGCATTTAGTTGAGCTAGCTCACGTTCTTCTATAGTCCATTCAGCAAAAGGTGTTTGAACTCTAATTCCTTCTACAATTCTAGTAGGTTCAATATAACCTTCCTATACTAACATCCACATGCGATAATCAAGAGATTGTAGAAATATAGACATGCGAGTTTTCCAAAAATCAAATGGGATATTATCAAACAAAGGTGGTCTAGTGATCGAGTAACCTTCTAAAGTATTTCTATTTCCAAAATTAGCCATGATCGAATTTCAAAAAGTATTTTAAACAGCGATTTTTGAAATTGGCTCTGATACCACTTTAAAGTGCGAATAGGTTGTTAGACCTATTGCTCACGTCCCTAGGCTAACCAAGAGGGGGGGTGAATTGGTCCTTTTAAAAATTACTCTTGATATTTTGGAAAATTTTAAGCTAATCGTACAGTACGAACAGAGTAAATTTTTTGCTCTCTTCAAAACATAGAATTTTAACCACAGAAAGAAAATAAAATACGAAAAAAGAACAGTACAAAAAAGTAAACAGTAAGAACAGAGAACACAAGAATTTATAGTGGTTCGGTCAAACACGACCTACATCTACTCCCTAGAGACTCCTTCTCTAGGTATTACACTAAACTCAAGTGACTCTCCTTTTGCTCCCACAGTAAGGCAGAGAAGCCTTTACAAACTCTCTTCCACCAACCCAGTGCGGGAGAGAACCGTCGTCCTTTTTTACCCTCCTGGTGAAGGCAGAGAACCAAACATCCTTTTACACTCTCCAAGTGCGGCAGAGAACCGTCGTCCTTTTTCACCCTCCAAGTGATGGCAGAGAACCGAAATCCTCTTGAATAAAAACTCTTGCAAAAGTCTCCAAGGAAGATAGGAAGATGCTAGAATAATAAGTAAAGAAATCCTCACAATTGGATAACCTTGTGAATCCCTTCACAATTTTCTCTTCAAAGATTTCTCAACACTCACTCCCAAACACTCTCCCAATCACTCTCCCTTTTACTCTCCAAAAGTATTTTCACAGAAGGATTTATCCTTCAGTCAGTTTTAAGTCATTTATATACTCAGGACAAGAAAAACTGTCCAAAAATTAAAAATTTCAAGTTTAATTCATGCTGATCGTCCCGTACGATCGACGATCGTACTGTACGAACAGTTCAAAACATTAAACAATCTGTCCCGTATGAACCATGAGACAAACAAGTCAGAGCCATTTGTACAAACATTTCATCCCATATGAACCTCTGGACGATCAAGTCAGAGTGCTTCGTATGAATATTTCATCCCGGACGAACCCTTGGATGATCAAGACATAGCACTTCGTACGAACATCTCATCCTGGATGAACCCTTGGACAATTAAGATAGAGCGCTTCGTACCAACATCTCGTCCTAGATGAACCCAATAAGCACTTCATACGATCAGTTCATCCTGGATGAACCGTTGGACGAACCTAACAGAGTGCTTCATACGATCAGTTTGTCCCGTATGAACCCTTTGGACGAACCCAAGTCAGAGCCAGTCGTACAGCAAAAACTCATGTACGAATAGTAATTCGTACTGTATGAACTTAACTTAGAAAATTTTTTTGCCATATGGGTTCGATATGGAGGACATATACTACAGATCATCCCGTACGATATATAAATCGTACTGTACGATCAGTTTAAAAAATTAAGTTTTTACTCCCCCTATGTGTGTGTGTGCACAGTTATCCAACTTACAATCCCACTTTCTCAGACTCAAGAAAAATAAAATTTATAGACTTTATTTACAGTGAATAAATGAACTTGAAGTCTTCAACAATCTGGAGTGTCAATTTCCTGAAAAATACTTTAGTACACACACAACAACTCAAATATTTGTTAGGAGAAGAATAAAACAAACCATAAGCTTTTGTAATCATCAAAACATAACTTGGATTAGAATTCACTTGAATGAATAGATTTCCTCAAATCATAACAAATTTCTTTCATCATTTCTGCAATAGTTGTGGTTACTTAATCTATCTATTACATTACTGCCATAGATCAACTTCTCTTGTCCTTATTATAGTCTGTGATCTAAACCATTTTGAGTCTTTAGTTTTTGCATTCAATTATAATATTGTAGTTAATCTTCTTTTAATATTATTTAAATCCTCAACTCCTTCGAGTGTCTTCCCTTTTTGTTGATGTCAAAAGGGGGAGTTTTGTATTATTTGACTTGTTGCATTATCTTTTGTATTGTATGTATGTGTACTTGTTATTTGACTTATTGCATTGTCTATTATATTGTATGTATATGTACTTGTTATTTGACTTGTCGCATTATCTGTTGTATTGTATGTATGTGTACTTGTTGCATGTTATGTGTGTTATTTTTTCTTTGCATGTGTATGTACTTGTATGTGCTTGCTTTTCTTATTTTCTCTTTTCCTCCTCTTCCCTCTGCTTATTCCTTATTAGATCATCTAACCTCCTCTTACCCCTTATTTAAGATAAGTCATTTCTTTAGGGGGAGCTTTCATTTAGGGGGAGCTTAGGAGATCATTTATTTAGGGGGAGCTTATATTTAGTGGAAGCTTAGGAGAAACGAGGTTATAATTATTATCTCAAATAATAAATGTTTTGCCATCATAAAAAAGGGGGAGATTATTATGATTTGTGCAAATTCGTTCGTTCAAGATAATTTTGATACAAGTTGTTTTTGATGATTACAAAAGCTTATTGTTTGTTTTATTTTTCTCCTAACAAATATTGGAGTTTCTTTTTGTGTGTACTTAACATATTTTTCAGGAAATTTTATACTCCAGACTGCTGAAGACTTCAAGTTCATCTATTAATATTTATTGTAAGTGAAGTCTGTATTTTTAATTTGTCTTGATTCTAAGAGAGTGCTATTGTAAGTTAGATAACTGTGCACACACATAATGGGGGAGTGAAAATTTTAATTTTTAAAATAGACTATATAGTACGATATTAGAATTTACGGGACGATCTATATTATTTGTCCTCCACAACGAACCTGTCTATCTAGAAATTTTTCTAAGTATAGTTCATACAGTACGAAATATACTTCGTATCAAAGTATATGAGGTACGAACAGCTCAGTTTGGGTTTATACGACCTGATCGTATGGGACGAACCATAGGTATGAACGGCTCGGTTGGGTTCGTATGACTTGATCGTACGGGATGAACTGTTGGTATGAATGGCTCGATTTGGTTCGTACGACTTGATCATATGGGACGAACTGTAGGTATAAATGGCTCGGTTTAGGTTCATACTGGATCATACGGGATGAACCGTTTAATTTTTTGAACTGTTCGTATAGTATGAAATGACTTCGTACAGAAGGTTTTGATCTACAAATGGCTTGGTTTCAGGTTCATACTGAATCATACGAGAGGAATCGTTCAATTTTTTAATCTATTCATACGGTACGATATGCGATTGTACGGGACGATCGGTATGTGTAAAACTTGAATTTTTTAGTTTTTGGACGGTTTTTCCTGTCCTAAGTACTTAAAGTTCTTAAAAACTGACTGGAAAAAGATCCTTCTGTAAAAATTCTTCTTAAGAGTGAAAGGGAGAGTAATTTGGCTAGTGCTTGGGAGTGAGTGTTGTGAGATATTTGAAGAGAAAATTATGAGGGGATTCACAAGGTTATCCAAGTGTGAGGATCTCATTGTTTGTACTTCAAGCTTCTTTCCAATCTCTTTGGAGGCTCTTGCAAGAAGGTTGTTCAAGAGGTTTTCGGTTCTTTACCGTTACTAGGAGGGTGAAAAAGGACGTCGGTTCTCTGCCGCACCGGGATTTGGTGGAAGATAGTTTTTAAAAGCTTCTCCGCCTTGCTGTGGGGGCTAAAGGAGAGTCACTTTGATATAGTGCAATACCTAGAGAAGGAGTCTCTAGGGAGTGGATGTAGGTCATGTTTGAACAAACCACTACAAAATCTGGTGTTCTCTATTCTTGTTTTTACTTACTTTTTCTTACTGCACTGCATTTTATTTTTCTGTGGTTGAAAAGCATCAAAAAAATATCTCTGATCGTACAGTATGAATTGACATCATACCGTACGATTTGCTTAGGTTTGTGATTAAAAATTTTCTAAAATTCTAAGAGAAATCTTAAAAGTATCAATTCACGCCCCCCCCTCTTGGTTAGCCTAGGGATGTAATTAATAGGTCTAACAACCTATTTGCACTTTCAGTTTGAGCCAGTAAACAAACCAAGATTCAGAAGAATGAAGGGCCTCCTCCAATCTGATACCAAATTCATCAGCAACAAAAGAATAAATCTTAAAACTCTTAACAGTAAGAAGATTGATAGAAAAAAGTCACAACACCTTATCTTTCACATTTTTAATAATCCTATGATGGTTCATACTCATACAATTAAAAATAGAATTATTTCTATCCAACCATAAATACCATAAAATATGGGGAGGAATAACATTTCTGATATGACCTTTAGGCTTAATGAACTATGACATAAGCATAGCTTCAATAGATAAATTAGCTCTGAAATAATTTAATTTGAAAATATCATTAAAATAAGTCCAAGTTTTAACACCTAAAGGACCAGATATAAAAACATGATGCATATTATCCACATGATAATAACATTGACACTTGGAGGTTAAGGTAAAACCTCTTTTAACAAGTTATCATCAGTAGGAATGAACTTATACAGAATTCTCCAAATGAAAATAACAACAGTGGAAGGAATACTTTTATGCCAAATCATAGAAAAAATATTAGTAGCATCATTCCTAGCTCTAAAAGCATTCCAAGCATCCTTTAATTTAAATCTGCCATCTTTGGACAGGTTACGTAATAGAACATCACTAGAATCATTGTTAAGGGGAAGGTTCAAAATCTGCTGAATGATAAAATCAGGTATAACATTGACAAGTTTCTCATAATACCAACAGTTATCAGAAATAAAATTGTTCACCTTAACCGCCGCAGTAGAGGAAGTGTTCATAATGGCATCAATAGATTGACCCCCCAACCAACTATCTTGCCAAAAGAAAATGCTCCCACCACCAAGCCCCATGGATAGGTGAGGCTCAACCATCCATTCAACTTTGCAAAGTCTCTACCACACTTTAGATCACCTTGGTTAAACGTACAGGTAGTCGGGTGCCTACCCACACAATACTTAGCTGACATAAACTTAGCCCAGAGACTCACTTTAGCGTGAAAGTTGTACCACAACTTGAAAGAAAAAGCATGGGCCAAGTCAAACAAACTCTTACACCCCAATCCACCCTCATCCAAAACGCCATAACACTTGTCCCAAGAAGCCCAATTAATTTTATTATGGCTATTAACACCTTTCCAAAACAATTTGTTGAAAATTCTATAAATTCTATTGCAAACCGCCTGGGTGGGTTGAAGAGTTTGGAAAATATAAATAGGAAGAGAACAAAGAACACTCCTAATAAGAACTAATCTACCACCAAAACTCAAGACATTAGCATCCCAAGCCAAAAGTTTATTCTACACAGAAGTAATCAGATCATCAAATAGAAAAGACTTCTTTTTACCTTTAAAGAGAGGAACCCTAAGATAATTAATCGGCAATTGACCATGTGCAAAACCATTCAAGCCTTTAATAGCCAAAATACAGTCATTAGGCACTTTGTTGGAAATAATAAGACAACACTTTTGCTTATTCAAAAAAAGCCCACTAACAATTTCAAAATTATGAAAAAACTCCATAAGTCTATTAATCCTATTTAAAGATGCATTTGTGAAAACAGTAACATCATCAGCAAAACATAAGTGAGAAATAGGGAAACCCCCCAAGGTTCTAAAAAAGAGGCTAGGGTGCTTCTCAAAGAGGCTCGCAAGACCTCTAGATAAATACTCAATAACAATGATGAAAGAGTAGGAGAGATAGGGTATCCCTATCTAAGACCATGAGAGGATTTAAAAAAACCATTACTTTTACCATTCACAATAATAGAAAAATAGGGCCCCTCAATGCAGTTTTTGATAAGATAAATAAAAGTCGAATTAAAACTAAACAATTGTAAGATTTTGTAAAGAAAGTTCCAATCAATGTTGTCATAAGCCTTAGAAATATCAAGCTTCAAAATCATGTTGCCACCTCTCACCCTAACATTCAAGTCATTAAAAAATTCTTGAGCCAACAAAATATAATCAGTAATGGCTCTCCCCTTGTCAAAACCCATTTGAAAAGGAGAGATATTTTTAGGAAGAATAGCGGTTAATCGGCTCATAAGAATTTTAGAAAGCAGCTTATTAAAAAAGTGGAAAGACTAATTGGTCTAAAATCATTCCAATGACTAACAGAACTACATTTGGGAATAAGAACAATAAAAGTCGAAGTGAAAAATTTAGGAATAGTATGACCAGCAAAAAAATCCAACTCTGCCGAAAAAGATCACTACTAGTAATATTCCAAGCTTTTTGGAAAAAACATAGCAGGTGAAACCATCAGGCCCAGCCATAGAGTCCCCATTCAAGCTATGAACAATCTCTCTAATTTCCTCTAAATAAGGAGGTTTAGAGAGGGAATCATTATCATCTTAAGAAATGGGGTTAGGGATGATAGAAGGGTTATCAATATGAGCATGAGTAAAAGCCTTATTGAAATGGCTTTGAAAATGTTGAACAGCTAAATTAGCAATTTCATCAGCATCCTCAGTAATAAAACCATCATCATGATTGATTTTATGGATGGAGTTTTTGGCATGTTTTCTCTTAACCAAAGCATGAAAATACTTGGTATTATTGTCACCTCCAACAAGATGCTTCGGACCAACTTTTTGTTTCCAGAAGGCTTCCTCCTGGCTTGTAATTTAATGAGATAATTTTTAGCATCCCCAAGTAAAGCTAAATTATCATCAAAAGAAAGCAATTGGTAGTTAAGCTCAATAGTGTTCACTTTATCTTCAGCATTCAAAATATTGGTAAAAATATTTTTAAAAACATTATGATTCCACCAATTGAGAACTTGCTTAAGCCTTTTAAGTTTAAACCAAAATCTTTTCATAACAAAGAAAGAGTTATCAGATGCAAGGGGGCTTGCCAATTTTTTTGAGCCATATCCATAAAGACTCATGCAACAACCACATGTTTTGAAATCTAAATTAAGGCAAAGAAACCATATGCCAGGTCTGAAGACTAATTAACATCGGAGAGTGGTATGAAAGAGTTCTACTAATATGCTCAACAGAGATAGAATTAAAAGAGTTAAGCCAAAAATCATTAAACAACACCCAATCCAACCGTTGCCATAAATAACCATGACTCCAAGTGAATTTGTTACCAGAGAAACCAATGTCAACAAGATTACAATCCATAATCTCATTATTAAAATCCTCCATAGACTGATAGATTGGACTAGATCCCCCTATGCATTCAGCAAGATTAGAAATATTATTAAAATCACCACCAACAAGCCAAGGCAAATTATAGATACTGTGAAAATTATTAAGGTATTCCCATAAAACTTTCCTAGTAATGCAAGAAGAAGCAGCATAAACAAATGAGTCATAGCAAGATAAGTTCAAAACATCAATACTACAATGCAAAACTTGAGTAAAATCACCAATAATATTAAGCTGGATAGGATCATTCCAAAACACCCAAATCTTATTAGCAGAATTCGAAACAGCATGTTTAAAACCCAAACTTCTAGCAGTACTAAGTAATTTAGCAGAATTAATGAGAGGTTCAAGCAAGACAAGAATAGAAATATTATAAATGTGACATAAATTTTAAACTCTTAACCTAAAGGAGGGGCAACTACTAATATTCCAAATAAAAGATTTAAACATAAGAAAAATGGCTAATGACTAGTATGCGAACGGGTGGTTCTAGGCGATTGTAATATGATATTTTTGCTTTTCCTACCTCTCCTATTTTGAAACTTGGTAAAACTAGCATCATTATCATCTTTGGCAAAACATCCAGCACCCATATCCATATCCCCCACATCAGTAAAAGCATCACTCTGATTATGAGAATTAGAATTAAATTTACTATCATTGTGTAAACTCACCTGCCTTACCTCTTGAGGCACTTCACCCTCATCAAGGATATTTCCATCCTCCACAATTTATTTATTACTCATGTCAATGCAAGCATTTCCATTCTCCTTATCATTAACAACAGAAGGATAATTCATAGAATTAGAGCAATTATTATTGAGCAACATAAAATCTATATCAGGTAAGTTTTTGTTAAGAATACAAGGACTAATAAGAGGTGAATTAACACTAATTTGGTTAGAAGTGATAGCCAATATGTGCTCATCCACATTTTCACTTTCTAAAGGTAAGAGAGAACTAGAGTTGATATTATCTCCTGAAACTTGAATAGGTTCAACAACATTGGATGAAGGAGGTTCAATGTGAGGAGTGGCAATTCTAGGATCCTTAACTTCAAGCAGCTTTAGTTCACTTCCTCACTTAGTCCACGGTTATGACCCTCACTATCATGAGGAACAACATTCCCATGGGTCTATTTGGTATAATCCCTTTCCTTGCTAAGATGAGGATGTAACCTGTAACATTCATTTAAAGCATGGCCATGCATTTTCCAATGAGATCAAAAAATAGGCAAATTTTCAATCTCCACTTTTTAAAAATAACCATTTAGCTCTGAACCAATCCAAATCTTAGTAGGATGTTTCCTTGATATGTCCAACTCAACTAAAACACGAGCCGCAGAAGGATGAGAAATCGAAGCAGTGGCTTGATCCGTTTGCAAAGGCCTGCCAAAGATTGAAGCCAAGCCAAAAAGAATATGAGAATTAAAGAAATGAAGTTCAGGTTCGGAAAGTAGATCCAAATAGGAGCAATAGAAGATTCCTCATGCACATTAAAATTTGTGGTCTATGTAAACAACCTCATCTCACATGCTTGAACATAGTAGGATCTACAGGAGAAAATCTATCTATAATCAAGGTTGTTATAGAGTTGAATCACAACGTGCCTCTGATCCAACAAACTATTGTGAAAAGAACCAAAGAGTTTCAGATTAACATAAAATTTCTGTATAGCATCCAAATTAGGTCGCTGGAGAAGGAACTTGCCCACCAAAGTAAAGGCAAAAGGGGCAGCAAGTTGTGAAACTACGACATCCTGAAGCATCAAAGCTGGACACCCTTTAAAAGATGTTTGGACAAACGGAAATTTACCACCTGAAGATGAAGATCTAACCAAGACATCCTTGAAGGACCGAGAATGACCCTTATTGTTACGACTCGGGCTCACAAGTTTCTGTTTTGATGATAACAAACATTATGGCTCACATCTTCTAATATTTGGAATGTATATTTATTTGTGTGTGTACTAACATTTCAGGAACAACATGCATCAATACAAGAAAGATTTAAGACTCAAGAATGAGTAGAATAGGCTTTATTGTATTTCTCATTGATGTACTTTTTAATTCCTTGAGTCAAGTCCTGTAATGGTATATGTTTATTTATGACTATGTGTACACATACTTAGGAGGAGTGAGATCTGTCAAAACTAGAAGTTCAACTTTTGAACAAATCGTACTGGACGATTTCTGATCGTCCAGGATGATCTGTTCATTGAACTAATCGTCCTGGACGATCCAATATGATCTCAAAACCCTAGCCGCCATGATAATTTAAGCAAGGATTTAAGAGTCAAAATTTGTTCTAATCGTCCTGGACGATCTATATATCGTACGGGACGATTTGTGCAAAATTTGTACTGATCGTCCTGTACTATCCCAGGATCGTACGGGACTATCAGGTCAAATTCTACACATCGTCCAGGACGATCTTACGATCGTCCAGGATGATCCTGCAATTGTCCGGGATGATGTTTGGCGGCAGAATTGAGTTTTTAGGGTTTTCTGAAGCCATCTTTTGGAGCACATCATCCTGGACGATCCTGCGATCGTCCTGGATGATATTTGGTGACAGAATTGAGTTTTTAGGGTTTTGTGAAGTCGTCTTTTGGAGCACATCATCCTGGACGATCCGACGATCGTCCTGGACGATCTTTGCCGCCAGAACTAATTTGGAAGGGTTTTTGGAGCTCTTTATTTAAGCTTTCTGAAGGCACTTGATAGGTTTCTTTGGAAGCCATTGAGGCTTCGTTCTTTTGGAGAAAACTTGAAGAGAGAGCTTGAAAGGGAGTGAGGAAAGGGTGGAGTTTGAGTGGGAGAAGAGCCTGGGAAGGGGGTTTCTCGAGGGAGTGTGAGGGGGTTCACACAGTTGCTCCGGAAGGCTTGCACCTAAGTACTGTCGAATTCAAGGCTCGTCTTGAGAGAAGTTTTGGGAAGAAGAAGTGCTCTTTGGTGTCAAAGGACCCGGTTACTCCGCCGCACCGGGGAAGGTGGAAGTGATTTTGTAAGGGCTTCTCCGCCTAGCTGTGGGGGCTGAAGGAGAGACACTATTTGGTTTAGTGCAATACTTGGAGGGTACCTCCGAGGAGTGGACGTAGGTCAGGTTGGACCGAACCACTGTAAATCCGTTGTGTTCTTTCTTATTATTTTTCGCACTTTATTTAACTGCGATTATCTGCTTGGGTGAATATCTGTGATTGATCTTTTCATTCTTGTTTACTTGTTTCTGCTGCTAAGTATCGAAAAGATTTTTATTGTTATCGTGAAATTTTTAAATAACCAATTCACCCCCCCTCTTGGTTAGCCTCGGGACTAGTTCACTAGGGCTTAACATCCCTTTCGAACTTTCAAGTGGTATCAGAGCAGGATTCAAAATTTAAGTTTAAAAACTTTGGAATTTGATCCATGGCTAACTATAACAATCGTAATATTGCGGAAGGTTATTCAATCACCCGGCCACCACTTTTTGAAAATATTACTTTTGATTTTTGGAAAATTTGCATGTCTACTTTCTTGCAATCTATTGATTATCGCATGTGGCATATGATTCAAGTTGGTTATTCTGTACCGTCACGTATTATAAATGAAATTAAAGTTGATATTCCTTTTTCTGAATGGAGTAGATTAGATTAGATCAATGCTCAATTGAATGCTAAAAATTTGAATTGTTTTTTCTGTGCTTTGAATTCTGATGATTATATGTTAATATCTGCATGCACTTCTGGCAAAGAAATTTTGGATAAATTATGCACTAGATATGAAGGTACTTGTGAAATCAAGCAATCTAGGCTAAATATGTTAATGCATGATTATGAACTTTTTAGCATGAAACCTTATGAAATGATCTTGGACATGTTTACTAGATTTTCTCAAATTGTGACATCATTACATGCTTTAGGAAAAGAACTTTCAAATTTTGAAAAAGTTAATAAAATCCTATGTTCTCTACTTGCTAAATTTGATGCCAAAGTCATTGCAATTTCTGAATCAAAAAATTTGAACAAATATTCTATTGATAATTTGATTGGCTCACTCATTGCCTACAAGCAAGGTTTGGGTCAAAAGCTTTTGGATGCAGATAAAATGATAGTGCTAAAAACTGAAGACATTGGAAAAAATAACTCAGAAAGTGATGAAAGTGAAGAGTTAGCATCAGCAACAAACAAATTGAAAAATCTACTAAGGCATAAACATCAACATCAAAAGTGGAACAAAGGTAAAAATGGTAAGAATGTAAAGTTTTCTTCTGATGTTATTTGTTTTGGATGTAGGAAGCCTGGACATATGATGAAAAGAAGCAGACGACAGGATAGATGATGACGGAGTCATCATATCCCAAAACCAGAGTACCAAAAAAAACCTCAAAATAAAGTGAGAAACAGGCCAAGCCAAATCCAAAAAAACAAAATGAAAAGGAAAAAGCAACAGAAAGATGACAGGAGCAGGGAGAAAGGAGGCCGAAAGCAGAAACCCTAAGTCACCACCAAAATCATTAGAGAGCACTGCTAAGTATGAATTTTGGATATCTTTTGGTCTAGGGTTTATAATTTATTGTTTTTGGATTTAGGGTTTGGGATTTTGGGATTAGGGTTTATGGTATATAGTTTAAGATTTAGGTTTTTTATTAGTTTAGGCTTTTAGATTTGCTATTTAGGATTTAGGGCATATGAATTAATGTTTAAGGTTTAGGTTAAAGGTTTTGAAGTTTAGGTTTTAGGTTTTATTATTAAATGTTAGAGTTTAGTGCTTAGGTTATGTGCATAACCGTTAAGCTTTAGGGTTTAGGGTTTATGATTTTAGGCTACAGGTTTGAGTTTAAGGTTTATGGTATATGGTACAGATTCTTAAGTTTCATGTTTTTATTTTGATGATTGGAGTGAAAGTTCATGAGGGTGGTTAAACCCTAAAGAACTAGTCTAGAGGCTAACCAAGAGGAGGGGTGAATTGCATATTTAAAAACTTCTTTAACAAAAAAGAAAAATCTATTTGTATCTTACAGCAGAAATGAATTAAATCAATAATGGAAAGATAAATTAGAGATTTCACCCAAGCAGTTAATTACAGTAAAATTAAAGTGTCAAAAATAATCAAAAAGAACACACCAGATTTATAGCTGCTCGATCCAACCTGACCTACATCCACTCCCCAGAACCTCCCGTTCCAAGTATTGCACTAAACCTTTAGTGTCTCTCCTTTAGCCCCCACAGCTAGGCGGAGAAGCCCTTATAAAATTTCTTCCACCTCCCTCAATGCGACAGAGAACCTGAAATCTTTTTCACCCTCCTGGTGAGGCAGAGAACCTGGAATCCTTTTTCACTCTCCTGGTGAAGACAGAGAACTTGGAATCACTTTCTCCTTCCCCGGTGCGGTAGAGGAGCCGAGTCCTTTGACAACAAACAGATCATATTCTTCCCAAAAATTCCCTCAAGATGAACCTTTAATCCGATGGTACTAAGGAGCAAGCTTGCTGGAGCAACCCTGTGAAACCCCCTCCGCACTCCCTTGAAACCCCCTCCAAGGATCTTCTCCCTCTCAAACTCCACCATTTCCACTCCCCCTTTCAAGTTCTCTTTTCAAGTTTTCTCCAGAAGAATGAAGACATAATGGCCAAAATAGAGCGCTTTCAAAAAACCCTAAAGATTCATTATGGCAGCAAAGATCGTCTAGTATGATTGCAGGATCATCTAGTACGATATGCTTAAAAAGAGGGCTTCAGAAAACACTAAAAAAAACTTAATTCTGGCGACAAAGATCATCCAATATGATTGCTGGATCGTCTAGGTTGATGTGCAGAATTTGACATGATAGTTCAGGACAATCACCAGATAGTCCAGGATGATCACCAGAAATTTGTACTGATCATTTATGATGATTCTAAGATTGTCCAGGAGGATACTGTGAACATCTAGTATGATCAAAATATCAAAGTAAGTAGATTTGATTAACTAATCACGGGATTAATTTAGGTAACATTGTCATAGATCATCCAGTATGATGCATATCATCCTGAATGATTACAAAAAAAATTAAATATTAAAATCTTGCCTAAATTATGATTGGCGGCTAGTTTCCAAGATCATAGTTGATCATCCTAGATGATATAAATCATCCAATATGATTAGTTCAATGAGAGGATCATCCAATATGATGTGTATTGTCCTTGATTATTAGTTCAAAATTTAAACTTCTAGTGTTTACTTCATCTCACTCCCCTGAGTTTGTGTGTATATGGTCATCAAGCTAGGAAACACCTTTACAAGACTTGACTCAAGAAATCAAAATTACATCAATGAATATTACAAACACTTTATAGCATAACCTATTCTACCCAATCTTGAGCTCTGATTCTTTGTTGGATGGTGCATGATGTTCCTGAAATGTTAGTACACACACAAATAAATATAGAATGAAAATACTAGGAGATATAAGGATGTGAGCTATAAAGTTTGTTATCATCAAAAACATAAACTCATGAGCTTGAGTCGCAACATAGAGTTTTGGATTTACAATTTTGGGTTTAGATTTTGGTTATTAGAGTATGGTTTAGGTTTTGTGATTTAAGGCTTAGGGTTTATTTTTAAGGTTTGGGGTTTATGATTGAGGTTTTTGAATTTAGGGTATATGTTTTATGTTTAGGGTTTAGGGTTTAGGGTTTAAGTTTTACAAATTAGGGTTATGGATTTTGGTAGAGTTTAGGATTTATAATTTAAATATAGGGATTAAGGTTTAGTGTTTAGGGTTTAGGGTTAGTATTTAGGGTTTTTTTCATTAAAACCCATTGTAGAGGCTTATGCATTTATATAAAAAGAAAGTTCCAGTAGTCCTTAAAAAGGGACTAAATGCTCACTAACTACTGAAAAAGAGCTACAAATAAAACAAAAATAAAAGCCTAATGAGCATAAAGTCCCAAATCTAATATACAAGAAATAACAACCATAAAAACAACAACAAAAAACAACAACACATCAAAGCCTTAGGATACAGCCGATCTCCCAAAAAAGCACAAAATGAGACAGCACCAATCTATAGGAACACCAGAGAAAAGGCATCAGCCACCTCCAACAATCTGAACTAACCTGCAAAAAAGACCAACAAAACCTGCTAACCAAACAAGTAATAATAAGAGAAAACAACCCAATAACCAATGAAAAAAAACTACAGGCTCAGTGAAGTGTAGTATAAATAAAAACAATTTATGGATTCCATAAAATACCAACCACTCTCAAGCAAAAATATCCAACCCCCAAACCAATCTATAGAACAAGCCAACAACCAGACCAACAAAACCAAACCCCTCAACAACCAATAAGACAATAACTAAACAGAAACAAAACTAACCCACAAACAGCACCAGCAACACCAACTAACCCCAACACCAAACAACCACCAACAACCTCCAAACTCAACCCACCACCGAAAACCAAGCCAAAACACCATAACAACCAAACAGTAGTGAACACCAAATTGAAAAAAAAAACAAAGACCCTAACCCAACAAACCAGGCCAGACATAAACCCAAGAGCATAGCACTAAATGGAATCCATAAAATGTTTAAAACACAATAGCCTCATAGCCAAATCCAAAATAATTCACAAAAAAATGCTCCAATACTAATTAATGCCTCAAATAGGATAAACCTGATTTATCATGATTGATCAATCCTCTAAGTAAGAAAGGAATGTCAGAATTAGAAAAAATAGTTAAGGAAGAAAAATCTGCTCCCATACGAGCTAAAACATCAACAGACTCATTACCGTCTCTCCAAATATGAGAAATAGAATAGTCAAGCTGAGAAACCATACTTTTAATGTCCCTCAATAGATAAAAATTATTAGCATTACCAATGTTGGAACAATTAAGGAAATGAATAACTAATAAGGCATCCACTTCAGTCCAAATCCTCAAAAAACCTCTAAATAAGGAGATCATAAGAGCATGATAAATAGCCATTAACTCAGCATAGAGAACACTACAAAAAGAAAGAGGACAAGTAAAAGTAAGCACCATATTACCTTCAACATTCCTCAAAATACCTCCACAGCCAAACTTACCGGATGCCACAAAACTCTCCCCGTTTATCTTAATATAATGCTCTTTAAGCTTCCTCCAAACAACAAAATTAAAATAAATATAAACCTTATTCTCAAAAACCTTAGAACCAAGTTTCTTAATCACAAATTTAAAGCCACGAAATTGATCATTCTTAAAAAGGTCAGCATTATAAAGACTATTGTCCTTATCCATGGTTCTAGTAATAATACTCTTATGATTCATAGGAACATTCCAATATTTAGCATCATTTCTATCTATCCAAATAAACCAAATAAGAGTAACAGCCATAATAATTTTAATATGCCCTCTAGTAGATTCATGAAACAGAGCAGCAAGAAAATGATTATAAGAAAGATGACCAGAAAAATAATTGGTATTGAAAAACTCATCATACCAAAGCCAAATTTTAGCTGCAATAGCACCATTAATAAAAAGATGATCTATACTCTCAATATGATAGCAACAATAACATTTAGAGGGGAAAAAAACTTTTTTTTCCAAAGAATAGTATCAATCGGAATAAATTTCCTAATGATTCTCCAAATAAGCATAGAATAAGAAGTAGAAAGGTTATTACTCTAAATCTTATCAAAAACAACCAAAACATATTCTTATCTCTAATGAAATGCCACACATTTTTAGAGATAAGAGAACCATTATAAAAAATCTTAAATAGAATCTCATCATCACAATCAGTAACCAACCTCACCTCTTTAATTTTATTAACAATCTCAATGGGCACCAGATCAAAAATAGCATCCATATTCAAGCTATTATCACTAAACAAATTCTTAACCTTAACAGAAGAAATAGAAGCAGTAGAAAGAAAGGTATCTAGAGATCCATTAATAAGCCAGTTATCTTGCCAAAAGAAAGACTTACCTGAATTTAAACCCCAAGTAATAAGAGGCTCCACTCTATGATTAATAGCACACATCCTGTTCCAAATAGAAGAATCACCATGCTCATAAAAGCAATTTAAAGAATGTTTACCTTTGCAAAACTTGATGTTCATAAATTTAGCCCACAAACTCTGATTCTTCTGAAAATTTCACCACATTTTAAAAGAAGATGCAGTAATAAAATCTGATATGGTTTTACAACCAAGACCACCTTCATTTTACAACCCACATAGCTTATGCCAAGTCAACCAATGCATTATATGAATATTGGAACGAGACCCCAAAAAAACTTATTAAGAGTCCTCTCCATTCTTAAAGTAGTAGTAAAATTAGGCTTAATAACTTGAAATAAATAAAAAGCCATATAATTTAAAGTGCTTCTAAGAATAGTCAGCCTACCACCATAAGAAAGGAAATGATACTCTCAAGAAGAAATATTACCATAAATCCTATTAAAAATCTCATCAAATAAATGAGATCTCTTAAGACCTTTATAAAAGGGAGAACCCAAATATTTAAAAGGCAACTTCTGATGAGCAAAATTAGTATAAGCAGCAATCCTATTAATATTAGATCTGCAAATCTACTTAGACATAAAAAAGGAACAATTAGAAGAATTAAGCATAAACAACTTTCCAAAGTAAATAAGCCAAGAAAATCCTTAAGCCTTTTAACATGATTAAAACTGCCATTAGAAAAAATAATAAAGTCATCTGCAAAGAAAAGATGCGAGATAGGTAAGCCTCCTTTAGATAAAAACAACATACAAGGATACTGTTCAAAAAGAGAATTCAAACATCTAGAGAAGTATTCCATTGCAATAATAAAAGAGAAGAAGATAAAGGATCTCCTTATCTCAAACCATGAACTGAATGAATAAAACCAGAAGAGGATACATTAAACAAAATAGAAAACCAAACATTGTCTTTAGAATTCTTGATAATACCAATAAAAATATCAGAGAAACCCAACAAAGATAATATACTATATAAAAAATCTCAAGAAATGCTATCATATGCTTTAGAAATATTAAACATAAAAAGTAAATTACCCCCTATAGTCTTAAAATTAAGATCCTGAACAAATTCTTGAGTAACCAACATGTTATCCAAAATAAGTCTACCTTTCACAAAACCAGATTGATTAGGAGAAATAAATCTTGGTAATAAAGGACCTAGTGTCAGAGCAATAATCTTAGAAGTCAGCTTATTAAAAAAAGAACAAAGACTAATTGGCCTAACATCACTCTAATTCTCTGGATTGTCTTTTTTAGGCATAAGAACAATAGTAGTAGAAGTAAAGTATCTAGACATCACATTACATTAAAAAAATTAGTAATAGTAGAGATTAAGTCTCCTTTAATAATATTCCAGTACTTTTGGAATAATAAAGAAGTAAACCCATCAGGACCAGTCGTAGAGTTGGCATTCATAGACGTAAAGGCCGAAAACATTTCATGATCAGAATGAGTAAGAATAAGAGCCTTATTTTCTTCTAATGTAATAATATTAATAAGTTCAGAGTTAACCAAAGGGAGCACATATACCATATTACTAAGAATATTAGAAAAATACCTAGTAATAGAATCCAGAAGCAAATTATCCTCAATCCTTCCATTCTCATCTTTCACCTTCTCAATAATATAAAGGGATTTCTTATTAACCAAGGCATGAAAATACTTAGTATTTCTATCTCCCTCAATTATGTGCTTAGCTAAAGCTTTTTGCTTCCAATACATTTCCTCCATATCCTATAGCGCAATCAATTTATCTTTAGCCACATTCAGATCATTAATAAAGGAATGATAAAAAATTACAAGGTTATCAAGAAAAAAAAAACCTTCACCTCTATATCTTTGATATTAGCAAAAATATTCTTAAATGGTTTTTATTCCACCAATTTAAGCATTGTTTCAACTCTTTAGTTTTAACCAAAGCATAACCATACCTTTAACAGAATTATCAGGAGAAATACAAGCATTCCAACTAGAAGGAACTAACTGGAAAAAAATTAGAATGTTGCAGCCACATGTTTTGAAATTTGAAAATAGGAATAGCATTACATCTACAACTATCATTATTAGTAGAAATGAGAAGAGGACATTGATCAGATGACGATCTACTTAAATGTTCCACCATAGTTCTAGTCCAATTAGAAGTACAAAGGTGGTTAAAAAGAACCCTATCAAGTCTTTGCCATAAGAGATTATTGTACTAATAAAAGTTAGACCCAACAAAACCAATGTCCACAAGTTTACAGTCACAAATCATGTTAGCAAAATTATCCATAAAATTAATGCTTGGATTACGACCTCCACTTCTTTCATTAGAATTAAGAATGGTATTAAAATCCCCACCAACAAACCAAGGGTCATTGATAGAGGTGAAGAAGGTAGAAAGTAAATTCCAAAGGATTCTCTAATCAGCTCTATTACATGCATCATACACTAAAGAAACTTTAACCATAACATTAAAATAGGAAACAGAAACATTAACAACTTGAGAATAATCATCAAGAAATATATAATGAAACTTTATTAGTCCAGAATAACCAAATCTTATTAAATAAATTGGCAAAGTAATTATGAAAGCCCAAATTCTACTAACATTCAAAATATTATTGACATTAATCATTGGTTCAAGAATTACCAAAAAAATCAATATAATGAATATGGCATAAATTGTGAATTCTATTTTAAATATCGAGGGATCCAATCCCTCTAACATTCCAAATGAGATAATTAATCATTATCTATAAAAAGAAAAAGACTTATTTAAAGAATTGGACACCTTAATGCCCTTAGCAAACTTATTCTTATTTTTTTTATTTCTCTATCTAGTATTATAAACAGAATTTAAAACATTACCCTTATCCAAATTCTCACGGACAGAAGCAGCATCATTAACCAAAGAATCCTTAAAAGAATGCTCATCCATTTCTTGTTCAACAACAAGTTCTCCTTCTTCTAATTCCTTTTCTTCATTAACAAAACTACTATCAGGCACCAAGTTATAGGACTCATTAATGCCACACTCCACATTAGGTTGCATAGACTCATGATAACAATCTTTAGAGCTCTTTATAATAGAATTACTAGAAGATGATAGTGACTGCTCATATTCATTAAAAAGGGGAGAAGATGAAAGTTCGTGTAGGTTGTTAAACCTAAAAGAACTGTCCCAAGGCTAACCAAGAGGGGGGTGAATTGGTTATTTAAAAAATTCTTAGAATTTTTGAAAACCAATTCTAGAAAATTAAATCTCTGATCCTTAAAATATGCAGTTATTTGAATATGATTTTCACCAAAAAAAATTTCAACCACAAAACATTAAAGTGCATAAAATAAAATTGCGTAAAATAAAAGAGAATAGAAGAACACCAAATTTAATAGTGGTTCGGTCCAACTAGACCTACGTCCACTCCCTGAAGACTCCTTCTTTAGGTATTGCACTAAACAATAGTGACTCTCATTTTGCCCCAATAATAAGGCAGAGAAGCCCTTACAAACTCTCTTCCACCAACTCGGTGCAGGAGAAAATAATCATCCTTTTTCACCCTCCCTCATGAAGGCGGAGAACCGTTGTCCTTTTTCACCCTCCTGGTGAAGGCAGAGAACCGCCATCATTTTTCACCCTCCTGGCAAAGGCAGAGAACCATCATCCTTTTTTACCCTCCGTGGTGAAGGAAAAGAATTATCATCCTTTTTCACCCTCCTGATGAAGGCAGAGAATTACTATCATTTTTCACCCTCCTAGTGAAAGTGGAGAACCGTCGTCCTTTTTCACCCTCCTTGTGAAGGCAAAGAATCATCATCCTTTTTCACCCTCCTAGTGAAGGTAGAGAACCCATCATCTTTTTTTACTCTCCTGGTGAAGGCAGAGAACCCATCGTCCTTTTTCACCCTTCTGGTGAAGGTAGGGAACCGTCATCCTTTTTCACCCTCCCGGTGAAGGAAGAGAACCTTGACACAATATTGAAGAACTTCTCTTAAGAGCCTCTAGAGGAGATGGGCAGAAACTTGAAGAATACAAAGAGATCCTCGCTTTGGGAAACCTTATGAATCCCTCACAACTCCCCCTCACTTAATCTCTCACATTTCACTCTCACAATCTCTCCCAAACACTCACACTCAATGGCCACTCTCAAGAGAAATTCGCAAAAAAGGTGTTTAGTTATAGTTTTTAGGACTCCTTATATAAAAAAAGACATGAAAAACTATCAAAAAACTTATAATTGCAAGAAAACTGTCCTACAATCATATTGTACAGTAGCATATAGTCCCATACACTCCG
Source organism: Dendrobium chrysotoxum (assembly GCA_019925795.1). Classification (NCBI taxonomy): domain Eukaryota; kingdom Viridiplantae; phylum Streptophyta; class Magnoliopsida; order Asparagales; family Orchidaceae; genus Dendrobium; species Dendrobium chrysotoxum. The sequence continues at coordinate 42,022,620 of CM034302.1, forward strand.
TCCATACGAATGCATAGCATGTCGTACGAACAATTCAAATTTATCTGTACGAACTGGTACGAACTCAATTTAGTCATTCATAAGAATGTATGTCATCCCGTACAAATAGTTCAAATTTTTTTGTACAAACTGGTATGAACTCAATTTTGTACTGTGTCAGTCGTCTGTACGAACTGACACTGTATATTACGAGCAGTTCAAAAAATTAAAGCTTCATTTGGTACGAACTTGTACGAACCCAATTTTATACTTTGTTAGTTATCTATATGAACTATATAGTACAGTACGATCAATTCAAAATTTCAATCCATGATTTGATTAACTACCTGTTGGAGGAAAATCCACTATGTCCAAATGGTACAGTATGATTGAAGATCGTCCAGTATGATTAGTTTCAAAAATTCAAGTTTTGTCTCTCTCTCCCCTTATGTGTGTGTGCATGGTTACCTAATTACAATTGCACTTATTCAGATACAGGAAATAAAAAATAAAGATATACAAACTCTATTACGTGAAATCCTATTCTAGCTTGTCTTGAAATCTTCAGCAATTTGGAGTAGTATATGAGTTCCCTAAAATGTTAGTATACACATAAAATAAGTATAGAATGAAAAATACTATGAAACATAAATATGTGAGCCATAATATTTGTTATCATAAAAAAAAAAAACATAAACTCGTGAGCTCGAGTCACAATAGAAGAAACATAAGAAAACTTATTCTTTATCTCTAAAATAGGAACTTCAATATACAGAACCAATTCTCAATGCTTATTCTCTTGAGAACAGTTAGAAGAATGATTCTTAAGGCTAGAACCTATACCTTACTCCAAATCCTTAGATTCCTTCTCCGTATTATTACTATTTTTTGAAACAGAATTAAAAAAGGTTGCCGAGGCTTTTCCTTATCAATTTTCTCCTGTTTTAAATCCTTTTGAATCATTTGTTTTAAAGTAGGATTAAGGATAAAGGAGTTATTAATATCATGACCATGTAATTCACAGTTAGCATAAAAAATAGGAAAGCTTTCTATCTCAATTTTTTGTGTATACCTAAACTTTTCTGCTCGAATCCAAATTTACTTAGGAAATTCTTTAGTTATTTCCATTTCAACAAAAATTCTAGCAACCGACCGTCTGGATTAATTAGCACTAGCTTGATCTACCTGTAAAGCTCTACCAAAGATAGACCCAATAGCTTGCAAAATAGAAGAATTATAGAAATGAATATGAAGATTAGGCAGAGAAATCCAAACTCGACAAATCAGAGATTCTAAATTAATGTCAAAATTAGGAGACCATTTAAATAATCTCATATGACAATTACGCACGTAATAAGATCTTCTCAAGAAAATTCTACTAAAATCAAGATCATTGAAAAGATTAATAAAAACATGCCAAGAGTCCATCAGGCTAATAGTAAAAGAACTAGTTAGTTTTAGACTATGAAAGAACCCTCAAATTTCCTCCATAAATGACCTTTTAAAAGAAAATTTACCTACTAGAGCATATTTAAAAGGTTAAGCTAACTTGATAATGTCCTCATCAGAAACAAGGATAACAGGCATTCCATTAAAAGAAGAAGAAGAAATATTAAAACCCAAATTACCACTACTAGAAGAACTGGATAAAGCATCCTTAAAAGATTTAAGAAAAGAATTCCTAAGCAGTGCTTTAGGGATAGATTTAACCTGCATAGAATCATTCAGAATTTTACCAGAATTCAATTTTGATGAAGGATTTAGCATAATCCCCTATTCAGTAGGCACCACAAGTTCATTATTATCAATAATCCGAGAAGGATCAAAACTCGAATCAAACTCCATATAACCCTAGAAGGGTTTGACAAAAAGAAACCAATCCACCAACAAACAATAGAAACAAACTCACATAAAGGAAGAAGGAACAACAAAGATCAGAAGATCAAAATAGAATACCACTCCATATCAAACCAGATTCACTCCAAAACAAAATCACCTCCAAATCAAACTAAGAATGCTCTAAGAACATGAGAGAGGTCGGGTGGGTTTTTTTAGGTTTAGGTTTAGGTTTAGTTTAGTTTATTTGGGTTAGTTAGTTAGTTAGTTAGGGTTAGTTAGTCAGTTAGTTAGTCAGGTTAATTAGTTAGTTAGTTAGTCAGTTAGTTAGGTTATTTAGTTAGTTAGTTAGTTGGGGTTAGTTAGTTAGGTTAGTTAGTTAGTTAGGGTTAGTTAGGTTAGTTAGGTCTAATGTTAGTTAGTTAGTTAGTCAGATCTTTTTTTGAGGGAGGGGGGGGGGGGGGGGGGGGGTGAACCCATAGAGGGGCATGCATGTTAATTAAAAAAGAAGGATTACAAAGACCTTAAAGAGGACCTTCAGCTCACTATTGCTCAAGAGAGCTACAAAAAAATTCAAAGAAAAAACTAAGAGCTGATGGTCCCCTATACTATGAAGTACAAAAAAAAAACCTAATAACATTCCAAGGCTTGAAGAAAATAGCACCCAAAAAAGGAAGGCCATAAGGTAGACTTTCAGCACGCACTTCCTGCAAAAATTAATCAACTTGTCCACAAAAACCTCATCTTAATGAACCTGCAAGAAATAAAGACTACAAAGGCAGAAGAAGAATAACCAAACAAGAAAATAGCATAGAGGAGTGTAACCACATAAATTTTGATTCCAATTTGCCTTGTAAAAATTGTAAGTGAAGGCAACCCCTTCATCAACATTGAAGAAAGACTTGTAAATAGCTAATTGTGAGTTCCCATTACCCAAAAAGTAATTAGAAAACCAAATGCTCACATAGTAACTATAAACAAAATGAAAATGATAATCCCTAAGGATAACCCAGACTATAACGACACCAATAAGAGTAGTAACACCAGGAAAGAAAAAAGTAACGGCCAAAGTGAACAAAAATTTAGTAGTAGGCCTCCATATCAAGAAAAAAAATCAAACGAAAAGATAGCCAGTCATATTTCCCAATTCCACCAAACAAAGTTGTTGACACAAAGGCAATTAAACATAATCTGATCCATCTGCAATAAAGTCAAAAAATGAAAGCAACTGTGCCAAATAATGACCCAGCTTGTAAAAGAATCCTGGGACTGCCATAACCTGTAGCAACAACCCCCAAGGAGGAAGCAAAACAAGTAACCAACACAACTGATAAGTCTCATAATGAACACATGTAGAACAAAAATGATCCAGCCATTAAACCTGTAGAAATTGCCTAGACATTTATTCTCTAAACACCTTAAATAATCAAGCGTTGAAATAAAGATGGAAGGATTCGACTGAAAGAGAAACCAAAAATTCTTAACATCTGCAAAAGTCAACTGGAAAACCCAAAAATTGAAGTGATTTGGTGAAAGGATTTGACTAAAAGATAAACCAAAAATTCTTAACATCTACAAAAGTGAATAGGAAAACCCAAAAACTGAAGTGATTTGGAGGAGCAAGGCTTAGGAGTGTAGTATGAGTAATTCCATCATGAAATAACCCCAAATGCCACTCAAATCTAATCCCAATTTGATCATAGCATAAGCAGTAGGGGACAAAAGCAAAGGAATATATAGAGAAGTAAGAGGAAGTAGAAATCATGATGAACACACAACTGTATCCTAATTCTAGCACTCCCAAACTAGAAGAAACTGGAAACTACAAACACAAATCAAACCAGAGTGGTTACCACAAATAGCAACCCCACATGACAAAAAAGAATTAGAGACAATTGATCAAGAGAATTCCACCAAGGGAGAAGAGAGCAACACTTAGGGGTTAAATATGCGATATAAATATTCCAATCATTTCCATAATCCAACCAGCCACTACAGTTAGAAAACATCAGTAAAAGTTAAAATTGATAAAAGAACCAAAAATAAAAGGAATCCCAATACAATAAGTGGATCATCACATTGCCAATCAACGAATTATCCAAGCTCCACTTCATAATCATAGGATAAAAAAACTCCATCATACATTAAAATAATAAAGCCTCAATTGATCAAAGAAGCACACACAGTAAAACCAACAAATTCAAAGGAAAACAAGAAGGGCAAAAAAGAAAACATTGAGAAATTAAATTAAAATGAAATGACTAGGACAAATGAAAATAAGGGAGTCCAATATGATCGAATCTAACCAAACCTTTAATCTCCTTGGCTATAAATGTTTCATAAATTCCATGTAACCAATTAAATTGCACACCATTTTAGCAAGGGAATCAGCAATAGCATTCCCTTCACGCCAAATGTGAGATATAGAGAAAGTAATAAAAGAGCGCCAGTGATTAATATCTCTTAACATGTAAAAATTAGCAGGATTAGAAGTATGCTTCCCATTAATATAATGAATCAAAAGCATAGCATCCACTTCAATCCAAACATTAATGATGCCTAAAGAAATTCATAACTGAAGGCCATAAAGAAGACCCTAACTTTCAGCTTTAATTGCAGTATTAGCCGAGCAGGGACCAACAAAAGAAGCAATAACAAGCCCATTGGAGTCTCTAATAATGCCACCACAACTAGCATATAAATTATTCATAGAACAATTCATATTATACTTAAAGAAACCCTCCAAAGGCTTCTTCCAAATAACAAATCTATCTTTAACACCAAGAGAAAAAGATTGGAAAGTCACACCAAACTCATTAGGAACATGATAACAACCTTTAAAGGAGTTAACCTTTAATAAATTTGCCAAAAAAAGCTAGAAAATGTTCTCTTTAATTTTTGGAATTAATACTAGTGACATTTATCTTAACATTTTCATGTTTAGACTCATTCCTACTTCTTCATAAAAACAAGCAAATAATAACAGGTTAACCTTTAGTAGGAACAAACCAATCTTTAAGAAGATTATAGATAGAGTTATAACAAAAAGAAGATTGCCCACTAAACATACTGTCAAAATAAAGCCACACTTTCATAGCAATGGGGCAATGAATAAAAACATGGTTCATGTTCTCAATGTGATAACAACATTCGCATTTGGAGACAAGGTAAAAGCCTTTTTTAATTAAAATAGAATCCAAAGGCAAAAAATTATGCAAAATTCTCCATAGTAGAAATGAGTAAGACATAGGAATACTAGAATGCCAAATGGCCAAATAAAGAGAGTCGTTAGGGTAAGCTTGCCTTAAAAATTACCGAACTTGCTTAGTAATAAACTTACCATCATTAGAAAGATTAAACAAAATATAGTCCTCCAAATGTAATGAATAGGAATCTTGAGAATAATACTAATAATAAAATCCGACACATGATCATTAAGCAACTCAATATCCCAATTGTCATTAATAATAAAATCCCTGACTTAGCAAGCAGAAGTAGAATGACTGTTAAGAAGACTATCAATAGAGAAATTGCCCAACCATTAATCTTGCCAAAAGAAAATTTTGCCTGCACCCAAACCCCATTCGATAACCCTTCACCTCCCATTTAATAGAACAAAGTCTTTTCCAAATAACAGAATTGCCTTGCTTATACATCTACCTTTGACAAAACCCATTTTCTCTAAAGAAATGATATTAGGTAAAATCAAGGTTAATCTACCCATTATGATTTTAGCAATAAGTTTATTAAAAAAGGTACATAAACTGATGGGTTGATAATCATTCCAATAGTTAATAGCATTATGCTTTGGAATTAAAGGAATGGAAGTGGAAGTAAAAAATTTAGGGATTGGATTGCACAAAAAGAAAACAGTAACAGCTTTAAGAAGATCTTCTTTAATAATAGTCCAAGAGTTCTTAAAGTACTTGGTGGTGAAACCATCCGGACCAGCCATAGAATCAAAATTCACACCTTTCATGATTTGCCAAACTTCCTCTTCAGAAGGGACCTTAGACAATAAAATGTTTTCCTCCTCAGAAATAATTTGTGGGTATAAAAGATAAGTTAATGTTTAAATCAGGACAGAAAGATTTATTGAAGACATTCGCAAAATACTCAATACCAGAAGCAATAACCAAATCAGGATTGTCAATAATAACACCATCAGGAGTAGAGATCTTATGAATATGCTTAATCACTTTATTATGGTTAGCAATATTATGAAAAAAATAAGTATTATGATCACCCTCAATAATAATTTTAGAAGAAGCTTTTTGTCTTCAATAAGCCTCTTCTATTTCGTGAAGATTGAATAAAGTAGCCTTAGCTTCATTGAGGGCAGACAAATTCTCAAAAGAGCAATCCTACATGTAAATCATATCAGCATTGTCCACATTCTTTTCACCGAGCAAAATACTAGAGAAGATATTCTTTAAAGTGCATTTGTTCCAATAGGGAAGCATTTGTTTAAGTCTCTTAAGTTTAAACCACAACCTAGTCATACCAAAAACATTATCAGAAGGAAATAGGGGAGCATGCCAATTACTTTGCACTACATTTAAAAATTTATCACGAAGGAGCCACATATTTTGACATCTAAAAGGTTGAATTATGTTCCGACTGTTCATAGCAATGCCTAATAATAAGGGGGGAAAATCGAATAAAGTTCTAGTTGGATGTTCAGTATGAGTCGATTGATAAGAAGAAATCCAGTAGTACTTAAAAAGAATATGATCTAATCTTTCCCACATAGTGCCCTTATTCCAAGTAAAAGCCTCACCAAAAAAACCAATATCATGAAGATTACAATTAAAGATCATGTCATTAAAATCTTCCATAGATGGATAGTTAGGAGCATTACCTCCTAATCTTTTAGACGCATTAGTAATATAATTAAAATCCCCACGAACTAACTAGGGGGCCTTCATAGAAGAAGAAAAATCAATGAGTTGATTCCAATGAGTTTTCCTAGCTAATCTACAGCAAGAAGCATAAACAAATAAAGCATAACAAGAGATTTGATTAAAAGTGATGTTAATATGAATCATTTGTGACAAATCCATAATAATATCAAAACAAATAACGTGCTTCCAGAAAAACCAAATTTTATTGGAGCAAATGCCAAAAGCCACATCAAAACCAAAATTCTTACGAACAGAATCGAACTTACTAATGAAAATTAAAGGCTCAATTAAAACAAGAAGGTGAATATCACGAATCCTGCATAAATTATTAACTTTATCCCCAACACCCCTAATATTTCACACAAGTGCTTTAACCATAAACAGAGGGGTTAGAAGCTCTAGTGCCCCTTGAGGTCTTGCTAGACATATTCTTATTGCTCTTACCCTTCTTTTTGGAAGTAATAGTAAAACCTTACACATTATTTTTCAGCTTTACCATTCGGAGATGACATAGAATTAGCAATAAAACCCTTGAGATCACCTTTAGGAGAAAATTTATTTTGAGATTCAATTTCCCCTTCCTCCACATCATCAACCTTATCCCCACTACCAAATGGATATGTTTTTTAGATCCATTTTAACACTTCTCCCCACTGACTTGATTTAAAGCACAATCATTCTGATCATTTTCAATACAATGTGAAAGATCATCCTTTTCTAAATTATTTTCTTCAATTTCTTGATCAGCTAAAGAGGTAGTTGTTATCTGATTTTGTTCATCATCAATTCACTCTCCTATGCCAATATAACACTGTTCTATTGGAGCAATCTCCTCGATAGAAGAAGATCTAGCTTCCATGTTTTGGTCATCAATGTTTTCCTTTTTCGACATTTCTTCACTCCCACTGGGATTATTTAATGGGTTATTTTCTTTGTCATCCCCATAAACTTTTGGTTCATCCAAAAACATATTTTGAGTCTTCTCAATATTAATAATATTACCGCCAAACACAAAAGGTTCACCATGAATTGGTCCAACCATAGGTTTGGAGGTCATATTATTCTTTCTAAGGTGAGGATGAGCAATAAAATAATCATTAATGGAATGTCCATGAACATTGCAATGAATACAAAAATCAAGAACATTTTCAAAATAAACTTTCTGTAAGTAACCAGTGATCTCTGAACCAAGCAAAATATCTTTTGGATGCTTCTTAGTAATGTCCAATTCCACAAGAATTCTAGCCACCGAAGGCCTTGATCTTGAGGTGGAGGCTTGATCCAATTGAGGAGGCCTTCCAAAAAGAGATCCCAAAGCGTGAAGTACATGTGAGTTAAAAAATGTAATTGTAGATTAGGAAAAATGATCCAAATTAGGACAATATGTGACTCTTCTTTGATATCAAAGAAAGGTATCCACTTGAGAAGTCTCATTTGATAATTTAAAATATTGTAAGTTCTTCTAGCAAAACCCTTATTGTAAATAAGATCACTGGATAATTGAATCGCAACATATCTAGAATCAAGTAAACCAATTGAAAAAATTTTATAGAGTTTTAACTTCCCAAAAAATTATGAATCACATCCAAATTAAGTCTATGGATAAAAAATTTTCCCATAAGAGTGAACTGAAAAGGGCTTGCTCAGACATTCAAAGTGCAGGATAACCTTTTATCAAGGATTTAGTGAAGGAGAATCTTGGATCTTTCAAATAAGCAGCTCCGGCTAGAACATCATGAAATGATCAGGTTTTATTACCACTACCATCTAAGCTAAAAAAAACTTTTAAAAGAAGCACCAAAAGCCGGAGAAACACCCAAAGGGTCTGTGTAAAAGTTGATGGACCAACCGCCATGAAGCCCACAAATGACCTATGGCCAATAGGCCTTAGGAGAAATAGAAGAAACTAAATCAGGTAGAAATAATCTGATATTAACAAAATGAAAAAATAATACAAATCAATAGTAGAAACTAGCTAGCTACAGGAAGAGGCCAAAATCGCCCAGAAAATTGCTAGAGCAAAATAGCCGTTACGAGAATAGTTCTAAAAATGATGGGGTTTATTGTTTAGGGTTATAGTTTTATGGTTTAGGGTTTATGGTTTAAAAATATAGGGTTTAGGGATTATGGTTAGAGTATAGGGATTAGAATTTGGTTTTAATAGTATGGTTTGGGGTTTAGGTTTTAGGGTTTATGGCCTAAAATATAGAGTAGAGTTTAAGGATTAGTGTATAGAGTTTATGTTTTTGGGTTTAGGGTTTAAGGTTAAAGGTTATAGCGTAGGGTTTGAGTTTTATAATTTAGGGTTTATGGTTTCAGCTTTAGTGTTTAAGGTTTAGGTTTTTGGATTAGGGTATATAGTTTAACATTAGAGGTTAGGGTTTATGGTTTAGGGTTTGAACTATAGATTTTTATATTTAGGATTTAGGTCTTATGGATTAGATTTTAGGGTTTATAATTTATGGATTTTTGGATTAAGGGTTTAGGATTTTGGGATTATGGTTTATGGTATATTGTTTAGGGTTTAAATTTTTTATTAGTTTAGTATTTTGGAATTACTATTTATGGTTTATGGCTCAGGGATTAAGTTTTAGGGTTTAGTTTATAAGGTTAGGAGTTTAGGGTTTAGGGTTTATCATTAAGGGTTATAGTTTTGCGCTTAGGTCTTGCATATTAGGGTTTTGTGCTTAGCCTTTAGACTTTGGGGTTTATGATTTAAGGCTATAGATTTGGGTTTAAGGTTTATGGTTTAGGGCATAGGTTCTTATGTTTTTGGTTCTTATTTTGATGACTACGGGTTACTGTTTAATATTTTGGGTTTAGGTTTTGGTGATTAGAGTTTAGAATTTAGGTTTTATGATTTATATTGTACGTTTTATTCTTAAGGTTTTGTGATTTTAAATTAGGTTTTTGGATTTAGGGTATAAGGTTTGTGTTTAGGGTTTAGGATTTTGGATTTAGTGTTTGGGATTAAGGTTTTTTATTTATGATTTAGAATTTTTGGATTTAAGGTTTAACATTTATGTTTAAGGTTTAGGTTTTTTAAGTTAGGATTTTGGATTTAGAGTTCAAAACTTTATTATTAAGGGTAGGTTTATGGTTTAAAGCTTAGAGTTTATAATTTTTTAATAATTAAGTTTAGGGTTTAGGGTTTAGGATTAGAGTTTAAGGATTAGAATTTTTGTTATAAGTTTTAGGTTTTAGGGTTTAATATTAATGGTTTAGTACTTTGGGTTTAAGATTTAGGGTTTATAATTTAGTATTTTAGTTTTTATGATTTAGGGTTTATGGTTTAAAATATAGGGTTTAGGGTTTTTTCGTTTAGATTTTAGGATTTAATGTTAGGGTATTAGGGTATAGGGTTTAGGATTTTAGGTTCAAGGTTAGAAGTTACAAGTTAGGGTTTAGGTTTTGCTGTTTAGGGTTTTGGTTTTCACCTTTAAGGTTTACGGTTTAGGTTTTCAGTTTATGGTTTAGGATTTAGAGTTAGATTTTAGGGTTTATGGTTTAGGGTTTATGTTTTGAATTTTTGTATTTTGGGTTTAGGTCTTGCGGAATATAGTTTAGGTTTTATATAATTTATTATTTTTTGGATTTAGGGTTTAGGATTTTTGGATTAGGGTTTATGCTATGTGGTTTAGGGTTTAGGTTTTTTATTAGTTTAGGGTTTTGGATTTACTATTTGGGGTTTAGGTCTCAGGGATTAATGTTTAAGGTTTCGTTTATAGGGTTTATAGTTTAGGGTTTAGGGTTTATTATTAAATGTTAGAGTTTAGAGCTTAGGTTTTACATATTAAGGTTTTGTGTTAAGCCTTTAGGCTTTAGGGTTTAGGGTTTATGATATTAGGCTAGAGGTTTGGGTTTAAGGTTTTGGTTTAGGGTATAGATTATTATGTTTCGAGTTCATATTTTGATGATTAGGTATTAGAGTTTACAATTTTGGGTTTAAGAGTTGGACATTAGAGTTTAGGGTCAAGATTTAACAATTTAAGGTTTAGGGATTGTTTTCAAGATTTAGGGTTTATGATTTAGGTTTTTGAATTTTGGATATAGGGTTTATATTTAGGGTTTAGGTTTTATTATTTAGGATTTTAGTTTTGGGATTACGAATTAGGCTTTATGGGTTAAAATATAGGGTTTAAGGTTTAGTGTGTAGGATTTAGAGTTAGTGTTTAGGGTTAATAGTTTGAGGATTATGGTTTAGGGCTTAGGTTTTAGGATTTATAGTTTAGGTTTCAGGTTTTAGGGTTAAAGGTTATAACTCATGGTTTACGTATTTCCATTTAGGTTTTAGGATTTCAGCCTTAGTTTTAAATGTTTAGGTTCTTAGTTTAGGACTTAAGCTTAAAGGTTAGGTTTTAAAGTTTTGGGTTTAGGGTTTGGATATTTATATGTAGGGTTTAGGTTTTATTGATTAGGATTTTGGGTCTTCAATTTATGGTTTTTTTTTATTTTGGGTTTAGGGTTTAGTGATTAATTTTTATGGTTTATAGTTTAGTGTTTAGCATTTTTATTTATTATTTAAGGTTTTAGATTTATAATTTAGGGTTAAGGGTGTAAAGTTTAAGGTTTAGGGTTAAGGTTTTAGGTTTTAGGGTTTAGGTTGTATGTCTAGGTTCAGAGATTAGTGTTTATGGCTAAAGGTTAGGGTAAGGGTTTAGGTCCTATAGTTTAGGGTTTTGGGATTAGTTTTATTATTTATTGTTTAGTGTTTAGGGTTTGGGATATAAGACTAAAGGTTAGGGTTTAATGTTTATGATTTAGGGATTAGATTATTATGTTTTGGGTTCTGGTTTTGGTGATTAGGTTTTAGGGTTTATAATTTTGTGTTTAGATTTTTGTGATTAGAGTTTAGGTTTTAGGTTTTGTAATTTAGGGTTTAGGGTTTATTTTTAATGTTTTAGGTTTATGATTTAGGGGGGATTTAGAATTAAATTTTCTAGTTTATGATTTAGTTTTTTAGGTTTAACGTTTAAGGTTTTTGTTTATGATTTATATTTTTGATATTAGGATTTTGGATTTAGAGTTTAGGGCTTTAGTATTTAGGGTATATTTATAGTTTACGGCTTAGAGTTTATGATTTTTAGAGTATAGGATTTAGGGTTTAGGTTCTAGGGTATAGGGTTAAAGTTAAGGATTAGAGCTTAAGTTAAAAGTTTTAGGATATATTGTTTAGGTTTTAGGCTTTATGGTATAAGGTTTAGGTTTTAGGGTTAACACTTTAGGAAATTGGGATTAGGGTATAGGTTTTATGGTTTAGGATTTGGGTTTTATGGTTTAGGGTTTTGTATTTAAGTTTTAGGGTTTATTATTTAGGGTTTATAGTTTGAGGATAAGGATTTAGGTTTTAGGGTTTGGGTTTTGTAATTTTTGTTTGGGGTTTATGGTTTGGGTTTTAGGTTTTACGATTTAGGGTTGAAGGTTTGGGATTAAGGTCTCGGGTTTATGATTTAGGTTTTTTGGTTTTAAGTTTGAAGTTTGTATTTAGGATTTAGGATTTTGGGATTATAGTGCTTTAGTGTTTAGCGCTCAGGGTTACGGTTTAGATTTTATGATTTTTAGAGTATATGGTTTATGGTTTAGGGTTAGAGTTTAGGGATTAGTGTATAGATTTAGGGTTTTGTCTTAGAGTTAAGTGATTAGAGTTTGGTTTATAAGTTCTAGGATTTAGTGTTTAGGTTTTCAGGTTAATAGTTTAGGGTTTTTTGATTAGGGTATAGGGTTTACTATTTAGGCTTTTAGTTTTATGGTTTAAAACTAAGGGTTTAGGGTTTAGTGTTTAGGGTACTACTATACTATCTACTATTATACAACCATACTGCTATACTATACTATACTATACTATCTTATACTACTACTATATTATATTATATTATATTATTATTATACTACACTATATTGCTCCTACTACTACTACATTATACTATACTATACTACTACTATACTATACTACTATACTACATTATACTATACTACTACTACTATACTTTGAATTTGCATTTGTATTAATGAGAAAAAGAAAAAAGATTACAAGAAACCAAATCAGCAAGCCCTATTGCTATCACCCTCAACACCATTTAAAAGGAAGAGGGGATAGTTACATCATTTACTTTTTGCCAAAAGAAATCTTAAAAAATAGCCACTAATGCACAAAAATCAATAGCTTTATTACATTCTCTACGAAAATGGTGAAATAAATATGTTTGAACTATAAGAGAAAGTTGAAATCTGGTTGTGCTAACTGCATTTTACTATTCCTTTTATGCCCCAATGACCCTTGAAGCAACTGAAAAACCAAATGGTTGTCACTTTCCACAATAATACCTTCAGCATCATACATGACTTCGTTTATGGCTACTTCAAAATGCTACATAGCTAGCAATTCTACTATGAAAGCATCCCACTGAATTACTTCAAATCCTTTAGCAGCCAAAAGTCTGCATAGATCATCCCTAATAACCACACTATACCAGCACTATTTTTTCTAAGAATAAAAGTGTCCATGTTCACCTTAATCCAACAAGGGGAGGGGTACCAAAAAGAATAAGGTTGTAGCCAGTAAGGCTGATTGCTATCCCAGTGATCCATAATCATATTGAAATGAGCATAAGGAATTGAAAATAGAACAAAGGTAGCTAAAGCGTTTGGAGAAGGATCATAAACACCATGCATTAGCTCATTTTGAGCCCTCCAAGTATGGTAAACTGTGCTACACAACAACTTCCCTTCAATCAACTTCATTCTAGCAACATACCATAGGAAATTTATTAAACTAGACATATTATCACAAATGGGGAGTGTGAATCCCCATCTGTTTAAGTAACGAATCACATCTTTCACCCATTAACATTTAGTCACAACATTCTCATTGTCTTAATCTTCATTAAATTCCCAAGGATAAGATTTTTCTTCATACAAATGCCTCCTATAGAGCCAACAATTTGTTGGGATAACATTATGCACCATACACTGAAAGTGCAAATAGGTTGTTAGACCTATTGATTATGTCCCTAGGCTAACCAAGAAGGGGGGGGGGGGGGGGATGAATTGGTACTTTTAAAAATCTCTTGGATGTTTTTGAAAACCTTTTGATTAAAAAACTTTATCTATATCATACAGTACGATCCAATTCGTACAATATGAACAATTATGAATTATCTACTTTCAACCACAGAAAAATAAGGAGCAATGCATAAATTTAAAAAGCAGCAAATAAAGATAAGAACATAGAACACCAGATTTATAGTGGTTTGGTCAAACACGACCTACATCCACTCCCTAGAGGCTCCCTCTCTAGGTATTGCACTAAATCAAAGTGACTCTCCTTTTGCCCCCACAGCAAGGTTGAGAAGCCCTTACAAACTCTCTTCCACCAAACCCCGTTACGGCAGAGAACCATTATCCTTTTTCACCCTCCTGGTGAAGGTAGAGAACCCACTCATCCTTTCACACCTTCCAGGTGTCCATAGAGAACCAAGTATCCTTTTCACCCTCTTAGTGACGGCATAGAATAAGACCCTTTTTGACAATCCTCTTGCAAGCACCTTTAAGGAGATTTGGAAGAACTTTGAAGAACAAGTAAGAGAATCTCACCGTTGGACAACCATGTGAATCCCCTCACAATTTCCTTACTCTAGATCTCTCGCTCTTCACTCTCAAAACACTCTCCCAAACACACTCCTCAGAAGCATTCAAGAGAAATTCGTGAAAAAGGCTTCTTGATAGTTAATTTTTAGGAACCTTATATACAAAGGACAAGAAAAACTATCCTAAAACTCAAAATTTCAAGTTTTTATGAAGTAGGATCGTACCGTACGATCGATCATCATACCATATGATCACTTAAAAAATATGAATCATTCGTCTGGATGAACATGAATTGACTCAATTTTATACTCTGATCGGCATTTGTATGAACCCAATTCGTACGGGACAATCAGTTGAAATTTTCACAATAACTTCCACTTCATCTATACGATCGTGTACGAACCCTATTTTGCACTTTGATCGGCATCTGTATGAAACCAGTTCATATGGGATGATCAGTTCAAATTTTTATGAGTTCGTACGGGATGAACTGGACTTGCCATATTTCATACTCTGATCGACATATAGGACGAACCTGCATCGTACCATACGAGCAAATCAAAAACTCACAGGATCATATGGGATGGCTTGAACGAAGCTAATTTTATACTCTGATCGGCATCCGGGATGACCCAATTTTATAAAGTATGAAATGCACTTAGAAAATTTTTCAATCAGGCACCAACCAACTTCATTTCGGAGGGACATAGAGAACAAATCGTCCAGTACGATAGGATATCGTACAATACGATTATGTTAAGAATAATTTTGCCTCACTCCCCTAGTGTGTGTGTGTGTGCATAGTTATCCAACTTACAATCAGCTCTCTCAGATAATGAAAAAATAAAAAATACAAACTTCTCTTATAATAACCTATAATCTAATATGGCTTAAAGTCTCTTAGCAGTCTGGAGTATGATTTCCCTGAAAAACATATTAGTACACACAAAAACAAACTTTCCAAAATATGTTAGGAGAAAACAATAATCAAATAATAAGATTTTGTTATAATCAAAAACTCATATGGTTATAAAGATAAAACTTTAAAAACTAATATGCACCAGTTGCAACAATCTCCCCCTTTTTTATGATGGTAAAATAAATATTATTTGAGGTAAAGAAAAATTAACACACATTTTCTCCTTAGCTCCCCCTAAGCGTATGCTCCCCCTAAATGAATGATCTATTTAAAACAAGAAATAAGGATCACACAAAAAAAAATAGAGAGACACAAGATAAACATATAAATACATACATCAAACAAACACATAGCATCAAACAAACACATCATGACCAAAACACACCAAACAACCAACTCCCCCTTTTGACCACAACGAAAAGGGTAGCAATCAAAGTTGTTGATTATTAAGATAATGTTAATTGAAATATACTACAATATTAAAATCATATGCAAAAGATATAGACTCAAATGTAAAATTATAGATAACACGAATGAGAAAAGTTGATCTATATCAGTATTGAAATAAACAGATTAAATAACTACAATGGTTGCAAAAAATAATGAAATAAAATTAATAATATTTCTAAATAAATATTGAAGATTATTGTAGTGTGACTGAGAAATCGATAAAGGAAAGAGCAATTGGCAACATTACGCATCTTTTCGTATATGTGGCAATTGGCGACATTGCACATCTTTTCGTATATGTGGCACACTTTTATGCATCTTTTACTAATTTTGTGCATCTTTTACTAATTTTGTGCCTCTGTACAATTTGGAGAACAATGCACATCTTTTAGTATATGTGGCACACTTTATGCATCTTGTTATTTTTGGGCAAATTTTTTGCCTCTTTGCAAATGTTTGTCTTTCCAAAATCTCAAACTTTTAACACAATTACAATAATAAACACTTTTAAAATTTAAAAAAAAAAGTAGACATCAAATTTGCAACTATTAAAGCTAAGTAATACAAGCCTATATAAGGAATATACATTAGATCTTCTAATCTACACCCGGTCACAAAGTAATCTAAACATTTTGATAAATTAAATTATGCACAGACATTAATATAGTAAAGTAAATTCAACTAACATATTATGAAGGCAACCAACTACATTTGATTTTTTTTTTTTTTGAAGAATGTAAAATTACATTAAGAAAAGCAAAGAAAAAATAAAGTCCCTAGAAACAAACTGATGAGAGCTAACTACATTATCACACTCTTCCTTTACAAGTCGAATGAAAGAGG
The DNA here is from genome assembly GCA_019925795.1 of Dendrobium chrysotoxum. Lineage (NCBI taxonomy): Eukaryota > Viridiplantae > Streptophyta > Magnoliopsida > Asparagales > Orchidaceae > Dendrobium > Dendrobium chrysotoxum. Next base: position 42,039,138 of record CM034302.1, read on the forward strand.
AAGGTAGTTTATTATCACAAAACAAGTCCCAACAAAATGTTGATATTATCAATATCATGACCCATTCTAGAGATTTTGATGATAACAAACATATGCTTGGATGTTCTAATTTGTGTGTTAAGTATTTCAGGTGTAATGATTTAATGGATACGCATGATAATTTAAATTGGACCAAGATGGAAAGCTTGAAGATTTTTTTTTTATAGGAGTGTGTTAGTGGTTCATTAGTATTTACTTGCATGGTTTAATTTGCTCATATTTAAATTATTAATGATCTAATAAGATTTCTTAATTAAAATTTTATATGCTTCATTGATTACATAGATTTTATTAAGAATGCAAAAATACTTAATAAGGTAAATAAATATAATAAGCTTTACATATTCTTTTTAAATTAATTTGTTTCATATTAATTTATTGATATATGATTAATTTAATCTAAATTATATCATATTATTATATGAATATTTAATATATCTTTAGAATTATAAAAATATGCATGAGTTTTTAGTTTGCTGAATATAGTATTATTTCAATCGACATGTGGTCTGATTATTATACCATTAGATTGCTTGGATTCTATAGCTATAAATTGATAGGTTATATGACCTGTTTGAAGCTATATTCAATTTATTATGATTTTCTAAACATTAGCCGATTTTAATACTATTTGCTGGGTAGCCGTTTTTGCCTTGTTTTGGATGTATATGAAGACTTTTTGACTTACCCATGTGACTAGCCATTTTATAGCCATTTGGAACAGATATTTCTTTAATATAAATGAATTATTTATCAAATATAATATTTTTTAGGTGATAAATTAATATTAGATTAATAGTTTTATTGAAATTTGGCTTTACTTTCCTTTTCTCTTTAAATACCTCTCATCATCTTCATATGAGGATAATTTCAAGAGAGAAACTCTAGCACTTTCTTCATTCCTTTCTTCTTGCTCATATGCTAAATCTTGAGAGGAGAAACTTTGATCTTCATTCTAAGAGCTCTTTTCATTTGCGCGATCAAATTCTTGGTTGGAAAGTTTCAACGCACTAAATCCAGTAATGTCTCTTGAAGTTTTTGAGTTTATTTTCTTATTCCAAATATTTACTTGCTGATCTATTAGTTTTCATCATATATACTCTTTTGAAAATATCTATCATTTGATGAAATACTAGTTAGAAATATTATTTTAAGTTTTATATGTGAAATCTTTTAAATCCAAAAAGACAACAAAGCAAGTATTTTAATTTTCTTTTATGTGGCATAGATTTGCATTTCAAATCTAATTTTCTTAAAAGTATTATATTTAAAGATTTATAATTTAAAATCAGTAAGAAAAATATCTTTATTTAATATATAATTCATATTTTTATCAAAATATAAATCTATCTTAAAGTGAGCAAATTTTATATTCCATTTGCAAGTAGTGAGGTGATTAAAATTAATTTGTAAGATCACCTCAAATATTTTGGTCATTTTGTTGCAAGATATTTTGAGCTTATTTTATTTATATCAAGTTGTATTTTTCTTTTTCTTGATTTAAGCTATTTGGCTTAGTAAAGCTTAACTTGTAATTAGATTGGGTTGTACTCGCCCGTGTAGGAGAGTACTTAGGTTGTAAAGAACTTCTTTGATTTAAAGAAGTGAGGTTTGCAAGGCAAACCTGGATTAGTGGATTCTAGCCCAAGAGTTGGCTAGCGTGGACGTAGGTCGGATTGGAATCCGGGCCGAACCACGTAAAAATCTTGTGCCTCTTATTTTTATTTTTATTTCTTGCATTAATTTTTATTTAACATTTTCAGAAAAATTTATGTGTTTATTTATTCATTGAAAAATAGCTTTCAAATTATTTTAATTGCTTTCTTTTATAAAAAAATTTTAAGAACCCCAATTCACCCCCCCTCTTGGGGTGCCATAGTTATCCAACAATTGGTATCAAAGCCTTGGCTTTTTTTATTTTGGCTTAACATCCTAGAGTAGATCCACTTATAAACTATGGCACAAGGTTTTCCTAAGGGTTCACTTCCCGAAGGACAATCTACTCATCGACCACCTTTGCTAGATAATGTTCCTTTTGATTATTGGAAAAATAGAATTAGTTCTTATGAGGACAAGATTCTCGTATGTGGCACATGCTTACACACTAATATCATACACCCACTAAAGAAATTAATGGAATTAAAATTAAAAAACCTTTTGATGAATGGACTGCATTAGAGAGGGAATTAGATGAGTTAAATGCTAGGGTTTGTAATACTTTGCATTGTGCACTTCTTCCAGATGATTATATGAAAATTTCCATGTTAAATTCCGCAAAAGAAATTTGGGATAAATTAATTATAACTTATGATGGTACAAGTGAGGTTAGAGGTGCACACATAAATAGACTCGTTCATGAATATGAATTATTTCGCATGTCTCCTTCTGAATCTATTTCTGATATGTATACAAGATTTATGAAAATAATTAATACATTACATTCTCTTGGAAAAATATATAAGAATCAAGACTTAGTCTATAAGATTCTTAGATGCCTTCCCAAAGAATGGGATGCTAAAGTGACTGCAATTAGTGAGGCTAAGGATTTATCTACTTATCCACTTGATCAACTTTTGGGTTCTTTGATAGCACATGAACAGGTTATAGCTCAAAGGGATAAATTGGATAGCTCTTCTAAGAAAGAGAAGGAGAAAGGTAAAACTATTGCCTTACAGGTTGATGATAATGATGAACCTAGTTCATCAAACTCTAATGAAGATAGCGATGAGGTGGCCATGCTTTCAAGAAGACTTGGAAGCTTACTAAGGAAGAAAAACCAAAGGTAAAAGAAATCCAAAAATTATAAATTTCAAACTAAGAAATTTCCTACAGGAGAAGGGATTATTTGCTACCATTGCAAGAAGCCTGGACATATAAGAGGAGATTGTCCAGATCTTATTGACTCAAAGAAGAAAGATATGGATATAGAGAGAAAGAGTGACAAGAAAGAAAAGAAGCATTTCAAGAAGAAGAAGAAAGCTCTATGGTCCAACCCAGATTCAGATGAATTAAGTTCATCAGATGAAGAGGTGAACATTTGTCTTATGGTAGGAGAAGAATCTGATTGTGATTCTCAAGAGGTATGTAATGATATATCTTATGAAGAGTTAGATTATGCATTTAATGAATTAGTTATTGAATATAAAAAATTAAAAAGAAAATATAATATTTTAGAAAAGGAGCACAAAAATTTAGATATATTTTTTAATGAATTAAAAAAAGAATGTGATGATTTGAAAAATAAAAGTAGTTCTTTATTAGATCGTTCTTTACTTGTGTGTAAACTTGAAAGAGAAAATATTCTTTTAAAAGCAAGATTAGATTTATGCATGAAATCACAAGTTCATTATAAAGTTCCATTAAATATACCACCAAATAAAAATTCTTTTTATATGTCACATAGACATCATGCTAAGCCATATGCAAACACTAATATTTGGTGTAATTATTGTGGTAGAAAAGGACACATCTCATTTGATTGCTATGCTCGTAGATCGCAAAATAATAAACAATCTTCTTTTGTATGGGTTCCAAAAAATACAAGTACTTCTTATACCATACATAATAGATATCATACTACTCATTTAGAATGTGGACCAAAAAATATTTGAGTTCCAAAAGTTAACATTTGATTTTCTTTTGTAGGAATGCCTTCAAAGTAAAATCAATGAAGGCATGTGGTACTTGGATAGTGGATGTTCAAGACATATGACGGGCGATAAAGCAAAATTCTCTACATTAGAACCAAGTGATGGAGGATATGTCACATATGGAGATAATGCAAAGGGAAAGATCATTGGTATTGGATCCATATGTAAGAACTCTATTACTTTAGAAAAAGTCTTATTTGTTTCTGGTTTAAAACATAACTTAATATCAATTAGTCAATTATGTGATAAAGGTTTAAATATTTCTTTTTATGCTTCACATTACATTATTAGAAAAAATGAAACTATTTTACTTATTGGAAATAGACATAAAAATATTTATTTAATTGATTTAGAGAATAAAAATGATATTAATTTAAATTTATTTTGCATGAAATCTATAAATGATGATGCTTGGTTATGGCATAGAAGGCTATGTCATGCTAATATTCACACTTTAAATAAAATTTTTAAACTTGATTTAGTAGTTGGTTTACCAAAAATTAATTTTCATTTTGATTCTATATGTGATGCATGTATTCATGGTAAACATATGAAAAGTTCATTCAAGAGTAAAAATATAGTTTCTACTAGTAGACCTTTGGAATTATTATATATGGACTTATTTGGACCAATTAATACAATTAGTTTAGGTGGTAAAAATTATGGATTTGTTATAGTATATGACTATTCAAGATATACTTGGGTATTATTCTTAGCTAATAAAAATAACGCATTTGATGATTTTAGAAAATTTGCCAAATATATTCAAAGAGAACAAGGTTATTTGATTCATAGAATTCAAACAGATCATGATGGAGAATTTGAAAATAAATCATTTGAAAATTATTATGATGAAAATGGAATTAGACATAATTTTTCAGCTCTTAGGACTCCTCAACAAAACGGTGTAGTTGAAAGAAAGAATCGTACTTTGGTTGAATTATCAAGATCAATGTTAGATGAATATAAACTTCCAAAGTATTTTTGGGCAGAAGCAATAAACACAGCATGTTATGTTACTAATAGAGTTTATTTAAGACCTATTCTTAAGAAGACCCCTTATGAAATATTTTTTGGAAAGAAACCTAAGATTAGTCATTTACATGTTTTTGGTTGTAAGTGTTTTATTTTAAATAATGACAAGGATCTTTTAGGTAAATTTGATAGTAAATCTGATGATGGTATATTCTTAGGATATTCAATTTTTGGAAAATCTTTTAGAGTTTTTAATAAGAGAAAATTAATTGTTGAAGAATCCGTTCATGTAAGTTTTTATGAAAATCCTATAGATTTAATAAGAAATGATTTGAATGATGATGATATTGAAAATATAAAGAAAATAAATTTAGAGGAAAAGGAGGATGATTCATTACCTAAAGAATGGAGATATAATAGAAATCACCCAAAAGAACTAATAATTGGTGATCCTTCTTAAGGTGTTAAGACTAGGAGAAACCTTATAGATGAGGTAGAGCATTCTGCATTTCTATCAGAAATTGAACCTAAAAATATAGATGAAGCTTTACAAGATAATTTTTGGATAATTGCTATGGAAGAGGAACTTAACCAATTTTTAAGAAATGATGTTTGGGAGTTAGTCCCAAGACCTCATGATCAAAATATAATTGGAACTAAATGGGTATATAAAAATAAGCTAGATGACTCAGGAAGTATTATTAGAAATAAAGCTAGATTAGTTGCACAAGGGTACACACAAATAGAAGGAATTGACTTTGAGGAATCTTTTGCACCCGTAGCAAGACTAGAGGCCATTAGATTACTCCTTGCATTTGCTTGTTTTAAAGACTTTAAACTTTTTCAAATGGATGTCAAAAGTGCATTTTTGAATGGGTATATTGATCAAGATGTTTTTGTAGAACAACCACCAGGTTTTGAAAGTATTAATTCTCCTAATCATGTGTATAAATTAAAGAAAGATTTATATGGTTTAAAACAGGCTCCACGTACTTGGTATGATAGGTTAAGTAACTTTTTAATTGAACATAATTTTAGAAAAGGTAAGGTAGATACAACTCTTTTTATCAAATCTATTGGAGATGATTTAATTATTATACAAATTTATGTTGATGATATATTATTTGGAAGTACAAATGAGAGTTTATGCCATGAGTTTTCCTCTTTAATGTCAAAGGAATTTGAAATGAGTATGATGGGAGAACTCACCTTTTTCTTAGGACTTCAAGTAAAGCAACTAGAGTCCGGTACATTCATATGTCAAACTAAGTACATAAATGAATTATTAGAAAAATTTGATATGAAGAGATTCAAATTGAGTAAAACTCCTATAAGCCCATCAACTAGACTTGATTTAGATGAATCAGAAAAACCAATAGATCAAAAGCTATATAGGAGTATGATAAGTTCACTTTTATATCTTACTGCTAGTAGGCCTGATATTATGTTTGCTGTATGTTTGTGTGTAAGATTTCAAGCTAATCCTAAAGAATCACACTTAATAGCAGTTAAGCAAATAATTCTCTATTTGATAGGAACTCCTAAGTTAGGCTTATGGTACCCCAAAAACCTATTATCATGTAATTTAGTTGCATATTCTGATGCAGATTATGCTGGTTGTAAGGTTGATAGAAAAAGTACATCTGGAACATGTCAATTCTTAGGATCATCACTCATTTCTTGGTCTTCTAGAAAACAAAATTCTGTCGCTTTATCCACTACTGAAGCAGAGTACATAGCTGCAGGTAGTTGTGTTGCTCAAGTTTTATGGCTAAAGCAATAATTAGAAGATTTTGGAATTAAGCTTAAAAATATTCCTATTAAATGTGATAACACAAGTGCAATTAGTTTAACAAAAAATCCTATACAACATTCACGAACTAAACACATAGAGATTAGACATCATTTTATTAGAGATCATGTTAGTAAAGGTGATGTGGATATAGATTTTGTAAATACAGATTCTCAAATAGCTGATATTTTTACAAAACCTTTAGCTGAAGAGAGATTTTGCATGTTAAGACGTATGCTTGGAATGTTAGACCATAACATTTAAATTTCTTATTTTTTTAATTCTTTTTGATGTTGTCAAAGGGGGAGAAAAATTATATATGTTGGTCAGAATTCTTTTACATGCAAATATTTAGGGGGAGAATTTTTTTTTATTAGCATTCAAAAATATTTCTGAATTATTATATATATTTTTCTAATGCTTAAAAGTTATAATAAAAGGTTAATTTATACCTTTATTATAACTATACCCAACATAAGTTTGTCATCATAAAAAAGGGGGAGATTGTTGATATTATCAATATCATTACCCATTCTAGAGATTTTGATGATAACAAACATATGCTTGGATGTTCTAATTTGTGTGTTAAGTATTTCAGGTGTAATGATTTAATGGATACGCATGATAATTTCAATTGGACCAAGATGGAAAGCTTGAAGATTTTTTTTATAGGAGTGTGTTAGTGGTTCATTAGTATTTACTTGCATGGTTTAATTTGCTCACATTTAAATTATTAATGATCTAAAAAGATTCCTTAATTAAAATTTTATATGCTTCATTGATTACATAGATTTTATTAAGAATGCAAAAATACTTAATAAGGTAAATAAATATAATAAGCTTTACATATTCTTTTTAAATTAATTTGTTTCATATCAATTTACTGATATATGATTAATTTAATCTAAATTATATCATATTATTATATGAATATTTAATATATCTTTAGAATTATAAAAATATGCATGAGTTTTTAGTTTGCTAAATATAGTATTATATCAATCGACATGTGGTCTGATTATTATACCGTTAGATTGCTTGGATTCTGTAGATATAAATTGATAGGTTATATGACCTGTTTGGAGCTATATTTAATTTATTATGATTTTCTAAATATTAGCCGATTTTAATACTATTTGCTGGGTAGCCATTTTTGCCTTGTTTTGGATGTATATGAAGACTTTTTGACTTACCCATGTGACTAGCCGTTTTATAGCCGTTTGGAACAGATATTTCTTTAATATAAATGAATTATTTATCAAATATAATATTTTTTAGATGATAAATTAATATTAGATTAATAGTTTTATTGAAACTTGGCTTTACTTTCCTTTTCTCTTTAAATACCTCTCATCATCTTCATATGAGGATAATTTCAAGAGAGAAACTCTAGCACTTTCTTCATTCCTTTCTTCTTGCTCATATGCTAAATCTTGAGAGGAGAAACTTTGATCTTCATTCTAAGAGCTCTTTTCATTTGCACGATCAAATTCTTGGTTGGAAAGTTTCAACGCACTAAATCCAGTAACGTCTCTTGAAGTTCTTTAGTTTGTTTTCTTATTCCAAATATTTACTTGCTGATCTATTAGTTTTCATCATATATAATCTTTTAAAAATATCTATCATTTGATGAAATACTAGTTAGAAATATTATTTTAGGTTTTATATGTGAAATCTTTTAAATCCAAAAAGACAACAAAGCAAGTATTTTAATTTTCTTTTATGTGGCATAGATTTGCATTTCAAATCTAATTTTCTTAAAAGTATTATATTTAAAGATTTATAATTTAAAATCAGTAAGAAAAATATCTTTATTTAATATATAATTCATATTTTTATCAAGATATAAATCTATCTTAAAGTGAGCAAATTTTATATTCCATTTGCAAGTAGTGAGGTGATTAAAATTAATTTGTAAGATCACCTCAAATATTTTGGTCATTTTGTTGCAAGATATTTTGAGCTTATTTTATTTATATCAAGTTGTATTTTTCTTTTTCTTGATCTAAGCTATTTGTCTTAGTAAAGCTTAACTTGTAATTAGATTGGGTTGTACTCGCCCGTATAGGAGAGTACTTAGGATGTAAAGAACTTCTTTGGTTTAAAGAAGTGAGGTTTGTAAGGCAAACCTGGATTAGTGGATTCTAGCTCAAGAGTTGGCTAGCGTGGACGTAGGTCGGATTGGAATCCGGGCCGAACCACGTAAAAATCTTGTGCCTCTTATTTTTATTTTTATTTCTTGCATTAATTTTTATTTAACATTTTCGGAAAAATTTATGTGTTTATTTATTCATTGAAAAATAGCTTTCAAATTATTTTAATTGCCTTCTTTTATAAAAAAATTTTAAGAACCCCAATTCACCCCCCCTCTTGGGGTGCCATAGTTATCCAACACAAAAATCATAAGAAAAAGCTAAGTTAGCACAATACTGAGCTAACTTATTACAACCATGATTAACATGATGAAAAAATACATTATTCCAATCACCAAATAAGAACCCATCTTCATCTTCCATGCTTCCATCCAATTTCTTCTCTTTGCTATACACTTTGTGAAGAAATTGGATCACATTTTTATTATCACCTTCTATAATAATACCACTTGCATCTATCAATCTTCCCTTCAGCTTCTTCTTCAAAGAAGTACAAGCCAACAGCTCCAATTGTGCAATGTCCCAATGAACTCCATAGCAACTGAAAGAAAACACAAATCTGCCTTTGTTATCTCGAACAATGCCTCCAATTCCTGCTTCATAGTTCTCCTTGAGGGCAGCGTCAACATTTATCTTATACCACTCGGGAGGTGGGGGATGCTAAGAATTCAAAAATAGTCCAAAGGACTGATTACCATCCCAGTGATCCGAGAGTATAAGGTCCTTCCTCTGTATATTTATAAAACTAAGAACACTGGCTGCTGTCAGTGTACCCGAAGCCTCAATCTTCCCATGCTTGATCTTATTCCTGTTATTCTAAGAAAACCATAACAAGGAGCAATAGATTCTAACCACCAATGGATTAGATCCAACCAATGCTTCCAACCGACACAAACAATCCTTAAAGGAAATGAATTTTGGAATCATGAATCCCCAACTACGCAAAACATCAATGACATTAACTAGATTGTAGCAAGAAGTGGAAATATGGTCAATATCCTCAACCTCTCCACACCCTCTAGGACACGCATTGATGGTTGCTAACTTCCTTCTCCTTAGAAAGTATGATGTAGGAATAGCTGCCTTGCATAACCTCCACATAAACAACTCAACCTGAGCACTTAAATTCAATTTCTAAATCCAGGATCCAGCATAAACCTGCAGCTCACCTTTGAATCCTTCCTCCTTAATCAAAATTGAAATAGATCTTCCAGAAAACTTTTTCTTCAACTCTAAGAGTCATCATCATGATTCCTACAGATCTCGATATTACAAATTAAGGTAATTAAATCATCTCCAAAGAACAAACCTGTCAAGATTCTAGCTTCCCTCATAAAAGAAGAAGTCTAGATTTGTTTCACATCTTCCAAAATGGCAACAAACGTGGGCCACATAAGCAAGCATTTATCCAAGATCCAAACATCTTTTAAGACATTTATTTTGTGACCCAAAACAATCCTCCATCTAACTACACTTTGGAGAGCATTTCGCTCAGAAACAATGATCTTCCAAGAAGGAGAACCACCCTTCATGCTTCCATTTCTCCACCAATCTTCTCCATATTTGGCCAATAAGTTCCTGTTAAGCAAAGAGGAAGGATTTTATAAAAGATTCCAAGCAAATTTAGCCCTTAAGGAACCCAAACTAGACAAAGCTGAGTGAACACCACATCCTCCCAAATCTTTCGGTTTACGCAGCACTTCCCAAGCCACATAGTGCAGCCCATGACTACCATCAACCTTATTCCATATATAATTCCTGCAAAGTTTCTCAAATTCCCTTAAAATGCTTAAGGGAATGAGTGAGTGTGTCATAAGGAAAACAGGAAGAGTGAAAAACACAGATTTCACCAACACTAGCCTCCCAGCCAAGGAAATAAATCTATTGTTCCACGCATTCAGCTTTTTCATGGCCCTATCCATAAGAACCTGGAAATCAGCCATTTTCTTCTTCCTTCTTCTATCAACCACTTTACCACAAATCATAATAGATTTATTATGATTTATTCTTTGACAGGTCCATCTGCAATAATCACAAATAATAGCCCTCAATTTCTTTATGCTTCTCAATCTAGCATCAGAGAATAAAAGCACATCATCTGCGTAGAGAAAATGAGAGATCTTATGTTCCTTCAGAGCAATGTTAACCCTAAATCCATGCCCCTATCAAAAAAATGTTAGAAAGTAATTGAGAACAAATGATAAATAGAAAAGGTGAGAGTGGACATCCTTGATGGAAACCACTCTCTCCCTTAATCCATTTGGTACAACCACCATTGATAATGATGTAGAATCTCGGCTCAATAATACATTCCATCACAAACTTTAAATATCTATCAGGGAAACCCATAAGAACCATCATCTTGTTAAGAGTAGCCCAACACATGCTATCGTTAGCTTGCTCCATGTCCAACTTGATAGCCAACAATCCATTGTTAGCTTTAGAGAACCTCATCTTATTGAATACCTCCTGAGCAAGTAATAAATGGTCTGATATAGATCTACCTCTAAGAAAAGCCACCTGCTCCTCAAATACAATTATCGGAATAACCAACAACAATATGTTAAGCAAAATCTTCGCCACAATCTTATATATAGAATTACAAAGGCTAATGGGACGAAAGCCAGAAGGAGTAACCAGATTGTGAGTCTTGGGAATCAGTACTACCAAAGTGTCTTTCCAAACTTTACACATCTTTCCTGAAGAAAAAAACCTCTTAACAACTCTACACACATCCCCTCCAACAATATTCCAAAAAACTTTGAAAAAGGAATGAGTTATTCCATCACAACCCGACGCCTTGTTATTACCCAGCAACCTTACCACATCCAGGATTTTAGAAACCGAAAGCTCAGCATCCAGTCCTTCTTTGTCTTCCAATGACAAAACTTTCCAGGGAGGCGGCCAATTCTCCAATAAGCAACCCCTTTCTTCCCACGTTTTCTTAAAAAAAACTATAGAACACGCCTTCCACCTCCTTTGGATCCTCGATTAAACAGTCGTTTGTGTTCTTAATTTGATGAATCCAATTCCCATTCTTCCTAACATTTGCAAAAGCATAAAAAAATTTTGTGTTAGAGTCCCCCTCCTCAACCCATTTTACTTTAGCTCTCTGCTTCCACCATGTATTCAAGCGACCAAGAATAGAATTAAGTTCCATGACTTTAGATCTGAGCAAGTGAATTTTTCCATCGCTCAAGCCTCCATCACTAGCTTCATCCTCTTGAAGCTGATAAATCTCAGCTTTGAGCCTATCTTTGTCAATAGAGAAGTCCCTCAACTTATTCTTGCTCCAAAAGAACAAATCTTTTAAAGCTCTTTTGCACTTTATATTCAAAATTTGCATTTCATCCCCACTAAACTCCTTCTTCCAAACCTTAGCAATAATATGCATTGAAACTTTGTAAGATAGCAATACATCTTCAAACCTCATAAACCCCTTCTTTCTAGCAGAAGTATCAAAAATCTTTAGAACAATAGGACAATGATCGGAAGCTATCCTGGCAATATGTCTCACCACCGCCACCTGAATACAATCAATGGCTAAAGAGTTAAGTATGCACCTATCCAGTCTCTCCAATATCCGTCCCCCACCAACCTTATTGTTACACCAAGTGAACCTTGGTCCAACAACACCAACTTCATGGAAATCATTCTCATTCATAAAATTAACCATCTCCTTCGGCCCTTGAGAAAAAACAAATTTCCTTCCCCCTCTTTTTTTCATTTTGAGACAAAATACAGTTGAAATCCCCTCCCACCACTGAAGGGACTTTCCTAAGAGCAACCTCCTTAATACAATCCCATAACCTCCTCCTCTTCACCACATCCTTACTCCCATAAACCATAGATATCATCCATACACCCTTATTAAAGACATTCAGGTCCCCTATAACACATTGATCTGACGTCTTAATGACATTAAACAAAGCCAAATCAGATCTCCATAATATCATAATACCTCCAGATAACCCTTCTGATGGAAGAATAAAAAAATCCCAATCGGTCCCATAATCTTCTCAAAAGAGACTTTATCAAAAGCATTGATTTTAGTCTCCACCAACCCCACAAACAAAACATTAAAATCTTTAATGAACTCCCTAAGGTATAGAGAGGCCTCCTTCTTCTTCACCCATCTATAATTCCAAAAAGCAATGGAATTCATTTAAAGACCTTAGGGGAAGGGCCCCCATCCCTTTTTTTTGGTAGTACTACCTTCTACAAATCTTCCACGGGACATATTTTTAATAGGTCCTAAGGACCTCAGTTCTTTGGCAAGTTTAATCTTAGCAACCTCACCAACACAATCATTTTCCTTGCCCACAAAAGCCACACCTCTGTTACCACTATTGTTATTACAAACCCTTCCCATATCTTGAACAGCACCATTCCCCATAGAATCTTTCTCCTTATTACATCCATCACGCAAATTCCCCTCCATCCCTTCATCCTCCATCATATCATCAATTACCTTACTCAACACTTCAAATTTATTAACAGAAGATTTCAAAGAAGCAGACGTTGTGTTGAAATCCATACCATTTCCTCCATCAGGAATGACCACCTCTTTGATAGCCTTGCCACTCGGCTTCTCAACTGTAACCAAATTGATAACTTCTACATTTTTCCCATTCTCCATAATGAATTTTCCTTCTTCCACTTTGCCCAAGGAACTAATATCCTTATCAAGTTTATCATCAAATTTAGGATAGGGATTACCTAAGTTCGCAAGCAATCCAATAGGACCTGCTTGAGTTCGCAAGTATCCCTTCCCATCATCTTTCTTTACTGAAAAATCAAGACTAGCTCCAAGCTTACAATCAAGAGTAAGCAAACCAGAAGAGTCAAATGACTTACCAACCTTGACTGTTTCACAACCCGAGATGGCAGAGTTTTTCTTATCAACCGCTGTAGAGGCCTCATTCTGACGTTCAAGAAACATCAGAGATACCTCGTTTGCTTCCAGACATTTTACAGTCACTGCAGTTGGATGAGAGCCACCTTCACACCAGCCTCCTCCACACTATTATTAACCACAACCTTTCCACCATCAGACTTATGAAGCACTTCCTTATCATGGACAGCATGTTCCTTCACTGGAATAAAATTAACTACCTTCTGGGCCGGCTGTAATATTTGGTCATGGAGACCCTTTTTCATCACAAACTTAAGATTAGAATTCTTAACAACATCTCTATGTTGACCAACACTTCTTACTTTTTTTCGATTAACAAAAACCCAGGGTACATAAGAAGCTGAATCCGACAACCCATCCTCATCCCTCACAACAACTCCCACTCCAACATCATTGCTTGCTCCCACCACCTCGTTAGGAAGAGCACCATCCCTACAACATTCCGATTTCACATGCCCAATCAGCCCACATTGGAAACAAAACGATGAGACTTTTTCATACTCCACTTTTTGAAAAAATCTCCCTAAAATACTATCCACCCAAACTCCTAAAGGAAGACATTGATCAATCTTCACCCTTACACAAATTCTTGCAAACTCTCGTCTACTCCATTGAAATAAATTCCCATCCAACATAAGTGGTGTACCAATCATAGATGCACTCCTTGCTATATTTTTTTCGTCCCAACAATGAAGAGGAAGGTGTGGCATCCTAATCCAAATTGAAAAAGTCAAGCCCTTCATAGATAAAGGTGAAAAATTCGGCTTCCATTTTTCCATACCAATTATGTGCCCATTCACAAACTAGGGTCCACCCGAAAGAACACCCTCCATCATTTTGTTGGAGTTGAAAGAACACAAAAACCAGCCTTTTCCCAAAGTAGTAAAATGGAAACTACTAAACTGACTCCATTGCCGCCTCACCTCCCACGCAACCAAATGAGGTGGCATTTCTTTTCCAAAAACTTTGAACACCAAGGAGTTGACAAACCTGTTAGCATTCTGAAGTTCCAAGTCTTCGCATAATTTCACTGCCTTACCATCCTCAGACAAAGCCACATCCTCTTCCTTGAAGTTTAACTTAATATAAGGTTTAGTATTCCAAGGATTAACATTTAATCCAAATTTATTTTCCTTAGGCAAACCAACAGACACCCTGTCCGCAAACGTTCCATCTTTAATTCCCAGAACAGAATTCAAACTCTTTGTATTAACTTCTGCTTGATAGAATTGGCAGGAGTATCCATACAATTACCCAACTCAACTGAAACACAATTTCTAACTTTAAAAAAATCTGAAATGTTATTACCCGGAATTTCCAAATTTACTGGATCAACATTGTTCGCAGGTGAGACACCGCATCTCTCTGAAGCAACTGGCGACATAATTGGAATATGAAAACCTTTGCTAACCGGACTAAGAGAATTCGCATTTATCTTGCTGTCAGGGATAGGGATTGCATTTAAATTCCCAAACCGATTCACAAAGATCTTGATACCTGAAGAGGAAGCCCCCGGATCAGGTGAGAAATTATTTAAACCAGTAGATCCACTAACCTCACAAAAACCAATCGAAGAAACCTCCTTTCCCTTACCTTCAACAAGAAAAACCTTATCTTGCTTATTTGCACATCTCTCTGAGATGACCAACTCTCCTCTAGCCCTGCATCGACAAACACTTTCACCTTCAGGATCCAATCCAGAAACAAGATGCCGAAGATCAAAAGTCTCCAATGAAGGCAGAGATGGCCGTTGATTTCTCGCCGCCATGCCCGAACACTCTACCGCAAAAATAGATCGAAGAACCGCGAAGCTGAAATTTAAAAAATGCACCTTCTCTCTCTAGAAACCACACCTTCTCTCTCTAGAAATCAACTACATTTGATTGAAAAAAAAATTTCAAGTCACAAACACATTTATATATCAATCTGCATAAAAAGATGTTTTTTTTTTCATTTCATTCAATTTCAAAATAGATACAATGCAAACCATCATCCTGGAGGTTAATACATTAACATCCAAGCATCCAAGCACCCAATCCTAAAGAAATAACAAAACACCAAGCTTCCAAGCCCAAAGAAATAACATAGAGACAATCAAAACAAAATATTATCACTAGAACAGGATAGCAGAACCATTAATAACACAACTAAAGCAATAACAAAAAAATAGAAAATCATCACTAGTAGTCTGGAGGACCCTTAACTGGAGGTGGTGGTGGAGTAGTGAATATAGCAAAATAGCTATTAATTGTGGAAATATTCGTGTTCACTGATTTAAACTGATCTCAGATCCACCTTCTATCTTTAGTATACCTATCATCCTGTAGCTTCAAGTGTTCTACAACATCATCAAATCTTTGATCAAGATGATCAAAGCATTGGACCATATCTTAATAGAAATTTTGGTTGGGTCCAGGTGCAGGTGCAGGAGCATCCCCTTCTTCTTCAGACACGTCTCCCTCTGTATCTGGATCTTGATGAAATAGTGCTCGAAAGGAGGCATTGGTGAGAAAATAGGTAATTCGGTGGGAGGATCGGGATTGATTAGATTGTACTTCTTCTCCAGAATATAAGTAACCAAATGTCCTAAAGCCATATTTTTTCTTTCTTCTATTATTAGGTTGCCTAATGTCAGAAAGGTTATACAGGTAGTCTAAAATGAGTTGGGCTTCATCAAAAGTTTTCTCAGTCATAATCAGACAAGTGACAGTGGACAAAAGAGGGGTCATATTCATAGGATCACCAGCTTTAGGAATGATTGAAGTCCTCAGAATATGCTATATGATCCTAGCAATTTGATGCAAGGTATACACACGAGGTAAATGAAATATTTGAGGAACACCTCTAAGAACTTGATTTACTTCACTCCAATCAAAATTAGATCTAGAAGTAATAGTGTGTGCCCTTACCCCTTGGGTCCTAAGATGAAGAATATTTCCTAATTCTTCTTTAGTGATTTGGACTCTCTGCTTAAAGACATAAGAAGATATTTTGGTATGGTCTTCATTAAATTTAATGTTGGCCAAAAATAGTCTAAAGGTGTCCTTGTGGTAAGCATGAATTAAGGTTAAGATAAAGGACAGTTGAGTTACAACGAAAAGAGGCATGACAGAAAAGCCTAAATCCCATTGAATGAGGACTCTAGAGGTAGTAATCTTAGCTGAACAATACCTATTGTAAGCTTGCTCATTTTCTCTAGAAAGAAAATCATCATCTCTCTCAGACCTTGAGGATGATCCCTTAAAAACTTGCGCTCGTTTACTACTGCTAGCCATGAAAATGAGAAGGTTTTGGAGATTGAAAAAGATGTGAAGACAATGACATCCAAAACCCTCATATTTAAAGAAAAATGGAATATCATACCATACAAAGTCAAGTTCGTACGTACGATCGGGAAATCTTACAGTCCAAAAAATATTTCATACATACGAACACAAGTGGACAGAAATGAAATAGCTTTTCATAAACTACCCTTCCCAAGGCATCCTTTTGTATAGACCTTTTGACTACAAGATCGTACAGAAAAATAGGTGTTTATTCAGGATGATCAGAAATTGAATGGTCAGCCAGAAATGGTTGGGGTCATCCACGTGAAATGATGACAGCTCGATCATACAAACGAACACATGTTCATCCAAGACGATCAAAATATTAAAGATCATTCAACGACGGTCAGGTTCGTCCTTATCCAAATCAGCTACATTGATCATACAGATGAATGATAAGTTCATACGTACGATCAGCAATAATAACTAACATAAACTATAAACTCTTCCACATGCGTACAGACAAATCTGTACATATTGTACAGTATGATGATGTCATCATACAGTATGAACTATTCTAAAAATATTATTCCACCTCCTTAACTCTAATTTTTCATGCACATGCTTTAGAATTTGTATTGTACGAAATAATTTCGTATAGTTTGAACAGAACAAAGAAAAAATAGTGCATGATAAACTTCAAAAATCTTTCAAAGAAAATTAATTTTCATTTTTCATTAAATTATAAACAACAAAAAGAATTATAAAGCGTTTAAACACAATCAAAACAAAATAAAACAAAATAACTTAAACTATCATATACTTAATATAAACAAACATACAATCACACACAAAACCAAGTTTGCAGATTTTTTCATTATGCATTAAGATCAATCACACCTAACCTTGTCCTTAAAATGCTAAAAGTGTCAAAAGCTAGTGGTTTTATGAAAATATCTGCAAGTTGATCCTTAGTAGCAACATGACGTAATTCAATCTTCCCTTTTACTATATGATCTCTAATAAAATGATGCCTTATATCAATATCCTTAGTTCTAGAATGTTGAATAGGAATCTTTAAATGTATAAGGAACTAGTATTATCACAAAAGATTGGAAATGTGCCAAAAGAAAAACCTAAGTCAATTAACTATTATTTTAACCAAAGCACTTGTGAAACACAACTTCCTATGGCAATATATTCAGCTTCTGCAGTTGAAAGGGCTACTGAGTTTTGTTTTCTACTAGACCAAGAAACTTTAGAGTTTCTTATGAATTGACAAGTTCTAGAAGTGATTTTCCTACCAACCCCACAACTAGAAAAATCTGAATTAGAGTATCCAATAATTTCAAATATAGTGCTATCTCTAGGATACCAAATTCCTATATTTTGAGTCCCCAAAAGATATCTCAAATTCCTTACTTATTAATTTTAAAAATTCATCACAAAGAATTCCATCAATAGATACAAATAAGATATCATCTACATAAATTTGAACAATGAGTATTTCATCTCCTACTTTTTTTAAAAAGAGAGTGGTGTCCACACTCCCTTTTACAAATGACCGTTCAAGTAGGAATGTGCTTAGCCCTTCATACCAAGATCTAGGTGCCTGTTTAAGTCCATATAATGCCCTTTTCAATTTGAAAACATGATTAGGAAATTGTGTATTTTCAAAACCTGAAGGTTTCTCAATATAAACATCCTCTTTTATCATCCTATTTAAAAAGGCACTCTTTACATCCATTTGATACAACATAAAACCTTTAAAATAGGCATAGGCTAAAAGCACTCTAACTGCCTCAAGTCTGGCTATCAGGGTAAAGGTCTCCTCAAAATAAATTCTCTTAATCTGATTATACCCCTTAGCCGCTAACCTTTTTTTATTCCTTACAATCACTCTAGAATCATTCATCTTATTTTTAAATACCCACTTTGTTCCAACAACACCTTGATCTTTCAGTCTTTCTATCAATTCCCAAACATCATTTCTTGCAAATTGATTTAACTCATCATGCATAGCTAGAATCCAAAATTCATCCAAAATTGTTTGATCTACAGTAGTGGGTTCAATCATTGAAATAAAAGTAGAGTGATTTACTTCTTTCCTCAAACCATGCCTAGTCCTAACTCCTTCACTTGGGTCACCTAAAATCAACTCTTTAGGATGACTCTTAACAAATTTCTATTCCTTAGGCAATTGATTTTCTTCCTCATTTTCAACCCTTTCTTCAGCTTCTTCATTTTCAAGTCCTTGGGTTATTTCTTCAACTTCATCTTCATCCAACCTAGACCCTCCATAATTATCCGATTCATCAAAAATAACATGGGTGGTCTCCTCAACAACCAATGTTCTTATATTAGAAACTCTATAGGATTTTCCAACACTTGAATATCCTAGAAAAATTCCTTCATCAGATTTAGGATCAAATTTTCCTAAGAGAATTTTTCCATTATTATGTATGAATACTTTACATCCAAAAACTTGTAGGTGTGAGGGGTTGGGAATTCTACCTTTAAGAAGTTCGAAGGGTGTCTTATTTAATTTTGATCTAATGTATACCCTATTGAATACATAGCATGTGGTAATAACTGCTTCAGCCCAAAAATATCTTGGAAGTGAATATTCTTCCAACATGGCTTTAGCAGCTTTAATTAATGTCCTATTCTTTCTCTCAACTACTCCATTTTACTGAGGTGTCCTAGAAGCTAAGATGTTATGATCTATTCCTTGAGATTTACAAAAATCATCAGACAATTCATTTTTAAATTCTCCTCCATGATCACTTTGGATTGTAACAATTTCAAATCCTAGTTTTCTCTGAATCGAAGCGACAAAATCTCCAAACTCCTCAAATGATTCACTCTTATGATTTAAAAATCTAATCCATGTGAATCTTGAGTAATCATCCACAATTACATACCCAAACCTTTTCCCTCCTAGACTTAAGGTACTAACGGGTCCAAAGAGATTCATGTGAAGACTTTCTAAGGGCTTGCTAGTTCTAACTTTCTTGATTGAATCGAAGGAGGATTTGACTTATCTTCCTAGTTGACATGCATCACATAAGTGATCTTTTATAAAGTCTAATTTGGGTACTCCTCTGACTAACTCTTTTTGGGTAATTTTCTTAAGATTTCTCATGTTAGCATGACAAATTCTTCTATGCCATAACCATGACTTATCAGATACAGTTTTCAAACAAAAAATAGTAGAAGATTTTACACAATTTAAATCTAGCATATATATATTATTTACTCTATCACCATTTAACACAATAATTCCATTTTGACTAATAACACAGCTAGTAGGCAAGAATTTAATTGATAACCTTTATCACACAGTTTACTTATGCCCAATAGATGTGTTTTAAGCCTTCTACTAATAGAACATTTTCAATCACAAAATTCCTTGAATTTCTAATCATACCTGTACCTACCACTCTCTTTGTGGTATTGTCTCCAAGTGTAACCTTGCCACCATTTTTGGCTTCCAGCGATATGAATTGATTCTCATCTCCACTCATATGCTTTGAATAGCCACTGTCCAGGTACAAAATGCTCTCACAAGGTCTTGTGTGAGAGCGTTCCTACAAAATTATCAAACGTTAGACTTGGGAACCCAAATAAGTTTAGGTTTACTTCTTGGCAATTTTAAACTAGATGCAAGTGTGATATGCTGTGTTTTATGCACCTAAGATCTCCACACTAAATGTGTTCTATGATGAATAGTACATGTGTGGGAAATATGCCCAATCATACCACAAGAAAAATATTTTACTCCAAAAAAAGGATTTACCAATCTATGTGTACTGTAAGATCATCTCCTAGATTTTGAACTAATGGACTTGTGGTAAGATTTCTGAAAATCTTCAAATTTAGGTGAAATCCTATTTTCCTCAAGTGCTTTCAACTTAACTTCAAGATATGAGTTAGCACTCTCTAGAATCAAATTTTCAATCTTCAAATTACGCTCTCTACTCTCCGATTCATCCATAAAAGTTTTGAAATTATTTTCAAGTTCAGTGTGTGATAATTTTAGAAGTTCTTGTTGTTTATTCAAATCATTAAATTCATCCAACAATGTCATGTGGTTTCTATCAATTAATGCATGGTCTTTCCTAAGGATTTCAAATTATTTTTGCAGTTCTAAGTAATCTAAATTCAACTTAGCATGCAATTTCTTCAGTTTCCTATATGCAAAATAAATGCGCCCAGAAACTTTAAATAATTCATCATAACTTAAATCACATACCTCCTCTTGATCTGAATGATCAAGATTGTTAGCCATCAAACATTAATTTATGACTTCTTCTTCAGGTGCTATTTTTGAGGAATCTGAAACTGAGTCCACCCAAAAAGCTCGTTGTAGTCTCTTATTGTCCCTTCTATCCTTTGGTTTCTCCTCAACTTTCTCCTTACTAGAATTGGCCTTGAGAATAGGACACTGAGTCTTTATGTGTCCTGGCTTCCTACAGTCATAGCAAATAACATCATTAGAAGCCTTAACATTTTTATGGAACTTATATTTATTCCATTGCTAGCATCTCCTCTGCTTCCTCCTTAGGAAACTTTTGAACTTCCTTATTATTAAGGCAATATCCTCTTCATCCTCATGCTGGGACTGATCACTCTCTAGTCATCCACTTTCAGTGCAATGTTCTTTTCTTTCTGTCTATCACGTGCATCAATCTATCTTTGAGTCACTCCTTGCTCGTAAGCAATCATTGATCCAAGAATATTGTCAATAGAGTAAACATTTAAGTCTTTCGACTCTATTATAGTAGTAATCTTTGCCTCATAACTAACAGGTAAACAACATAATATTTTATTTACTTTTCAAAATTGGTTAGTTCCCTACCTAATGCATGCAATGAAGTTATTAATTATATAAAATGAGTATACATGTTAGAGATTGACTCATTCAGTTTCATGCAAAAAAGTTTATAGTCATGCAGTAGAATGTTCAATCTAGATTATTTCACTTCAATGGTTCCTTCATATGTAATGCAAAGCCTATCTCAAATCTCTTTTCTAGATTTACAAGTAGAAACACTCATATAGTCTTTCGATTTCAATGCAAAAAAGAAATTATTCAAACACTTAGCATTCAATTGAGCAAATTCACATTTTTCTACAGTCCAATCAGAAAAAGGTGTTTGAATTCTAACTCCTTCTATAAGTCTAGTAGGTTAAGTGAAACCTTCCTGTATTAAAATCCACATGCGTTAATCAAATAATTACAAAATGGTAGACATGCGAGTTTTTCAAAAATTAAATGGGATGTTATCAAATAGTGGAGGTCTAGTGATCGAATAACCCTCAGGTGTGTTTCAGTTTCCTAAATTAGCCATAATTGAATTTTAAAATGTAATCTAAATAGTAATTTTCAAAATAGGCTCTGATACCACTTGAAAGTGCGAATAGGTTGTTAGACCTGTTGATTATGTCCCTAGGCTAACCAAGAGGGGGGTGAATTGGTACTTTTAAAAATCTCTTAGATATTTTGGAAAACCTTTTGATTAAAAAACTTTATGTATATCATACAATATGATCCAGTTCATACAAAACAAACAGTTATGAATTTTCTACTTTCAACCATAGAAAAAAAAGTTGTAATCCAGAAATTAAAAAAGTAGTAAATAAATATAAGAATAGAGAACACCCGATTTATAGTGGTTCGGTCAAACACGACCTACGTCCACTCCCTAGAAACTCTCTCTTTAGGTATTTCACTAAACCTAAGTGACTCTCCTTTTGCCCCCACAACAAGGCAGAGAAGCCCTTGCAAACTCTCTTCCACCAAACCCCAGTGCGGCAGAGAACCGTCATCCTTTTTCACTCTCCTGGTGAAGGAAGTGAGCACACTCATCCTTTTACACCTTCCAGGTGTCGCCAGAGAACCAAGCATCCTTTTTCACCCTCCTGGTGATGGCAGAGAACTGGACCCTTCTTGACAATACTCTTGCAAGAGCCTTTAAGGAGATTGGGAAGAACTTTGAAGAACTAGTAAGAGAATCTCATCGTTGGACAACCTTATGAATCCCCTCACAATTTCCTTACTCTAGATCTCTCACTCTTCACTCTCAAAACACTCTCCCAAACACACTCCACAAGAGTACTCAAGAGAAATTTGTGAAATAGGCTTCTTGATAGTCAATTTTAAGGAACCTTATATACAAAGGACAAGAAAAATTATCCTAAAAGTAAAAATTTTAAGTTTTTATGAAGTAGGATCGTACTGTATGATCGATCATCGTACCGTATGATCAGTTAAAAAATATGAATCATTCATCAGGACGAACGTGAATGACTCAATTTTGTACTCTGATCGATGTTTGTATGAACCTTATTCATACGGGATAATCAGTTCAAATTTTCACAATAACTTCCACTTCGTCTATATGATCGTGTACGAATCCTATTTCATACTCTAATCGGCATCTATATGAACCCAATTCATACAGGATGATTAATTCAAATTTTTATGAGTTCGTACGGGATGAATTGGACTTGCCATATTTCATACTCTGACCGGCGTCTAGGACGAACCTGCATCGTACCATACGATCAGATCAAAAACTTACAGGATTATACGGACAGGTTGAATGAAGCTTATTTCATACTCTGATCGGTGTCCGGGATGACCAAACTTCGTACAGTATGAAATGTACTTAAAATTTTTTTCAGTCAGGCACCAATCAACTTCGTTTCGAAGGGACACAGAGAGCAAATCGTCCAGTATAATTAGGTTAAAAATTTTTTTCCTCATTCCCCCAGTGTGTGTGTACACAGTTATCCAAGTTACAATCACACTCTCTCAGACAAAGAAAAAATAAAAAATGCAGGCAACTCTTATAATAACCTATAATCTAATATGTCTTGAAGTCTCTCAGCAGTCTGGAGTATGATTTCCCTGAAAAATATATTAGTACACACAAAAACAAACTTTCCAAAATATGTTAGGAGAAAATAATAATCAAACAATAAGATTTTATTATCATTAAAAGCTCACATGGTTATAAAGATAAAACTTTTAAAACTAATATGCACCAGTCGCAACACATGCCACCAAAAGTTCCATTCTCTAGGTAGCAACATCAATTTATTGAGCCAATTGAACTAAAAAATTTTCCATAAACAAACATTCAAAGGACATACCCATGACAGATTTACCAATTATGTTATTTATAAGCACAGGTTGGTCTCTTTCCTCATGCTGCTAGATGTTAATTTGTTGAATCTGCAAAATTAAATCCATCTTAAAGGCTTCGTCTAGCTCAGATTCTATTCAATCTTTGTCGTCACTAATAAACACCTTAAGTTATGAGTTCTCAATCTTACTTATATTGATGAAGGATGGCCATTTGTTAAAAGATTTGACTTGAACCCAAATGTCACTCAAAGTGTTCATATCTTCCCCCATTGGTAATGTTCCATTTAATGATAGGCCTAAGCACCTTAGCTCCATCCACCAAGATTAGCCAAGTAGGAGAGGTGTCCCAAGCATTAGAGTTACTCCACAAATTTTCTCCAGATTTTCTTCTTAGTACTCTAATTAATAGCCTATTTGGATTATTGAGGAAATCCCATGTAAGCTGTGCTCTTAAAGGCCCCTTGCATTCAGTAGGATCATGAAATTCCAACCCTTCAAACTTTATAGGTCTACAGACCTTCTTCTATGAGACAGAATGGCAACCATAAGTATTATTATCCTTCTGCCAAAGGAAGTTCCTTCCTATCTTTGTAATATCCTCAAGAACACCTCTTAGAATAGCAGAATGGGTACATTGGTGTAGGAAGGAAAGAAGATCTTAATAGAGTGGCTCTACTAGCAAATAAAAGATACCTTCGACCCCAAACATTTAACTACTCTCTTGCCTTGGTAATTACACTAGCAAAATTAGCAGAAGTAAGCTTCCTCAAAGCCATTTACACTCCCAAGTACTCTAATTCTTGGACTTGCTTATAACCCACCCAAAATAATAGTAACTCTTCTCTTCCTCCACCCAACACAAGCCTTACTAAACAAAATCCTACACTTCTTGGAATTGATCATTAATCCTGT
Organism: Dendrobium chrysotoxum; assembly: GCA_019925795.1. NCBI lineage: Eukaryota > Viridiplantae > Streptophyta > Magnoliopsida > Asparagales > Orchidaceae > Dendrobium > Dendrobium chrysotoxum. The sequence goes on from CM034302.1 coordinate 42,063,996, forward strand.
CCAAGAGCAATAAGCACTGAAAATTTTTGTAATCTTCTTAGCAATTTGGGTAGAAGCTTTTACAAACACCAAAATGTCATCAGCATACAAAATCTAACAAAATTTTTCAATATTAAAGCAAATCTAAATTCCCAAATGTTGTCCATGAGTTTGAAAAGCTTTATACAAAAGCTCAGAACAAAGAATAAACAGGTAAGGGGATAAAGGGCATCCCTGCCTAAATCCATAACAAGCATTAAACTAAGTAGATTGTTTGCCACTTATAAGAAATGCAAACCTGGGATTTTGAACACATTGCATAATCCAATTTATGAGCTTAGAGGGGATCCCCATCATGGTCTTGGCCTATTGGAGATCCCTCTAACTCTTGTTATCATATCCTTGCTCCATGTCTACTTTAAGAGCTATAAATCCATCTATTGCCTTAAAATACCTGAACTTATTAATCACTTCTTAAGCTAACAGGAAATGGTGGGAGATGGACCTTCCAGGAATAAATGATGCTTGTTGATCATAAATCAACCCAAGCATAACTTCCTTAACTCGATTTACTAATACCTTAGCCACAATCTTATAAAAGGTTTGGCATAAACAGATAGGTATGAACTTTGAAAGTTCAGAGCATTGATTACCCATAGGAATAAGCACCACCAAAGTACCTTCCAGTTGATATGCATTTCTTCATTCTAAAAAAAGCTTTTAATAGCTCTTAGCACCTCATCATTAACAGTATCCTAATAGAACTTTAAGAAAGATACAGTAATGCCATCTCCACTCGGGGTTCTATTAGTACCCATTTGCTTAGTGGCATTCACAATCTCCATTTCATCAACATAAGCTTCAAGCCATTCCATATGGGTTACATTAAGTCTATCCTCAACCGAGAAAAAAGGCTAGTCTATGAGAAAAATTGCCCTTACCTTCCATTTGTTTCTAAAGAACTATAAAAAAGTTCATTCAATGGTCTCTTGATTATTAGAATATTCTCCATTAGACAACTTAACTAAGTTAATGCTACTCATCCTCTTTCTTGTTGTTGCAAAAGAATGATAGAATTTGGAATTTGTATCTCCTTCATTTACCCACCTTTACTTGTCCCTTTGTCTCCACCAAAAGTTCAATCTCACAATAGTGGCATTTAGTTCCTAAACCTTCAATTTCAATTCAGCTTTTTCTTCCTCATTTAAATCTTTAATAGAATCAATGAGCTACATCTCAGCCAGCCTCTCTTCAGATATCTCTTATGATCTTCAAGATTCCTAATTTTTGCTCTACTCCAATAGAATAAAACCTTCAATAACTAGCACATTTCTTATCAAAAATTTCAGTAGTAGTCCCAAAAATAGCTTTCCTCTAAGTCTTCCAAACCAGATGCTAAGAAGCTAGAAAGGTAGTCCAAATTTCATCAAACTTCAGCCATTTACAGGATTTTTGAAGATGAACATTGTCCATTTTTAACAACAATGGCAAATTATTAGATGCTAGCCTCACCATATGTTAAAAAGAGCATAAGGATAGACCCATTGGCCAATCGAAGTCATAAAAACTCGATCCAATCTGACCCAAATTCTCTACATACCAACCTTGTTATTGTACCAAGTGTACTTAGGTCCAGCAAACACAATGAAATAGAGATCATTATTCATCATGAACTCAGCCATATCTCTAGAACCAAGAGAAGCTCTGAAACTCTTCCTACCCTTCTTATCCTCCAGAGCAAGAATATAGTTGAAATCACCTTCTATGATAGAAGGATTTACATTAGCAATAGCAGCAACCACATCCTCCCCAATACTTCTTCTGATCAAGTTATCTTTATTCTCATATATCACTCCCATATTCTTAGTCTTACCTTGAGAGCTAATTATCATACCAAAATAGAATTGGCCACTAATTATACAAGCCTGGAAAGAAATAGGATTCCAGATCCACATGACAAGAATTCCACTATATATTCCACTAGGAGCTTGATGAAGAAAATCCCAGTTGTTCCCGATCAGCCTATCAACATCCCTTCTACAAACAACCTCTATTTTAATTTCAATCAACCAAATAATACAAACAACATTCTTACAAGTAAGTTGTCTAAGATAGTGGGCTACCTCTTTCTTCTAAGCCTCCCTATAATTCCAAAATAATAAGAACATGTTAAATAACATAAGGGGAAGTATCCCCACCATTACAAGCATCCACAAGTTCATTTGTTCTCTTTCTTAGATGTCCCTCAATGGGCCCTAATTGCATGACTTCTTTTTTTAAAGGAAAAGCAACTCTACGTTTCACCTTTTTCAAAAAACGCAATTTAGACTTGGCATTAAGCAACAAGGGTTGTTTAACTCTAAGAGCTTCTCTTTTCTTCAGGCTGATCTTTTCATGAATAGCAACTTCTCTCTATTGACCTCATTTTTGTATGTGGTCAGTAGGACCAATCCAGACCTTAGGATCTTTCCAATCCTTAGAATTAATATTGACCCTGGGATCAATCCGATGTTAGATCAATCCAAACTTTAATTTCAATCCAGATTCAAATCAATCTCAATTCCATATTAATTTTAAACTCAATTCAATCAAACTCCAGACTAACCTAGACTTTAGGATCCTCCGAGACCTCAGACCCTAGGATCATCCTAGACCCTAGGATTTGCTCTAGACCCTAGGATTCTTCCAGATCCATCTAGATCTTAAAATCATTCTAGACCACTAGACCCTAGGATTTCCAAACCCTATGATCTCCCTAGAATTCAGACTTTAGGATCTACTCTATATCCTAAGGCTCTTCTAGACCCTAAAGCCCAGGATTTCCTAGATTATAGAGACCTCCTAGATCCTAGACCTTAGGATTCTCCCAGACTTAAGATCCTAGGATCTACCCATATTCTAGACCTACCCAGACTCTAGATCAATCTAGGTCTTAAGATTCTCCTAGACCTTAGATCTATCCAGACCTCAAATCTATTCAAACTCTAGACCAACCCAGACTTTAAAATAATCTATTCAAGACTCAAATCAATCCAGAGCTTAATTCAATTCAAACCCCTGACCAATCTTGATCTTTAAACAACCAAGATCCAATTGCCATAGTCTTTGACCTGACTTTAATCCTAGTTAATCATTTATAATCACCCAAATAATTTTAAATGATTTAGGTAGTTCAAACCCTATCATTCAAACTCAAAATCCAACTTAAAACAAGAAATCCAGATGAAATTCCAAGGCCAAGGGTCTAAGTCCTGAAAGCCTTTTCCAGCAAACCTTTGAATACTTTAAAACCCCAATCAAATGACATCTAATTCAGAGTCTATCAATTGAAAATTGATAAGACATGTCTTTAGATTCTATCCTCCAAATTTAAGCTCATTCTGAGGTCTCTAACCTCAGAAATTGGATTGAAATTCAAAGGCTGTAAAACCTTTAAATATTTACGGCTTATGCCACTAGACCTACTACCTAGGGGATTTTAATCTTGGAGCCCTCTCCAAACCCTTTGATCATATCCATACCTTCAATCATGACTTGTTATGCTTTAAATTATATTTTGATGAATTTAGTTTGACCTCTAGTTGACCAGGGGTCAAAATGACCAAAATGCCCCTTAAGGGGAATTTTGAGGTTTCTTGAAATTTCAATACAATCTTTTTAAACCAAACATGGGAATCTTCTTCAATGCATTCTAAATATCATTATAAATGCATTGGATGCAAATCCTAGCCCTTGGTCAACCTGGTTGACCAAGTCAACCTAGGTTGACCAAATAACCCTTTAAGGGTTAAATGAGCCAACTCAACATTTATGACCAAATCAAATCATTTGAACCCTCAAATACATTTCAAAAGATCTCCTAATCATGATCCAAATGTTTCTAAATTTTATTTTGGATTAAATCCTAGCTAGCTTGACTAAATCACCAAGTCAAACTTGCCAAAATTTAGTCAAACCTCTTTCCATACACACATATACATCCAAATCTTGAATCCTTAATCTCAAGCCATATTTAAATTAATCAAACTAGCTCATAAAACCTTCTTCCATGACACATAAGCATATTGACTAGTTTGACTAGTCAAAGATTCAACTAAGTCAAATTTGAATGCTTAGGTGGCTTTGCCAACTTGGCAAGTCAAAATTTTTTAATAATTCCAAATCCTCATGAAATTTGATGGCTAGATAGAATACATGACAGCACCCTAAGCCTCCCTCTCTCTCTCTAATCAAGACCAAATAATTATTGAAATGAAGAGATAATGGCTTGGCTCACTCAAAGCTTTGGCATTATCCACTCTCTTCCAATTCTCCAATTCCAGTAATATCTATCTGATTTTAGCTCTTCCCCAGCTTCTTTAGCCATAAGAGAAGCCTCCCCAAGCTTTTCCCAAGTTGTTGCAAGCCTAAGGAGCCAAATCTGAGAAGAGAGAGAGAAAAGGAGAGAGAAAGGATAATTATATAGTAGATCTCAAACCAGCCATAAAAAGTATTTAGACCCTTGACAAAAGTTGTAGAGGACTTAGCAAGCTTTCCAACAAGCCCAAGAACATCAAAATCCGACATCTGGATTGTGAGTTATCTTCATTTTAAGTTATATGATCAAACCTTAATTTCTCCCAAATCTCAGTTCATGGAGCCTTGAAATTCCATGGGTTGAAAGATTTGGGTATCAAGATCCTACGTTTCAAATTTCATTAAATTTGGACGGTTGGATTGAAAGTTATGGGCAATTAAATTTTCAGTTCATTTTGAACTGTGCGATCGGACGGCCCTGATCGCGCCACATCATGCGCCCTGCACAGTTCTGCTCAAATTGAATAAAAAAATTCAATTAAATGTCAAGAACTTCCAAAATTCACAGAAAATCCATTTCTTCACCATATTTTGTGTTCTAGGACTCGTTGGAAAGGTCTTGAGCTCTATTATTTATTAAAATTAAAATAAAAAAATTTTGACCACTATATAATGATTTATTTGGGTTTGTTTGAACTCCAAAATTTGCAATTTTCTCATTATCCAGTGATCAAATTAAGGCCAAATTTTGTTGAAATACTTTTGAGTATCTTAGGCATATGCTGTATTTTTCTTAGGACCAAATGCTCAAAGGATATCTACGAGATGAATTTTCAAAGTAGTGGGTCCATTTTGGACCCAAAACTTTGAAAATTTATAACTCTCCAAGTTGGTAGAATTAGGTTATCTGTTTGCTGTGGTGTACATGCATATGTCTCTGGGTTAAGTGACCAAAATTTCAATCCCAATTGAACAACAGAGACACCTAGGAAAAATAATTAAGAAAATTTAGAAACATTGTAGGAAATTATACACATGCCCAATTGGGGTGAAACATTAGAAATTTAAACTTAGTGACATTATATACCTTATGTCCAAATTTCACTTAATTTGGAGGTCATTAGGTCAGAAAATTAGGTTACTCAAAATTCAAGCCCATTTTGAACTCAAAAACTTCAAAAAATTACAATAAATCAAATTTAAATCCAAAAATTATAAATAATATTTCAAACTGACCAGAATTGAACCCTTAATCAATAAAAAATAAAAGCCCCTAGACTGGACTTCAAAATTAAGTTTAATTTAAGTTTAATTAAAATTCAATATTTAATTAATTTAATCAATTAAAAATAATTAAAAATTCCAAAACTCTCTCAAACACTTAGAAATCTCTACTTAGGTCATTCTTGACCTTTGAAGTTGATTACAAGGAGTTTGGAGGTCATTTGGATTCAAATTATAAAAAGGGCTTTAATTAAACAATTTTTTGAAAATTCAAAAAATTGGCAAAACTTCAATAATTTATAAATAATTCAAATAAACTCCAAATTGAGCAAACTTAAAGGCATATGACTCATCTTAAGGTCTAATATTTATCAAAAATGTTAAGTTTCCAGAAATCAATCAAATTTGAAAAAGTAAACTTTTGGTCAAACTTAGTTCAAAATTAAGTCAAAACTTCAAACCTTCATAATAAAATATAGAAAATTCCAATTTCAGCGTACTTACTGTCTAACTGATTGTATTAAGGTCTAGTATTTTAATAAAATATTACCTTTCCATAAAACACTTTAAATCAAAAAGTCAACTTTTGACCCTTGAATTAAATCATTAAAATAATCCAGAAAATTCCAAAATTCAATAAATTATAAAAAATTCTAGAAAACATCAACTTAACTTTAAAACTAGCAACCAATAAAATTCAATTAAAAATTAATCAACCTTTAAACCTTAATCAAACTCAAATCATTTAATTATACCGGGTATCACTATGTAACCCAGGCCTACAAGGCTATTAAATTTGCCCCAAGAAAGGTGAAATAAACTTCACGGCCTTGGTGTGCAACAAAGGTGGTGTCCAACAAATAATTGAAACTAATTTTAAAATCAATTTCAAGTTATTAAGATTTAAACTCAAATTAAAACTTCTTTGAGCCTCTTAACAAATCAGAACATTAAACAACTTCAATTAAATAATCCTATTTAGGGCATATCTAACCCACACAGCCTCTTACACACACTTTAGATGGTTTGCTAGGACAACCAACTTTAGTCTTAGGCTAGGCCGATGTTTACTTTTCTGCTGTGTGCCGGGTTTTCGAGCTTTCACTGCATGCTATTTGCTAGTAATAGAATTGTTGTGATTGTTTATTTATTTACTAATTACACTCTGTGATGTGATTGATTATACGTTAGGTCTACCCCTAGATTAGGAATGATTTGTACTAATTCAATCTTATGCAGGTGGCCATGGTCATACAGGGCATTAAATAAAGGGGGCAATTAAATAATTAAGCTTTAAATTAACTCTATTTTCTACAGGCGCTCCAGAATGCTTAAGTCCCCCTTGAAAAATTAAAAGGGCATGGCCAAGTGTGGCTGGGTTGAGCATTTAAAATTTTAATATATTAACTTCTTGGGATATTTATATAACTGCTGATTATTAGGATAACCATGCAGGATTGAGTCTAGATTTTCAATTTTAAATAATGTAATTTGAGATGATATTTGAGTTGTAAATGTTAAGTGCTTTGAGATTGAGATGCTAAGCATCCAATTTGGAATCCAAAGAGGAAGGAACATCCCTTAGGGGAGAGTTCCTCTCCATTTGGAGATCCAAATTAGGATGCTTTTAGAATATCCAAAGAGAAAAGATAATACCCCTATTCAACGGGAGTTTCTTTTCATTTGGATACCTGGACCCGACGATCCAAGGAGTTCCAAGAAGACGAAGAAGAGAAGAATGAGAAGAATCTCAAATCTCAAAGTCACTTGAGTCTTAGGAGTAGAATCCAGGCTGTTGTCAGTGGTACCCGACCACTTTACTTTTCCTGTAGACCCTGGGTTGTATTATTAAAAGGCGCTTGCCTATGGACTTTCAATTTGAGTTTTAATTTAATTGATTTAATTAAATGTTGATTGTTTGATGTTGATTGCGATTAAGGACCCATATGCCTTTAGTAGTTTATTTGGCGATCTTGCATGTCGTATTTGATTTAGCCTGGAATCTGATCGGAGGCTCGTGAGGGTACGATCATGAACTACTTCTACTTTAACTAAAATTTAAAAACTTAAGGCTCAGATAAAAACTCTAACGCTTTTAAGAAGTCAGCCCAGACTCGCCGGGAGTTTTACATGCATTCATATTGACTTTTCTCTTCCGTCTTAGACACCTCCCCGCCTGCGGGTTTTGGTAGACCACCTGACCTATTAGGGTGTAGTTCTGTCATAGGGGATTTTGTGCAATCCCTAGGATAAAATCTATTTTTAAGCCTGATTTTAAAGTGCTTCATTTTGATTTAAGCATTTAATCGAGTCAACTAATATACATCGTTTTAGTAACTAATTAAATTTGAGTCTAATTCTTAATTGCATCTCTAGCTTAAACATTTCACCCAAAATATGTTAAGGGGCCAATTAAGATCTACTTTAGATGTCGGCCCCACTCTCCTTAAAACTAATCTTAAATAATATCTTTAACCACTCTTTCATAAAAGACTTAACACATAGTTTTCAAGCGCTTAGGTGGTTTAGCTGGCTTCCCAATCCAGGCCAGGGTAAGTCCAGGATTGCATTGCATTAGCTAAGATCCGGGTCACTGATTTTCAGTACCCAATTTTAGACTTAGGTTCTGAGACATATCTTCAATCCTAAGACCTCAACCTTCCAGAAATCTAATTCCCACTTTCTAATAAAATTGACCACTCAAACCTAAATCTCTTTCAATCAAATTTAAGCCCAACACTTAGAATAGGTTGGGGTATTTCTGAAGTAATTCAGAATCTCAAAACACCTCCTACCCTTCTTCCTTTGACTCCAGAAATAACTATTTAAATATGATCCAGTCCCTGTTGAATTTCCAGTCCCTTAACCTCCTTTGATATTAATCTTTAAAAATCTAAATAAAATTCGTATCCCTATTTTAATCGAGAGTATTCGTAGGAAATTTTCTGGTTTCCTACGATGTAACTACGAGGGCTTGCGCTAGTAGGAGATTTAGAAACCTAGACCTAATTTCAAAATTAAGCTTTTCAAAGCCCTCAATTAACTTTCTTTGGGAAAATCAAACTCGACGATCATTATCGTCATTTTCAAACTATCAATAGTGATTGATAACTTCTTTCTACGGAAGGATATATCAATTACTATCATAGATTTGATTGTGAGATCAATGATCTTCTTATCCAAATTATCGTAGTTAAATATCTGATTGAATACTCATTTTGACCCTTTGGGGTCATATGTAGTTCTTTCTCAAATTCAACTACGATAATCAGGATAAATTAAAGTATCTGAAATATGAACCTATTAGGGAATGATATGTTCACTCTTCGAGGTGATATATCATTCATAATAAGCATTCGATCTCAAAAATTAAAAATTCCAGAAATTAAATAATTCCCAAAGAAAATTAAACCTTTTCAAAACGAACTATCCTTTTCAATCAAAACAAAAAATGGTGACTCCGCTGGGGAAAATCTCTCTTTCCATCTTTAATAGCGCTACGAATTTTATTGCATCGGTAGTTTTGACTTCCTTTCTTCCGTTGGTCCCCCTACCCATTTCTCTCTTGGGTGAGTGTGGCCAACTCAATTAAGACATGTGAAAAGAGAGGTGAGTGTAGGAAACCTCCCTCCAAGCTGGGCTTTGACATATTACCTCCATGTTCATTGGTAGAGCAAAAGAGTCAAGCTAAGCTTTTTAAATTCTTCCTGTATATGTTGCAAACTTGCATGCGAATAAGTCTCTACATGCTAAGTTTCACAATTTACAGAAGATAACCTAATCTCAAAATTAAAGTTTCAAGCCTCCAACAAAAATGTACATTTCCAAATTTAGTTCAAAACTTCAACCTTTCTGGTATAGTCGGTCTCTGACATTTTATTCCTAAACAATTTCTTTGGATGAAAGAGTCAGGTCGACTTTTAAGAATTTCCCCCAAAATTTGTAAACCTTTATGTTCAATGCGAATTCAACACATTGAGTTTCAAAATAAGGGGGAGATTCTGCCGGATTTTTAAATTTTTCTTAAATTTCCTTCAAGATCTCTCAAATCAATTTTAATCGTCATTGTCATGTGTTTCCTATAACACTCTGTTATAGTTGAACGTATGCAATGTAAATCTAAAATTTATGTCAAATCTAAGCTTTGACATTTCACCACCAAATCACTTGGTGGGGTAAAAAGAGTCAAGCCTAGGTCTTTAGAATCTTTAGGCTAATTTTGTTAACCTGCATATTTGAATAAAATCAATGTCTTGAGTTTCAAAGATAGAAAGAAGGTCTATTCAGTTTCAACCTCAAATTCAAATTCAATCTTAAATCTTAATTTAATTCAAATTTGATTTCAACCTTGAATTCAACTTTAAATTTGATTAAGTCGGGTCTTTGACATTTCGACTCGAGTCAATTGGTGAAACAAAAAGATTCAAGCCTGATCCCTGGATCTTTCATATCAATTTTGTGCACCTACACGATTAAGTGAAACTCAACCTGTTGAGTCATAAAATTTGAAGAAAGGTCCATTCGATTTGAACCTCAAACTCAAATTTGAATCTAAATTGTATTTAAAATATAATTTCAACCTTAAGTTCAAATTTGATTCTAACCTTAAATTTAAAGTCAATTTTGAATTCAAATTCGAGTTCTAACTTTGACATTTTTGCCTCAAGTTAATTGGTGTAGCGAAAGTGTCGGGTTCAACCCTTAAGTCCTTGTCAATTCTACGAACCACTATTTTGAAGTTAAACTCAACTTGATTGAATTATCAAATTTTGAATAATATTAATCAAGTTTAAAATTCAAATTTAAATTCAAGATTAACTAATTCAAATCATTGTTGATTAATTTCAGGATTTAAGCACTCAAATGGCTGGGAAACTCATATTCTCCTTAGATAGAAACTTGATAGTCGAAGGAATCACTTCTGGTAATTTCATCCAATTTGAAATGCAATTCCAAGACTTCAAGTTATCAGTCGACGGAGAAGAAATGATTGATCTGTCTACCGGAATACGAAGGAACGTCCCCTTGGTTGAGATTACTTTAGGGTCAGGAGTTGACTCCCCCATCTCCGAGATGGAGGCTGTTGTCACCCCTTTACCCACTATATCTTCTACTGAAGAGGATAACAACCAGAATTCAATAATGATAGAAGAACTACCATCTCAATCGAAGATTGGATCAAGTTCTAGCACCCCTATCGCCAGTAAGAACAAAACGAAGAACTACCTCCGTAGAGTCAGAAAGAAGGCTGTTAAGGCCAGAAAGACTGCTGAGGCGAAAACCTTAAAGCACGTCAAGTCTAAGGCTACTAAAAATTTCGTTGCTCCTTCTACGTACCCCTTCCTTGGTGGAAATCATTCTCACCCTTCTCCTGTTTCTCAAAGGAAGGAGGTTGTAGATACGAGAGCACGATCTTCAATACATCTTATTGACTACTACATGGCGAGAATTAATCAAGCCAGAACTGAACAAACACTAGCACCAGGCCCTAGGCCCCCAATTGAAGGTTATAACACATCCACTCTACTAGATGATGTTAGGTCACGTTTCTATATGTGTCCCACTACATTAACTAGAGAGGAGGAGGTGTAGAAACCATTCATGGTGCCACTCTCCTAATTACTAAATCACTAGTAATGAGAGGGAAAATAATCTAAGATTATATCAGATAGTGATACCATCAAAATTCAACTTTCAACGGGGCCATATCGAGATAAATCTTTTGATTGAAATGATGCCACTAGGATAGTGCAGACTTCACAACAGTATCTCCCTCCAAGGAGATCATAGGAATTTAATTCCTTACTACTGGATCTTACCACCAAGATTTGTAATTTCTTTTTAAAGAAAGCTTCCAATTTCTCAAGTGTACCGATTTCAAATTTCAAGATAGTTGAGTTATCTTTTTTAATGAAAATTGACCTCTATTTTAAGTCTTAAGCAGGAGAAAGTTGTAGTTGACTCCACCAAATGTTTAAATGCCCCTCCCTCCCACCTCTTTTGTGGGATTGATTTAACTGTTGAACTAAAATTAATGTCAAACTTAAGTTTAACATTGAAATAAAAATCTTCTCAAATTTCTAACAATTTTCTATCTTAATAGATGTCTCTTGCGTGCTCAAAATCTGTTCAATGAATTTTAAAAGTTAAGCCAATATTCTTGTCAAAAAGATTGGGTCCTACCTAGAGGATTATTCTTTCTTGTATAAGAGAGTGAGTTTTCTTCTCTTGTACTTGAGATATAATCCCGGTATTAAATTTAAAGTAGGTGTAGCCTCTTCTCAAAATTAAAATAAATTCAAAAAGATGCGCGAATGTGCCAAAATTCAAAAAAGGAAATAGTGAAAAATGTACTATAAATCAAAAGATGTGCAATGTGCGCCACTAGAAAAAGAATGAAAGAGGCTCCCTTCTTCTAATCTCAAAAGACCCATTCAATCTTAAATTGCTTGATTTTAAAAATCTTGAATACAGAATTTTTTATTGTGCATCAATAATCTATCAAGATACAAAATCTCTCGTGCAAGAGAATTGAAAAGATCAAATTTCTTCACTCAACTTTAACCTCTTTGAAATTGATTTTAATTCAAAATATTTCACCGAGACCCCAGTTTAGTTTCTACGAAACTTAGTCTGGGTCAACAAAACCTAAATCCTTAAATCTTTTCAGGTTTACTGAAGTCACTCAAAATTTTCACTGTACTTCTAAATTTGCTTCCATTTGTCGTTCCAACAGGGTCCAAATACTTAGAGGAAGTTTTCCAATAAGAAGGATGAATCTACTACTCCTGATAAAAATTTAAATCTTGTCCTTGAGAAGTGTGTGTAAGTCCTTGTGCATAGGCATCTTTCCATCAAGGCCTTCTTTATAAAATTACACTCTATGCTGGGTGCTAGTTCAATCCCACTGGAGGAGTATTTATAACGCTGGAAATTGTCATTCACAATCAAACCACACCCTGTGCTGGGTCCTAGATCATTCTGATCTAGAAGTGTAGTTTCTTGAGCTGAGACTTGCTGTTTAAAATCAAACTCTAATTGAGCAGAGTGCTTGACTCCAATTCGAGGAGCTCAGGGGCATCAAATAAAAATCAATACATGCTCAACAAAGATTGAAAGTCTTTAAGTCACATTTGATTCGAGATACTGATAAGTTGTGTCACTTTAGAACTCCCCAAGTAGGAGACTTGGTCGTAGTCTTTTGGAGACCACTTTTGATTGAAAGCTTGAATCAATGTTGACCGGATCATTCATTTCAATGACGATCTTTGAGGAAGTTTCCCTTTGACTGATTAACCCTGAAGAATGCCAGCTAATATTTTTAAACATTGGGGAGGTTATTCAGGAAGTACCATGCCAGATGAGTGTCACACTTAAGATCAAATTCAAAACACTTTAAATTTAAAATCAAATTTAAATCAAATCTCAAAACTTTTGAAATTCAAAATCAAATTCAAACAAATCAAAATCGAATCAAACACAATCAAAATTCAAAATTCATAATCAAATTCAAGATGAATCAAAATCAAATAAACTTTAAATTCAAAACAAATCAAATTCAAAACACATCACAAATTCAAAACCCTTCAAATTCAAATTTGTCAAATCAAGTTTCAAATTCAAACATCTACAAATTCAAAAATCTTCAAATTTAAAATCATTCAAATCTAAAATTCCGGAATTCAAATCTGATCCTCTATGTAGAGCAAGTTTCCTCTATACATGATCATTCCAGACCCGATCCTCTATGTAGAGCAAGTTTCCACTACATATGATCATCCAGATCTGATCCTTTATGTGAAGAAAGTTTCCTTCACATATGATCATTCCAGACTTGATCCTCTGTGTGAAGCAAGTTTCCTTCCCACGTGATCATTCTAGACTCGATCTTCTATATACGATCATCCAAACTCGATCCTCTATGTGAAGCAAGTTTCCTTCACATATGATCATTCCTGATCCGATCCTCTATATAGAGCAAGTTTCCTCTATATACGATCACCCAGACTCGATCCTCTGTATAGAGTAAGTTTCCTCTATATATGATCATTCAGACTCGATCCTCTATGTAGAGTAAGTTTTCTCTACACATGATCATCCAGATTCGATCCTCTGTGTAGAGCAAGTTTCCTCTACACATGATCATCCAGACTCGATCCTCTGTGTGAAGCAAGCTTCCTTCACATATGATCATTCCAGATCTGATCCTTTGTATAGAGTAAGTTTCCTCTATATACGATCATCCAGGTCAGATCCTCTATGTAAAGCAAGTTTCCTTTACATACGATCACTCCAGACCTTATTTTGTGTGAAGTAATGCTTCCTTCTCACAGGATCATCCAGTCCTCTTTTTTTTAAGGATAGATATGAGTCATCATGCTTTCTCTCCTTAGGATTAGATCTTTTAGTGATGAATAACACCCTCTGCGGCACCATTCTAGTTTTAAAATTCAAAACTTTAAGCCTGATCTCCTGTAGGAAGCAATGCTCCCTTCCCATGAGATCATCCAGTTCTCTCTTCCTTAGGGTAGGTTCTTCTCCTTCTCTTAGGATTATACTCCCTAGTGATGGAATAAGTCCCCTGTGGCACCATCCTGGATTCAGCCTCAAATCTACAATCAAACTTTCTTTTCCTTAAGGTAAGGTTTTTCTTCCTTCCCTTGGGATTAAAATTCCCAGTGATGGAGTAAGTCCCCTGTGGCATCGTCTTGGATTTAATTCCAAATTGCAAAAAATCAAAATCTTCTTCCTAAGGTTAGAATTTCCCTTCCCTTAGGATTAGATCTACTAGTGGTAGAGTATGCCCCTCGTGGCACTACCCTAGTATCAAATGTCAACTCGATCCTCTACAGTTAGGAGCTCTTCCTTCCTATAAGATCATTCAACTTCCTTAGGGATAAATGTTCCTTCCCTTAGGACCAGATCTACTAGTGGTAGAGTACGTTGCCCCAGCACTATCCTAGTATCATTTCAAATTCAATCATCTAGGGTTAGGTTTTCCCCTTTCCTTAGAATCAAATTTAGGCTTGATCCTCTATAGTTAGGAATTTTTCCTTCCTATATGATCATCCAGACCTTCTTTTCCTTAGGGTTAGATGTTTCTTCCCTTAGGACCAGATCTACTATTGGTAGAGTACGTTGTCCCCAGCACTATCCTAGTATCAAATTCTAATTTGATCCTCTAAAATTAGGAATTCTTCCTTTCTATACGATCATCCAGACCTTCTTTTCCTTTAGGGGTATATTTTCTCTCTTCCTTTAGGAATAGATTTACTAGTGGTAGAGTACGCCCCTCGTGGCACTACTCTAGTTTCAATTTCAAACTCAATCTTCTAGGGTTAGGTTTTTCTTTTCCTTACAATCAAATCTAGATTCAATCCTTTATGGTTAGGAGTTTCTTCTTCCTATAGGATCACCCAGACTTTCTTCTCCTTTAGGGATAAACTCTTCCTTTCCCTTAGGACCAGACCCACTAGTGGTAAAGTATGCTTTTCCTAGCACTACCCTAGTATCAATTCAAACTTAATTCCCCAGGGATAGACTTTTCATCCCCATAGGATCAAAACTCTAGACTAGACCATTTTATTCAGTCAACGCCAATATGTGCAATAGAACTTCATTCTATTACACATATTGGGAGTCCATTTATTGACCTCATTTTTGTATGAGGTAAGTAGGACCAATCCAGACTTTAGGATCTTTCCAATCCTTAGAATTAATATTGACCCTAGGATCAATCCGATCTTAGATCAATCCAAACTTTAATTTCAATCCAGATTCAAATCAATCTCAATTCCATATTAATTTTAAACTCAATTCAATAAAACTCCAGACTAACCTAGACTCTAGGATCCTCCTAGACCTCAGACCCTAGGATCTATTCTAGACCCTAGGATTCTGCCAGACTCTAGATCATATGATCATCCTAGACCCTAGGATTCTTCCAGATCCATCTAGATCTTAAAATCATTCTAGACCACTAGACCCTAGGATTTCCAAACCCTAGGATCTCCCTAGAATTCAGACTTTAGGATCTACTCTATATCCTAAGGCTCTTCTAGACCCTAAAGCCCAGGATTTCCTAGATTCTAGAGACCTCCTAGATCCTAGACTTTAGGATTCTCCCAAACTTCAGATCCTAGGATCTACCCATATCTTAGACTTACCCAGACTCTAGATCAATCTAGGTCTTAGGATTCTCCTAGACCTTAGATCTATCTAGACCTCAAATCTATTCAAACTCTAGAACAACCCAGACTTTAAATTAATCTATTCAAGACTCAAATCAATCCAGAGCTTGATTTAATTCAAACCCCTGACCAATCTTGATCTTTAAACAACCCAGATCCAATTACCACAGCCTTTGACCTGACTTTAATCCTATCTAATCATCTATAATCACCCAAATGATTGTAAATGATTTAGGTAGTTCAAACCCTATCATTCAAACTCAAAATCCAACTTAAAACCAGAAATCCAGATCAAATTCCAAGGCCAAAGGTCTAAGTCCTGAAAACCTTTTCCAGCCAACCTTTGAATACTTTAAAACCCCAGTCAAATGACATCTAAATCAGAGTCTATCAATTGAACATTGATAAGACATGTCTCTAGATTCTATCCTCCAAATTTAAGCTCATTCTGAGGTCTCTAACATCAAAAATTGGATTGAAATTCAAAGGCTATAAAATCTTTAAATATTTACGGCATATGCCACTAGACCTACTACCTAGTGGATTTTAATCTTGGAGCTCGATCCAAACCCTTTGATCATATCCATACCATTAATCATGACTTTTTAAGCTTTAAATTATATTTTGATGAATTTAGTTTGACCCCTAGTTGACGAGGGGTCAAAATGACAAAAATATCCCTTAAGGGGAATTTTGAGGTTTCTTAAAATTTCAATACAATCTTTTTAAACTAATCATGGGAATTTTCTCCAATGCATTCTAAATATCATTAGAAATGCATTGGACCCAAACCCTAGCCCTTGGTCTACCTGGTTGACCAAGTCAACCTAGGTTGACCAAATAACCCTTTAAGGGTTAAATGAGCCAACTCAACATTTATGCCCAAATCAAATCATTTGAACCCTCAAATACATTCCAAAATATCTCATAATCATGATCCAAATGTTTCTAAATTTTATTTTCGATTAAATCCTAGCTAGCTTGACTAAATCACCAAGTCAAACTTGCCAAAATTTAGTCAAACCTCTTTCCATACATACATATACATCCAAATCTTGAATCCTTAATCTCAAGCCATATTTAAATTAATCAAACCAGCTCATAAAACCTTCTTTTATGCCACATAAGCATATTGACTAGTTTAACTAGTCAAAGATTCAACTAAGTTAAATTTGAATGCTTAGGTGGCTTTGCCACCTTGGCAAGTCAAAATTTTCTAATAATTCCAAATCCTCATGCAAGTTGATGGCTAGATAGAATACATGATAGCACCCTAAGCCTCCCTCTCTCTCTCTCTAATCAAGACCAAATAATTATTGAAATGAAGAGATAATGGCTTAGCTCACTCAAAGCTTTGCCATTATCCTCTCTCTTCCAAATTCCCAAATTCCAGTAATATCTATCTGATTCTAGCTCTTCCCCAGCTTCTTTAGCCATAAGAGAAGCCTCCCCAAGCTTTTCCCAAGTTGTTGCAAGCCTAAGGAGCCAAATCTGAGAAGAGAGAGAGAGAGAAGGAGAGAGAAAGGATAATTATATAGTAGATCTCAAACCAGCCATCAAAAGCTTTTGGACCCTTGAAGAAAGTTGTAGAGGACTTCTCAAGATTTCCAACAAGCCTAAGAACATCAAAATCTGACTTCTGGATTATAAGCTATCTTCATTTTAAGTTATATGATCAAACCTTAATTTCTCCCAAATCACAATTCATGGAGCCTTGAAATTCCATGGGTTGAAATATTTGTGTATCTAAATCCTACATTTTAAATTTCATCAACTTTGGACGGTTGGATTGAAAGTTATGGGCAATTGAATTTGTAGTTCATTTTGAACTGCGCGATCGGATGGCCCTGATCGCGCCACATCATGCACCCTGCACAGTTCTGCTCAAATTGAATAAACAAATTTAATTAAATGCACAGAACTTCCAAAATTCATAGAAAATCCATTTCTTCACAATATTTTGTGTTCTATGACTCGTTGGAAAGCTCTTGAGCTCTATTATTTATTAAAATTAAAATAAAAGTATTTTGACCACTGTATAATGGTTTATTTGGGTTTGTTTGAAATCCAAAATTTGTAATTTTCTCATTATCCAGTGATCAAACTAAGGCCAAATTTTGGCGAAATACTTTTGAGTATCTTAGGCATATGCTGTATTTTTCTTAGGACCAAATGCTCAATGGATATCTGTGAGATGAATTTTCAAAGTAGTGGGTCCATTTTGGACCCAAAACTTTAAAAATTTATAACTCTCCAAATTGCTAGAATTAGGTTATCTGTTTGCTGTGGTATGCATGTATATGTCTCAGGGTTAGGTGACCAAAATTTCAACGGGAACATATCTTTCATAGTCCATATGATCTGGAGAGTTAATTTCACGTTTCTCCTCTACTTCAGGTTTTTCTTCTATCATCTTTTAGGTGAAGCCACTACCAGAGAAGCAACTTCCTCCTTAGGTCTCCAGATCTTCTTCTCAGCTGATGTTGGAGAGAGTTGGCTTGATGATTCCAACCGTCCTACATCCGGATGAGAAGACGAAGAAGGACCCGTAGAGGGGTGCCTATCTATCCGGGGAGAAGAGTGGACACGAGAGAACCGCTGAACCTTTCTAACTTCTTGAGGTGTCATGGAGGAAGGAGACAACTGACGACTAGTTTTCTGAACAACATACTGAGTACTCTTGGATTTTCTCGACACATCAGTCAAAACAATACTGTCTGTCTTTCTATGAGATTTCCTCGGTTCCCTAGGGTATCCATGAGTGAGTGCAGAGATTGCAACAGGTTTGAACTTTCTTTTGCTATCTCTTGCCCTCGACTAACCCACTACCCGGGCTCCAGTATTCTTCTGACTCGATGCTTCTTCTTCTATCTTTTCATTAATCATCCTTTTCATATTTCTCAAAAACCTTTCCTTGGTTTGGAAATGATTATCTGCACACTCTTGGACTATTGCCCTTACCATATTCTGAATGTGTGTTTCCTTATCTTTGACTGGCTCAGTGACAGACTTTCTAACAGCAATAGGAACTGAACGAGCAATCTTCCTCACATCTTCCTCTCCATCAGCAGCGGAGAGAAGATGGAACCTACTACCACTAAGATGTGGAGAGGTAGGAGGAGTTTGCTCATTCTGACTTGATAGTCCCAATTTTTCCATTCTCCTCTTTGTACGACAATTTTTATTTCTCCTCTGAGTTTTAATCATAATCGTCGACATGTTAGAAGAGGAACCTATTTCAAACTTGCTCGGAGCACTGAAAGGAGTAATACTGTCTGCTACGACAACTGATTTGAGTTTCTGATCCTGGCTAGGCTGTTCAATTCTAGCAAACACTGAGGGCCTAGGGGCTACAGGGGCAATCTGAGACCCACATCCCAAAGTGAACTCTAGAACAGGCTTCTGGTTTGCAATTTCAGCAGGTGGGACAATAGTGAACTCAGGTCCACTAACAGACAACTGCAAATTCTCAAATCCTTTTTCAAATTTGATTATACTTCCGTCAGCAAAAGGATTGTAGGCCAAGTTCATATTATCCGACAAGGAAAAGATTAGTTTACCCGTCATTTTTCTTGAAATTTAAGAAAATTTTTGAATTAGTTTTCTAAATAAATTATTTTAATTGCAAAAGTTTAATTGACCCAACCAAATAATTTAAGTCTTATCTCAACGCATATATATATCGAGTTATATTAAAATATAACTGCAATACATAATGTTGAGATAAGAATGAATATTATTTAGTGTTTCAATTTTCACTCTAAGAATTTGGACCCAGTGCTAAGTCAAACATCAAGCTACAATAAAAATGTAACTGCAACGTTCGAGTTAGCACGTAGGGATTTTATTTCCTGATTATTTAGACAAAAAGGTCATTAAAGGAACTTCCCGTCGATATTTTGACGGGGGTCCAAAATAAGACCTCTATAATTTTTTTAGATACCGGCCAAATTATTCACGAGTGAAATGAATAATATAACCGGCGGAAGAAAGGTAGTTACAACCCATGCCAAGCACAAGTATACTATCGATGTAAGGGTATGAATCACTGCTAAAGATGGAGAGAGGATTGATCCCCAGCGGAGTCGCCAGAAAAACCTTGGTGGGAAAATTTATGTCACCACGTAGATTTTGTGTTCTCCTGTTTTGTAATCGAATACTGCATTAAGAATAAAGTACAGTCTCGGGAGACTGACACAATATTCTATAATGGATTCAACATCAAAATAGGGTTTTAGAAAATAATATTTCTATAGTCAAACACAATTCTATGAATAACATATCATCTCGAGAGATGAACATGAAATTCTGTAAAATATATTTAAAAAAATAGAAATATAGTTTTGAAAAGTTCATCCATTCTTTTATTTAGGTGTAATAAGGAGAATATTGTATCATCTGAAAAGACGAACATAACATTCTTCAAAAACACCCAAAAGAAAGAATTGCTTTTATAAAAGTCATCATTTCTAAAATCGAATATAATAAATAGAATATTATATTACCTGGAAAGATAATAATAATATTCTATAAATATATTTAAAATTAGAAATGAGGTTTTAAAATATGTCTGCGTTCCCAAAGATTTTTCCCTTGTTTTATAAGAATAAAATAAGGTTTATTTTAATCTGGGGTTCTCAAATCCCTATAGGGGCAAGCCCCTATAGTTAATTACATCCTAGAAGCGGTACTCCTAAGAAAACTCTCGATTAAAGCAGTGATTTCGTACCCTTTGATTACAAAGTAGAAGACAAGGAAAGAAGTAGGAATTTTCAAGGAGAAAACTCAACATTGAACAGTTATTAACGAGCCAAAGGAATAAAAGTAGGAGATGCCGGATTCTGAGAAGCTCAGAGGCAACCTTAATCTACCCTATGTTGGGCTTTACATTTTAAGGGAGAAATTTTTAGGTTTGAGTTGACATTTTATTAGAAATTTGGGATTTTATTCCCGAAGGGTGAGGACTTAAGATTTGAAAATCTGCCTCAGATCCTAAGTCTAAATTGGGTACTATAAAGTAGTGACCCGAACCTAGCTAATGCAGTGCAAATCTGGACTTACCCCGGCCTGGATTGGGGAGCCAGCTAACCACCTAGGCGCTTCAAATCCATGTGTCCAGTCTATTATGAAAGATGGGTAGGGACGTTATTTAAGTTTTGAGGAATCGGGGCCGACATCTAAGACAAAACCTAATAGGCCCCTTTACTTATGTAGGGTAAATGATGCCTAGGAGCATAATGCAATTAAAATTTTAGACTCTTTTAATTTGTATCTAATGCAATGCATGTTAATTGACTCAAATGCATACAATGATTTATGAAGCAGTTTTAAAATCAGGCTTAGAAAATAGATTTTTTCCTAGAGATTGCACAACATCCCCTTGACAGAACTGCACCCTAATAGGTGAGGTGGTCTGCCAGAACCTACAGGCGGGGAGGTGCCTAAAAAGGAAGAGAAAGTAATAATATGCTTATGCTGACTCTCGGCAGTCCGAGCTTACTTCTTAGATTCGTTAGAGTTTCTATGTGAGCCTAAAAATTTTATTTTAAATTTCAAGTAGAAAAAGTTTATCGTGGTCCTTACCAAAAAATACTCCGATGCGTATCCAGGCTAAAACAAAACAAGGCATGCAAGAGTCCTAAAAAAAGCTAGTGCACAAACAATGTAAACACTCAAATTAAATTATCCAAAAATATAATGTCCAATGTCTAGTTTATTTACAACCCAGGGTCTACTGAAAAAGTAAAGTGGCCGGGCACCATTGACAACAAACCCGGATTCTAATCTTAAGACTGACGCAAGTGATTTCAAAATGGGATATACTTTTCTTCTTATCTTCATTTCTTCATTTTCTTCATCTTCACTTCTTTGTCTTCTTTCCTTTACAAGCTTCTTGGATCCGCTATGAGCTCCTTGGGTCCGCCGGGCCTGGATATCCAAATGGAAAGAAACTCATCCCCGAAGGGGTATTTTCTTCTCTCTTTGGATGTTAGAACCACCCTAACTTGGCTTTCCAAATAGAAGAGAATACTCCCTTAAAGGATATTCTCTTCTCTTTGGATTCCGAGTTGGGTGTGATATCCCACTTTTGAATCACTTTCACAACATTTGACTTTAACAAATAAATGCATTTACATTACATTCCACAAAGAAAAAGAAAATCTAGACACACCTGCAAGGTTATCCTAGACATTTATAATAAAATCATTCCCAAGCAGTTATATATTCATATTAAATTCATCAGCCTCACTTGGCCATGCTCTTTTAATTTTAAGGGGGCTTAGCATTTTCTGAAGCACCTGCAGAAAATATTGTTAATTTAAATCTTTAATTTGCCCCCTTTTTATTTAGCCCTGCATGAGCATGGCCACCTGCATAAGATTCTGTGAGCATCCAGATCAGTCCTAACCTAGGGGTAATCTATCGCCCATCACATCATATCACAGAGAGCAATAAAAGTAAACAAACACTCAATGTCAATCATACAAGCATGCAATGAAAACCGAGAAAGCCCATCACACAACAGCAAGAAAGTAAACACCGGCCTAACCTAGAGCTAGAGTCGGTTGTCCTAGCAAACAAATCTAAGTGTGTGCGGTAGGCTGTGTGGTTTGGATGCATCCTGAGTTTACTTTTAGTTAAAGTTATCTAATTGATTGAAATTGATTTTTTGAAGGGTCAAAGGGAATTTTAGTTTAGATTTAAGTTTTAATATCTTTACTATTTTGAATTTTGTTTTAAATTGAATTTTGATTGTTAAAGTAGATTAATAGGATTTGTTCTTTAGTGTATTTGAATTAACCATTTTTTTTATTTAAATTATTTAATTAATGATTTGTTGAAATTTTCTAATGATTTATTAAATATTTTTGAATGTTTTGTTAATTTTAAATCATTTATTGAAATTTTGATTGACTTATTCAAATGTTAATGTTTTATTAAAATTTTAATGATTTTATTTAATTTGTTAATGATTTATTAAATTGTTGATGATTTATTGAAGTTTGAAAAATTTTATTTAGTTATTATTTGATTATAAGATGATTAACACATTAATTAGATTCAATTTTATTTTTATGTTCAAATTTAATCTCCTAGTGTTATGTGTGTTAATTATGACTTAGTTATTAGAGGTTATGTGATTTTCGTATATTTTTTATTTGGATTACCATTAGTATATTTGAAATTCTCACTAATTGATTACTTAAGTTTAATTAGACTTGATTAAGGTTGTATTAATAACATACAATAATCCTAAGGGGAGTGTTACTAAGTTTTCTATGTTATGTATTTCTACCCTAAAGTGTGTATGCATCCTAAGTCTAAGTTCTCTAGGACTCAATCCTTAATTTTTGTCCTTAGATGTCACTAATGTTATATGGAACGAAAAGAATTTTGCTGTCACTAACCCTTAGGACTTTTGCGCACGTGTAAAGAGGTTTAAGGATCTAAAATAGAATAAATAATCCTAATAAAATTGAAGTTGCTATAGGGACCTAGAGGGGAGGAGTTCGCACAAAACACACCACGGCCTCCTAGGGGCTTTCTAAGTTTTAAGAAAACTTACAACACCAGGGGCTATGACCCGGTGGATTTCGCCCGTAGCACCTCTACCCGGTTGGATAGAGGCGACTGACACCTTTAATTTGCTTCCTCTTGTTCACTTGATTGGTATCGTTCCTTGTAGTTCATGCAAATAAAGACAAGAAAATAGTGGTTAGAAGCACATTTAATAATTATTAATGAAATAATTGAAATTTACTAAAAAAATAAAACGTACCATTCTTCGGGCTTGAAGGCCGGCACAAGCTGTCTACCTTTTAAATTGTTCCCTTTTGAAAGCATACTATTTATTTTTCCAACATTCACCTCGAGGCACAAGAAGGGAGAAGTAGAAGGAAGAGAAAGAGAGGGTAGAGAGAGAGAAAGAGGGGCATTACTCTTCAACACTTTCACTTTCTAAAAGATACATATAATGCAATTTATCTTTCACATAACAATTTTACCTTTCCTACACCCACAAGTTTCCCCATTCAAAATAAACTCAATCTACTATACTAAAGAAAGCATCACTGCAACATATAAGTTCCCATAAATCCTTCCAACAATAATAATGAGAAAGGACAATTGATGCCACCTAACTCTTTCCAAAGACTCATGAAAACTCTCCATGTAAAGCATACACACTTGCATTTGCACCACACATGTCACTTCTTAGCTTGCACACAAAGAACACTTTCACAACACATAGAATTCCCAACACATTTCATTTTCCCACACAACACCTTTCAACACACATTTCTCATTTTCAAAATCACAATTTACCTTTCAAAATATACACCTTTCACCCTTCAACATACACACGTGAATCGCCTTTTCTTACCAAATTAAACACTTTGCTTTTCATCTTCCTCACATAACCATTTCTCAACACACATACACTTGTCAAAACACTTTACCTTTCCAAAATCTCTTTTCCCCATTCAACGTTCATACATTTACAATTGAATCACAAAACACAAATATGCTCTCCAACATTTTCCCTTTTCGACTTTTCATACATTTTTAACTTCCAACACACTCACTCGCAATTCATTTCCCAAAATATGCATACATTTCACTCTTTACAAATGTCACCCTCCACATAAATCACCTTTCTGAATAATATACACAATTTCACATTTCAAGACATATACTTTCACCTTCCAAAGGTCACGAAAATCACTTTTTAAAACATACACATTCACCTCTCAATATATACTTATCAAAACACATAGCTTTTCAAAATTATATGCCTTACTTTCCAACACATTTTTTTTTTTAAACATATACGAACTACCTTTCAAAAGACATGCTCATCAATATAGTTTACCATTCGAAAAACCAAACACCTTACCACTTAAAGATCACATGCCTAACTTTTTTCATTTAAACATGCATTCTTCAGTTTCCAAAATCACAAATTCACTTTTTCACCTTTACACACGCTTTACTACTCAAAATATACACACTTTATCTTTCAACGTCACAAACTTCATTTGAGCAAAACGATATAAAATTCACTTTTCCAAACCCCTTTCTTTTCCCAAAAAAAAATGAGAAGAAATCATACATATATAAAATGAAACATCACTATGCACACATCTTACTCCCATAATCAACATTGTCTAAATTCAAACTTACACTTCTCACCTCATTACAAACCCAACTTGCAACAAAAAGAAACTGATGTGATATAGAAAGATAGGCATTGAAATTTATATGTAATAGATAAAAATACATTTCCATTCTCCATGCAGGTATGTTTTTAAAGCATCCATGTTTGCAAAGTTCTTTACATAACCAAAATTTATATCAATCCTTCATAGACATTAGTGCAAACGTCTTTCATGCATTTGTTAAAAGATAATATAACTTTCCCAAAAACTGAACATGAAGCTTTAGATTGCCTATTATATGGTATATATATATATATATATATATATATATATATATATATATATATATATATATATATATATATATATATAATCCTACAGATTTTGTATATGACATTTAAATTCCACACACCAAAGACCGAATCGTATAACTCTTCATTGTATGATTCACTTGATAAATCAGCCCCTCATTATTGCTTTCTTGAGAAGGAAAGAAAGAATGAAAGATACATTTGCTCTAATTTTCTAAATAAAGAAGAAGAACGTAGAAGGGAAGAAGAAGAGGGATTTTAGGAGATCTTTCAAAGAGTCCTTAGATCTCAACAAATGCAGGAAATAAATTCCTCATTTCTTCCCTCATGAAACCAAGAACTAGAAAAAATTAATAGAGGGAAAGAAGTAGAGGAGAAGAATCGGGAAGAAGAGAAGGTTTACCACTTCCTCTTACCTTTGGCCAAATAAATGGCAGCGGAGAGGGGTTCGATCAGGGTTAGGGCCTGCGACGTCAGGCTGCGGTTTTCACAAATCAGAGAGCAGTGAGGGGGGGGTCCGTTCGGTTCTTAGAGTCCTTCTTGCGAACTAGGAGAGAGTGACCGCTTCGGGGAGTTTCGCCTGAGGGCTCTTGCGAACAAACTAGAGAGAGGGAGCGGGGTCTTGCAAGGGCAGAGGAGGCGACGGGCTGGGGGGTTTCTCACGCGAGAGAGTGAGAGACGGGGTTGGGGCTTCTTGCGAACTGGAGCAGACGAAGAAAAGGGCGGAAGTTCCGAACTGGGAGGAGACCTAGCGGCTTGCGAAAAAAAAAATGAGAGAGCAGTTGCCAATGAGGAGGAGTTTTTTTTAATCGGGAGCCTAGGTCTTCTCATTTTGCGAATGAACCAGAGACGGAGAGTGGGGAGGCGATTCGGGTAGATAGGAGATAGTGGGGGGGGGAGGCGGTTTGAAATGGAATTGATAATTTAAACAATTATTTTGAGTTAGATTTTAAAATTAGAATAGTTTTAAATGATTAACTTTATCCCATTTTATGCTGATTTGATTTCAATTTGTTTGAGATGAGTCGATGTGGGCTAATCGGGCTTGTCGGCATTAAATTGAACTCGATTCTAGTTGATTTATCTAAATATAGAGTTGGTTCGTGTCGACCTACTTCGAGACGAGCTAATTTAATTTAAAACATGTTAAAATTGAATAATTTTGATTGGATTGATCCCGATTTAAACAATTTAGATTCAATTAATGTCAAATTTAATGAATTTAATTTTTGATTGATGTCAAAATAGCTTCATTTGATATCTAATTAATTCCAATTAGCCCGAAATGGGTATGTATGGTCGATTGAACCTGTCGAGTTGAAATTGAACTCAAATTGAGCTCAATTAATTCTAATGACGTTCGATTACACTATCATGATTAAAATCAAATTGGATTTGGGTTTAGTTTGGAGTTGAATTGGATTTGGATTGAATTGATTTTAATGTAGGTCGAGTTATGAAGTCGAGTCGATGCTACGTCATTAGGCGTCCACCTAAGAGGGAATCCTGAAGGTGAAGTCTACACTAGGCTACGAAGACCTAGGTACTAGAGATTTGATTAGGGGAATATTGGCCTCGAATAATGAGGTCAACAAATGGACCCCCAATAGGCATGATAAACTTGCCAAAGTTTATCGTGCGTATTGGTGTTGACCGAAACGATCAACTAGATCCAAAATTGAAATTGAAAGTCTAAGTATATGAATTAAGAAGATTTGAGCTTTGATAGAAAATGATAATGAAAAGTTTGTGAAAGATTTGAGTTGATTAATATAAAGATTAGGAAGGTTTGATTGATTTGAAAGTTAAGGATGACTTTAGCAAATAACAACTAATGAGATTAGCATCATTTAATAAAGCCAAATATATGGAAAAATTGAATGTAGTGATTTAAATGTAATTTGATAGAAAGAAAGAAATTTTGAAAGTGATTTGAATGTTGTTTGATATGAGTTTGAACGTGATTTTGATAAATCCAAAGTTTTCTTTTAAATCAAGAGAAATGATGCCACTAAGTGAACGCTTATATCTAATTCTGAGAATGGCTGCCGTAAGAGTGGACTTAAGTCAAAAGTCAATAGGATGCCGTAAGAGCGGGCTTAGACCTAAAGTTGCATTTAATCAGGATGGCTGCCGTAAAAGCGGACTTAAGCCAGAAGTCGATAGGATGCCGTAAGAGCGGACTTAGACCTAGAGACAGATTTAAAATTTGATGGCTGCCGTAAAAGCGGACTTAAGCCAGAAGTCAGTAGGATGCCGTAAAAGCGGACTTAGACCTAAAGACAGATTTAATCAGGATGGTTGCCGTAAAAGCGGACTTAAGCCAGAAGTCGATAGGATGCCGTAAGAGCGGACTTAGACATAGAGACAGATTTAAAATTTGATGGCTGCCGTAAAAGCGAACTTAAGCCAGAAGTCAGTAGGATGCCGTAAAAGTGGACTTAGACCTAAAGACAGATTTAAATTTGATGGCTGCCGTAAAAACGGACTTAAGCCAGAAGTCAGTAGGATGCCGTAAAAGCGGACTTAGACCTAAAGACAGATTTAAAATTTGATGGCTGCCGTAAAAGCGAACTTAAGCCAGAAGTCAGTAGGATGTTGTAAAAGCGGACTAAGACCTAAAGACAGATTTAATTAGGATGGCTGCCGTAAAAGCGGACTTAAGCCAGAAGTCGATAGGATGCCGTAAGAGCGGACTTAGACCTAGAGACAAATTTAAAATTTGATGGCTGCCGTAAAAGCGGACTTAGACCTAAAGACAGATTTAAATTTGATGGCTGCCGTAAAAGCGGACTTAAGCCAAAAGTCAATAGGATGCCGTAAAAGCGGGCTTAGACCTAAAGACATATTTAAACAGGATGGAAACTTTTAGTGAAAATCTGATTTCTTTAAGATTTTAAATCTTCCCTTCATCACAAATGGCATTAACAACTTGCAAATATTCTATTAGATGTTCAAAAGCTTTTGTATATGCCATTTTCTAGAAGGGAAGAGAAAACCATTCAAAAGAATGAGCTTGAAATTTCTGGATTGAAAATTTTGCTTTCTCCTTTATTATAAATGCTCTTTATAACTTACACATAATCCACTGGGGATCATATTTTTTATATCGAATCATCATAAGTGAAGAAATGAAATAAATAAAAGGACAATTCTACAGTAAAGTATAGAACATCTCAATTATTTCAAATTTTGAAATCTTTCAATTTTGATTTTCAAACATATAGAAACTATTTGGGCCCAGTGTATGTCACATTCATAAGCTTTGAGAACAATGTGTATGCTGAAAATTTTGTAATTTTATTGTAAATCTTCATAACGACGTTATTACACATAGTATTTCTTAAGATACCGCCCATTGATAGGCAACATAGGACGATCACCTTTACAATCCGCTAATTGGTAAGAGCCCCCTTGGTAGACTTTCTCCACCACAAAAGGACCTTCCCATGTAGGCTCAAATTTACCACCAAACCTTCGATGAGTTAGGATAGGTCTACGTAAAACCAACACCAACTCTCCTACTCGAAAGGTTTTAGGACGGACCATTTTGTCATGTGCTTGAGCCATACGGGATTTATATAACTCGAGGTTCTGTTGAGCCTGCAATCGCTTCTCTTCTAAACCTTCGAGTTCTTCTAAATGAAGTCGGGCGTTCTGTTCAGATGTAATACTATTGTTAATTGTAACCCTTAGAGAGGGAAGTTATACCTCTAAAGGGAGAATAGCCTCAGCCCCGAAGACTAAAGCAAACGGTGTAGACTGAGTTGGGGTTCTACATGTGGTTCGGTAAGCCCACAAAGCCTCCCCTAACTTTTCGTGCCACTGTCGCTTATTGTCCTCCATGATTTTCTTTAGAATTCCTACTAACATCTTATTGAAGGCCTCCGCCAATCCATTCGCCTGTGGGTAGTAGCTTGTGGAGTATCTCCAATCAATATTGTGACGTTTAGTGAAATTATTCAATTTAGTGCTCTTGAAGGAGGGACCATTGTCGGATATAACTCGACGAGGAATGCCAAATCGATATACAATATGGTCTCAAAAGAATTGGAGCACATTATGAGTTTTGACTTCTCGTAGTGGAACAGCCTCCGCCCATTTTGAGAAGTAGTCTGTTGCTGCTAGAATGAAACGGCGACCTTTAGAAGAGGGAGGATCGATAGGGCCAATGATGTCCGTGCCCCAACTTTCAAAAGGCCATGAAGCAATTGTTGGATGCAGAACATTAGGAGGTTGATGTAGAACTACACCATGCACTTGACACTGGTGACAACGACGTGCAATGGACATACAGTCGTCAATCATTGAAGGCCAGTAATATCCTAGTCTCTTGATTTTCATCTTCATTTTGGGGCCAGATTGGTGGGCACCACACAATCCGGCATGTACCTCGGTCACGATCCTTTGGGCTTCTTGTTTACTAAGACAACGTAGCCACAATTGATCGAAAGACCGGCGGTACAAAATGCCATTCATCAGTGTGTAAGAAAGAGCCCTTCTCTTAATTTGATCTGCGGCAGATTTCTCTCGAGGGAGTTTGTTTTCTTGCAAATAGTCAATGAAAGGTTGTCTCCAGTCAACCGTATCATCATCAATGGCAAGAACAATCTCTCCCTCGGAAGGAAACTTTTTATTGATGTATTCCAAGTCTATAGGAGACAAGATCTTACGACCTTGAACTTCTATGGAAATGGACTCTTCTTCTATACAAGCTAATTCCTTTGCGAGCTTTGCAAGGGCATCTGCCATAGAATTTCTTCCACGGGGTATCCTATATAAGGTTACGCTCGAAATCTGCTCGAGAAGTTTTATAGTGTACTGACGGTACGGAAGAAGTTTAGGTTTCAAGACTTTGTAAATACCAGCAACTTGATTGATGATATGTTGTGAATCTCCAAAGATCTTGATTTCTTTAATTTCCATTGATATTGCTAATTCTATACCAGTTATTAGAGCTTCGTATTCGGCCTCATTATTAGTACAAGGCTCTAATAAATGGTAAGAATAACGCAACAATCCTTTTTCAGGGGTTATGAAAACCAACCCATTACCGGCTTTCCCTGGGATTATCTCCTGGGGTTCCCCAATCCTTTGTGAAGATGCGACACCATCAAAATATAATTCCCAAGTATTTCCTTCCTGCTCCTCTAAACTCATAATTTGTTCATCAGGGAGATCGTCATTCAGAGGGGACTCAGCAGGGATCGGGGGGTGCTGCTAAAAAATCAGCCACGGCTTGACCTTTGATAGCACGTAATGGTATAAATGTGATATCAAATTGGAGTAGAAACATTGACCACTTCGCTAAATGCCCTGACAACGTTGGACGAGTCATCAGGTATTGGAGTGGATTGACTCTAGAGATGAGATTGATTTTATGAGCTAACATGTAATGCCTTAATTTTTGGGCAGCAAAAATCAAAGCCAAACAATGTTTCTCAATAGGCGGATAATTAGCTTCAGTTGGTAGAAGTCGTCTACTCAAGTAGTAAAGTGCATTCTCTTTTCCTTCCTCATTAGTTTGGGCTAACAAGGCGCCAAGAGAACTGTCTAAGGCTACGGTGTAAAGTATTAAGGATTTTCCAGGGATAGGAGCTGCTAAAACTGGTGGTGTTAACAAATACTGTTTTATACTTTCAAATACATTTTGGCACTTTTCATCCCAATGAAATCGGGCATCTTTCTTACACAAAGCAGCGAATGGTTGACACCTACCAGGCAAGTTGGAAATGAATCTTCGTAGGTATGCCAACCTACCTTGAAGAGATCTTAACTCGGTAAGACTTTTAGGAGGTGGCATATCTAGGATGGCTTTTATTTTGGAAGGATCAATTTCTATGCCTCGGTGTCTCACTACGAATCCTAAGAATTTCCCTGAAGTAACTCCAAAAGCCCATTTCAAGGGATTCATCTTTAGATCGTAGCGGCGCAACCTTTCAAAAATGATTCTCAGATCATGAAGGTGGTCTTCCCTTTGATGACTTTTGACTACTAAATCATCGATATAACATTCCACCTGTTTGTGTATTAGATCATCGAAGATTCGGGTCATAGCCCGCTGGTAGGTTGCACCAGCGTTCTTAAGTCCAAAGGGCATGACTTTGTAACAGAAAATCCCTATATGTGTTCTGAAGGCAGTGAATTTTTCATCTTCATGAGCCATCTTGATTTGATTATATCTAGATGAACCATCCATAAAAGAGAAAATTGCATGCTCAGAGGCGATGTCTACCATGAGTTCCGGTATAGGCAACGGGAACTCATCTTTTGGACAAGCCTTATTCAGATCCCTATAATCGATGCATACGCGAATTTGACCATTCTTTTTCTTTACTGGGACGATGCTAACCAACCAAGAGGGATATTTTTCCTCTCGAATAAAGCCTGCATCGATTAGTTTTTTGACTTCAGTCACTACTTGTTGTTCAATTTCTAAGCGCATGCGTCGTGGGGCTTGCTTGATAGGGATCATGTTAGGTTGAATTTTAAGTTTATGGACTGCTATTTCTGGAGATAATCCAGGCAACTCGTTATAGCTCCAAGCGAAGCAATCCTTAAACTCTGAAAGCAACTTGACTAAGTTAGTTGACTCATCCTCATTCAATAAGGCACTTATGAACGTCGGACGTGGATTTTCTTCATTACCAAGGTTAATTTCTTTCAGTTCATCAACAGTTTATTGGATCTCCTCCTCAAGTTCGGGAGGTGCCTCCTTAACTTGAAAGTCATCCGAATCATCTGAAGTTTCTAGACAAAATTCATTTAGAATTTCAATGTTCTTCAAAAAGAGACGATCAGATCCTAGATTGTTAGTTATCACCAAGCAGTAATCATCATCATCAAATGGACAAACAGTACTAAAGCCCAATCCTGCCCTTGAATTTGGTTTATAATATTCAGTATTCCAAAGGTTTTCAAAGGACTGAGCTTGACGTTTAGTCCAAGTAGATGGGGTTAGACCTTGCTCAATTAAATTTTTAACACCATAAGGATACTAATCAAAAGGGAGTTCCACTATTTCATTCATCAAAGGATCATCAATGTGTACATCAGTTTCAACATTCTTGCTAGAAGAGGGAATAAACTTAGCAGTTTTACAATCATCGCTCAAAGCAGGTGAAACCTTAACTGCCAACCCGGCTATACTATCTTGAGATAGTGGGGTTAGAGCTAAAGTCTTCACATATCCTTTAAGCTTCTCATAGGTAGACAAATCTGAATCATCCTCTATTTTTGCCTTAACTTTATCATTGTCACTGTCGTGTTCCAAAGAGATCCCAAATTTCGGCCTCTTGTTACTATTTTCAGCCTTAGATACACATGATTCATCCTCTGAGTCAGATTCTAAATCAATATGTATCATAGGAGTTTGCTTTTGTATGGTTTCATACGTTGCACTTTCATAATTTTGCCATCCTCTGCCTCTACCTCGCCCCCATTGGGTAATCCTACCACCTCTTTGTGAGGGAGGAGTAGGATACCAACGGATGCTATCTTCGAGGCAGGGATATTCTTCATCTCTTTTTCTTCTTTTTCTTTTTCTTTTTCATTTTTCTTTTCAAGTGCAATTTCACTTTTGGCCAATTTAAGATCCTTAGGAACGGTTTGCTTTTTAGGCAAATAATAGGCGGCATCTTCATAAATTTCTACTTCATGAATTGAGAATGGTTGCAAATCTCCCTTAATACAGTGCTCAACACCATCTCTGATGTATTTAATGCACTGATGTAGGGAGGAAGGAACCATCCTATATTCATGAAGCCACGGTCTACCTAGAAGAGCATTAAAAGATGTTGGAGAGTCTATAATATGAAACTTTGCTTCAGTTTTAAATTCTTCAATCTCCAACAACAGAGTAACTGAACCCAAAGCCCTCTCTCCATTTTCGTTAAACCCTCGTAAGATCATTTTGTCTGAACTGAGCTTACGAACGTCTATTCTCAAATAAGCGAGAGTTCTGAGAGTCATAATATTAATTGATGCACCAGGATCAACCAGGATACGTGACAATCTGAAGTTGTCTATGTTTACTGTTATGTATAGTGGACGGTTGTGATCAGCCGTCCCTAAACATAGATCTTCATCAGAAAAAGAAATTTCAGGAACTCCTTTGGAATAAAGAGCTTCATCAGGCTGTACCGCTGCTAACTGGGCCATGCAAATATCTGGATCTAGCAGAGCTTTGATTAACGCTTCCCTCATTTCTTTGGAAAGGATCAGAGCATCATAAATGCTCAGTTTGGCAGGCAGCTTCCTGAGGTGAGCTAGGACATTGTAATCGACCTTGGGTATTCCACTCTCAACTGGACCCTGAAGGGGAACAGGCTGAGGTGGAAGAGAAGATTCTGGTTCGTCAACAACTTGCTTCCCTTTATCTCCAGAAGAAGCTTGAGGTGGTAGCACTTTGCCGCTACGAAGTTTGATTTGCACTATCTCTTCAGAAGAAGCAACATGTGGATTATCTACTTTGACCTCAGCTAACTCTGATTGTACTTCTGTTAAATTCTCAGAATCTGACATCTCTGCTTCAATACAGATAGGCGTACCCTGCAAATCAAGCGCAGGGGCATCACTATCTGAATAATAGCCAAGAGAATGTTTTAATTCTTCCAAATTAAATTGATTGTTAAGAGAATCATTTTCAGGTAAGTTTTTCAAGTCATCCGTAACATCGCTATCAGAAATAGACAAGATATACACAGAATCCTTTCTCATTGATTTGACATCATCACATGGAACAAAATAAAAGTCATCTAAGATAAGAGGATTGAGGATAACAGTCTCCCCGTCCGCAGAAAACACAACTCTACTGGATACATCACAATTAACACTACTAAAAGCAACAAAACAATCTCTAGCATGCTCCTCCTCCTGAGCTATAGGACCCTGACTGGCTTGGGCTTCCTCAAGCTCTAAGGGTGAAGTCATCTCTACATCACCTTCCGGAACTATCAGATCAACCTGGAGGGGCTTCTGAGCTCCTGAAGAGAAGAAATGTAAAGTTTATTCAGCAATTTCCTTGAAGAACGGGATAAAGCTATATCCCAAGTTGAGTCAGAATTTAAAGGAGAAGTAGGAACAATAGGCTCACCAGTCACACACTTAGCTGATCCCTGCCCCGGATTCACTAAGTATTCTTTGGGAATAACTACCGCTCCTGATCTGATATTTCTATCAAGCCACTCTTTAAAAGTAACATAGTCTTCAAGCTGATGACCCAACATCTGATGGTAAGGGCAATAATTAAGCTGATCAGACTTACCCACTTCCTCTGGCCTCCTAGGGGCAGGCAATTTAAAGTCTGGTTTTTTCAGAAGATTTTTTAATATCCTCTTTAAAGCCTCCTTTTTAAAGGGGTAAGTCTTGCCAATCAATGCATTAAATTTCTCCCAATTCTCCCTTCTTTCCTCCGAAGTAAGGTAAGGCCGTTGTTGATTAAACTGTGGCTGAGCTTGCGGTGGCGAATACTGTTTCTGATAGTGTGGCGACGTATATTGAGGCCTCTGATACTGTTGATTATAAAACTGAGAAGGTGGGTTCTCTACCTGAATTTTTATTGGCTGCTTTCCCTTATCCACAGCTGACACCGTCCCAGATTTCTTCTCAAAGACCTTCCGGGTTTCAGCTTTTTAGGATCTGAAGAGGACTGATCAGTAAGGAAGGTGAACTGCGAAGCTTCTTCTTGTAGGCTGGAGGGTTTATTGAGAAGTTTTTCAAATGTCTTGATGGTAAATCCTTTCAAAAGAAAGGCTACCGGTCCATGAATGTTCTTAAGCAGAATCTCAATCGCGTGTTGCTCTTGCAATTGAGGTTCGCACTTCATGCTCAAATTCCTCCACCTTAGTATATAATCAACCAGCTTCTCCCCAGGCTTCTGTTTCTCTATGACAAGATCCCCAACTGTAACGTGATGCTGACTGCCTGCAAACCTCTTGACAAACATGATTTCCAGCTCTGTAAAACTGTGCACTGAACCATTGGGTAAGTCTGCATACCAGTCAAAAGCCACCCCTGACAGGCTACTAACAAACTGCCTGAAGAGTAAAGCATCACTTCCTCCAGCATTGCAACAACTGGCTCAGAAGTACGCTATGTGCTGTCTAGGGTTTCCGGTACCATCAAAAATCTTGAATGAGGGAGGCACAAATCCCTTTGGGTAGGGAACTGCATCAAACTCCTCTGGGTAGGGTCTACCCTTTGGGGTATACGACACACTCTGTGACTCAGCTAATGCCTCCCTCACTTATCTTTCCACCATCTATTTTAGCTCTTTTGATTCAGAGGCTTTGATTTCTGGATCTGATTGGTGCTCTTCTACGGCCTCAATTATCTGTTTCTTTCCTACCACCTGAACAGACTCAGGTTGAGAAGACTCAACCTGTGCTCGTGGTGGTAAAGGACCCTGGCACTGGATTGATGCCATAGTGGCCATCATTTCTCTTCTTCTCCATACTTGAGATCTGCTCATCTTTTTATTTTAGCTGTTGTATAAGACGTTGAGTTAAGTCCGGCGCAATGCCTTCCTCAACTACGACGTCTTGTATTCCAGCATCTTCAGCTTGATCATCATGAGCTGATCTCCTTGTTTCCACCATAAGGACATCGGCTACTGCATCATCTAACATGTCATCTTGATCTAAATCAAAGTTCAATGCATCTTCATCCTCCAGATCTTTAATGCTATTTTTTAGTTCACCTAGCATCTCCTCTATAGACCTTCCAGAAACATAGTGGGGATCAACGGGAACATATCTTTCATAGTCCATATGATCTGGAGGGTTAATTTCACGTTTCTCCTCTACTTCAGGTTTTTTTTCTATCATCTTTTCAGGTGAAGCCACTACAAGAGAAGCAACTTCCTCCTTAGGTCTCCAGATCTTCTTCTCAGCTGATGTTCGAGAGAGTTGGCTTGATGATTCCAACCGTCCTACATCCGGATGAGAAGACGAAGAAGGATCCGTAGAGGGGTGCCTATCTATCCAGGGAGAAGAGTGGACACAAGAGAACCGCTGAACCTTTCTAACTTCTTGAGGTGTCATGGAGGAAGGAGACAACTGACGACTAGTTTTCTGAACAACATACTGAGTACTCTTGGATTTTCTCGACACATCAGTCAAAACAATACTGTCTGTCTTTCTATGAGATTTCCTCGGTTCCCTAGGGTATCCATCAGTGAGTGCAGAGATTGCAACAGGTTTGAACTTTCTTTTGCTATCTCTTGCCCTCGACTAACCCACTACCCGGGCTCTAGTATTCTTCTGACTCGATGCTTCTTCTTCTATCTTTTCATTAATCATCCTTTTCATATTTCTCAAAAACCTTTCCTTGGTTTGGAAATGATTATCTGCACACTCTTGGACTATTGCCCTTACCATATTCTGAATGAGTGTTTCCTTATCTTTGACTGGCTCAGTGACAGACTTTCCAACAGCAATAGGAACTGAACGAGCAATCTTCCTCACATCTTCCTCTCCATCAGCAGCGGAGAGAAGATGGAACCTACTACCACTAAGATGTGGAGAGGTAGGAGGAGTTTGCTCATTCTGACTTGATAGTCCCAATTTTTCCATTCTCCTCTTTGTATGATGATTTTTATTTCTCCTCTGAGTTTTAGTCATAATCGTCGACATGTTAGAAGAGGAACCTATTTCAAACTTGCTCGGAGCACTGAAAGGAGTAACACTGTCTGCTACGATAACTGATTTGAGTTTCTGATCCTGGCTAGGTTGTTCAATTCTAGCAAACACTGAGGGCCTAGGGGCTACAGGGGCAGTCTGAGACCCACATCCCAAAGTGAACTCTAGAACTGGCTTCCGGTTTGCAATTTCAGCAGGTGAGACAATAGTGAACTCAGGTCCACTAACAGACAACTGCAAATCCTCAAATCCTTTTCCAAATTTGATTATACTTCCGTCAGCAAAAGGATTGTAGGCCAAGTTCATATTATCTGACAAGGAAAAGATTAGTTTACCCGTCATTTTTTCTGAAATTTAAGAAAATTTTTGAATTAGTTTTCTGAATAAATTATTTTAATTGCAAAAGTTTAATTGACCCAACCAAATAATTTAAGTCTTATCTCATCGCATATATATCGAGTTATATTAAAATATAACTGCAATACATAATGTTGAGATAAGAATGAATATTATTTAGTGTTTCAATTTTCACTCTAAGAATTTGGACTCAGTGCTAAGTCAAACATCAAGCTACAATAAAAATGTAGCTGCAACGTTCGAGTTAGCACGTAGGGATTTTATTTCCTGATTATTTAGACAAAAAGGTCATTAAAGGAACTTCCTGTCGATATTTTGACGGGGGTCCAAAATAAGACCTCTACAATTTTTTTAGATACCGGCCAAATTATTCACGAGTGAAATGAATAATATAACCGACGCAAGAAAGGTAGTTACAACCCATGCCAAGCACAAGTATACTATCGATGTAAGGGTATGAATCACTGTTAAAGATGGAGAGAGGATTGATCCCCAGTGGAGTCGCAAGAAAAACCTTGGTGGGAAAATTTATGTCACCACGCAGATTTTGTGTTCTCCTGTTTTGTAATCGATTACTGCATTAAGAATAAAGTACAGTCTCGGGAGACTGACACAATATTCTATAATGGATTCAACATCAAAACAGGGTTTTAGAAAATAATATTTCTATAGTAAAACACAATTCTATGAATAACATATCATCTCGAGAGATGAACATGAAATTCTGTAAAATATGTTTAAAAAATAGAAATATAGTTTTGAAAAGTTCATCCATTCTTTTATTTAGGTGTAATAAGGAGAATATTGTATCATCTGAAAAGACGAACATAACATTCTTCAAAAACACCCAAAAGAAAGAATGGGTTTTATAAAAGTCATCATTTCTAAAATCGAATATAATAAATAGAATATTATATTACTTGGAAAGATAATAATAATATTCTATAAATATATTTAAAATTAGAAATGAGGTTTTAAAATATGTCTGCGTTCCCAAAGATTTTTCCCTTATTTTATAAGAATAAAACAAGGTTTATTTTAATCTGGGGTTCTCAAATCCCTATAGGGGCAAGCCCCTATAGTTAATTACATCCTAGGAGCGGTACTCCTAAGAAAACTCTCGATTAAAGCAGTGATTTTGTACCCTTTGATTACAAAGTAGAAGACAAGGAAAGAAGTATGAATTTTCAAGGAGAAAACTCAACATTGAACAGTTATTAACGAGCCAAAGGAAGAAAAGTAGGAGATGCCGGATTCTGAGAAGCTCAGAGGCAACCTCAATCTACCCTATGTTGGGCTTTACATTTTAAGGGAGAAATTTTTAGGTTTGAGTTGACATTTTATTAGAAATTTAGGATTTTATTCCCTAAGGGTGAGGACTTAAGATTTGAAAATCTGCCTCAGATCCTAAGTCTAAATTGGGTACTACAAAGTAGTGACCCGAACCTAGCTAATGCAGTGCAAATCTGGACTTACCCCGGCCTGGATTGGGGAGCTAGCTAACCACCTAGGCACTTCAAATCCATGTGTCCAGTCTATTATGAAAGATGGGTAGGGACGTTATTTAAGTTTTGAGGAATCGGGGCTGACATCTTAGACAAAACCTAATAGGCCCCTTTACTTATGTAGGGTAAATGATGCCTAGGAGCATAATGCAATTAAAATTTTAGACTCTTTTAATTTGTATCTAATGCAATGCATGCTAATTGACTCAAATGTATAAAATGATTTATGAAGCAGTTTTAAAATCAGGCTTAGAAAATAGATTTTTCCCTAGAGATTGCACAACATCCCCTTGACAGAACTGCACCCTAATAGGTCAGGTGGTCTGCCAGAACCCGCAGGCGGCGAGGTGCCTAACAAGGAAGAGAAAGTAATAATATGCTTATGCTGACTCTCGGCGGTCCGAGCTTACTTCTTAGATTCGTTAGAGTTTCTATGTGAGCCTAAAAATTTTATTTTAAATTTCAAGTAGAAAAAGTTTATCGTGGTCCTTACCAAAAAACACTCCGATGCGTATCCAGGCTAAAACAAAACACGGCATGCAAGAGTCCTAAAAAAAGCTAGTGCACAAACAATGTAAACACTCAAATTAAATTATCCAAAAATATAATATCCAATGTCCAGTTTATTTACAACCCAGGGTCTACTGAAAAAGTAAAGTGGCCGGGCACCACTGACAACAAACCCGGATTCTAATCTTAAGACTGACGCAAGTGATTTCAAAATGGGATATACTTTTCTTCTTATCTTCATTTCTTCATTTTCTTCATCTTCACTTCTTTGTCTTCTTTCCTTTACAAGCTTCTTGGATCCTCTATGAGCTCCTTGGGTCCGCCTGGCCTTGATATCCAAATGAAAAGAAACTCATCCACGAAGGGGTATTTTCTTTTCTCTTTGGATGTTAGAACCACCCTAACTTGGCTTTCCAAATAGAAGAGAATACTCCCTTAAAGGATATTCTCTTCTCTTGGGATTCCGAGTTGGGTGTGATATCCCACTTTTGAATCACTTTCACAACATTTGACTTTAACAAATAAATACATTTACATTACATTCCAAAAAGAAAAAGAAAATCTAGACACACCTGCAAGGTTATCCTAGACATTTATAATAAAATCATTCCCAAGCAGTTATATATTCATATTAAATTCATCAGCCTCACTTGGCCATGCTCTTTTAATTTTAAGGGGGCTTAGCATTTTCTGAAGCACCTGCAGAAAATATTGTTAATTTAAATCTTTAATTTGCCCCCTTTTTATTTAGCCCTGCACGAGCATGGCCACCTGCATAAGATTCTGTGAGCATCCAGATCATTCCTAACCTAGGGATAATCTAGCGCCCATCACATCATATCACAGAGAGCAATAAAAGTAAAAAAACACTCAATGTCAATCATACAAGCATGCAATGAAAACCGAGAAAGCCCGTCACACAACAGCAAGAAAGTAAACACCGGCCTAACATGGAGCTAGAGTCGGTTGTCCTAGCAAACAAATCTAAGTGTGTGCGGTAGGCTGTGTGGTTTGGATGCATCCTGAGTTTACTTTTAGTTAAAGTTATCTAATTGATTGAAATTGATTTGTTGAGGGGTCAAAGGGAATTTTAGTTTAGATTTAAGTTTTAATATCTTTACTATTTTGAATTTTGTTTTAAATTGAATTTTGATTGTTAAAGTAGATTAATAGGATTTGTTCTTTAGTGTATTTGAATTAACAATTTTTTTTATTTAAATTATTTAATTAATGATTTGTTGAAATTTTCTAATAATTTATTAAATATTTTTTAATGTTTTGTTAATTTTAAATCATTTATTGAAATTTTGATTGACTTATTCAAATGTTAATGTTTTATTAAAATTTTAATGATTTTATTTAATTTGTTAATGATTTATTAAATTGTTGATTATTTATTAAAGTTTGAAAAATTTTATTTAGTTATTATTTGATTATAAGATGATTAACACATTAATTAGATTCAATTTTATTTTTATGTTCAAATTTAATCTCCTAGTGTTATGTGTGTTAATTATGACTTAGTTATTAGAGGTTATGTGATTTTCGTATATTTTTTATTTGGATTACCATTAGTGTATTTGAAATTCTCATTAATTGATTACTTAAGTTTAATTAGACTTGATTAAGGTTGTATTAATAACATACAATAATCCTAAGGGGAGTGTTACTAAGTTTTCTATGTTATGTATTTCTACCCTAAAGTGTGCATGCATCCTAAGTCTAAGTTCTCTAGGACTCAATCCTTAATTTTTGTCCTTAAATGTCACTAATGTTATATAGAATGAAAAGAATTTTGTTGTCACTAACCCTTAGGACTTTTGCGCACGTGTAAAGAGGTTTAAGGATCTAAAATAGAATAAATAATCCTAATAAACTTGAAGTTGCTATAGGGACCTAGAGGGGAGGAGTTCGCACAAAACACACCACGGCCTCCTAGGGGCTTTCTAAGTTTTAAGAAAACTTACAACACCAGGGGCTATGACCCAGTGGATTTCGCCCGTAGCACCTCTACCCGGTTGGATAGAGGCGACTGACACCTTTAACTTGCTTCCTCTTGTTCACTTGATTGGTATCGTTCCTCGTAGTTCATGTAAATAAAGACAAGAAAATAGTGGTTAGAAGCACATTTAATAATTATTAATGAAATAATTGAAATTTACTAAAAAAATAAAACGTACCTTTCTTCGGGCTTGAAGGCCGGCACAAGCTGTCTACCTTTTAAATTGTTCCCTTTTGAAAGCATACTATTTATTTTTCCAACATTCACCTCGAGGCACAAGAAGGGAGAAGTAGAAGGAAGAGAAAGAGAGGGTAGAGAGAGAGAAAGAGGGGCATTACTCTTCAACACTTTCACTTTCTAAAAGATACACATAATGCACTTTATCTTTCACATAACAATTTTACCTTTCCTACACCCACAAGTTTCCCCATTCAAAATAAACTCAATCTACTATACTAAAGAAAGCATCACTGCAACATATAAGTTCCATAAATCCTTCCAACAATAATAATGAGAAAGGACAATTGATGCCACCTTACTCTTTCCAAAGACTCATGAAAACTCTCCATGTAAAGCATACACACTTGCATTTGCACCACACATGTCACTTCTTAGCTTGCACACAAAGAACACTTTCACAACACATAGAATTCCCAACACATTTCATTTTCCCACACAACACCTTTCAACACACATTTCTCATTTTCAAAATCACAATTTACCTTTCAAAATATACACCTTTCACCCTTCAACATACACACGTGAATCGCCTTTTCTTACCAAATTAAACACTTTGCTTTTCATCTTCCTCACATAACCATTTCTCAACACACATACACTTGTCAAAACACTTTACCTTTCCAAAATCTCTTTTCCCCATTCAACGTTCATACATTTACAATTGAATCACAAAACACAAATATGCTCTCCAACATTTCCCCTTTTCGACTTTTCATACATTTTTAACTTCCAACACACTCACTCGCAATTCATTTCCCAAAATATGCATACATTTCACTCTTTACAAATGTCACCCTCCACATAAATCACCTTTCTGAATAATATACACAATTTCACATTTCAAGACATATACTTTCACCTTCCAAAGGTCACGAAAATCACTTTTTAAAACATACACATTCACCTCTCAATATATACTTATCAAAACACATAGCTTTTCAAAATTATATGCCTTACTTTCCAACACATTTTTTTTTAACATATACAAACTACCTTTCAAAAGACATGCTCATCAATATAGTTTACCATTCGAAAAACCAAACACCTTACCACTTAAAGATCACATGCCTAACTTTTTTCATTTAAACATGCATTCTTCAGTTTCCAAAATCAAAAATTCACTTTTTCACCTTTACACACGCTTTACTACTCAAAATATACACACTTTATCTTTCAACGTCACAAACTTCATTTGAGCAAAACGATATAAAATTCACTTTTCCAAACCCCTTTCTTTTCCCAAAAAAAAAAAATGAG
This sequence comes from Dendrobium chrysotoxum, assembly GCA_019925795.1. NCBI lineage: Eukaryota > Viridiplantae > Streptophyta > Magnoliopsida > Asparagales > Orchidaceae > Dendrobium > Dendrobium chrysotoxum. The sequence continues at coordinate 42,106,664 of CM034302.1, forward strand.
AAGAAATCATACATATATAAAATGAAACATCACTATGCACACATCTTACTCCCATAATCAACATTGTCTAAATTCAAACTTACACTTCTCACCTCATTACAAACCCAACTTGCAACAAAAAGAAACTGATGTGATATAGAAAGATAGGCATTGAAATTTATATGTAATAGATAAAAATACATTTCCATTCTCCATGCAGGTATGTTTGTAAAGCATCCATGTTTGCAAAGTTCTTTACATAACCAAAATTTATATCAATCCTTCATAGACATTAGTGCAAACGTCTTTCATGCATTTGTTAAAAGATAATATAACTTTCCCAAAAATTGAACATGAAGCTTTAGATTGCCTATTATATGGTATATATATATATATATATATATATATATATATATATATATATATATATATATATATATATATAATCCTACAGATTTTGTATATGACATTTAAATTCCACACACCAAAGACCGAATCATATAACTCTTCATTGTATGATTCACTTGATAAATCAGCCCCTCATTATTGCTTTCTTGAGAAGGAAAGAAAGAATGAAAGATACATTTGCTCTAATTTTCTAATTAAAGAAGAAGAACGTAGAAGGGAAGAAGAAGAGGGATTTTAGGAGATCTTTCAAAGAGTCCTTAGATCTCAACAAATGCAGGAAATAAATTCCTCATTTCTTCCCTCATGAAACCAAGAACTAGAAAAAATTAATAGAGGGAAAGAAGTAGAGGAGAAGAATCGGAAAGAAGAGAAGGTTTACCACTTCCTCTTACCTTTGTCCAAATAAATGGCAGCGGAGAGGGGTTCGTTCGGGGTTAGGGCCGGCGACGTCGGGCTGCAGTTATCGCAAATCAGAGAGCAGTGAGGGGAGGGTCCGTTCGGTTCTTAGAGTCCTTCTTGCGAACTGGGAGAGAGCGACCGCTTGGGGGAGTTTCTCCTGAGGGCTCTTGCGAACGAACCAGAGAGAGGGAGCGGGGTCTTGCAAGGGCAGAGGAGGCGACGGGCTGGGGGGTTTCTCACGTGAGAGAGTGAGAGACGGGGTGTTGACCTCATTTTTGTATGAGCTCAGTAGGACCAATCCAGGCCTTAGGATCTTTCCAATCCTTAGGATCAATCTTAACCCCAGGATCAATCTGATCTTAGATCAATCCAAACTTTAAGATCAATCCAAATTCAAATCAATCCTGACCCCAGATCAATACAATTTAAGATATATCTAGATTCTAGGATTCTCCTAGACTTCAGACCCTAGGATCAATTCTAGACCCTAGGATTCTACCTGATTCTATATCATATAATCCTCTTAGGTCCTAGGATCCTCCTAGATCTTAGATCTATCCAGTCCTCAAATATATTCAAACTCTAGAACAAATCAAACTTTAATCCATATCCTCAATTCAAACCTTGAGCAAAATCTAGAATTCAATCCAGTTCAAAATCCAAACTCTAGTTTAAACCCTGACTTTACCTTTGATCAAACTTTAATCCTATCCTATCATTTATGATCTCTAAATGGTCATGAATGATTTAGGTAATTCAAATCCAATCATTCAAACTCAAAATCTAGTTCAAAATCAGATTTCCAGATTCAAATCTAAGGTCAAAGATCTAAGTCCTGAAAGCCTTTTCCAGCAAATCTTTGAATATTTCAAAACCCTATCAAATGACCTCTGATTCAAGATCTGTCAGTTCCACACTGATGTGACATATCTCTAGAGGTAACCCTTCAAATTTGAGCTCATTCTGAGATCTCTAACCCCAGAAACTGAATTGAAATCCAAAGGCTGTAAAACCTTCAAATATTTACAGTCTATGCCACTGGACCTACCACCCAGTGGATTTTGACCCTGGAGCTTTCTCCAAAGCATCCAATCACCTCCAAACCCTTGATTATGACCTATTGAGCATTAAACTGTATTTTGTTGGACTCAGTTTGACCCCCAGTTGACCAGGGGTCAAAATGACCAAAATACCCCTAGGGGGTGTAACTGGTCACTTGAACCAAATGACCTCCAAATCAAATGCAGTCACTTCTAGCAAATTTCAAATGTCAAACCAAACCCATTGAACCCATAACCAGCCCCTGGGTCAACCTGGTTGACCAAGTCAACCTAGTTGACCTAGAAGGCCCCTTTAGGGTCAAAATAGGTCATTTTGACCAAATGACCTCCTCTGACCTTGGGACCACCTCCATTGGTCTCCAAATGTCATTTCAAATCTGTTGAACTCATTTCCAGACCCTGGACCCACCTGGTTGACTAAGTCAACCAGGGTTGACCTAAAAGGCCCATTAAGGGCCCAAATAGGTCATTTTGACCAAATAACCTCCCCAGACTTTGAGACCATCACCAGTAGGCTCAGAATGTCATCCTGAATTGGTTGGACCCAATCCCTGACCCTGGGTCAACTTGGTTGACCAAGTCAACTCAGTTGACCCACTAAGCCCTTTAAGAACCCCAATAGGTCCATTTGATTCAAATGACCCATTTAAATCTTAGAAGTACTTCTAACAGATTCAACACATCAAATCGAACTTGTTGAACCTGTACCCACCCCCTGGGTCAACCTGGTTGACTGAGTCAACCTAGGTTGACCTAGGTGTTCCTTAAGGATTTAAATGGGTTATTCCAACCCATTGGATCCAATCAAATCATTCAAACTCTCAAATTCATATCAAATGATATTTTAAACCTGTCTAGATTTATCATGAGTCAAATCAACCTTGGTTTGACTTGGTCAAACCACAAATTTTGGTCAAGCTTTCATGTTTTGGTCCTACCATCACATACACCATATCAAACTTACTTCAAGCTTTTAACCCAATTACATATCATGGCTCAAGTACATCTAAGCTCAATATGAGCTAAGTCATAGCCATGATTGATGGGATCAAGTCAACCTACATTGACTTTGTTAAACCTTTCTTCACACATATGTATGTATTCAAACCCATTGCAATTAAACCTTTCAAAACTCAAAGACCCTTCAATCCTATTCAAATGCATACTTTAAACATTCCTAAAACTATCATAGGTCATATCATGAGAGTTTTGACCAAGTCAACACTTGGACACTTGGTTAAACTAGCTCAATCCCTTCTTTTAACATTCAAACTCTAATGTTAAGCCATCAAACTCCCTTTGAATCAACCCAAGCAGCTCCCATGACCACTCCCTTGCCACCTCAGCATGCCACCTGAACTTTGACTTGTCAAACAGTCAAAAAGAGGGTTTGGAGAGGTCAATTTTGGTCAAATAAGCTCAAATGACCTCCCACTCCATGCCAAATCAGCTCCAGCCATGTGAACTCCTTCTAGAACCTCCCTAAGCCTTTATTCAACCCTTGGATCCAGATCCAATGGCTTCCATTAACCCCACATGGCCACAAAGGGACAAAATGACCTTTACATGTCATTTATCCTTGTGTCCTTTGATTCTCCTGCTCCCAACAACTTCCTGGACACTTGGCAATCATCAGGGAGTCTAAGCAGTCAATCTCAGCCATCCATTCAATCTGGAATGGATTGAATAGGGCAAAAGATCATTTATAGCCTCCATTCCAACTTACCTACTCTCTCTCCAAATTCAAGCATCTCCAGCTGAGCTCTCTGCTCACTGAAGCTCTCAAACACTCCCTCTAAACTTTCCAAGCCAAAATCCACCGGTCAGACCTCGCCGGCGGCAAGCTCCACGGCAAACCAAGGTGTTTTCCGTTCAAAGGATTTTAGAGACCGATCCAGACGTCACCAAGCCGAGGAGTCTTCTACAAAAATTTGCGAGGACAGTCTACAAGTTCAGAGAATCCAAAAAATCCCAAATCCATCGGTAAAATATCTCAAAAACTCAAACCCTAGTCTAGGATGCACTAGATTAAATAGCTTTTTTTCTAGTTCATTTTAAATTAATCCAAGACTTCCACAAGATTTCTGTTCACCTAGTCTATCTAGGTTTAAAATTTTAATCAATTTGGTTAATTGGGTTGAGAGAACGAGTCAAAAAACTAATCCTAGGGCGTTTTCGTAGAACCGATCAGGTGTACGAAATATTAGCCGTTGATCATCGCATCAACGGCTGAGATTTCGTCATACCGCGGGCCGGTCAAACCTCATGCTTGCGTCCGTCGTTCAGGATCTCGACCGGCTCGATCTGAGCCCTTCGTTCGAACCGCGGGATCGAGCGTCCGCCGTCTGATCTTTCCCTACGAAATCAGAACCGTGGGATTCAATCTCGACCATCCGTTCATTAACGCGGGCGATCCAACGGCTCAGAACCGCTGCTGACGTGGATTAGTGAAACCGCGTCCGCGATTTCTTTATTCCCCAATCATTGCCGGCGGCGCAATCATTGCGCCGCCAGGCAATGATTGGCCGCGGTTTGCAGCGGCTAATCAGCCGCTGCCACGTGGCCCTATCCTTTTTTTTTTATTTTGTTTTAATTTTTTTTTTATTCTTTGTTTTTAAATATTAAATTTTAATTTTAAATTAATATATTTCAGAAATTAAATAATTTTAATTTAGAATTATTATTAATTTAAATTTTATAATTATATTTTTTTAAATTACATTAATATTAATTATTAATTATTATAAACTAATAATTAACCTTTAAATATTAAATATTTTATTTAAATATTAATCATTAAATATTAATTAATTTAAATAATTTACAACTTTAATTAATAATTGATTTTACTTAATATTCTAATTAATATTAAATACTTTATAATATTATTTAATATTAAATGATTTTAAAATATTAATTAATGTTAAATTATTTAATATTTTAATTAATATTAAATAGTTTATTATTTTAATTAATATTAAATGATATTAAACTTTTATTAATATATAAATTATTTAATATTTTCATTAAATATTTTATAACTTTTTTTTTATAACTTTTAATATTTTAATTAACATTAAATAAGTTATAAAGTTTAAATATCATTTAAAATATTTTAAAAGTTTAAAATAATTTTAAATATTTAAATATCATTTAATATTTTAATTAAATATTTAAATAATTAATTAATGTTTAATTAATTTTAAACTTAATATTAATCTTAAAAATATTTGAAAATTTAAATAATATTTAATTGAAACTATTTAATATTATTTAAATAAGTAATAATATTTTAATACTTTAATAATTAATTAATATTCAGTGATTTAATTAATTAATATTCAATAATTAATTAATCAATTTTTAAATTATTCTAATTTTGAAATTAAATTAATTCAAACTATATCTTATATTTCAATTAACTAAATATCTAATTATTAATTAATATTTAACAAATGAATAATAATTTAAATACTTTTAAAAATTAGTATATATATATATATATGAATAATTTTGAAATTCCAGAAAATTCTCAAGATTTAAATTAATTAATTTTCAAATTATTTTTAACCATTAATTGATTTAAAATTATTTAAAAATCCATTTTAATTGGTTTAAACTTCGAAAATTCATAAGAAATTCATTTTAAATCAGAAAATTAAGTGTAATATATCAAAATTTTCAAAAGATTAAGCACTTTAATTTGAAATCAAATTCAGAAATCAAAACTTGATTAATTGTAACTTATTTTAATTACTTAATTATTTTAATATTTAATTAATATCTAATTAAATATTAAGTCAATTATTTTGAAAATTAAGAAACTTATTTTCAAATGATCTTAGTAGATCAGTAGATCTCTCAATTAGATATTAAAATCACCCTAATCATATCTTAAGTATTCTTAATTTAAAACCTATATCTATATATAATTCTATAAATAGAGTAAGTGTATTTTGAAATTATTTTGAAATATATATACATAAATACTTAAATATTTTAGGTTGAGAGATCTACTTTGGAATTTTAAACATGGATCAGTATATTTGAATAAGAAATCTTGTGGGAGTGTTAGTGAATGATTATGCTCTAATCATTCACTAATCTAATTATTGTTCACATTTAATTAAGTATTAATTTATGCATGTTTAAGGACATACACACACCACTTAGTTTAAGGCTCTCTTAGACATAGGATTGATTGTGTTTATATGTGTATTTATCATGCATATGTTATGTTAAGGGTTAGAAATATTGATTAAAACCCATTCACTTAATGACATCGCTAAGGATAACAATTAAAGACCTTGATTAGAAGATTGAGAGAAATTTCAGAAATTAGGATTCATTTCCTTTTAACTTGAAACTTTGACCACTTGAACTTAGTGACACTCTCAGCCTTAGAAAAATTTCCCACTGGATTTTGAAATCATTAAGCCACTTAATTAACTTAATCAAATTTGAACCATTAATTAAGCCATTAAACCTTCCAGAAATTATAATAAATCAAATTTAAATCCAAAAATTACAAATAATACCTCAAACTGACCAGAATTGAACCTTTAATCAATGAAAAATAAAAGCCCTTTGACTGGACTTCAAAATTGAGTTTAATTTAAGTTTAATTGAAATCTGAAATTTAATTAATTTAATTAATTAAAAATAATTAAAAATTCCAAAAATTTCTCAAACACTTGGAAATCATTCCTTAGGTTATTCCTGACCTTTGGAGTTGATTTCAAGAAGTTTGGAGATCATTTGGATCCAAATCACAAAAAGGGTCTCTAATTAAACAATTTTAAAAATTCATTAAATACTCAAAACTTCAAAAATTCATAACTAATTCAAATGAACTCCAAATTGAGCAAACTCAAAGGCATATGACTCATCTTAAGCTCTAATATTTATTAAAAATGTTAAGTTTCCAGAAATCAAACAAATTTGAAAAAGTCAACTTTTGGTCAAACTTAGTTCAAATTCAAGTCAAAACTTCAAACCTTCATAATTAAATGTAGAAAAATCCAATTTCAGCATACTTACTGTCTAACTGATCATATTAAGGTCTAGTATTTTAATAAAATATTAACTTTCCAGAAAACCTTTTATATCAAAAAGTCAACTTTTGACCCTTGAATTAAATCATTAAAATAATCCAGAAAATTCTAAAATTCAATAAATCATTAAAAACTCCAGAAAATCTTAAATCAACATTAAAACCAGCAACCAACCAATTCTAATTAAAATTTAATCAACTTTCAAACCTTAATCAAACTCAAATCACTTAATTATATCGGGTACCACTCGGTAACCCAGGCCTATGAGGCTATTAAATTAGCCCCAAGGAAGGTGAAATAAACTTCATGGCCTCGGTGTGCAAGAAAGGTGGTATCCAATAAACAATCAAAATCAAATTTAAAATTAATTTTAAGTCGTTAAGATTTAAACTCAAATTAAAACTCCCTTAAGCCTTCAACCCACTTGAATCTCAAGCAACTTCAATCAATTGCCTATTTAGGATATATCAAAGCCACACAGCCTACCTCACACACTTTAGATGGTTTGCTAGGACAACCAACTCTAGTCTTAGGCTAGGCCGGTGTTTACTTTTCTGCTGTGTGCCGGGTTTTCGAGCTTTTACTGCATGCTGTTTGCTAGTAGTAGAATTGATGTGTTTGTTTACTTATTTATTGCACTCTGTGATGTGATTGACTGTACGATTAGATCTACCCCTAGGCTAGGGACGATTTGTACTAATTCAATCTTATGCAGGTGGCCATGCTCATACAGGGCATAAATTAATGGGGACAAAAATCATAATTATTAAATTACACAGGTGCTAAGCATGCTTAAGTCCCCCTTTAAATCAAAAAGAGCATGGCCAAGTGTGGCTGGTTTGAGCATTTTAATTTCAAATATATAACTGCTTGGGATGTCAAATATAAACTGCTGATTATTAGGATAACCCTGCAGGTTGTTGAGTCTGAATTTTTAATTTTTTTAATTGATGTAATTTGATTTAAATTGAGTTGTAAATTATTTAAAGTACTTTGAGATTGAGATGTTTAAACATCCAATTTGGAATCCAAAGAGGAAGGAACATCTCTTAGGGGAGAGTTCCTATCCATTTGGAGATCCAAATTAGGATGAAGTTTAAATATCCAAAGAGAAAAGATGACACCCCTATCCAGGGGGAGTTTCTTTTCATTTGGATATCTAGACCCGATGATCCAAGGAGTTTCAAAAAGACAAAGAAGTGAAGAATGAGAAGGATCTCAAATTTCAAAGTCACTTGAGTCTTAGGAGTAGAATCCGGGTTGTAGTCAGTGGTACCCAGCCACTTTACTTTACTGCAGACCCTGGGTTGTATTATTAAGGGCACTTGCCTATGGACTTTTAGTTTGAGCATTTATTTAATTGATTTAATTATTTAATTAATTTGATTGATGTGTTGATTGCGATTAAGGACCAGCATGCTTTTAATAGTTTATTTGGCGTTCTTGCATGTCGTGTTTGATTTAGCCTGGAACCCGATCGGAGGCTCGTGAGGGTACGGTCATTAACTTTTTCTACTTAAACAAAATTTAAAATTTTTAAGCTCAGATAGAAACTCTAACGCTCTTAAGAAGTAAGCCCGGACTCGCCGGTAGTTTTTCATGCATTCATATTAACTTTTCTCTACCTTGTTAGGCACCTCCCCGCCTGCGGGTTCTGGCAGACCACCTGACCTATTAGGGTGCAGTTCTGTCCAAGGGGATGTTGTGCAATCTCTAGGATAAAACCTATTTTTAAGCCTATTTTAAAACTGCTTCATATTGATTTAAGCATTTTATCGAGTCAACTAGCATGCATTGCATTAGATACAAATTAAAAATTGAGTCTAAATTTTAATTGCATTTCTAGCTTAGACATTTAACCCAACATATGTTAAGGGGTCAATTAGGATTTGCTCTAGATGTCGACCCCAATTCTTTAAACCAATCTTAATCAATGTCCCTAACCACTCTACATTTAAAAGACTTTGACTCATAGTTTTTAAAAGCGTTTAGGTGGTTTAGCTGGCTCCCCAATCCAGGCCGGGGTAAGTCCAGATTGCATTGCATTAGCTAGGATTCGGGTCACTGATTTTCAGTACCCAATTTTAGACTTAGGTTCTGAGGCATGTCTTCAATCTTAAGACCTCAATCTTCCGGGAATCTAATTCCCATTTTCTAATAAAATTGACCATTTAAACATTAAATTTCTTTCAATCAAATTCAAACCCAACACTTAGGATAGTTTGAGGTGTTTCTGAAGTAATTCAGAATCTCAAAACACCTCCTACTCTTCTCCTTTGACTCCAGAAATAAGTGTTCAACATTGAACCAATCCCACTTGAAATCAAAGTCCTTAACCTCCTTTGACATCAATCTTTGAATTCTTAAATGAAATTCATATCGCTATTTTAATCGAGAGTATTCGTAGGAAATTTTCTGGTTTCCTATGATGTAATTAACTACGAGGGCTTGCGCTCGTAGGAGATTTAGAAACCCAGACCAGATTTCAAAATCAAGTTTTCAAAACCTTCAATTGATTATCTTTGGGAAATTCAAACTTTACGATCATTATCATCATATTTGAACTATCGATAGTAATTGATATCTTCTTTCTCTGGATAGATATATCAATTACAATCATAACTTTAAATTTGAAATTAATGATCTCTTATCTCAATTATTGTAGTCGAACAATGGATTAAACATTATTTTGATCCTTCGGGATCATATATTGTTTCTCCTTGAGTTTGATTATAATAATCAGATAAATTTAAAGATTTGTGATCTGAACCTATTAGAGAACGATATGTTCACTTTTCGAAGTGATATATCATTCATAATAAGTGTTCGATTATAAAATTTAAATTCCAGAAATTAGATATTTCCTAAAGAAAATTAAAACCCTCTTTTCAAAACCAACTATATATTTTTTAATCAAACATGGGGTTGGGGCTTCTTGCGAACTGGAGCAGACGAAGAAAAGGGCAGAAGTTCCGAACGGGAGGAGACTTAGCGGCTTGCGAAAAAAAAAATGAGAGAGCAGTTGCCAATGAGGAGGAGTTTTTTTTAATCGGGAGCTTAGGTCTTCTCGTTTTGCGAATGAACCAGAGGCGGAGAGTGGGGAGGCGGTTCGGGTAGATAGGAGATAGTGGGGGGGAGGCGGTTTGAAATGGAATTAATAATTTAAACAATTATTTTGAGTTAGATTTTAAAATTAGAATAGTTTTAAATGATTAACTTTATCCCATTTTATGCCGATTTGATTTCAATTTGTTTGAGATGAGTCGATGTGGGCTAATCGGGCTTGTCGGCATTAAATTGAATTCGATTCTAGTTGATTTATCTAAATATAGAGTTGGTTCGTGTCGACCTACTTCGAGATGAGCTAATTTAATTTAAAATATGTTAAAATTGAATAATTTTGATTGGATTGATCCCGATTTAAACAATTTAGATTCAATTAATGTCAAATTTAATGAATTTAATTTTTAATTGATGTCAAAATAGCTTCATTTGATATCCAATTAATTCCAATTAGCCCGAAATGGGTATGTATGGTCGATTGAACCTGTCGAGTTGAAATTGAACTCAAATTGAGCTCAATTAATTCTAATGACGTTCGATTACACTATCATGATTAAAATCAAATTGGATTTGGGTTTAGTTTGGAGTTGAATTGGATTTGGATTGAATTGATTTTAATTTAGGTCGAGTTATCAAGTCGAGTCGATGCTACGTCATTAGGCGTCCACCTAAGAGGGAATCCTGAAGGTGAAGTCTACACTAGGCTACGAAGACCTAGATACTAGAGATTTGATTAGGGGAATATTGGCCTCGAATAATGAGGTCAACATGGACTTTCAATTTGAGTTTTAATTAATTAATTTAATTAAATGTTGATTGTTTGATGTTGATTGCGATTAAGGACCCACATGCTTTTAGTAGTTTATTTGGCAATCTTTCATGTCATGTTTGATTTAGCCTGGAATCCGATCAGAGGCTCGTCAGGGTATGGTCATGAACTATTTCTACTTTAACTAAAATTTGAAAACTTTAGGCTCAGATAGAAACTCTAATGCTTTTAATAAGTAAGCCCGGACTCGCCGGGAGTTTTTCATGCATTCATATTGACTTTTCTCTTTCGTGTTAGGCACCTCCCCACTTGAGGGTTTTGGTAGACCACTTGACTTATTAGGGTGCAGTTCTGTCCAAGGGGATGTTGTGCAATCCCTAGGATAAAATCTGTTTTTTAAGCCTGATTTTAAAACTGCTTCATTTTGATTTAAACATTTAATCGAGTCAACTAGCATACATCGCATTAGTAACAAATTAAATTTGAGTCTAATTTTTAATTGCATTTCTAGCTTAAACAGTTCACCCAACATATGTTAAGGGGCCAATTAGGATCTACTTTAGATGTCGGCGCCACTCTCCTTAAAACTAATCTTAAATAAAGTCCTTAACCACTCTTTTATAAAAGACTTAACACATGGTTTTGAAGCGCTTAGGTGGTTTAGCTGGCTCCCCAATCTAGGCTGGGGTAAGTCCAGAATTGCATTGCATTAACTAGGATCCGGGTCACTGATTTTCAGTACCCAAATTTAGACTTAGATTCTGAGGAATATCTTTAATCCTCAGACCTTAACCTTCCGGGAATCTAATTCCCACTTTCTAATAAAATTGACCACTCAAACCTAAATCTCTTTCAATCAAATTTAAGCCCAACACTTAGAATAGGTTAGGGTGTTTCTGAAGTAATTCAGAATCTCAAAACACCTCCTACCATTCTTCGTTTGACTCCAGAAATAACTGTTCAAATTTGATCCAGTCCCTGTTGAATTTCCAGTCCCTTAACCTCCCTTGATATTAATCTTTGAAAATCTAAATAAAATTTATATTGCTATCTTAATCGAGAGTATTCGTAGGAAATTTTTTGTTTTCCTACGATGTAATTAACTACGAGGGCTTGCACTCGTAGGAGATTTAGAAACCCAGACCTGATTTGAAAATTAAGCTTTTCAAAACCCTCAATTAATTTTCTTCGGGAAAATCAAACTCGACGATCATTATCGTCATTTTCAAACTATTAACAGTGATTGGTAACTTCTTTCTACGGAAGGATATATCAATTACTTTCGTAGATTTGATTGTGAGATCAATGATCTTCTTATCCAAATTATCGTAGTTAAATATCTGATTGAATACTCATTTTGACCCTTTGGGGTCATCTATAGTTCTTTCTCAAATTCAACTATAATAATCAGGATAAATTAAAGTATCTAAAATATGAACCTATTAGAGAACGATATGTTCACCCTTCGAGGTGATATGTCATTCATAATAAGCGTTCGATCTCAAAAATTAAAAATTCTAGAAATTAAATATTTCCCAAAGAAAATTAAACCTTTTCAAAACGAACTATCTTTTTCAATTAAAACACTCTCTTTGCTTTTTCAGCATTTATCTTATCTTCATCAAAATTTGGTTGGTTCTTAATACTCATAAACTTCCCCTTCTTCTTCTTCTTGTAATTGACAACATTCTAAGGACCATAGCCATCATCCTCTTTATGTTTTTTACCTGCTAGCCTCTCATCAATTTTCAACTCATTGCCTGTTGTCCTAACACCATCATTATCTAAAGAAGCCTTGCTGGACTGACCAAAATTAGCCACATTTTTTCACCTTTGCTCATAATATCCAACCTCATTCATGTTGCTTTCCATTGAGGCAATCTCAGCTAATTTCTCATAACCAGAAGATTTAACTGAAGTAAAATTCTGGTGATCAGAGTTCTACTGAACATTTTTAATATTCAACCACTTAGAACTATGAGTCATGGAAGTAGGACAAGCATCCCTCTTGTGACCCAACAAGCCACAATTGTAACAAGGAACATCGATGCCTTCATACAAAATTTTTCAAAAAAATTTGCCTTCCAAGCCTCTAACCCAAACACCACTAAGGAGTTTTTTCCCAAAGTCCAGCATAACACAAACCCGTGCAAACTCTCTTCTGCTCCATCCGCACATCTAAGCATCAATAAGCATAAGCTTCCTATCCTTAGAGGTAACTCTAGTGATATTCCCATGATCCTAATAATGAAGAGGCAAGAAAGGAATCCTGATCCAAATGGGGGATAGTAAACCTTCTAAAGACTTGGATAAAAGGAAGGAGGCCATTTATCAAATCCAATCATACATCCAAAAATAAACCAAGGACTACCCCATAGAATAGCTTCCCTAGCCTCAAGAGTAGGAAATAGACACACAAAGCAATCCAAACCAATGGAAGCAAGTTTGAATTCTCCAAATTTACCCCATAATCATTTCAACTCATTTTGCAAATTATTGAAAGGCAGTCTTTACCAATGACACATCCAATAATGGCATTATTAAATAGTATAATAGTCTCCTTAGCCGCCTTAGCATTAAGCTGAATAGTTTCACCTTCATTAATAAAGGAAGCTGGAATTTCCAACTGATCAACCTTCAAGTGGACAGGCTTCTTCCAATCATTATTCCCATGAACCATCAACTTATTTTCCTTATATCCAAAAACATTAGCAACTCCCTCTATCTTACTTATAGAATTGACATTCTCATTCTCAAGAACATTTCCATAAGAAGCTTATTTTGCAAATCTGGATCCAAGTACTATGATTTTGATGATAACAAACATTCTTATTTATTTACTATTTCTATTCTTTCACATCTATTTTGTTTTCCCTACTCACTAACCTTTTAGGTCCACAGGTTCACTTGGAACATCAATCAGCTTAAGATCATGTAGATTAGGATTGAGTTTGCCTGTAATTTCTATTCCAATGTATCTTTTACCTTTTCTTGAGTCAAATGTACTGTGATGGATCCTGAAGCTAAGTAACCTTACACATACACACTCAAGGGGAGAAATTTGGTGAGTTAAAGAGTTTTTTATTTTTTTATCATATTGTACCGATCAGTTAAAAATGAAAACCCTAATTAGGAAATACCAGATTATTAAGTTTGCTTAGCTAATTATCCTTGATGATTTATATTATGTAGGAAAATTAATAAAGAATGAAATAAATAGTCTCCAATCATAATTAGGTAAGATTTATATCATGCAAGATACTAACTGATTAGCGCAATACTTGGAACGGGAGGTTCTGGGGAGTGGACGTAAGTTAGATTTGACCGAACAACTATAAAATTTTGTGTGCACTTTCTTATTACTTTTTTCACATTTTATTTCTGCACTTTTCTATGATTTGTTTTGTGGTTGAAATATCTGATTTTGATGTCTGCTTCCACTTAAGTTACTATAGTTTCAAAATATTTATAAAGATAAAAAAGATTTTTCTTTTTTGTTAAAATTTCTTAAAACACCAATTCACCCCTACGCCCTCTTGATTAGGCTCGGGCTAGTTCTATAGGGTTTAACCACCCTCATGAACTTTTAAGTGGTATTATAGTGGGATTCATAAATTAAGTTTTAGAAACCTTTTGAATTTTGATCAATGGCAAACTTTGGTAACCGCAACACTGTGGAAGGCTATTCAATTACTCAACCACCTCTATTTGATAATATTTATTTTGATTTTTTGGAAAACTCGCATGTCCACCTTTTTATACTAAATTGATTATTGCATGTGGATGCTAATTACGGAAGGATATTCTACACTTTTTAAATTAGTATATTGCATTAAAACTAAAGTTCCTTTTTCTGAATGGACTTTAGATGATAAAGATTTAGCACATCTTAATGCCAACTGTCTGAACTACTTCTTTTATGCCTTAAAATCTAAAGATTACATGTGTGTCTCTACCTGTACTACTGGAAAAGAAATTTGACATTATGCATTACCTATGAATAAACAAGGGAAGTGAAACAATCTTGGTTAAATTTTCTGCTGCATGAATATGAACTCTTTCACATGAAACCTATTGAATCCATATCTGAAATGTATACTTGGTTTACACAAATCATCATATCCCTGCATGCTTTATGTAAGGAATTGCCAAATTTTTAAAAAGTAAATAAGATTCTACGTTGTCTACCTTCTTTATATGTTGCAAAAATTACTACTATTACCGAATCCAAGGATTGGAATGTTTATTATATTGATAATTTACTGGGATCACTCATTGCCTATGAGCAAGGAGTGTACCAAAGACAACTTAAGGTAGGAGAAATAAAGGAGACAAATATAGCCTTTAAGGCTAGTGGTTCAGACAGTTCCTCTGATGGAGGAGATGTTGAAATTTCACTGATGACTCGACAGTTCAAAAGCTTTCTAAGAAATAAGCAAAAGCATCATTAACAGAGGAATAAAGTTGAGAATTATAAAATTTCTAAAGCTTCTGATGATATTGTCTGTTATGAATGTAGGAAAATAAGGCATGTCAAAACTGATTGCCTAACTATTAAAGGCCACCAAAGCAAGGAGAATGCTGAAGATAAAGCCAAGTTTCATAAGGACAAGCGAAAATCTCAAAAAGCCCTTTTTGTATACTTTACTTCAGATTCATCTGGAATAGAAGTAGAAGAGGAAGTGAAAAATCTGTGCTTAATGGCAAACATCTATCTTGATCAGTCTGATCAAGATAAGGTATGCCAACTTTCATATGATGAATTACTTATTATTTCAGAAGAAATTTATGATTCTTATAGCAAACTGAAAAAGAAGCACTTTAGCTTGAAAACTAAATGCTCAATTCTGCAAAAAGAAAAGGAAATGCTTAGAAAAGGTGGTTCTGATGTTGATAAAGATCATATGGCTTTGCTAGATGTGTTTGATGAATTGAATAAAAAAATTATAATTTATCTGAAACACATGAGTTTTTGAAAGCACTACATCTTAATTTAGAAATCCATTTAAAGAGTTAGAAGCATGTGTTAACATTTTAAAATGCAGTGAGCACTAATTAAAAATTGAAATTTTTGCTCTTAAAAGTGCTAATGAAATGATGTTAGAAAAAAATAAAGGAGTTTAAAAATAAACTTTTTTATAGACACACATCATGTCATACATCTCATAAACCTAGGAATAGGAATCATAACTATCATAGGTTAGTTAACCCTTTTCCTAAGGTTAAATGTTATTCATGTGGAATGTTAGAACACATTGGCCACACTTGCACTATTCATCATAGAACACATTGGGTATGAAGACCAAAGCTGCAACAAATATAGCATGACATGCATTTTGATGATTTATCCAAATTTAAGAAGGGACCCAAACTCAGTTGGGCTCCCAAAACTATTCTTCCATAATCTTTTGTTGTGTGGGCTCTCACAAAAGATCTAGTGGGAGCATGTGGTTTTTGGGCTCGATATTTAAGCATATCACTTGAAATCATCCATTTATGAGCTTCTCAATGTATGTTTTTTTGTCTTGTGATTTTTTTAGGATTTTATTTTTACTTCATGTTCTTGTTCTTTTGGTTTTATTGTTATAGTTCTTTATAATTGTGTCTTGATCATCTTACAAACCACTGGCTTTTGAAACTTTCAGCATCCTAAGAATAAGGTTAAGTGTAATAGATATTAATGCTTGAAATTACTGCTTTCTATTTTTCTGATGCTTTTGTTTTTATTTTTTTTATTTATTTACATTTCTATTTCTATCTATGCATTTCTATTTTATGTTGCTTTTCCTTCAGTTTTTAAAAGAATCAGACCAATGCTCACTACTGGTATTTTAAATGATAATTTTTGCCTTGCTTTGGTTTTAGAGATTAGTAAGAGGTGATTGACTTCCCTAAATCAGTTAAAGGAAGAAACATCGAGGATTGTTTCTCTTCCTCTAACTCCTTTAACAGTGTATTTTTCTTTTCGAAGCAAAATTTATTTCAAATTAAAAGTTGTACTTTAAAATTGAGATCAAGTTTGTCATCTTACAAGTAATCTAACTCATATGAATCTTGCTCAAAGTCATTAAGTCACTTTCAAGTTTTCTTGATCAGGTTGTTACATTTATCATATAGAGATGAGTCTGGTTTGTGGTTTATTCTTCCTTATATGAGAGAGTGAGTTTTTTTTCTCTTATATCTAGAAGATATTCTCCCAACTGAAAGTCTTTAAAGGTTTTAAAAGGAAGCCAACTTGCAAAAATGACAAGAGGTATAAAATGAGCCCAAAAGAAAACGAAAAAGGATGCGTAATGATTGCTAAATAATTGCAAGATACACAAAGTGTATCAAAAATCAAAAGATGCGTAAAGTACGCCAAATACTTAAAAAAGAGGCACAAAATGAGCCCACAAAAATAAGCTTCCTTCTTTTTCAAATCTTTAAATCTAAGAAGAATTCATGTGCCACTTGATATATTCAAACTCTTGATTTTTGAAAATCATGATTTTGATTGATTAGTTTGCAATATTATTCTATCAGATATTTTTTTTTGAAATGAAGTTTAAACAAGATCACTTTTCTTATCTAATTTCTTTTCTGAATTAAATTTTTTTTAAAAGAATTTTGACTTATAAGGAGTCTGAGCTAGGGTTAACAGGATCAATTTTTATCTTTTTGGATTTCAGTGTTGTTAATTCATTTCTTACTGATTTCTAATCCACTCATAAGGGAAATTTATCATTTATTAGGGTTGATTGATACAAAAAAAAAACATCTATTTTTTATTTATGATTCATTTTTAGTTAATTTCATTTTGGTATTTTTTAGTGTTTTTATTCTTATTTTGGAATCCTCTAATCATCCCATTCCATCTCTAAAAAATTTTAATTTTTTACTCACATCATCCAGGACGATCCATATCATCCTGTACGATATTCACATGAATTCCCATCACTGATCGCTACACATCTAACAATTGATTTGATTAAATTATTGGTGATCATACTGGATGATATCCATTTCATCCTATACGATCCATATGGCAAAAATAGATGGATGATTTGAGTGTTGTTAGGCTAATCCATTATTATATATCGTCTTGTATGATCCACATGTTCTCCTGTATGATCCCTTTATTTAACAGTCGTACAAGCTGACTTCTAGGGATGATCGCTCTGTGTCTAATCATCCAGTATGATATTTGATCGTACTGTATGATATGAACAAACTTTTTGACCATTCACCTGGATGAATTGATTGAACCAGATCATCCTGTACGATAAACCTATAATACTATATGATATGTCGAGTACTTTATAAATAACTATTTTTAATCATTTTCTCATACCATTCCAATCTCTCTTCTTACCCTTTGACTTCTTACTTCTGTAATGGCTGGTGGAAAGTGCTCCTGAGCCCTCACAAGTAGCTCCTCTAAGAGATCCATAGATCCTAGATTTGCTGAAGAAGCTGATGATGCTGCATATCATCGCTACAAGAATATTGGCATTAATCCATCAAAAATAGTCAACCAAGAAGTGTTAAACTTCCAAGTGCTTGAACTCTTTGCCTATACTACTCTTGGATTAATCCTGACTTTGGCCATTCCCTTTACCTCTGAATTACTTATTAATTTTTTTGTGAGCCTCTGAATTAATAGTGAGGGTACTGTCCTCCAATCTTTTGATAATTATAGGTCAGTAAGATCATGTATCAGGACCTACATGAAATTCTCCATCTCTCAACTACAGGAAAAAAAGTCACACTCTAGTTAGAAATCCCAATTTTGATTAGACCCAAGCCAACACTATTCTAAGAGAATCCAATGTTAACTCCCATATTCGTACCGTTAACACCTTAGTACAAAATGTTAGGATCATTCAGCATATTCTTCACAACTCCAAAATTCCAAAAGCTAGTGATTGAATAAACATTACTCCTGTGTTGTCAGTTACCACCAATTTCATAATAGCAGAAATTAACTTTAATGCAGCTGACCTCCTTATTTAGTACCTTGAAAATCTTATAATCATTCGAGATACTCGTCAAAAGAGATTGCCAAATTTAGCTTTAGGACACCTTATTTTCTTTATCCTTGAATCAAAATATAACCTTCCACCACCTAATCACTTTCTGATCTTCTATTCTAATAGCTCCTTCCACATGCTTCATGGTGCTCATTGCCATAACATTCATGATGGTGACTGCCCAAAAGAGGAAGAGGAAGGTCCAGCACCTATTCTTGAACCTACCCTTATCTGCCAGTAGTCTAGATCGATCAGCTGGTGGGGAGATTTGACCAGTGGGAGACTAGATTTGATGCGTATATAGTCCAGTTGTAGTAGCATCATGGCTAGTTTGGGGAGCAATTTGCTTCTTTTCATCTATACTTTCAACCACCACCACCACCTCTACCTAATCAGGGTTCCACTTTTGACTAGTCTATCAGTGTTTGTTTCTGTGTTTATACTTGTGCTCTTTCTTCATTTTGTTTTGTTTAGTATTTTTTTTCTTTTGTTTCCTCCTTTTTGTGATGTCAAAAGGGAGAGTAGTGTGTTGTTTGCTTATGTTTTAGTAAAATTTGCTTAATGTTATTATTTTCTTTTTATGCCATCTTGCTTGATTTGAAATTTTCTAACAATAATATTTACCATCATCAAAAAGGGGGAGATTGTTACAAATCTGGATCCTAGTACTATGATTTTGATAATAATAAACCTTTTTGTTTCTTTACAATTGCTATTCTTACACATTTATTTTATTTTCCCTTCTCACTAACCTTTCAGGTCCACAGGTTCACTTAGAATATCAATCACCTTAAGATCAGGTAGACTAGGATTGAGTCAATTTGTAATTTCTAATCCAATACATCTTTTATATTTTCTTGAGTCAAATATATAGTGATGGATCCTAAAACAAAGTAACCTTACACACACACACTCAAGGGGCGAAATTTGGTGAGTTAGATAGTTTTCTATTTTTTTATCATATCATATAGGATGATTCTAAATCATCTTGGACGATCAGTTAAAAATAAAAACCCTAATTACGACATCCCTGATTATTAAGTTTGCTTAACTAATCATCTTGGATAATTTATATCATATAGGATGATCAATATAGAATGAAACAAATAGCCACCAATCACAATTTAGGCAAGATTTCATAATTCAAAATTTGTTCTTATCATACAGACGATCCATATCGTCTTAGATGATTTATGAAAATTATGCCTAAAATAATTCCTTGATTAGGGGGTTAATTATTGTTAAATTGATCAATCAAATCATATAGGATTATCGAAGATAATCATACTATATGATCCGAGCACTACATGGTACGATAATTAATTGTCACCCATCATACAAGATGAAAACTATAACTTTTTCAACTAATCATCCTGGATGATACTTCTACTTTGTAAGGGATGACTCATTTGCTACATGGGATGATAATTAATCATCAAGCATCGTATTGAATGAATTGTGTGCTGCATGGGATGATAATTAATCGCCAGCCAACGTATTGGACAATTAATAACCACTCGTAAATTAATCATCCAGGTGGATCAAAAGATTGTGCTGGAAAATTTATTTGAATACTTGAACTAATCATACATAGCACTGCTGATCGTACTGGTTGAAATTACTTTTTTATACTAATCATACAGGATGGTATTTAAATCATCTTGGATGATCTTTGCCGCCAAATTAAAAATTAGGGCTATTTTTGAAGCCTCCTATTTAAGTTCTCTTAAGTGCTGCTAAGTAAATCTTTTTGCTGCTGCTCTAACCCAAGAGAGCTTATAGAAGGAGAAGGTGAGTTTGGGAGAGAGAGAGAGGATCTTGTGAGGGGGAGTTTGTGAGGGGATTTACAAAGGTGGCTCCAAGTAAGGATTCAAATGTCTTCTTCCTTCTTCATCCTTGGTTCCTTGGTGGCTCAGGGGAGAGGATCATCAACATCAAATCCAGGTTCTCTGCCTACTCCAGGAAGGAATAAAAGGATTGTCAAGTTCTCTACCTACTCCTGGTGGGAGTATAAGGATCTCGGGTTCTCTGCCTTCACTAGGAGGGTGAAAAAGGATTCAAGGTTCTCTGCCTAACCAGGTCGATGGGAAGATTTTATAAGGGCTTCTTTGCCTTGCTATGGGGCCAAAAGGGGAGATACTAACTGATTAGTGCAATACTTGGAACGGGAGGTTCTGGCGAGTGGATGTAGGTTAGATTTGACCGAACCACTATAAAATTTTGTGTGCTCTTTCTTATTACTTTTCAACATTTTATTTCCCCACTTTTCTGTGATTTGTTCTGTGGTTAAAATCTCTGATTTTGGTATCTGCTTATACTTAAGTTGTATTAGTTTTAAAATATTTAAAAAGATAAAAAAGATTTTTCTTTTTGGTTAAGAATTTTTAAAACACCAATTCACCCCCCTCTTGGTTAGCCTCGACCTAGTTCTATAGGGTTAACCACTCTCATAAACTTTCATCTTGATCACCCCTTTAATTAATCACACCTACAAGGTTCTTAGCGCAACCCACACCAAGATGATTTCCATTCAAATCAACAACATCCATGACAAGCATAGGGTTATCAATGCAAACCTGGATTTCATCTTGTTTCTTTAGTAACCCTTTGTAGCCACTACCCTCAATAGGTCAGATGAAGAATTCTCCCATATATCTAGCAGCATATTGTCAAGATCTTCAAGATTTCAACCATCTTTTTGACAATCAAGATCCAAAACATGATCTCCAAAATCCTGGTTATTTCCCACAAAAAGGTTATTCAAATTTCCATATGAAATTTAATCTTCCAGCATATGAGAAAACTTAATTTCATCATTCCCCATTAGAGAAGAAAGATTATACTCACCAATGCTCCCCTTCCGATCACATTCACCAGCCTCATTTTGTAAAAAACTTGAAACCTTTCTTCTTGAATTATGGGAACTCGTCGAACTAGAGATTCAAAGTTCCCCATATTCGCACAAACCTCCAGTCTTCTGACCTCCAAACCCACCATCTCCTTTCTTGCATTCAGAACCAAAGTCATCCATGCTTCTATTGCTACTAGCCCCGCCTGCGTAAGGAGGTGATCTCCAATCCCCCCCTCATCCCAAACCTTCTCTCACTTGATGCAAAGGATAAAGAGAAAGCATTTTTTTACTACTACTACTTCTATACTATACAATACTACTATGTTATGTTATACTATACTATACATATATTACTATTAAACCATATTATACTACACTACTAAACTATGCTACTATACTATACATCTACTACGATTACAGTACTATACTACATTATATGACTATTATATTATACTATACAACTCCTACTATTTCTATTATATTATAGTATACTATACTATACTAATATACTACACTATATTATACTATACCACTACTATCCTATACTTCAACTATACTATATTGTGCTACTATTATACTATAATATACCTTACTATACTATACTACTACATTATATTATACTATACTACACTACTTCTATACTATACTACTATATTACTTTTTATTGTAGTGGTACTACTATATTATACTATACTATATTACACTACTAAACTATGTTATAATGAAATGAAAAAAAAATGAAATGAAAAAAAAATGAAAAAATGAAAAAAAATGAATGAAATGAAATGAAAAAAAAATTAAAATGAATGAAAGAAAAAATCTAAAAAAAGATAAAAATGAAAAAAGTGAAAAAAATGAAAAATGAAAAAAAAAATGAAATTTGAATAAAAAAAGAAAAAAAAAACCCTAAAACTGAATCACTAAACCCTAAAACTTATAACCTAAACTCAAATCCCTAAACTCTAAAGATAAACCCCAAACTATATACTCTAAAAATAATAAATTCTAAGTGGTAAACCAAAAACCTTTACACTAAAGCCCTGAATTCTAAATCCTAAAACCTAACCTAAAAAATCTAAACCCTAAACACAAACCTTAAACCTTAAACAAAAAACCTAAATTATAAACCCAAAAACTTTATGGCAAACCCTAAACCCTAAATCATAAAATCTAAACCCAAAACTGTAATCATAGACCCTATACCCTGAATCCAAAAACGAAAATAATTAACTTGAAACCATAATAATAAACCCTATATCCTAAATCACAAAATCTAAACCCTATGCACTAATCACCAAAAGCTAACCTCAAATTATAAACCTTGAATCCAATTAAGCGAAACTAGAACCTAATACATAAAAATCTAACAATTAAACTATAAACCTTAAACCCTAAGCTTTTGCCATAAATCATAAACACTAAATACTAAATAATAAAGCCTAAGCCCTAAACACTAAACAATAAAACTTAAACCCTAAACCCTAACATTTAACCATAAACCCAAATCCCTAAACCTAAACCCAATGCCCCTAAACCCTAAAATCTTAACCCTAAATCCTAATCCCTATAACATAAACCCTAAATAGTAAATCCAAAACCCTAAAGTATAAGTTAAAACCTATATCCTAAATATAAAAATCTAAACCATAAACCCCAAAATTTTAAACCCTAACCTTTAACCTTAAACCCTAATCCTTAAAACCTAAATATTAAACCATAGACCCTAAACCATAAAACTAAAACCCTAAACCATAAACTCTTCACCCTAATCACAAAACCCTAAACCCTATACCTAAAAAACTAAACCCTAAACCCTAAACCTTAAATCTTATAACTTAAACTCTAATCCCTAAAATCTAACTATAACCTCTAAAACATTTAATCTAAAAATCATAAATTTTAAATCGTAAACCCTCAACGCAAAATCATAAACACTAAAGCACTAAATATTAAAGCACTAAACTCTAGCTTAATGATTTTTCTTCTACTATTAATATTTCTTGGATGGTTGGTGGGGATTTCAATGCTATCACTAATATGCTGAAAGGATTGGGGGTAAGCCTCCTAACTTTCATTCTATGGAAGATTTTAATGATATTATTTTAAATTGTAATTTACATGGTATTAATTTTTTGGGAATGTGTTTACTTGGAATAAGGCTACTATGTGGCAAAGATTGGATCGTATTCTATTTAATGGTTATTTGATTTCTTCTTATCACATGACTCATGTTAAGAACCTTACTAGAATTGTTTCTGATCACTCTCCATTACTTTAAGCACTTCTTTACAGAATAGGAACACTTTTTAGTCCTTTAGATTTTAAAACATGTGGCTTCTTGATGAGGCTTTTTTCAATATGTATAAAGCAACTGGTAGGCTCCTCTATTTCCTTATGATAATGTGCGGGGTATGACTAGATTATAGTTTAAACTTAAGTGACTTATGCAAAAGTTACCTTTGTGGAATAAATTTGTTTTTAAAAATCTTTTCTCTAGCATTTTGGAAGCTAATAATTTAGTTGATAGTGTCGATCTTACTTATATTAATGATGCTTCCATGGAGAACTTTAGATCCTTTAATAATGCTAAGTCTTACTTGTTGAAGCTTCATGAATAAGAAGAAGCTTTCTAGAGATAGAAGGCAGCTTATAAATTCCTTGTGGAGGAGACAGGGATACTAAATTCTTCCATAACATTGCCAATCACAAAAGGGTTGTCAACCATATTCACAAAATCTTTTTACATGATGGTTCATCTTTGGAGGTTCTTATTTTGATTTATGACTCCAGTACTGAGAATTTTAAAAATGTTTTCAACAAAAGTTTTTTTTCTTGATCTGAATATTAATTACACTTCTATCCCTAACTTGATTTCTGAGGATAATATCTTTCTCACTAAGGTGCCACCAGAAGATGAAATTTGGTTGATTATCAAAAGTATGAAAACTGACTCTGTGGCCAGACCCGATGGTTTCACTACTAATTTTTTTCAAAAGTCTTGGTCCATTATTAAAGGTGATGCAGTGAATGCCGTGATTAATTTCTTTTTGGGTAATCCTTACCCTAAATTTTTTACTTCTACCTCTACTGCTATAATTCCTAAGAATAAGATCATTAACTTTTGCAATGATTTTCATCCTATTAGTTTATGTTCCTTCTTTAGCAAGCTTATTGATAAATTACTTATGGGGAGGCATTCTTTATTCTTAGCTAAGATTATCTCTCTTGAGTAAACTGATTTTGTGAAAGACCATTCTATATTTGACAATGTTCTTCTTGCACAGGAATTAGTGCATGATTTGGAGGCTAAAATTTTTGGGGGAATATCATTTTTAAAGTTGATATCACCAAAGCTTATGACAAACTAAACTGGGATTTTTTCTACATAATGTTAAAGCATTTTCATTTTAACATGGGTTTGATTAATCTTATCAGAAATACCATTGAAAATTGCTATTTTCTATCTTTATTAATGGTAAATCCCATGGCTATTTTAAATCTTCTCATGGTCTTTAGTAAGGAGACACTTTATCCCCCACTTTATTTATCATGGCTATGGAGTATATGTCTAGAGCCCTTAATGAGTTGTTTAAAACTTATCTTAATTTATATTATAGTACAGCTGGTTGTTTTCCTATTACTCATCTTAGCTTTTATGATGATTTCCTTATCTTTAGTAATGGCTATATTAAGATGCTTTACATCTTATTTAGATTTCTTAATATTTTTCAATATGCTAGTGGTTTATTCTTTAATCCTTCTAAGAGCTATTTCATCACTGCAATTCTATTACTCAAAACGACATTGAATGATATTGGGAACAAGTTTAGTTTTTCTTATAAAAGTTTACCTATGAAATAATTTGGTATTCATCTTTATAAAGGTAGGAAGCGTTCTCACTTGTTTGATGATATATTTCATGTCATTCACAATAAACCATCCACTTAGGCTTTTAACTTTCTATCTTTTGGGGGTCATTTAGTTCTTATTAAACATGTTCTTTGATCTATTATGATTTTTTTATTTCACACTTTATGCCCCACTTTAAATGTGTGTAGTAGAATGGAAAGGTTATTCAATAATTTTTTTTGGGGTGCTAAGGAGGGTATGTGGGCAATTCTATGGGCCTCTTGGTCTAATTGTGCTTGAGTGCTTGATGAAGGCAGATTAGGTTTTAAGAATTTAAAGGATATGTCTCAGGATTTCTCTTATAAACTTTGGTTTTCTTTAAGATCTAAGAGGAGTCTTTGAGTTAATTTAATGATGGCTAAATACTGTGCTCGCAAACATCCCATTATTTTTTCAAACAAGGAGACTCCTTTATTTAGAAAAGGCTTGGCTCTATTAAATGGGATGTGGGGCAATTATTCAATGGGGTTTTGGGACTGGTAATATCTTCTTTTGGCAGGATAAAGGGTTAGGTAATTTTTCCATTGAGAATCATTTGAGTACTAATTCTACTTCTGCTTGCAAATTTAATTATTTTATTCAAGATGGGATTGGAATGTGGATTTACTTAATGATCATGTGCTTGATTTTATTGTTAATCTGATTCTTAATATTCAAATTCTTCTGGATAACCATGATTGCATTTTGTTTAATTTTTCTAATGATGAAAAGTTTGTTGTTAAGCAAGTTTGGAATGTTTTCAGGAAACCTCAGGCTAAATCCTTGCTTTATTCTAGTATTTGGCATTACAGTATTTTGACCTCTTATTCCATTCTTTTGTGGAAGATTTTACACAATTATCTACCTCTTGATTCTATATTAATTAAAAAAGATTTTTTTAGAGTTTCTAAATGTCAATGTTATTATCATATTTAAAACTTGATTCTTGTTTTTATTCAAGGTCATATAGCTATAAAGGTTTGGTTATATTTTGACAATTTGTTCAATGTTCAAGCTTCTGCCAATTATTTAACCATTACTTCTCTTTTAAAGAGTTGGTTTATTCCTAGTTAAGGACATATTTACAATGTGTTATCTATCATTATATGTTAGTATCTTTGGAAGAGTATAAATGAGTCTAAATATGATGGTATTAAGATTAATGCAATGAGTATCATTACTAAAGTCAAGGATAAAATTATGCATCTTTTTGCAGCTAATCTAATTAAAGTTAATTCTTTTAAAGGGTTTTTATCATGTCCTTACTGAATTTTTTCTTTCTTATAAAGTTCATCCTCATGTTAGTAAAGAGTGGATTGTTAGATGGTTTAAACCACCTCTTGCTTCTAATTCATTACATTGAGAATAGCAACATCTATAAACCTTCTAATTTTTTTATATGGTCAAAGAATTTAAACACTTGGTCTTTGGGATAGTCTTAGCATTTTTGGGTCTGGCTATGATTTTACTATTTTTGATATTAACTTTTGGCACTTTTGTTGCTCATCTTCTCCTCATCTAGTTCTTTGTGTGCCATGTGGTTGGGCTGTTGGGTAGTGAGTTATTGCTCAAGATTGTTACTATCTTTGCTGGGATGCTAATTAGTTTTTATTGATCATGTTGTATTCTCAACACCCTGTCAGTTATGATTTCAAGGGCTTTTTTGTTTTGGTATTCACTATAATGTTTGTCTTACTATTAGGTTCTTATCTTGTTTGATTAATGTTCTCCTTCAGATTGTCTGGCTCTTTGTGCTGGACTGTAGTCTTGTTGGTTATATTTTATTAACCATTAGCTATTTGCATTATCTATACTAGGGAGTATTTGGATTTGAGCAGTAGGTATTTATTATTAATTATGCTTATCCTGATACTACACACCTGAGCCAATTTATCACTCACAATGAGACTCTTTATGCTATAAACATAGCCTTTTTTAGGGTCTTTATTTGTTGTTGCTCGTGTATTGCTATGGTTTAATTCTCATTAAGGAATGTGGTAATGTTCCTTGCTTTTGGTTGTAATTATTATGTCTTCTTCATGGATGTCAGCTTTGTAATTTTATTGGGTATCTGCTTTTGGGGTTCTGCTGCAGTCCGATTTATTCCTCTCATTCTTCTCTATTGGCTACTGCTTTCTTCAAGCAGTCATTTTTGCTCATTTCTTTTATAATCGAGCTCACTGAATTAATCTTCATGGACTATTTTTTATTTGGTTGGGCTACTGCTGCTTCTTTCTTATTTCTACCAAAGCAAATGATATGGTTAACATATTCAGGTGGTATTATAATTCTGGGACGATTATTCACTTTAAGCTTTACGATATTACTATTTATATCTATTATTATGTTATGAACTCTTTCTATTCAATGTTTAGTTTTTATATTATTTCTTGCTCTATTATTCTTTGGTGTAGACTATTTCTTTTCTAGGTGATCTTGTTTAATATGATTAATTGCAGGTGATATTAATAATAAAATCGGCATCTTATAATTATTCCTCATCATCTTTTTTTTTACAGAGAAACATATAACTAATGTTTGGAGTTTGAAATGCATTCTGAAATTACATCAAATGTTACATATAATCATTTCAATTTAGCTGATGATGGTACTATTAAGAAACAGTTCAGACTCACTGTATCTAGACACCGAGATATATAAATATATTTGTTTGCAAACCCAAAAGTTGGCTGCGTTCATGGCCGTTGATGATCTATGGGTTCAACAGCTATCTTGAAGAGAAGAATGTAAACCTTTTCGATCGAAAAGTTCAAGAAACCTCCCAAAGAATGTGTCACGTAAGAACCAAAGCTCGTTCCCATAATACAATGCCATGCTGGGCCATATGAAGAATCAAATTCCTTCTTTAAGACAAGTGCGAGTAGCTTGCTGTCGAGCTTAGGAATACCGCTGAGGGTCTCCCGTGTGCAGCGGAACGCTTGCCGCTGCAGCTCTCATGGCATATCAATGGCCCTAAACTGGATATTCTCCATTTCCATTAGATCAACATTAATCTTCCGTCCATCCCCGCCATCATCTCTTCCCTTCTCTTTCTCTTTCTCCCTCTTGTCCTCCTCCTAATTGGCGTCGCCCTTGAC
The DNA here is from genome assembly GCA_019925795.1 of Dendrobium chrysotoxum. Classification (NCBI taxonomy): domain Eukaryota; kingdom Viridiplantae; phylum Streptophyta; class Magnoliopsida; order Asparagales; family Orchidaceae; genus Dendrobium; species Dendrobium chrysotoxum. Next base: position 42,135,243 of record CM034302.1, read on the forward strand.
CTTAGTCCTCTCTATGAGAGAGCTGAGGTAGAGGCTCCATCGCTCAAGCTCCTCCGAAGCACCATCCATCACCAATTTCTCTCTCATACCCACCACCGACAACGTCACTGGAATATTACCGAGCACAGGGTTTCTGGTTTAGGCTTTGCATAGCTACCATGTCCCTCTCTCTCTCTCCCTCCTTTTATCTCTCTCTCTCTCTCTCTCTCTCTCCCCTCCCTCCCTCTCCCTCTACCCCTAATTAGAGGAAACTCGGCTGGAGGAGGATAAGAGAGCTGAGGTAAATAAAAATTATGCCGGAGACACTAACTATAATAGCAATACTGCTCTTGCGATATAAAGGCAACTCTAGGGTTTTGTATTTTGCTTTCTTCTTCCACTCATTGTGGAGGATTTTTATATCCCGTGGCTTTCATTTTCTGTTGTTTTGATTTCCTCTGGTTTATTTTATAGTTATTTGGTTTCCTCACCATTTTTCATTCAGTTTTAATTTTTGTTCGATGGTGACTCCACGTCATCAAACCCATGGACTGCTTGTAAGCCTATTGATATGGGTAAACCTATTAGTTTTTCTGGTGTTTCTGGTAATGAAAACTCTTGCTCTTTCAAAGAGGTGGTTGCTGGAGGCTCTTCTTTATCATCACCTAAATTTGATTTAGTACGTACGTCCTTTAAGGGTGTGCTTGCTTTGATGTTTGATGAGAATGTTATTTCCTAGTTGGCCGCTCCTTTTGAGTTCACGTTAGTAGGTATGTTCATCTTGCATTTGCCTAATCTTGGTGTCATTTGCAAGTTCTTTGTTAACTTGAAATTGTCTGGAAATTTTTCTATAGGGCTTTTGGATCAACAACATATAGCTATAAAACTTTTCAACGATTTAGATTATAGCCACATATTTTTTAGAAGAGCTTATTATATTCAATTGTGTTAAATATGGTTTCTCAAATGGACACCTTTCTTTAATATTTAAGAGGAATCACCTATTACTCCTGTGTGGGTGTCTTCCAAACTTGAGATTACATATGTTTAATTCTCAAATATTGATTGCTTTAGCTTTAATTTATGGTAGACCATTATAAACGGATTAGGCCACGACCTCTATTTCTTGTCTGTCTGTATCACATATTTTGGTTGAAATAGATGTCTCTAAAAAGCATCCTAAAGTGGAATTTAAAAATTTTCCTATTTTTTGTAATATTTATAGAATGCATCGAGATAGTGTTATGGAATATTTTATTTTGCATCCGCATCTTTGTAAATAAAAAGATTCATCTAAAGATTCTAGAGGGAAAGATTCAGTTGATTAACAAATTCCTCTTATGGAGACTAATCATGTGTAGGATCCTCAAGTGGTACCTAAGAGTACTTCTGATCTAGCTAGTCCTTCACATAAACCAAATCATATAAGGAAGGGCCACACTGATGTAGCTGTTGTTATGGATAATGTTAATGTTGAAATGAGTAATGGAACTCATGAGGATATCATGAATCTCCCATTGGTCAAGGAAGTTGAAAAAGTTTTTAACCTATCTTATTATAAATCATTACAAAGTTTCTAGTACTATTACTAATGTAGATGAGTAAATGACTACTATTCATGATGAGCATAATAAGACCTTCACATCTTTACAATTATCTTGCTTTATTAATAATAACCTATCTGAATTTGACTTAGCTCGGTTTCATGATGAAATGTGTTAATCAAGCTATTTCTGATCCAATATTGAATGAACAGGAAAATGTGGAAGATGGAAATAACTTAGAAGAAGGAGAGCTTGCCTAGTATTATAGTGCTTTTACTCATGCTGAGGTGTTTAGTAATGTTTGTAAGGTTTCTCACACTTTACATCAAAATGACAATAATTGCATTTCTTATGAAAAATTTGTTGTTGTTTTTAAAATTTTATCTAAAGATTATAGCATATTAGGTATTGATTATGGTTTTACTAAAGTGCAAGGTAGGAAAAAAAAGGAAAAATAAGAACCTCATTTTGCAATCTCCCAGAAGCACTCATTCTCAAACTAGTCAGTTACAACTTTATGATTAAGTATATTATTTGGATTGTTAGGGGCATTAGTTTCCCTTCCTCTATAATTGGGGTTAACAATTCGTGTCATATCCATAATGTTTCTATTTTAGTGTTCCTTTATCCTTCTATATCTTCTATCCAGTTGGATAACACTGCTAGGTTTTTCTGTTTTAATCATGGTGTGAAAAGATATTATTGTTCTTGACATTATTGGAGATTTCACTCAAGTTATTCATTGAAATATTGAGTTATGCAGTTTAAATGTTATGCCTTTTTTGTGTAGGCTGCTTCTCCTGTATTATTAGAAAAATTCTTTGGGAGCAACTTATTAATTTCCATGGTTTAATTAATTTAACATGGTTGGTGGGTGGTGATTTCAACACCACTTCCAACTCTAGTGAAAGACTTGGGGGATCCAACCCTATCTATCAATCAATGGAGGATTTCAATAATAAGATTTTGGATTGCAACCTAGTTAACATTGGGTATACCGGCAATATTTTTACTTGGAATCATGGTAATTTATGGCAACCTTTGGATCATGTTCTTTTTAATGATAGTTCGACTAATTCTTTTAATAATACCTCTATTGAGCACCTTAATAGAACTTTATCTGATCATTGTAATGTCCTTACTAGTATTAAGATGAGCCATGATGGCTCTGTCCCAAACTTTAGATTTGAAAATATGTGGTCACTTGATAATTCAATTTTGAACATGGTCTAGGATAATTGTTATGCTCCTCTTCACCCTGAAAACTCTTTTTGGTGTTTGAACAAATTGTGGCTTGAACTTAAAAGATTAAAGCATAAAAATATTTGGTGGATTAAAAATGTCTTTAAAAATATTTTTGCTAATACTTTGGCTACTGAGGATCAAGTGAATTCTATTGAGCCTAATTTCCAATTGCACCCTTATGATGAAAATTTAAGACTTCTTCAAGATGCTAAAAAATGCCTCAATTACTTTACAAGCTCAGGAGGTAGATTTTTGAAACAAAAAGTTGCTTCCAAACACCTTATTGAAGGAGATAATAGCACTAAGTACTTTCATGCTCTTGTCAAGAGGAATAGGACAAAAAATTTCATTCACAAAATCTCTCTTTTATATGGTTCCTATACTGAGGATGCTGAGGAAATTACTAGTTCTATTGTTGGGCATTTTAAGAACTTGTTTAACAAAGGTTTTTCCCCAATTCCTATTGATAATTTTAATGTTATTCCTAATATCATTAATAATGATGATAATATGAGTCTCACTAAAATTCAAACTTCTGTGGAAATCAAGGATATTATTCAAAATATGAATTCTGACTCTACTGTTGGGCCTGTTGGTTTTATGACTATGTTTTTTCAAAAGGCTTGGAATTTTTTATGTCCTAATTTTTATGATGTTTTATGTTTCTTTGCTGGTAACACTATACCTGAGTTATCATCTTCTACTACCATTATGCTTTTTCCTAAAAGAATGTTATTAACAAATGGGATGATAGGAGGTAGACTAGTCTTTGTACCATTTTAATAAGTTGATTTTTTAAATTCTTATGAATCGGTTATCTCCTCTTCTTCCTAAAATCATCTCTCCTAATCAAACTAGTTTCATTAAGAGTAGAAATATTTCTAATAATATCCTTCTTGACCAAGAGCTTCAGCTAGATCTTAATGTCAGGGTGAGAGGGAGAAACATTATTCTGAAATTAGATATCACCAAAGCCTATGAGACCATCGACTATAATTTTTTAACAATAATTTTCATTTATTTGGTTCTAATTCAACTTTTATTAACCTTATAAAAATTTCTTTGAAGGATCTTTTTTTCTTGTTATTGTTAATGGTAAAAGCAATGATTTTTTCAAATCTTCTCATTATTTAAGACAAGATGATCCTATATCTCCTGCTCTTTTATTATTGTTGTACAGTACTTATGTGGAGGCCTTTATAATCTATTTGAAAATCACCCTAACCTTTATTTTAGAACTATGGGAGGTTTACCTATCTCTCACTTCTATTTTGTTGATGATGTTATTATTTTCACTAATGGCTCTGCTTACATGAATAATATGCTTATGAGATTTTTAAATAATTTTTGAAATTTCTAGTGGTCTTTTTCTTAACAATAATAAGAGCTGCTTCATTGCCTCTAACAGAGTTCCTCATGATTGCATAATTTCTATAAATGGTATTACTGGCTTTGTACAAGGCTCTTTACCTATTAAGTACTCAGGCATTCCTCTTTACTAAGGTAGAAAGAAAAGTTTTCTTTTTTATGATATCCTTTTGTGAAACAAAGGCTTAACTCTTGAATTTTAACTTCTTAAGTTTTGGTGGGAGATTAATCATTATTAAAAGTGTGTTATGCTCTCTTCCAATCTATATCTTCAAACATTACACCCTACTCATACTATTTATAATAGGCTTAAAAAATATTTAATAATTTTTTTTTGGAAAGGTACCAACAACAACTCTAAAATTATTTGGTCTTCTTAGAGTAATTATTGTGGGGTTTTAGAGGAAGGAGCCTTGGGTTGTAAAAATATGTAAGACTAATCCTATGCATTTGCTATCAAATGGTGGTTTAATTTTTGTTTTAAACTTATTCTTTAGGCTAATGTCATGTCTGCTAAGTACTGTATTGGTAAGCATCCTACTATGTGCTTTTATAGTAAGGGTAATACTAAAGTTTGGAAGAGACTTTGTAATATTAAATGGGTTGTCGAGCCTCATATCTGATGGGATCTTTGTGGTGCTAACATTTTCTTTTGGCAGGACCGTTTGTTAGGTGCCCATTCCATTGACTCTCTCCTTAATACATTTTCTATTATTTCTAGTAACATGAATTACTTTATATTGACCTCATTTTTGTATAAGGTCATAAGGATCAATCGAGACTCCTACCTGCTGATTTGATGGTTGATAATCATCTATTGGTCAATAATCTAGAGCTAAATCAAATTCCAATCCATACTTGAAATCAATCTTCAAATCAACCTTCAATCAAACCTCCAATCAATGTTCAATCATTTTTCAATCAAAATTCAAATAAGATTTCAATCCCTATCTTAATCCAAACTTCAATCCAGACCTCAATCCAGACCTCAATATAGACATCAATCTAGACTTCAATCCAGACTTCAATATACACTTCAATATAGACTTCAATCCAAACCTCAATCTAGTCTTCAATCCAAAACTCAATCCAGACTTCAATCCAGACCTCAATCCAAACTTCAATACATACCTCAATTTAGACTTTAATCCATACCTTTATTCAGACTTCAATCTAAACTTCAATATAGAATTTAGCCTAGACCTTAATCTAGACTTCAATCTAGACTTCAGTCTAGACCTTAGCCCAGACCTTAATCCAGTCTTTAACCAAACCTCAATTGAATTTTCAACAAACTCTAATCCATCCCACAATCAATCTTCAATTAGCCTTCAATCAAGCTTTAATAACATCTAGTTAACTTCAATCACCTAATTTATTATGATTGATGTGCATAATTCAAATTCAATCAATCAAACCCAAGGTCTAGCTCAAATCCAGAATTCCAGACCAAAACTCAAGGTTAAGGGTCCTTATCTTGAAACCCCTTTTGAGTGATTTTTAATCACCTGAAATTTGAGTCAAATGACAACTAATTCATGATTTATTAATTTTATATTTATTAGGCATGTTCCTGAGGTTAACCCTCCAAATTTGAGTTTAATTTAACACCTCTATCCCCAGAAACTCAATTTAAATCCAAAGGCTACAAAACCTTCAAATATTTACATCCTATGACACTAAACTTGCCACCTTATGCAAATTGACCTTGGTACCTTTCCAAAAACTCTTGACCATGGTTTTGACATATTGAGCACAAAACTAAACTTTGGTGGACCTAGGTTTACCCATAGTTGACCAGGGTCAAAATGACCAAAATGCCCTTTAAGGGTGAAATTGAAGTTTCCTCCATACTTTAACATGGCCAAATCAAACCAACTAATGTTTCTTATTCCAATCCATCCTAAACATCATCAGGAGTGCATTGGATATAAATCTTGGTTTTGGTTTGATCAAGTTGATCAAATTGCCCCTTAAGGGTCCAAATGGTCATTTCAACTCAAATGACCATCCTAGTGCTTGAGACCACCTCCATTGTTCTCAAATTGCTCTCCTGAACTTGTTAGATCCAAACCCATCCTATGGGTTAAATAGGTTAACCAAATTACCCCTTAACCTACACTTATGTCAAATTCAATCCTTCAAGTTACCCCTTAACATCATTAGGAGTGCATTGGATACACATAAGCCATTTCAAACCAATCTAACTTCTCAAAATCATTAAATCGAACACCCCACCATGTCAAAATTTTTTGAAATTCAAATCTCCCTTCATTTGACTTGGTCAACTCAATTGGAGGGGTTAAAACCATCTCCATTCTCATGCATTTGGTCAAAATTCCTAACCCATGGCTTCAAATTCTTGGTCATCCACCTCATTGGTAGGTATGCTCCCCAAGAGCCACCTTAGTAGTCAACTTGACTGGTGGAGTGGTCAACTCAATCAACAAAGGGCTACTGAATGCTTAAATGGTCAAATCACTTTTCCAAACTCATTGCATTCAAAATTTAATCACTCCTGCAATCCAAATCCCTTCTAGAAGCTTCCTAAGCTTCCTTTAAGCCTAACTTAAACCATAAATTAGTCTTATTGCATGCCAAGTCACTCCATGTGCATGTGAGGACAAAATGAGCTTCCAACTCATTATACTTTAGCTTGTCCTTCTCCCTACTTTCTAACTACCCTAAATAGGTGTCAAGCATCCTAGCAACCTTCCAAATTAGTCCTAGCCCTCCATATGGCTTAGGGAAATTTAAATTAGGCAAAATGGTCCAAATGAACACATTCACCCTAATTCACTCAAACTTCTTCTCTAGCAGCCACTAGCCCTCCAAACTCTATCTCCAGATCCTCCAACCATTTCCTTAGCTTTCTTAAGCCTTTCTCCACCAAATCCATGCCTTCAATACTATCTTGGTGAAGAGAGGGAAATGGAGAGAGAAAGTGTATCAAAGACAACTTTTGATCCAGCTAGAATCAAGTCTTAGAATTTTCTAGTAGGTTGAAGAGGATCTCTCAAGATTTCCAACAATCCCAAGATCAACAAAATATGTATTACAAATATGGGTTCAAGTATTATAGTTTTGATGATATCAAACATTTTTTCTTCTTTACTATTACTACTACATATCTATTTTAGTTACCCATGCCTACTAACGTTTTAGGTTCACAAAGTCAACTGCAATTCAAGCAAGCTCAAGATTAGGTAGATTAGGACTGAGTCAGTCTGTTAGTTTAAATTTTAATGGTTTTTATCTTTTCTTGAGTCAAATGTAATAAGATTAATCCTGATTCTAAGTAACCTTACACACACATACATTAGGGAGAAATTTGGTGAGTTTGAGAGTCTTCTGGATTTTGAGCATATCATACTGGTGATCCAAAATTGTCCTAGATGATTAGTTCAAATTAGAAACCCTAATTAGGGCATCTGGGTTAAGTAAATTTTATTAGGTAGATCATCTTAGATGATCCTCTCATCATCTTGAACGATATATTTAAATTAAAAAATCAGCCGCCAATCATATTTTTAGGAAATGTTTTATATTTAGATTTTTGTTTTGATCATACCGAATGATAATGGTATCATCCTAGATGATTCATTACAATTTTTCCAAAAATGATCCCTTAATTAGGAGAATAATTATGGTTTAATTGATCAATCACATTATACATGATGATTATCCCGATCATCCTGGATGATCCTTTATATTTTGTGGGACGATCTCCAATTATCCCAGATGAAAACTATGATTTTCTTCTGATCTTCTAGGATGTCGTCCTAGACATCCCAAACTTTGTGCGGATGATTTGTTGATTGCCACTCAAAATGAACTAATCATCCCAGACGATTGTGAAATCATCCAGGATGAAAAACCCTTATTTTCTTCTGATCATCTAGGATATCATCCTGGATGTCCCGAAGTTTTGTCTGGATGATTTGTCATTTTCCACTCAAATTGAACTAATCATCCTGAATAATTATAAAATCATCCAGGAAGATATGTAGAAAGTATTTCTTCTGATCGACTAGACCATCGCAATCATCCTGGCAAAATGGTTGATTTTGTACTGATCGTACAGGTCGATCGACAAATTATCCTTGACAATATAGATGACAAGTTAAATTTTAGGACATTTTTTGAGGCCTTGTATTTAAGCTCTTTAAGTATCTCTATAAAAATCTTTTGCTGATTTTTCCACTCCAAGAGAGCTTAGAGGAGAAGGAGAGTTTGGGAGAGAGAGAGTGAATCTTGTGAGGGGGAGTTTATGAGGGGATTCATAAATGTTGCTCCAAGCAAGGATTCAATCATTATCTTCCTTCTTCATCCTTGGTTTCATGGTGGCTCTAGGGAGACAATCATCAACATCAGATCTAGGTTCTCTGCCTGCTTTAGGAGGAAGCAAAAGAAGTTCAAGGTTCTCTACCTGCTTAAGGAGGAAGCGAAAGGATTCTAAGGTTCTCTACCTGCTTCAGGAGGAAGCAAAAGGAGTCAAGGTTCTCAGCCTCACCGGTGTTGTTGGAAAGATTTTGTAAGGGCTTCTCTACCTTGCTGTGGGAGCAAAAAGAGAGTCACTATAGTGTTTAGTGGAATACCTAGAGGGGAGGTTTTGGGGAGTGGACGTAGGTCAAGTTGACCAAGCCACTATAAATCTAGTGTGCTCTTTTCATTTATTTTTCCACATTTTAATTTATGCATATTTCTGTGATCTGATCTGTGGTTAAAAATCTGATTTTGGTTATCTGCTTCCGCTTACATTGTTCATGTTTTAAATATTCAAAAAGATAAAAATATTTTTCTATTTGTAGTAGAATTTTTAAAATACCAATTCATCCCCCGTCTTGGTTAGCCTTGGGACTTTTCATAAGGGCTTAATAACTCTAACAAACTTTCAATCTATCGATAGGATAGAAAGTAATACTCACTTTTAGTTAAAATTTCCATTTAAAACTGCTCTAAATCCCTAATATATAGAGCCTCCAAACACCAAGCATTGAAGGATTATGTTACCAAGATCTTATGTTTCAAATTTGGTGAAAATTGGATGGATGGATCGAAATTTATGAGTATTTAAAGTTTCAGGTCAAAAATAAACTAGAAAATCTGGGTCAATCTGGATTGTCTGTTCCTTTGAACTAGGCCAATCAGATGGTCCAAATTTGCGTGCCTTTCCTGGGGTTCAATTCAGGTTCTTCAGAAATAAGGTGCGAATGACGTGGCCAAATACTGGCTGTTGATCCAATTCGTGCTAGATTGGACGACCCTGGATGTTTGTTAATGTGGATAAGTGGCACCTCAGATGTTTGCCACATATCTTGTATGAGGAATGCCGCCATTTGCTCACTCAAATGTTTACGGCAAAATTTTTAATTAAAATTGATTTAAATTTAATTTAAATGCTCAAAATTCAAAAGTTCACCAAAAATCCCTTTCTTGACCAAATTTAATGTTATTGAGCTTGTTGGAAATGTCTCAATCCCAAGTTCATTTTAAAATTTATTTTGACAAATTTTGATCATTTCATGGAGAGTTATTAAGTATTTAATGAAAAATAAAATTCTTCAATAACTCTGAATCTACTAGAAATAAGTCAAAATTAAAAAATCAACATTTTGGTCAGTTGTAGTTCAAAAATAGGTTAAAATTTTAAAAATTCATAACATAATCTAGAAAAATCCAAATCTTGCAAATTTAAGTGTCTAATTACTCATCATAGGGTCAAGTATTTAGAAAAAATACTAATATTCCAAAACTTAACTTAATTTAAAAAGTTAAATTTTGACCCCTTAATTTAATCATTAAATAATTCAAAAAATTCTGAAAAATTTGATAATTGATTAAAATTCTAAAAAATATTAATTTGATTAATAAAATAAATCAACCATCCCCTTAATACATAACAAGCACTCCAAAGATAAAGTTTTTAGAATGGACTACCTTGAGTTGGGGGCCTAAGTGTTCTAAGGAGGTCTTGTCTTAGAGCCCACTATGTCAACACCATGAATGGATTCAATGGAGAATAAAACTTTAAATTTAATTTATTATTAATGATTTAACTAAATTAAAATCCTTAATTCAACTACATCAACTAGGTTTTTAGGATATACTACCTTAGGCTGCGGGCTGCGTGTCCTAAGGAGGCTTGTTTTATCATGCTCACCATGACAACTCCACGAACTGGCTGATAGAAAACTTAATTAACTTAATCTATAAAACCAACAACCAATCAATTTAATTCATAAATAATCAATCAACTTAAGCTTAACCAATTAAATCAATTAATAATATTGGTTAGTAGTGGGTAACTCGAGCCAATGAGGCTATTAACTTAGCCCCAATGAAGGTTAAATAAACTTCACAGCCCTAGAATAAATAAAGGTACTAGTCACTTAACACTTAAAAATATATTTTTAAATTAACATCAAAAAATTAATATTTAGACCCAAATTAAAAATCCCTTAAGCCTACAATAAATCAAAACACTAGATAAATTTAATAACTTCCCAGTATAGGACATATCCAAGTCACACAATCTTCCCCACACGCTTTCGATGGTTTGCTAGGACAAATAACTTTGGTTCTCGGCTAGGCTAGTGTTTACTTTTCTATTACTTGTAGGCTAAGTTTTTTATGGTTTTCACTCCATACTAGTCTAGGAATGATCTAGATGCTCACAAAATTTATTGTAGGTGGCCATGCTCATGCAGGGCTAAATCAAGGGGATAAAATTAAAGCTTAAACTGGCATATTTTCTAAAGGTGCAAAAATGCTAAGTCCCCCTTAAAATTAAAAGAGCATGGCCAAGTGCAATTTTATTTCAATTTCAAGCAATATAAATATATAACTACTTAGGATGTTGATTTTAATTATAATTGCTTAGGATAACCCTACAGGTTGTCTAGAATCTCTTTTTATACTTTTGAGATGTAATGTAATTCGATTGGATCGAGTTATGAAAGTGATCTTAAGATGTGATAATAGATATACCGCTTGGAATCCAAAGAGAAGGGAATATCCCTTATGGGGAGAATTCCTCTTTATTTAGAAATTCAAGTCAGGATAACTTCAAAATCCAAAGACAAAAGAAACACCACTTTGTAGAGGCGTTATTTTAATTTGGATATATGGACCAAACGAATCCAAGGAGCTCACAGACAGAAGGAAGTCAAAGAAGTGAAGACATAGAGAATCTTGCTCTCTCAAAAATCACTTTCATCATTTCTAGGATTAAAATTTGGGTTATTGCTAGTAGTACCCGACAACGTTTAATTTCTATAGAGCCTGGGTTATAAATTAAATGGTACTTACCACATGGATATTTACTTTATTTAATTGATTGATTTGATTTGTTTACATTGATTGCGCAAAAGAAATTATATGGTTTTCTAGTTTTCTTTCTTATATATTGATCTTTATTTTAGCCTAGAAATATGCTGAGGCTTGTGAGGGTATGATAAAAAAAACTTTTTCATCTCGAAATTAAATATAATATTTAGGCTCACATAGAAATTCTAATGATTTAAAAAGTAAGCTTGAGATCGTCGAGAGTTTGCATGAATCATATTAACTCTTCTCCTCCTTATTAAGTACCTCCCAACCTATGGGTTTTAGAAAACCACCTGGCCTATTAGGGTGCAGTTCTATCAAGGGAATATTGTACAATCTCTAGAAAAAAATTTATTTTTAAGCCTTTTTAAAACTACTTCATATTGACTTGTGATTTGTGACTAATCATATTCTCAAGATTATTCTTTGTGTTAGACCTGGTTAGATTTCTTTATTACCTTGACCCCAAAGAGTAACAAGGGACAATTCTTGTTGGTATTGGTAGACTACTTCATAAAGCAAGTAAAAATTATTGCTCTTGGTAAACACATAAAAAGCTATTAAATTTCTATGGTCAAAAGTATTTGCTAGATTTAGACTACTCCTGGCTGTACCATTAGAAGGCGCAGGCAAAGTCAACCAGCATGTATTGCATTAGAAATAAACTAATGAGTCAATAAAATTCTAATTACATTTTAAGCATTAATCACCCTACATAAGTCAAGAGATCAATTTGGATCTGCTCTAGATATTGGGCCTAATTCCTCAAAACTTAAATAAAAATAGCATATCAATCTTTCACTAAAAGACCATATTCATGAATTTTAAGTGCCTTGGTGGTAGGCTGGAACCCCAATTCTGGCCGGGGTAAGTCTAATTTGTACTGAATTAGCTAGGTTTGGGCCACTATTATTTAGTGCCCTATTCAGACTTAGGATTCGGGTCAAACTCAAAATCATAAGTCCCCAACTTTTGGGAATATAATCTCAACTTTTTAACAAATTTACAACTCAAATTAAAACTCCTCTTCAATTTAAAATTTAAAGCCCAATAATAGGGTAGACTGAGGAATTTTTGAATTATTTTAGAATCCCAAAAAGCTTCCTACTTCTCCTCCATTGACCTTTCGAAATAAGTGCTCAAATTTGATCTAATCCTAGTTGAATATTTTAGCCTCACTCCTTTCATATTAATCCTTGAAAATCTTTAAAATAAAATTTTTGCCATTATATTAATTGAGAGTTTTTGTAGAAACTCAGGTTTCCTATGATGTAATTAACTACAGGGGCTTGCGATTATATTAGACTCAAAGACCCCAGATTAATTTTTCAAAATTAAATAATCTTCTTTGGGAAAATTAAGATCAATGCCGATCATTATCGTTATATTCAAATAATTGATAAGGGATGATACCTTCTTCCCTTGGAAAGATATATCATTTTTTATCATAACTTTAAGTAGGAGATTAATGATACTATATCTAAATCATCATAGTTAAATATTTGATTGAACATCATTTTGACCCTTTGGGGTTATATGTAGCTCTTTCCTAAATATGGGTACGACATTCAGGATAGAATTTGTAATTCAAAATCTAACCCATCAGGGAATCTTATTTTCACCTCTTAAGGTGGTATATCATTCCCAATGGATGTTCAATTTTAGAATTAAAATTCCAAAGTCAATTTCAAATTTTCCAAAGAAATTTAATACCAATTTGCTTTGCCTTTTTCTAAAGCAGTGCAAAGCTTCTTTTTTAGAACTCAACCAACACTTTATTACTAATAATAGCTAGGATTATAATAAACTTTTTGATATTCTTCCTTAGTCTATTATTAATCAAATCTTATATCTTCCTATTAACTATAAGTTTGATGATTTATTTTTATGTAATCTTTCCAATAATGGTAAGTTCATATTAAAGAATGCTTGGAATGATTTTAGAGTTAAACACTGTACCACTAAAGTTTTCTCAATGATTTTTGCATAAAAGTATTCCAACTTCTATTTCTACTTTTATTTGGATACTTATGCATGAATTCATTCCTACTGATTACATTTTAATTTAAATAGGTTTTATTTTACCATCCAAATGTCAATGTTGTTATCATGTGGAGAATATGCATCATGTGTTTATTTCTGGTTCTATTGCTGTCAAAATTTTCTTGCATTTGGATGATATTTTCTTATTGAATCTTTTTACTACTAATATGTCCTTTAATTCCATGCTTATCTCTTAGTTTGTTAATACTAAAGGTCATATTAGAAATGTGATTCCTTCCCTTATTTTATGGTACCTATGACTTACTAGAAATAACTCTCTTTAATAATAGTTGCATGGATCATCATTAGATTATTACAAATGTTAAATGCAAAGCTCTGAAGCTTTACTCAGCTAACCTTTTCTCCATTAAAAATTTTGAGGGCTTCTATTTTATGGCTCAAGATTTGGGTCTCTCTTTGTAGTAAAATCATCCCATTGATCTCAACATTCATATTCTCTCTCCTTTACACATTTTGCCTCTGGCAATTGGGCTTTCCCTATAGAAGATTGTGGCTTCTACTACTGATTTTAAGGGTTTTTTATTTTTTATTTTTGTTTTCTTAGTTTTAATTAGTGCTCCCTCTGGCTTGAGGCCTTTCAACCTTTTTTTGTTTTTTACTTTTTCATCAATGGTAGCTAGTCCATCCTTCTCCACCCCCTCCCCTTAAGGTGTCCCTCATTTAGTCTTAGTGGAGATAAATAAAGGGTTTTTTTGTGCTGCTGGTAATGATAATCTTCTTCTTTTTGTTATGTTTTTGCTGGCAAGTATACTTCGAATGAACCAGGTTTTTTATTTACTAAGTCTACAGTAAAAGGTATATTATGAAACTTGCCTCTCCTTGTCAATTCATGTTGGTTGGAAAGTTCTCCCTATGATGTCCTAACCTAAATTCTTTTAGGTCATTTTTGGTAATCTTAAACTTTCTAGTGTGTATTCTATTGGACTATTGGATGCTAGGCATGTGGCTATTCAACTTTCCAATGAGTTGGACTATAGTCAGATTTTTGCTAGAAGATTGTATTACATAAATAAATGTCAAATGAGATTATTGAAGTGGACTCCTTACTTTGATGTTAAAGAGGAGTCTCTTATCATTGCCATATGGCCTTTCTTTTCAAAATTTGTGATTACATTTCTTTAACTCGCATGCTTTACACACTTTCGGATCCATATTTGATAGACCCTTACAATTGGATCAAGCTACTACTTCAAGATCCAGACCATTTATTGCTCATATTCTTGTGGAGATGGACATTACCAAAAAATATCCAAGAGAGGTTTGGCTTTAATTGGAAGCTTCTGGTTATCTATAAAAGGCTAAATTTGAAAATATACCTAATTTTGCATTCATTTCAAAGTCCATGGCCATTCATTCGACGAATGTTTTGTTGCCCATCCTCTTCTCAAAAAAGGAAACAATGAGGGGAAATTTGTCATTATTTTTAATAAGAATGATTCTAATGATAGTGAGGTTCATATTCCTTTACATGTAAATAATGTTTTGATGGTAGATGGGGACAACATTGAAACCATACATTTGGATAAACCTTATATTGATCATGAAGCAAATTTAGAAAATCCTCTACTCTTGGAATCTCAAACCTTGCCTCGAACAAAAGGATCAGATTTTCATAATAAAGAGCGTGATTCCACTATTTTACTAGCATGTCTTTGAAGGAAGTGGTTCAGATTGAAAACAAGGAAAAGGATTTACACAATGAAGGAGATGGTGGTGCTTTGATACAAAAATAGTGTGTTTTAAATCATACTAATGGAGAGCAATCTAAGAATTAGGATGGTGGTAAGAAAGAAATTATGGAGGAAGGAGAATTTTTACCAAACAAAAATGGTTCTCTACTATGAAAATCTAAAGGTATAAATAATATCTCCATGTTGTCCCCTTCTTTGAAACAAAATGCCAACAATAATGAGGATTCTTATTCCAAAGTTGGAAAGA
Organism: Dendrobium chrysotoxum; assembly: GCA_019925795.1. Taxonomy (NCBI): domain Eukaryota; kingdom Viridiplantae; phylum Streptophyta; class Magnoliopsida; order Asparagales; family Orchidaceae; genus Dendrobium; species Dendrobium chrysotoxum. Next base: position 42,150,710 of record CM034302.1, read on the forward strand.
AGAAAAATAAAAATAATAAGATCTCGGATGGTCAAATATCTAGAGTCACCTGAGCTTCTAATCCTTCCTCTTCCAATGGTTCAAGCTCTCATTTGGAACATTAGGGGTATGGGTAATTCCCCTTCTAGGGATAGTTTATGCAGAATTCATAATATTAATGTTTTGGTTTTACTTGAGCCTTTAACTTCTTCTTCCAAGCTAGATTTGATTCATATCAAATTAGGTTTTAATCAATCTTTTAGTTATTGCTCTAATAAAATTTGGATTTTTTGAAAACAATGGGTTAGTTTAAGCATTATTAATGATTATGCCATAATTGTGCACACTAGTATTAATTTAATCAATTTTTGTGTTATGCTTCTTTTTTTTATGTATCTTTCTCTATAATTCATAGGAGAACTTTGTGGACTCAGATCACTAATTTTTCTTCTAATATAATTGAGCCTTGGTGACTTCAATACTATTACTAATGTTACTGAGCGTGTTGGAGGGAAACCACCCAACTTTCTGGCAATGGAAGACTTTAATGATATGATTTAAACTCTAATTTACATAATATTAGTTTATGAGCAATGCATTTAAGTGGAATCAAGCTATCATGTGGCAATATTTAGATCATATTCCTTATAATAATTTATGGATCCCTAATTTTTATATTACTCATATTGAGCATTTATCAAGAACTTTATCTGATCACTCTCCTCTTCTTTTGAACATTTCTATGTAGTATGATAGTATTCATTCTCCTTTTAGATTTCAAAACATGTGGCTTCTTCATGATTCTTTACTAAACATTGTGGAGAGCAATTGACATGCACCTTTATTTCCTTCTGATAGTGTTGGTGGCATGACTAGACTTTGGTTTAAGCTTAAAAGGCTTAAGCAAAAATTGAATTAGTGGAATAAATGTGTTTTCAAGAATTTCTTTTTTAATATTGTGCAAGCCGAGAATGAAGTTGTTTTGGCTGATAACAAATATATGAATGATCCTTCTATGGAGAACCTTTCCTCTTTAAATAAGGCCAAGGATATTTTATTCAAACTTCAAGAACAAGAAGTTTTTTGGAAACCAAAAGCTGCTTCTAAATTCTTAGTTTAGGTGGATAGAAACACCAATTTTTTTCATAATATTACCAATCATAAGAAAGTTTCTAGTTATATATATAAAATTACCAATCCTAATGGTTCTTATATTGATTCTCCTAATTTTACTTATTAGTAGGGTATTGATTTTTTTAAGAATGTGTTTAATAAAAATTTCAACCTGGTTTTGGATTTGAATTTCTCTTTTATTCCCTCTATTATTTCTGAGGAGGATAACATTATGCTTACTTAAATTCCTTTTGCTGAGGAAATTTTGTTAATCATTAAAGAGATGAACACTAATTCAGTTGCTGGCCTGGATGGATTTACTACTAAATTTTTTTAGAAACTTGGCATATTATTAAAGAGGACTTAGTTAATGATGTTTTTAACTTCTTTAATGGTAACCCTTACCAAAAATTTTTACTTCTACTTCCATTGATTTAATTCCCAAAAGTAATGTCACTAATTTTTGGAATGATTTTCATCCTATTAGTCTTTGTTCTTTTTTCAACAAGCTTAATGTCGAGTTGCTCATGGGTAGATTAGCTTTAATTCTCCCTAATATCATCACTTTTGAGTAAACAAGTTTCATTGAAGGTCGATCTATATTTGATAATGTTTTACTATCTTAGGAATTAGTCCATGATTTAGAGGCTAAAACTACTGGTGGTAATGCTATGCTTAATATATTTGGCATGCCTAAGTAAGAATACCAAAGCATATGATAATCTTAATTGGGAATTTCTGTATACTATGCTTAATTTATTTGGTTTCAATAATGATTTTATTAGTCTCATTAAGAATAGTATTGAACATTATTTCTTATTGGTTATTATTAATTGTAAAAGCCTTATTTTTTTTATTCTTCTCATGGGCTTAGGCAGGGGGATCCCTTATCCTCTACTTTGTTCATTTTGGCTGTGGAGTTCCTTTCAAGAGGTCTTAATGATCTTTTTAGGAAACATCCCAATTTGAAGTACAAAACTATTGGTTGTTTCCTTGTGCCTTATTTAAATTTTGCTCATGATTTTATTATTTTTATTAATAATTCCATAAAATTTCTTAATGCCCTTTTTAAATTTCTTGGCCAATTTTAAAAGGCTAATGGATTAATTTTTTATCACTTCTAAGTCTATCTCTAATCAAAGAATTAACTCTATTCAGAATGAATTTGGTTTTTTGCACAAGCATCTTCCCCTTAAATACTTAGGCATGCCTCTTTTCAAGGGTAAGAAGACGTCTCATTTATTTGTGGAGATTTTTTCTAATATTCACAAAAAGCTTTCTATTTGGGCCTTTTATTTTCTTTCTTTTAGGGGTGGATTATTGTTTATTAAGAATGTTCTTTGTTCGATTCCTATTTATTTATTTCATACTCTATATCCTATTATGAATGTTTGTATTAGGCTAAAAAGATTTTTTAACAAATTTCTTTGGGGTGGTAAATATGCTATTTTATGGGCTTCTTGGGACAAATGCTCTGGTGTTCATGATGAAGGTAAGCTTGGTTTTAAGAACTTGGGTGACATGGCTCTTGTTTTTTCTTATAAACTTTGGTTTAATTTAAGGTCTAAAAAGAGCCTTTGGGCTAATTTCACGATTTCTGAGTATTGCATTGGAAAACATCCTCTCAACTGTTTTTTCAAAAAAGGGGACTCATTTAATTGGAAAAGGCTTTGCCCTATTAAATGGAATGCTGAGCAATTATTCAATGGGGGATGAGGATTGGTGATATCTTTTTTTGGCAAGATAATTGGTTAGGTATTTCATGTATTGATAATTTGCTTAATACCCATTCTACTAGTGCCTATAAAGTTTCTCATTTTATTCATGATGGGATTTAGAATTTGGATTATCTTAGTGAGATGGTGCTCGATTTCATCATTAATCTCATTTTGCAAGTTTCTCTTCAATTAGGTAAGAATGATTGCATTTTGTTTAATAAGTCTAATGATGGAAGCTTTGTGCTTAAAGATGTTTTGCATTCTATTAGGCATATTTAGCCTAAATCATAGCTTTTCTCTACTATATGGCATAAAGTTATACATATTTCTTATTATATTCTTACTTGGAAAATTTTTAATAGTTACATTTCTTTGGACACTATTTTGATAAAAAAGGGGTTTTATATTATTTCCAAATGCCAATATTGTTATCATATTGAAAGTTTGAACCATGTCTTTATTAATTGCTCTGAAAGTGTGGTTGTATTTTGATAATGTTTTTATTACCCAATTTTGTAAGGATTGTACAACATTAAGAGTATTATGCAAGCTTGGTTTGTTCCTACTAAGTGTCATATTCAAAATGTTTTACCTATTATTATTTGTTAGTTTCTTTGGAGAAATAGGAATGAGTCAAAACATGATAACATTCCTATGAATGTCATTAGCATTATTTTTAAAATTAAGGATAAAGTAAGATAGTTATATTTGGCTAATTTGATCAAAACTAGTGATTTTAATGGCTATTTTCAAACTGTTGAGAATTATGGTATTAATATTTTGTCTTCTCTCCACACTCTTAAAGACACTATTTTTAGATGGCTCCAACTCATCCAAGGTTGCTATAAACTCAATATTGATGGCTCTTTTAAAAGCTCTAAAGCTAGGTGTGGAGGACTCATTCATGATGATAATGGTCACATCATTGTGGCTTTTGCAGGCCCCTCTGATGTGCATAATGCCATTATTACAGAACTTCATGCTTTAAAGTATGGTTTATAATTATGTATTTCTTTAGGGATTTCTAGTGCCTGGATTGAAGTTGATGTTATGCTTGTAATTCACTATATTATTGACAAAATTAATGCCAATCCCTCTAATTTCTATATTATCAGAGAAAATAAGCAGTGCCTTTTGCTCATCAACTTTTTTATTACTTAGATTTTTACAGAAGGTAATTCGACTATAGACTTTTTAGCTAAATTGGGTTGCAATCTGAGGGATTTTATGGAATATACTAGGTCCTCTCTTCCTAGCAAACTTTTGGGTCTGGCTAGACTTGACCATTTGGGCCTTTTTTATGTTAGAGTCAATTAAGTTTTTACTGTATTATTTTTTCATGTCCTGGATTTTGTGGAATATCATGAGTCCTCCCTTTCTTGCTAATTGGTTTGGGTGGCCCAGGGTGTTTCTTTTGCTGCCTTTTAGTAATGGGTTTTTAGGGGTTGAGTCTCTTTATTTCTTTTTTTATTATGATGGACCATTTTTAAGCCATGATTGTATCAATTATTTTGCTAATTTAAACCTCATAACCTGGTCATCCATTTCTTTTATGGTTCATTATGGGTTAGTCTATTGTGGCTTTATCTAGGATCGGTTTACCTTTCTCTGTTGTATTAGGTGGCCTTACAGGTTTGGTGGGCCTAGCATGAAGTCTTATTATTTTGCCATTAAAGTTTTGGTTAATTTGTTGGAGATTATGTGCTTAATTTTTCCTCTCTGGTTTTGCCTTTTGTCCCTCTCTATTGGTTGGTGGCTAAGGATTCATGGTTATATGCCTGTTATTTTGTAATCCTATTGCTTCTCTATCTATTCCTTTCTTATCCTCATTTGCAAGTTTTTTCTTGGCTTGGGTGGAATGGAGATTAGATTGAAGTGTCTTTTGGGTTTATATCATGATGTGCACATAGATACTATGCTCTTAACTTTATTAGCTCGTCTATTTACTGGTTTCCTGGTTCTCTAATTTTGGAGATTTTCCTATCTGGGTTCGGTATTTTGATCACTTGCCTGCTGCTTTTGGTTTTTATGTGTCGGTGATTTCTTTGTTTACTCTTTTCTTTGTTGGGCTAGTGCATAATTAGAGTTTTTGGTGGATCCAACTGTGGTCCTTGCAAATTTTTAGTTTAAGCTCTTCTTTTTTGTTGGCTCCTAGCTTCTGCTATGCTATTCTTTGGGGGTTTTTTCTTGCTTTAATGTACTGTAATTATTTATTGAAAATCTAGGATGTCATATATAGCTGTCTGGGGTGGTTTCCTGTGTCTATCAATTACAACATGTTAAGGATCTACTCTTGTTGCTGCTCTACTTTTACTATGATACTCTATTTATCACTATGCAATTCCTATTATAGTTGGAGGCCTATTGTTATACTAGTTTTGATTTTGTGTTCCCCTATCGATTTTGCTTGGTTTGCTATCTGCCTAGTCTGTAATTCTCCTATTATCTATGGTTTGTCTCTTCCATTGTGTAGCTGTAACCACTTTGTCATTTCTTTGTTAAATTCTGACTTAAATGTCATTACTGATGGTTTTATGGATTTTAACTTATTCATTCTAAATATTGTCATGAGCTTTAACCTTGCAGATGGCTTCAATAGAATGAAACTTTTAAGTTTCTATAGGTTTATTAATCAGATTATATATTTATTCTCTTTTAAGCATTTTTTACAGGTCTGCCACATCATATAATGTGATCTTCAACTTAGGTTTACGGTAGACCTTTTTGGAAAGTCTGTGTTGATTGCCTTTTTTTTATCTTCCTATTTTTTTTGGGTTTTTTTTCTTTTTTTTTTTTGAAAAGGGATTAGGCATGTAAGGATTCTAAGAAAGCAATATGTGATGCAAAGATCTTAGCTTTTAATGATTTATATAATAGATTAGATACTAAGGAGGGAGAAAGATATATGTATAAGCTAGCCAAACAAAGAGATAGGAGTAGTAAGGATTTAATTCAAGTGAAGTGTATTAAGGATGAAGATCAAAAAGTACTTTTCTTAGAAGATGATATTCAACAAAGGTGGATGAGATATTTTGATAAACTTTTTAATGAAGATTGTAGGAATACAATTGACTTTAGTGACCTTAGCATCCTAAATGAAAATAAAGATTTCTGTTTTTATCGGCGTATTAGTAAAACCGAAGTTAGAGAGGCTTTAAAGAAAATGAAGTGTGGAAAAGCTGTTGGACCTGATGATATCCCAATAGAGATGTGGAAATGCTTAGGAGATGAAGGAATTTCTTGGCTAACTAAACTTTTTAATAATATTTTGAAGACTAAAAAGATGCCAGATGCGTGGAGAATGAGTGTATTGATTCCTATTTATAAGAATAAAGGTGATTCACAAGATTGTGTGAATTATAGAGGAATTAAGTTAATGTGTCACACTTTAAAACTATGGGAGCGAGTTATGGAGCGTAGGCTACGGCGTGATACTAATGTTTCTCAAAATCAATTTGGATTCATGCCTGGTAGGTCTACTATGGAAGCCATACATTTATTGAGAGGTTTGATGGAGAAATATAGGGAGAATAAGGAGGATCTACATATGATATTTATTGATTTAGAGAAAGCATATGATAAAGTTCCAAGAGAAGTGCTATGGAGAGTTCTTGAAAAGAAAGGAGTTAATAATGCTTATATTCAAATCATTAAAGATATGTATGAAGGAGCTACTACTTGTGTTCAAACACAAGGTGGTTTGACCAAGTATTTCCCTATTTCGGTTGGATTACATCAAGGATCAGCTTTAAGCCCATATCTTTTCGCGTTAGTCATGGATGTTCTCACTAGACATTTACAAGAGGATGTACCCTGGTGTATGCTTTTTGCTGATGAAATTCTTCTTGTTGACAAGACTAAAGAGGGAGTTGAAGGTAAACTTGAAGTCTGGAGATCAACCTTAGAGTCTAAAGGTTTTGACTTGAGTAGATCTAAAACTGAATATATGGAGTGTAATTTTAGCAGTAATAGACCTAGTGAGGGGATTGTGACTTTGGGCGATCAAGTCATTAATAAGAGTACACGTTTTAGATATCTTGGATCTATTGTTCAGAGTGATGGTGAAATAGATGGGGATGTTATCAGTAGAATTCAAGTTGGATGGTTGAAGTGGAGGAATGCATCGGGCTTGTTGTGTGATAGAAAAGTCCCCCTTAAACTTAAGGGAAAATTCTATAAGATGGTGGTGAGACCTGCAATGCTTTATGGTGCAGAATGTTGGCCATTAAAAGAGAAGCACAATACTAAGTTATGTGTTGCGGAGATGAGGATGCTTAGGTGGATGAGTGGATTTACTCTTAGAGACAGGATACAAAATGAGCATATACGTGAAAGGTTGGAGTAGCTCCAGTGGAGGATAAGATTAGAGAGAGTCGCCTTAGATGGTTTGGTCACATAAAACGGCGGCCTTCCGATGACCCAGTTAGGAAAGTAGAGGTATTAGATTTGACTTATGTTAAGAAAGGTAGAGGTAGACCTAAAAAGACTTGGTTAGAAAATATTAGAAATGATCTTTCTCTATTAGATTGAAACGAGAATTTGACTTTGAACCGGACACAATGGAGAAAAAGGATTCATGTTGCCGACCCCACGTAGTGGGACAAAGGCTTGTTATTGTTGTTGTTGTTGGATTAGCCCAAATTTTATTCAATAAAAAAATTACAATGATCCAAACAAAGTTAGAATACACTAATAACATCAGAGAGAATAAACCCAAAAAACTAGCAAAGATGATAAAACCATGAAGCATAATTGAACCCAAGAAAAACAATGACAAGGATAACCCAAATGACTCAGTAATGGCAATCCTGCACCCACCGAGTAGTGAAGAATGGACCATCCATTGGAGGAAATAAGCCACAAAGAAACCAACTGATGATCTGAAAATAAATAAGCGACACCCCACAAGGCACTAAAGAACCACTGGACAGGCACCAACCACCAAGGTTGCCAGCTCTGCCAACCTGGGGTTATGCAGAATTGCCTCATCATACTCCGTAATACAAAACCAAAAACCAAACCATAACAAATCCCCTCCAATCGAAGACAATCCCAAACCAAGCACAACACGAAACACACCACTAATACATATGTCAACAGCACTGAAGCCACCCAATTCATCAATTCCATGCTTACAATAGAGCTATTTATTCTTAGATTTACTTTTAGCTCTTTTACCAGCACCCCTTAAAATATCATGATTAACTCCGCGACCCATCATGAGATTATACATATCATAAAAATCTTAAAAATCCTTTGCAAGCTCACCGGCATCGACTTCGGACTCATTCAACCAATCAGAATTGTCCCAAGTTGAGTTACTCCCTGACAAAGCTAGATGGTCTTTCAACTCCACATTGGACACAACCAAAATTAGAATATCAATAATAACTGTCAGTATAGCCACATTAACTGAAGGAATAACTTCATCAACATCCTTAAGAGCCAGAGCATTGCAAGGGTCCCCAACATCTGACCAGATCGCACCCTGAACAATGGCACCAGCTTACTATCAGAAGGAACAACAACCTGACAACCACACGCAGCAACAAGTTCTCCCATAGGGGAAATAACCTTACTGTCCCTAGGCACCTGACAGGCAAAATAATTACACACAGCAGCTCCACCAACACAATCAACATGAACTACAACTCCACCATCAATAACCAAGTTAAGAGTACCAAAAGAGCAATCCTCAGCAGCACCACTAGTAGCTGCCGATGAAATAATGGGGCAAGGTAGAGTATTCTCTAAACAAGCTATGGAACCAATACCCAAAACTAAAGAAAGACCACCCACCCCAGCCAAATCAAAATAAGGAACAAAAGGGCCAATATCATCTATAACCAAAAAAATCCCATCATGTAATTGAAGGGCAAGCTCCTTATCTTTAGTAGAAGGATCAACATTTACCAAAGCAACAGTGGGATCACATCCATCGATATCAACATTATTTAGAGGAACATCAACACCACAAAGATCCACCCCTGTTAAAGGCGGATTAACACCAGCAACATGTAAAATGTGAGCACCAACTGAAGTTCCCTCCACCATAGGAGGACAAACACCCAGGTTAGGAAGTAACACTGGGCAAACATCACGTGAATGACCCAAAGATTTACAATAGGAGCAATACGGGGGAAACTTTTCCAACTCAACAGATTGGATATATCCCATAGAATCAGAGCCAAGCCACACTTGATTAGGATAATGTTTAGTAATATCAAACTAAACATGTATATGAGCTATCGATGATCTAATACCATTAATAGTAGCATTATCAGTGTGTAAGGGTTTACAAAACAAAGAAAAAAAATCCATGCAGAATTAAGAGGAAAAGAGATACTGGTGGAGGAAGGGAAATGACACCTAAATGGGAATAACAGGAGATTCAACGTTAAAATCAAAGTGAGGAGACAACTTGAAGAGCTTCATGTAATAGTTGGAGAAAAAATAGGAACGGTGGGAAAACACCCTACAATAATCTAAATCATTTCTCAGTTTAATCAAAATATTCTTAGGATTCAGTAAAGAAACAGAATATTCACCGATCAGTTTAAGATTAAGAAAAATTTTCGAATGGAGTCAATCGGTGGATGCCAAGCAAGAAACTTCCCAACTAAAGGAAATTCAAATGGTGAAACAAGTGAACACCTTTCTTCATCATAAATCAACAAGGCAGGCAAACCATGGCGGGAAGAAGGTTTAAGCAGAGGAAACGCAGGTGAGGCCGACTCATTGGATAAAACATCATGAAAAGACCGTGATTGGTGTTTCACATCCAAGAGTCTTGGGTCACTCAAGCGTTGAGTGGCTATCCCAGCTTGAAGAAGAGGGACGAGGAAGAAAACTTACCCAATCGAAGGAATTACGTGCAGAAGAAAAACCCCCAGACATTGCAGTTGATGCAGGGAAAACCTTTTTTGTGTTTTTTTCTTCTTACCATCCTAGAATGTACTTAGGTTTTTATGTAATTATCCTTAGTAAGGACCTTAGGCTCTTAGATTTTCTTTTACTTGGTTTTGTAGCTCTTTTGAGCATTAGTAAGCTTTAGGTCCCCTTTAAGGACTCTGTAACATTTTTCTTAATTAGGGTTTCCACTAAAATAAAATAAAAAATAAAAAATAAAGTTGGTTTATTGGCTTAATTTATTGTAAATAAACATTATTATTTTCTTATCACTATTATTATTATATATCTTTTTGTTGCCCAACTCAATAACATTTTAGGTCTACAAGTCCACTAAAAACATCAATCAGCTCAAGATCGAGTAAACTAGGGTTGAGTTAGTCTGTAATTTTAATTTCTATGTTTTTTTATTTTTCTTGAGTCAAGTCATGTGTTTCGTGGACACTAAGCTAAGTAACCTTGCACACACACACTCATGGGAGTGAGTTGATGAGTTAGAAAAATGTTTGGTTTTTTGAACTAATCGTACACTATTTTATATCGTACTGGATGATCCGCTAACCAAAAAACCCTAATTAGGACATCCTCTATTAATTAAGAGTGATTAAACTAATCGTATTGTACGATGCATATCATAGAGGATGATAAGTTACAGTCAGCAAAATAGCTTCCAATCATAATTTAGGTAATATTTTAATATTCAAAATCTATGTATAATCATGCCGTAAGATCCATATCGTACTATATAATACATGACAAACATACCTAAATTGATCCTATGAATAGATGTTTAGTTATGGTTAGATTGTTTATTCAAATCGTACAAGATAATCGGAGGCGATTATACTGTTTGACCCGATTCTTACATGGGACAATAATTAAACATTGCCCATTATCTGGGATGATTAGTTATGAGTTTGTACTAATCATACAAGATGATGTACTCCATCGTACGGGATAATCAAATTACTGCATGGGACGTTATTTAAATGTCGCCCATCATCTGGGATGATTAGCTATGTGTTTGTACTAGTCATATGGAATGAAGTTCTCAATCATATTGGATGATCAATATAAACACTTATACTAATTGTACAGTAGGGTGGAGTTTGTACTAGCGGTACAGGAAACTTTGAACAAATCATACTATATAATCTTGGATCGTATCGGACGATCAAAAGCACAAAATTGAAAATTAGGGCTTCTTTTGGAGGCTCTCTATTTAAGCTCTCATATTATTCTTGAATCAATCTTTTACTACTGAATTGTTCTAAGAGAGAGCTTAGAGAAGGAAGAGAGAGCACTTTGTGTGTGAGAGAGATATTCTTATGAGGGAGAGTTTTGAGGGATTCATAAAGGTTACTCCAAGTAAGGTTTCCATTATCTTCTTCAAGCTTCTTCCTTAGTTCCTTGGTGACTCCAGGGAGACTTTCATCAGCATCAGATCTAGATTCTCTGCCTTCACCAGCTGGGTGAAAAAGGATTCCAAAGTTCTCTGCCTACTCCAGGAGGGAAAAAAGAATTCAAGGTACTCTACCTCACCGAGTCGCTGGAAAGATTTTGTAAGGGCTTCTCTGCCTATCTGTGGGGGCAAAAGGAGAGACACTACTTTTAGTATAAGACCTGGAAATGTGGTTTTTGAGGAGTGGACGTAGATCAAGTTGACCGAACCACTATAATTCTGGTGTGTTCTTTCTATTTACTTTTCTGCCTTTAATTTCTATATTTTTTATGATTAATTTTGTGTTTGAAAGCTCTGATTTTTGTTATTATGAAATTAGTTTTGCTTCCGGATTATGGGATAAAATTGTTTATTTTAAAATATTCAAAAAGATTTTAAAAAGATTTTCTTATCATGGATTATGCTAGCCCTTTACACAAGTGTTTTGTCATTTATGTGGAACTTTCAGCTGTTTTACATGGTCTTAAATTATGTATTTCTCTTAGCATTACTAATATCTAGATTATGGTGGATGCTACCAATGGTATTTATTATTTAAAAGGTTTTAATGATAATATTTGTAACCTATATTTGTTTTATATTTTTAGGGAAATTAAGAAACTTTTAGCTCTTATTAATTATACCATGTCTCATGTTTGTAGGGAAGAAAATGCCTGTGCTGATTGGTTAGCCAATCATGGTTGCAATTTTGATATTCTTATTGACTTTAGTGCTCTCAACCTTCCTAATACTTTGAAGGGTCTCATTAGATTAGATAAAATTTGTTTACCCTATCTTAAAACTTAGGTTTTATTTCTGCAAGGGGACTTCGTAGTGTTATCAAGTTATTCTTTCCTGGATCTCTTTGTTTGGTTTATTGGTTGGTTGGTTCTCTATCCATAGTTTGGATTTCAATGATAATTTCCTCTTAATTGCTATTTCAATTCTGTTGGATTGAGTTTTGACTATTGAGCTGTGCATACTTGAAAGATCGTGAGGGTGGTTAAACCCTAAAGAATTAGTCCCGAGGCTAATCAAGAGGGGGTGAATTAGATATTTAAAAACTTCTTTAACAAAATGATAAATCTTTTTATATCTTATAGCAAAAGAAAATTAAATCAACAATAAAAAAATTAATCAGAGATTTCACCCATGCAGTTAATCATAGTAAAATAAAGTGCAAAAATAAAAATGTGAAAATAATAAAGGAATGAACACACCAAATTTTATAGTGGTTCAATCAACCTGACCTACATCCACTCCCGAAGTCACCAACTCCAGGTATTGCACTAAACCTTTAGTGGCTCTCCATTAGCCCCCATAGCTAGGTGGAGAAGCCTTTACAAAATCTCTTCTACCAACTCGGTGTGGTAGATGACTGTAATACTTTTTCTCCCTGTAAGAGATGGTAGAGAACCTCGAATCCTTTTTCACCCTCCTGGTGATGGAAGAGAACCATGAATCCTTTCACAGGTATAGAACCTTGAATCACTTTCACCTTCCCCGATGCGGTGGAGTAGCCGAGTCATTGGACACCAAAGAGATCTTCTTCTTCCCAAAACTTCCCTCAAAATGAACCTTGAATCGAATGGTACTAGGTGCAAGCTTGTTGGAGCAACCATGTAAAACCCCCTCCATACTCCCTTGAAACCAACTCTAAGGATCTTCTCCCTCTCAAACTCCACCCTTTCCTCTCTCCCTTTTAAGGCTCTCTCTTCAAATTTTCCCAAGAGGAAAATGACTCAATGCATACCAAAGACACTTATAATGTCTCTGAAGAAAGCTTAAATAGAGGGCTTAAAAAAACCTAAAAATTTAATTCTACTGGCAAAGATTGTCCTGGATGATCATAGGAATATCCTATATGATTAGTACAAAATAGCCCTTTTAGCCAGGATGATCACCTTTACTCTGTAGGATCAATATAAGTATTTTATATAGATTATCCTGGATGATTAGATCAAGATACTATATTGATCGTCTAGTACGATAAGGGATGATGGGTAGCGATCGACATATTGTCCCGTAACCCTCTCGGGGCATCTAGGACGATCACCTGGATAATTAGAAGAAAATTATGGTTTTCATTTTCGATGATAGGAGATCCTCCTATGAAATATAAAAGATTATATAGTATGATCCAAGTAGATCATCCTATATGATATTATTGATCAATCTAACCATAATTAGTCTCCTTATCACATGATCAATTTAGGCATGATTATCATAAATCTTCCAGGATAATGAATATCATCTTGAATGATTAGAACAAAATATGAATAATAAAATTTTACCTAAATTGTGATTAGCAGCTATTTTTCACAATCTTAACTAATCATCCTGTACGATCTGAATCATCCCAGATAATTAGTCATGCAAACTTAATTACCAGGGATGCCCTAATTAGGGTTTGTATTTTTAACTGATCCTCTAGTACGATTTGAAATCATCCTGTATGATATGGTCAAAAAAATAGGAAAACACTCTAACTCACCAAATTACTCCCTTGAGTGTGTGTGTGCATGATCACCAAGCTAGAATACACGCTTATAGGACTTGACTCAAGAAATCAAAAATACATCAATGAATATTACAAAAATCTTTACAGCATAGCATATTCTATCTAATCTTAAGCCTTGAATCTTTATTGGATGGTGCATGGTATTCCTGAAATGTTAGTACACACACAAACTAATATACATTGCAAATATTAGTAGACATAATGATGTGATCCATAATGTTTGTTATCATTAAAATCATTAACTCATGAGCTCAAGTTACAATAATCTCCCCCATTTTTATGATGGCAAACATTACTTGTTGAATTTACAAATTAAAAGTATTTTCTCCTAATCTCCCCGTCACTAAGATATTTATTTAAAAATAGGGGAAACCAAAAAAATTTTCTTTCTTTTTAATTTTTATTTATTTTCTAACAAAAAAATAAAAAAGATAAACTATGTAAATACAATAGTACGTTCTCCCCCTTTGATATTATTATAAAGAAGAGGAGCACAAAAAAAAACAAAATAGAAAATATAGACAAAAGATCAGTTGCACCCTATCAGGTGAAGGTGATGTTTTAGAAGGATCAGTTTGAATTGAGAAAGTTACCACTTGATTTTATTTAAAAACTTAGTAAGGCATGTATTGATAATGCATAACCTGAAAGGTTTGAGAATAAAATTTGTTAATCCAAGCTCAGGTTTCTTAAAGGCTCAACTCTTTTCTTTAAGCAAACATCTACATCTTGGAATAAATTAGAGAAGGAAATAATAATATTTTCAAAACTCCTTGTATGAAATATATCTAATAGAAGATTAATGCAAAATAGTGAATCAAGAATAATGATTTTCAAATTGAAGTATCAAAAGTATCAATAGACATAAGAGTTTTCTTGAGATTTAAGAAATACAGGAAGGCTAAGCTAACTCATTGTGGGCTCATTTTATGCCTCTTTATTAGTTTTGGTGCACTTTGCGCATCTTTTAATTTTTGATATACTTTGTGCATCTTTCTATTTTTATGTCATTACACATCTTTTAGCTTTTGGGTTCATTTTGAGCCTCTTTTCTTTTTGCAAATATCCTTCCTTCATACACTTTTAAAGACTAAACAAACTCGATCTAGTGATAAAAATGAATAGCTTGATTACGAAAATTATGAAGTGGATTCATCAAATTGTAAAAGATCCCTTTGATATAGAAAAAATGTAAGGAGATAAAAACAGTTCAATTTCAAAATCCAATTTATAATTTAATGCAGATATTGAATCAAAAGTGAACTAGTGTCATTAAAGAAAAAGGATGGAGAGACAAAATCATGAGTTTCCTTCATTTGACTGATTTTAAAGAAGTTAACCACTACTTACATAAAATTTCAAGAAAATAGGAGGTAAATTTTTCATTATTTTTTAAATGATCTTTGAAAGTTGATTTAATTTTCTAAAGCATATATGATACAAAATGTGATATGTGTGTGTTGATTAGAGAAACTACACAAAAATTTATGGAAAATAAAATAAAGGATCAAAAATATAAATATTAAAAAATATAAAGAAAACACAGATAATAAACACATTTACAACGTATAAAAACATACACACGCATAAAAAATAAATAAACGCAAAAACAAAACTTTATTCATCAATATGTTGCTCCTGGTTTGATGATTCAAAAGTTAGGTCTGCTAAGGAGATTTTTTGCTTTTTATCATTTACCCTTATTGAAATTTGCTTCTTTCTATCCTTTTCTTTGCAGGAAAAATTTTTAAATTAAGGCATTAATTTTTCATATGTCCAGATTTCCTGCATCCAAAGAAAATAATGTCAAAAAAAATCTTAATATTCTTACCATTTTTATGTTTGTTCCATTTTTGTTGATGCTTATTCTTGTGCTTTAGTAGACTTTCCAATTTACTTGTTATTGATGCTAACTTTTCACTTTCTTCATCTACTAAGCCACTTTCATCCATGTTTTCAGCTTTTATCACCATAGTTTCACCTGCATCCAAAAGCTTTTGACCTAAACTTTGCTTGTAGGCAATGAGTGAGCCAATCAGATTATCAATAGAATATTCATTCAAATTTTTTTATTCATAAATAGCAACGACTTTGGCATCAAACTTATCAAGTAGACAACATAGAATTTTATTTTCCATTTCAAAGTTTGAAAATTTTTACCTAAAGCATATAATGATGTCACAATTTGTGTAAACCTAGTATACATGTCTAAGATCATCTCATAAGGTTTCATGCAAAAAAGTTCAAAATCATGCATTAAAATATTCAACTTAGATTATTTAACTTCACTAGTACCTTCGTATGTTATGCATAATTTATCCTAAATTTCCTTGCCAGTTGTACATGTAGAGATTCTCATGCAATCTTTAGAATTCAAAGCACAGAAAAAATAATTCAAGCATTTAGCATTCAATTGAGCATTAATTTGTTCTATTCTTCTCCATTCAGTATAAAGAATATTAGTTTTAATTCCATCTATAATATGTGATGGTACAGAATAACCAGTTTGAATCATATACCATATTCAATAATCAATTGATTAAAAGAAAGTAGACAAGCAAATTTTTTAAAAATTAAAAGAAATATTTTCAAATAAAGGTGGTCAAATGATTAAATAGCCTTCCAAAATGTTACAATTACTAAAGTTAGCCATTGATCGAAATTTAAAAGTTTTCTAAAACTTAATTTATGAATCTTCCTCTGATACCACTTAAAACATCGTGAGGGTGGTTAAACCCTAAAGAACTAGTCCTGAGGCTAACCAAGAAGAGGGGAGAATTGGATATTTAAAATTTTTGTTAACAAAAGACAAATCTTTTTATATCTTATAGCAGAAGCAAATTAAATCAATAATAAAAAGATTATCAGAGAATTCACCCATGTAATTAATCATAGTAAAATACAGTGCAAAAATTAAAATGCAGAAATAATAAAGGAATGAACACACCAGATTTTTTAGTGGTTTGGTCAACCTGACCTACGTCCACTCCCTAGAATCACCCACTCTAGGTATTGCACTAAATCATTAGCAACTCTCCTTTAGCCCCAAGAGCTAGGTGGAGAAGCCCTTACAAAATCTCTTCCACCAACCCACTGTGGTAGAGGACCGTAATCCTTTTTCTTCCTCTAAGAGATGGCAGAGAACCTCGAATCCTTTATAACCCTCCTGGTGATGGTAGAGAACCACGAATCCTTTCACAAGTAGAGAACCTAGAATCACTTTCACCTTCCCCAGTTCGGTGGATAGCCGGGTCCATTGACACCAAAGAGATCTTGTTCTTCCCAAAACTTCCCTCAAGACGAACCTTGAATCTGATGGTACTAAGGTGCAAGCTTGCTGGAGCAACTCTGTCAAACCCCCTCCACAGTCCCTTGAAACCCCCTCCAAGGATCTTCTCCCTCCCAAACTCCACCATTTTCTCTCTCCCTTTCAAGGCTCTCTCTTCCAATGTTTTTTCCAGAAGAAAATTGACTCAATGCATGCCAAAGATACTTACAATGTCTTTAAAGAAAGCTTAAATAGAGGGCTTTGAAAAATCTAAAAAAATTAATTCTCTCGACAAAGATCATCATCTATGATTAGTATAAAATAACACTTTCAGCCAAGATGATCACCTTTGCTCTGTACGATCAGTGTATGTATTTTGTGCAGATCATCCTATACAATTCTATGATCATTCGGGATGATTAGTTCAAGATACTATATTGGTCATCCAGTATGATATGGGACGATGGGTGGCGATTGAGATATCATCCCGTAACCCTCTCAGGGCATCCAGAATGATCACCTAGATAATTAGAAGAAAATTATGGTTTTTATTTTGAATGATAGTAGACCATCCTAAGAAATATAAAAGATGGCCCAATACGATCCAAGTAGATCGTCCTGTACGATATGATTTATCTATATAACCATAATTAGTCTCCTAATTACTGGATCAATTTAGGAATCATTATCATAAATCATCTAGGATGATGCATATCATCCTATATGATTAGAATAAAATATGAATAATAAAATATTACCTAAATTGTGATTGGAGGCTATTTTTCACAATCTAAGTTGATCATCCTGTATGATCTGAATCATCCAGGATGATTTGTTAAGCAAACTTAATTACCAGGGATGACCTAATTAGGGTTTCTATTTTTAACTAATTGTCTAGTATGATTTGAAATTGTTTTGAATAATATGGTCAAAAAATAAGAAAAACTCTCTAACTCACCAAATTACTCCCCCTGATTCGTGTGTGTATGGTCAGCAAGCTAACATACACCCTTATAGGACTTGACTCAAGAAATCGAAAATACATTAATGAATATTATAAAAAGTTTTATAGCATAACCTATTCTACTCAATCTCGAGCCTTGAATATTCGTTGGATGGTGTATGGTGTTTCTTAAATGTTAGTACACACATAAACAAATATACATTACAATTATTAGGAGACATAATAATGTGATCCAAAATGTTTGTTATCATCAAAGCCATAAACTCATGAACTTGAGTTTTAATAGAGCATGCACTAAATTGATGTGTGTTTTCTTTCACTGAGTGGCCAATCATGATTGTTACTTTCAATTATGTTTGCTTTCATGAGTTGTTATCTTTTCTAACAATTCAGGTTGGGTAGTTTTGATGTATTGTTTCCACTGTACCCCTATTCTCCTATTGGAGGTTAACTGCTTGGTTTGGTGTTATTTCTTTCTTTCTTTTGTGGGATATTGGGTGAAGAACTGTGGTTGTGTGTTGCTTATGATTTCTACTTCTATTGCTCCCCTATTTATTCCAGTGTTGCATTCCTGTGTGGGGTCTTTATGAGCCTGGGTGGGTATGGGTGTAGATTGGACTGGCAATTAGGTCTTATTCATGTTATCAAAATAGGTACTACATGCCTGAGCTTAGATTGATCCTTTCACCTCAGTTTTCCTCTTCCTCTGTTTGGGGTTTATGTTAAGAATGGCTTCTGGAGTTATAAAACCTGGAATATTTTAAGCCTTATTATTTGGTATGTGGCTTTATCTCTGGTTGTTTGCATAAAACATGGTGTTGTTTCTGAAGGGTTATTAGCTGATATTGATTTTTTAGAGGGGAGAGTTGTCCCTTTCTCTGGTTTAGACAGGCTTTTTCTTATTTGGATTATTTGGAGTGTGAGACTGCTTTTGTGTTGGCAGATTGTTTGTAACTTTTGTACTTCTTTCAATTGTTATTACTTGGTCCTAAAGTATTATATTTGTATCTGCTGATTTATAGAGAATGTGTTGGTTGTTATTTGTTTGGTTAGATTTCTATAATGTTTGCTAATTTTTGTTGGATTACCTTTTCGGTTATTCTATTATGGTGCAGTTGTGTAACTCTACATCTGTCTTTTCTTTGGTTATCAGACCTCATTTGCTGTGCTATTTTGGTCATGTTGCTTTCTCTGGTTCCTTTTCTGTGTGAGTTGGTTATGGGTTCTTGGTGTGCTGTGTGGCTGTGGATTTTCTCTGGTATTTATTTGGTTTTAGCTGCTTTCTGGGATGCTATTTACCTATGTTGTTCCTGCAACCGTGAGGGTTAATGTTCATATTATAGTATTGTTGAAGTGTTGTTATTGCGTGTATAACTTCATCTCCAATAATGATATCATTATGCTCATGTATTTTGTGTTGGTTGCTGATTTCCTCATCTTCAAGTGGTGCAAGGATACTATTTAGTTAACCTAATTCATTTATCTTGTTCACCCACTCTTTAGTTTTTTTAATTATGCTTGTCATAATGGTCTAAATTTAGTCTATTTTCTACCTTATTATTCTGTTATTCCTTGCATTACTTTCTCATGTTGCATCATTTATACTGTGCAGGTGAAATGGCTTGTTGCCTTGGTCCTGCAACTCAATCATTTTTTGTAGAAAGGTTATCCTTATTGTTCATTTTTTTATCTTTCTTTTTTGGGTGCTAGCTCCTGGCTGCCCTAGAATGTTACTAAGCTTTTATGTAATTTACTTTTTGTTAAGAAATGCAAATTGCATTGAAAAGAGACTAGAAATTATTACAAACTAACAAAAGGGAAAGCAACTATCACATTCGTTATTTATTAAACTAAACAAAGAAGAAGGAATGTTTTTAAAAGAGATATAATCAAAACAAAAACTATCTTCTAAAGCCAAAGTAGCAAAAAATTAGCAACTTTATTACATTCTCTCGAGGTATGATGGAAAATAACTTTATCAAAGTCATTAAGAAAGAATAACTCCTTAGAAACTGAAGTGTCTGCTTGCCACCTTGATTTCTTCATAGAATCTTGAAGGAACTTGATAACATTAAGATTATCACCTTCAATTATTACACCTTTGCTTTCAAACATCCACATTTATAAGAATTCTCTTATTGAAAAAATAGCCTCCATCTCCAATTGATTAATATCCCAATGATTTTTTTTCTTCCCAAATGCAAGAAGAAATCTACCTTTATGGTCTCTGATTATACCCCCAATGCCTGCAAGATTATACTCCAAAAGAGAAGCATCCACATTTATCTTGATCCAATCTAGAGGTGGAGGGTGCCAAAAATTTTCAAACTCGATATGGAGATTAGCACCCCAGTCGACAAGCATTGGATAAGTAGACTGTTTAATGGATGTGGATAACACATTAGCAGCAATCATTGAAGTAGGAGAAGTTGACTTTCCATGCTTGATATCGTTTCGGCTTTTCTAGGAAAAAAAAATTGTTGTACAATAAACCTTCACTATATTTATAAGTTCTTTAGAATGATTTCTAAGCTCAGCTAAGCAGATCTCCAATGATTGAAAAATAGGAATTTGAAATCCCCATTGTCTCAATTTACAAATAATATCAACTAAAAATTTGCAGTTGACTACAATATGAGAGTAATTTTCAACCTCTTGTACCCTCTAGCACAAAGATCATTATGCCAAAGCCTTCTTTATTTTAAAAATTCATTAGTTGGTATAGCATACCTCCTCATTCTCCACAAGAAACTTTCAACTCTCGGATTAAGCTTTAATTTTCTTAACCAAATAGAGTACCCAAAATGATCATCTTCAATGCTATATTTGATCAATTCGTCATATGCTAATGCTAATATTAATCTTCCTGAATGTTGAAACAAGTCTTCCACTTGATCCTTTTCTCTATCATGACTAATAGAAACTTGTTAGATTAACTTGTTAAGATCTTGATGAAAAAAATGATGCAGTTCAGTAATATTCCATCTACCATTAGTAAAATAAAACTATTGAAGCATAACACCATTCAACCTGACACAATCCACTAGAATTGGCCATTTATTAAAGCATCTATCCAAAAGCCATATGTCATTCATAACATTGATTTTTTCTCCATTTACCACTTGCCATTTTACAATTGGTTTGAGGTATGTAGCACCATCCAAAAGAATATACCATGCAGTTGAATATCCTCTTTTTAACTCACCATTCCAAATACTACTACCGTAGTTAGCAACAATATTTTTATGTAATAAAGATGAACGATTTTGAACGAACCTCCAAGCTAATCTTGCTCTCAGTGGACCAACTTTATGGACTACCGAATGCAAACCCATTCCACCCAATTGTTTTTGTTTACATAATTCCTCCCAAGCCACATAATGTAGGCCTTGTCTACCATTATTTTTGTGCCAAATAAAATCTCTACAAAGCCTGTTAAATTCATACAAAATTCCTTTGGGAACCAATGAGTGTGTTGATAAGTAAACTGACAAGTATAAAAAGAGGACATTATAAGAAGAATCCTACCAGCCAACGATAGGAATCTAGTTCCCCAAGAACTAAGACTTTCCAATGCATAATATACAATAGATTGAAAGTCTTCCTTCACCATCCTTCATAATACAATCTTGATTCCCAAGTATTGTAACTCATTAACCATTTCGAAGCCCAATTTTTTTGTAATTTTCCTTTTCATGGAAGATCTAACTGCCTTTCCAAACATAATCTAAGACTTGCTATTATTAACCTTTTGGCCAGTCCACACACAAAAATTAGCAATTATGCTTAACATTACTTGAACTAATTGTGGAGATGCTATCCCAAATAATAAAACATCATCTACATAGAGAAGATGAGTAATCTTCTGAGCTCTTGGAGCAATCTGAATTCCCAATTCTTGTCCTTTTTGATTAATTCCATTTGATAAAAGTTGAGAATACATAATGAATAAATACGGTGACATAGGACAAGGTTATTGAAAACCACTTTTAGCTTCAATCCATTTAGTGCTCTTCTCATTTAAAATGATAGAAATCTCACATTTACCACACACTCCATAATAAGACTAAAAATCTTGGATGGAAATCCAAACCATTTTTTAATATGTTCCAAAGACATCGACTCCATACTATCATATGCCTGCTCCATATCCATATTCACCGTCATCAATCCTTTCTTATTTTTAAAAATTTTGAATTTATTAAAAATTTCATGAGCTAACAAACAATGCTGAGACATAGATCTTCCTGAAATAAAACCAACTTGTTCTTCAGTAACAATCTTAGAGATACAACACTTCAATCTATTCATAATCATAGTTGCAGCGAACTTTTAAATAGGTTGACAAAGACTAATCGGACGAAAGTTAGAGGAAAATACCGGATTTTTCAACTTTGGGATTAGAACAATCATTATATATATATTTTTTTAATAGAACTATCATTATATCCTTCCATGCTTCATGCATAACACAAGTTTTAAAGAAATTGTCAATTGCTTTCCAAGTTACTTCTTTTACAATTCTCTAATAGAACATGAAAAATGAGGCAGTGATCCTATCTAATTTAGGAGCCTTATTAACCCCTTGCTGGAATATTGCAGTCACAAGCTCCTCCTTAGTGAATTCAACATTTAACAAATCAACATTAGTAGGTTCAATTCTCTTTTCTTCATTTACCGAAGGCCAGTCCAACAAATTGCAATTTCTGAAATGCCACTTCTTCTCAAAAAATTTCAGTAAAATTGATTCAATAAGCTCAATGTCTTCCACTAATTTATTGACTTCATCTTTAATTTTTCTAATAATTTTCCCCTTTATTCTAGCTGATGCATAATCATGAAAGAATTTTTAATTAGTGTCACCATCTTCATGCCAATTTGCCTTCACCTCTGATTCCACCATGTAGATAATCTGCCTGAAGTAACATTAAGTTCATGAACTTTACCACCAAGCAATTTCAACTTCTTTGGATTTATCCCTCTTTCATAATCTTCCTCCAATTGTAACTTCAAAATGTCTTCTTTCAACTTTTCCTTGAGCAAGCACAGATTTTTTCATTTGTTTTTATTCCAATAATATAAAGCCTTTAGAGTTCTTCGAAGTTTCCTATTAAGAATATTAGCTTCATCACCATAATAAGTTTTCCACCAAGACTTAGTAACAATACTCCATGTTGCAGGATAAGACTTCCAAGTGTCTTCAAATCTGAAAATCTTAGAATGGAACCAAGGCACCTCATCAAATTTAAAAATAATGGGACTGTGATATGAAGCTACCCTTGCAAGATACCTGATCATAGCCAATGGGGCCATTTGTAAAGTAGTCGAATTCAGTAAACATCTGTCAAGTCTTTCCCAAATTTTAGTAGCACCTTCTTTATTATTACACCAAATAAACCTTGGTCTAACAACACCTACATCATGAAAATCATTATTAGCCATAAAAAATTTCATCTCCTTCGGCCCTTGAGACATAATAAATCTTTTACCACCCCTCTTATCTTCCTTAGATAAAAGACAATTGAAGTCCCCTCCCACAACAGTGGGAACACTTCCTACAACAAGCCTCTCAAGACTATCCCACAACCTCTTTCTTACATGAAACTCCTTGTTTCCATAGACCGTAGCAACATTCCAGCACCCCCTACTAGTAGTATCAAGAACCCCAAACTCCAATTGAGAAGAGTGCTCCACCACTCTAAAAGACACAACATTCATATTCCATAACACAAGAATACCACCTCAAGTACCCTCCACCGAATGATGAAAAAAATCTCAATCACTCCAAATAATTCTATTAACATCAATCCTATCAATACTTGCAAACTTGGTTTCAGATAACCCAATAAAGAAAATAGCATTATCTTTCACAATCTCTTTAAGATATTGAGAGACTTCCTATGGATAGATTCCTAACTAATCTTATTCACATTCCCTTCTCCCCTTCTTTTTCTATGGATAGATTCTATGGGTCCCAAGAATTTAAGCTGACTGTTGAATTTTTTTTTGCAACACTATAATTCGGCAACTTAGTACCAGCCACCACTATATCTTTACTTCTAGATTTGATAATCCTAGTAGCAGAAGCATTCACTTCGGAAGTAGAGGTTACAACAGATTTTGGATCTCTATCATTACTTGAAGAAATTGTATGTTCATTTTTGCCTTTGGGAGGATCAACAGGAACAGATGCCACAAGATCTCTATCATTACATGCAAAATCATTCTTAATTTTAGGAATAACAATATGAATGGAAGCAGGTACATCTTCAATATCATCAGCTAACATGTTATATCTATTAGCCATACAAATAGCAGAATGTAAACTATCAGAATTTTGAATTTTCTTTCCTTCAGACTTATCTTGCTTCTAGTATGAAACCTTAGTCCTTTCCCTACCCTCCACACTATCATTTTGATTATTACTAACAAATTGAGCTTCATTCGATTTTTGCTTGACTATATTTGCTTCATTCGAATTCTTCAAATGTTTTGACCCATCTTCCGTTCTCCAATTCTTAAATCTATTATTTTTGAATTTAACATGCATCAATGGACCAAATTCCTCATTTTGATGATTGAAGTTTGAAGCATTATGAACATTTGAAGTAGATCCCACTGAACTTCTATTAATACATTTTGCATTATCCTCCTGAGCATGAAGTGCAAGGCATTCAAATTTCAAATGTCCAATTTTTGCACAAAGAAAGCATAATGATGTAATCTTCTCACACTCAATCTTTTAATAGAATCTCACACTCAATCCATCCACACAAATTCCAAACGGTAATTTGGATTCTAAATTGACCCGAACAAAAACACGGGCAAATTCCCTCTTCCCCCATTTAAAGGAATTTCCATCTAGATACATAGGTATTCCAACCTTTGAAGCAATTTTACCAATATTAACTTAATCCCAGCATTGTAAAGGTAGAAGGGGAAGACGAATCCAAACAGGAGTAGTTAAACCTTTTAAAGGTCTATATGAAAAATAAGGAGACCATTTATCCATACCTACAATGTGACCCCCAACATACGAAGAGCCACCGCTGAGAACTTCTTCCATACCATCAACTGACTTAAAAGAACATAGGATCCAGTCCAACCCCATTATCGTTAAGTGAAAGTTACCAAATTTTCCCCACTGCCTTCTAAGCTCCATGCTACACACAGGAAAAGGGATGTTTTTCCCTAGAACATTCAGCACCAGTGAATTCTTTAAGATCTGTAAATTAGCTAATTCTAAATTAGAATTTGACTTGACAGCAATTCCATCTTTTGACATTTCTGTTGATTCCATATTAAAATAAATTTTAAAAAGTTGAGGTTTCTTCCAGGCATTATGGCTTATCAAGATTTGAAGAATCTTGATTGTTATTCTTAGAATTTGAAAATTTCAAAGATAAATTTGAAAGTTCATGAGGGGTGTTAAACCCTAAAGAACTAGTCTCGAGGCTAACCAAGTGGGGGGTGAATTAGATATTTAAAGACTTCTTTAACAAAAAGAAATATCTTTTTATTTCTTATAGCGAAAACGAATTAAATCAATAATAAAAAGATCAATCTCAAATTTCACCCAAGTAGCTAATCACAGTAAAATAAAATACGAAAAATAATCAAAAAGAACAAACCAGATTTATAGTGGTTCAGTCCAACCTGACCTACACCAACTCCGTAGAGGCACCCTCCGAGTACTGCACTAAACCTTTAGTGACTCTCCTTTAGCCCCCACAGCTAGGCGGAGAAGCCCTTACAAAATCACTTTCACCTTCCCCGGTGCGGCGGTGTAGCTGAGTCCTTTGACACCAAAGAGATCCTCTTCTTCCCAAAACTTCCCTCGAGATGACCCTTAAATCTAATGGTACTTAGGTGCAAGATTGTCGGAGTAACCATGTGATCCCCCTCACACTCCCTCAAAATTCCTGCTTCTAAGGCTCTTCTCCCTCTCAAACTCTACCCTTTCCACTCTCCGTTTCAAGCTCTCTCTTCAAGTTTTCTCCAAAAGAAATGAAGACTCAATGGCTTCCAAAGACACCTATCAAGTGCCTTAAAAAGCTTAAATAGAGAGCTCTAAAAACCCTTCCAAATCAGTTCTGGTGGCAAGGATCATCCTGGATGATCGCAGGATCATCTAGTATGATGTGCTTAAAAAGACGGCTTCAAAAAACTCTAAAAACTCAATTCTACCACCAAAGATCATCCAGGATGATGTGCAGAATTTGACCTGATAGACCTGGATGATCTCAGGATAGTCCAGGATGATCAGTACAAATTTTGAACAAATCATCTAGTATGACAAACAGATCGTTCGGGATGATTAGAACAAAAACAGAAACTTAAAATCTTGCCTGAATTTTCATGGCGGCTAGGGTTTTTAGAACGCATTGGATCATCCAGGATGATATAAATTATCTAGGATGATTAGTTCAGAAATTAAACTTCTGGTTTTGGCACAATCTCACTCCTGAGTGTGTGTGTGTATGGTCACCAAGCTGGCAAACATATTTACAGGATTAGACTCAAGAAATCAAAATTACATCATTGTATATTACAAACTTTTTACAGCATAACCTATTCTACCCAATCTTGAGCTCTGATTCTTTATTGGATGGTGCAAGGTGTTCCTGAAATGTTAGTATATATATAAATAAATATACATTGTAAATATTAGGAGATATAATAATGTGATCCCCAATATTTATTATCATAAAAATATAATCTCATGAGCCCGAGTCGTAACAATCTCCCCCTTTTTGTTGATGGCAAACATTACTAGTTGAATTTGCAAATAGAAAGAATTTTCTCCTAATCTCCCCCTCAGTAAGATAAAAAATTTTAAAAATAGGGGTAAACAAAATTTTCTTTTTTTATTTTTAATTTTTTTAAATAAAATAAATAAATATAACACAAAAATAATAGTAGGTTCAAATACAACACAAATAAGATAGTACGTTCTCCCCCTTTGATATTATCAAAAGGAAGAGGAGTATAGAAAAATAAAATAGAAAAAAATAGACTAAAAGATCAAAATAGTCCCTAATCTAGTGAAAAAGTTTTAGAAGACTCGATTTGAAATATCAAAATTTTCTTGGAATGAGAAAGTTACCTCTTAATTTTATTCAAAAACTTAGTAAGGCATGTATTGACCATGCATAATCTCAGAAAGATTAGAGAATCAGAAATTGTTAATCCAAACTTAGGTTCCTTAAGGGCTAAAATACTTTTTAAAGCAAATATCTAA
Source organism: Dendrobium chrysotoxum (assembly GCA_019925795.1). Taxonomy (NCBI): domain Eukaryota; kingdom Viridiplantae; phylum Streptophyta; class Magnoliopsida; order Asparagales; family Orchidaceae; genus Dendrobium; species Dendrobium chrysotoxum. Next base: position 42,177,864 of record CM034302.1, read on the forward strand.
ATCAAGGAACAAATTAGAGAAGGAAACAATAATATTTTTAAAACTCCTTGTACGAAATATATCTAATAGAAGATTAATGCAAAAAGGTTAATCTAAGAGTAAACATATGGATTTTCCAAAAATTAAAAGTAATATTTTCAAATAAAAATGGTTGGGTGATTGAATATTCTTCCGCAACATAATGATTTCTGAAATTAGCCATAGATCAAAATTCAAAATTTTTCCAAAACTTGATTTTATGAATCCCACTCTGATACCACTTGAAAGTTTGAGAGGGATGTTAAACCCTAAAGAACTAGTTCCGAGGCTAACCAAGAGAGGGGGTGAATTGGATATTTAAAAGACTTCTTTAACAAAAAGATATAACTTTTTATATCTAGTAGCAAAAATGAATTAAATCAATAATAAAAATATCGATCACAGATTTCACCCAAGCAGTTAATCACAGTAAAATGAAATACGGAAAATAATCAGAAAGAACACACTAGATTTATAGTGGTTCAGTCCAACCTGACCTACGTCCACTCCCCAGAGACACCCTTTGGGTATTTCACTAAACCTTTAGTGACTCTCCTTTAGCCCCCACAACTAGGCAGAGAAGCCCTTAAAAAATCACTTCCACCTTCCTCGGTGCGGTGGAGTAGCCGAGTCCTTTGACACCAAAGAGATCTTCTTCCCAAAACATCCCTCAAGATGACCCTTGAATCGATGGTACTTAGGTGCAAGCTTGCCGGAGAAACCATGTCAACCCCCTCACACTCCTTTAAAATTCCCCCTTCCAAGCCACTTCTCCCTCTCAAACTCCACCATTTCCACTCTCCCTTTCAAGCTCTCTCTTCAAGTTTTCTCCAAAAGAAATGAAGACTCAATGGCTGCCAAAGACACCTATAGGGTGCCTTAAGAAAACTTAAGTAGAGAGCTCTAAAAACCCTTCCAAATCAGTTCTGGCAGTAAGGATTGTCAAGCTTGATTTGCTTAAAAAGATGGCTTCAGAAAACCTTAAAAACTCAATTCTTCTACCAAAGATCATTAAGGATGATCTCAAGATCATCCAGCATGATGTGCAAAATTTGACCTGATAGTCCTAAATAATCTCAGGATAGTCCAGGATGATCAGTATAAATTTTAAACAAAATGTCCAATATGATATATAGATCATCCAGGATAATCAAAATATTAAATTATGCATATTTGATTGAATAATCACAGGATTAATTTAGGTAACATTTTCATAGATCATCCGGTATGATATGGATCATCCTGGATAATTAGAACGAAAATAGAAACTTAAAATCTTGCCTGAATTATTATGGGGGCTAGGGTTTTTAGAACACATTGGATCATCCAGGATGATATAACTCATCCAGGATGATTAGTTCAGAAATTAAACTTCTGGTTTTGGCACAATCTCACTCCCTGAGTGTGTGTGTGCATGGTCACCAAGCGGGCAAACACCTTTGCTGGACTAAACTTAAGAAATCAAAATTATATCATTGTATATTACAAACTTTTTACTGTAGAACTTATTCTACCCAATCTTGAGCTCTGATTCTTTGTTGGATGGTGTAAGGTGTTCCTGAAATGTTAGTATACATACAAAAAAATATACATTGCAAATAATTGGAGATATAATGATGTGATCCACAACGTTTGTTATCATAAAAACATAAACTCGTGAGCCCGAGTCGCAACAATCTCCCCCTTTTTGATGATGGTAAACATTACTAGTTGAACTTACAAATAGCAAGAATTTTCTCCTAATCTCCCCCGCACTAAGATAAAAATTTTTAAAAATAGGGAAAAAAAAATTTCTTTTTTTTTTTTAAATTTTTATTTTAAAATAAATCAAATAAAATAAAACAAACAAATAAAACACAAAAATAATAGTACATTCAAATACAATAAAAATACAACAGTACATTCTCACCCTTTGACATTATCAAAAGGAAGAGGAGCATAGAAAAACAAAATAGAAAAAATAGACTAAAAGATTAAAATGGTCCCTGATCTGGTGAAAACGTTTTAGAAGACTTGGTTTGAAATATCAAAATTTTGTTAGATTGAGAAAGTTACCTCTTAAATTTATTCAAAAACTTAGTAAGACATATATTGACCTTGCATAATCTTAGAAAGGTTAGAGAATCAGAAATTGTTAATCCAAACTCAGATTCCTTAAGGGATAAAAAACTTTTTAAAGAAAATATCTAAATCAAGGAATAAATTAGAGAAGGAAACAATAATCTTTTCAAAACTCCTTACATGAAATATATCTAATAAAAGATTAATGCAAAAAGGAAAATCTAAAGTCATGATTTTCAAACTCAAGTATCAAAAATATCAATAGATATAAGGGTTTTGTTAAGATTTAACAAGTACAAGAAAGGTAAGCTAACTCATTGTGGGCTCATTTTGTACCTCTTTATTAGTTTTTGGTGTATTTTGTGCATCTTTTTATACACTTTCTGTATCTTTTCATTTTGGCGACATTGCGCATCTTTTGATTTTTCTTTTTGGCAACATTGCGCATCTTCTAAGCTTTGAGCTCATTTTGTGCCTCTTTTCTTTTTATAATAATGCTTCCTTTCTGTAATTCTAAGGACTAAAGCGAACCAAATCTAGTGACAAAAATGAACAGCTTGATTAAGAAAATAATGAAATGGATTCAACAACTTGCGAAAGATCCCTATGAGAAAGAGAAAATGTGGGGAGATTAAAAAAAGTTTAATTTTAAGATCCAATTTATAATTTGATGAAGATTTTGAATCAAAAGTGAAATAGCCTCATAAAAGAAAAGAGATAGAGAGACAAAATCATGAGTTTCTTTCCTTTGACTAATTTTTAGAGAAGTCAACAAGAATTTACATAAAATTTTAAGAAAATAGGGGGTAAATTTTTCATTTTTAGGAAAAAAATGATCTTTTGAAAAGTGATTTGATTTTTGAAAGTATATACTAAACAAAAATGTGATATGTGTGTGCTAATTAGAGAAATTAGTAATTATAAAAAAAATTAAAGATTACAATAATAAAATAAAAAGAATAAAAAGAAAACTTAAAAAATAACACAAAAAGTAAAACACACAAGCAAAACTTTAATCCACTTCATCTCGCTCTTGGTCGCATGATTCAGAAGTTAGGTCTGCCCCGGAGATTTTTTTACTTTGCATTATTTGCCCTTATTATAATTTTCTTAGCTTTACCAGTTTCCTTTTCAGGAAGGGTTTTTAAGTTCGGGCGCTGATTTTTCATAGGTCCAAATTTCCTACATCCAAAGCAAATAATATCAGAAGAAATCTTGACATTCTTACCTTTTTTTACCTTTGTTCTACTTTTGTTGATGTTGATGCTTGTGCTTTAGTAGACTTTTCAAATTATTTGTTATTGATGCTAACTCCTTACTTTCATCATCTTCTGAGTCGCTTTCATCCATATCTTCAGGTTTCAGTACTATAGTTTCACCTATAACCAAAAGCTTTTGACCCAAACCTTGCTCGTAGGCAATGAGTGAGCTAATCAGATTATCAATAGAATATTCATTCAACTTTTTTTATTCACAAATAGTAACAACTTTGGCATCAAGCTTATCAAGTAGGCAATATAGAATTTTATTGACCTTTTCAAAGTTTAAAAATTCTTTACCTAAAGTACATAATGATGTCACAATTTGTATAAACCTAGTATACATGTCTAAAATCATCTCATATGGTTTCATGCTAAAAAATTCAAAATCGTGTATTAGAATATTCAACTTTGATTGCTTAACTTTACTAGTTCCTTCGTATGTAATGCACACTTTTTGTTAAAGAAGTTTTTTAAATATCCAATTCATCCCCCCTCTTAGTTAGCCTCGGGACTAGTTCTTTAGGATCTTTGGCAGCCATTGAGTCTTCATTTTTTTTAGAGAAAACTTGAAGAGAGAGCTTGAAAGGGAGAGTGGAAAGGGTTGACTTTGAGAGAGAGAAGAGCCTTGGAAGGGGGAATTTTGAGGGAGTGTGAGGGGGTTCACACAGTTGAGATTCATGAGGGGTGTTAAACCCTAAAAAACTAGTCCTGAGGCTAACCAAGAGGGGGGTGAATTGAATATTTAAAAAACTTATTTAATAAAAAGAAATATCTTTTTATATATTGCAACGAAAATAAATTAAATCAATAATAAAAAGATTAATCAAAGATTTCATCCAAGCAGTTAATCATAGTAAAATTAAATACAAAAAATAACTAGAAAGAACTCACCAAATTTATAGTGGTTCAGTCCAACCTGACCTACATCCACTATCCGGAGGAACCCTCCGAGTATTGCACTAAACCTTTAGTGACTCTCCTTTAGCCCCCACAGTTTTGCGAAGAAGCCCTTACAAAATCACTTCCACCTTCCCCGGTGCGGCAGAGTAGCCGAGTCCTTTAACACCAAAGAGATCTACTTCTTCCTGAAACTTCCCTTGAGATGACCTTTGAATTTGATGGTACTTAGGTGCAAGTTTGCCAGAGCAACCGTGTGAGCCCCCTCACACTCCCTCGAAAATCCCCATTCCAAGGCTCTTTTCTCTCTCAAACTTCACCCTTTCCACTCTCCCTTTCAAGCTCTCTCTTCAAGTTTTCTCCAAAAGTAATGAAGCCTCAATGGATGCCAAAGACACCTATCAAGTGCCTTAAGAAATCTTAAATAGAGAGCTCCAAAAACCCTTCCAAATCAGTTCTGGTGGGAAGGATCATCCTAGACGATTGCAGGATCGTCTAGTATGATGTGCTTAAAAAGACGGCTTCAGAAAATCCTAAAAACTCAATTCTATTGCTAAAGATCATCCTGGATGATCTTAGGATTATCCAGAATAATGTACAGAATTTGACCTGATATTCCTGTACGATCTTAGGATAGTCCAGGACGATCATTATAAATTTTGAACAAATTGTCTACTATGATATACAGAACATCCACGATGATAAGAATATCAAATTATGCATATCTGATTAAATAATCATAGGATTAATTTAGGCAACATTTTCATAGATCATCCTGGATGATTAGAACAAAAATAGAAACTTAAAATTTTTCCTGAATTATTATGGTGGCTAGGGTTTTGAGAACGCATTGGATCGTCCAGGATGATATAAATCATCCAGGATGATTAGTTTAGAAATTGAACTTCTGGTTTTGGAAAAATCTCACTCCCTGAGTGTGTGTGTGCATGGTCACCAAGCTGGCAAACACCTTTACGGGACTACACTCAAGAAATCAAAATTACATTAATGTATATTACAAATGATTTGCAGCATAACCTATTCTACCCAATCTTGAGCCCTGATTTTTTGTTGGATAGTGCAAGGTATTCCTTAAATGGTAGTATACACACAAATAAATATACATTACAAATAATAGGAGACATAATGATGTGATCCACAATATTTGTTATTATCAAAATATAAACTCGTGGGACCGAGTCGTAATAATCTCCCCTTTTTTATGATGGCAATCATTACTGGTTGAATTTGTTACAGAATGTATTTTCTCCTAATCTCCCCCTCACTAAGATAAAAAATTTTAAAAATAGGGAAAAATAAAATTTTCTTTTTTTTATTTTTAATTTTTATTTTAAAATAAAATAAATAAAGCTAATTAAATAAATACAACACAAAAATAATAGTATGTTCAAATACAATACAAATACAACAGTACATTCTCCCCCTTTAACATTATCAAAAGGAAGAGGAGTATAGAAAAATAAAATAGAAAAAATAGACGAAAAGATCAAAACGGTCCCTGATCTGGTGAAAAAGTTTTAGAAGACTCGGTTTGAAATATAAATATTTTCTTGGAATGAAAAAGTTACCTCTTAATTTTATTCAAAAACTTAGTAAGGCATGTATTAACCACACAAAATCACAGAAAGGTTAGAGAATAAAAAATTGTTAATCCAAACTCAATTTTGTTAAGCTAAAAAACTTTTTAAAGCAAATATCTAGATCAAGCAACAAATTAGAGAAGAAAATAATAATCCTTTCAAAACTCCTTGCATGAAATATATCTAATAGAAGATTAATGCAAAAAGGTGAATCTAAAGTCATGATTTTTAAACTCAAGTATCAAAAATATCAATAGATATAAGGGTTTTCTTAGGATTTAAGAAGTTCAAGAAAGGTAAGCTAACTCATTGTGGGCTCATTTTGAGGCTCTTTATTAGTTTTTGGCGCACTTTATGCATCTTCTGATACACTTTGTGTATCTTTTCATTTTGGCAACATTGTGCATCTTTTGATTTTTCATTTTGGCGACATTCCGCATCTTTTCAGCTTTGGGCTCATTTTGTGCCTCTTTTCTTTTTACAAATATGCTTCCTTTCTACAATTTTAAGGACTAAAGTAAACCCAATCTAGTGACAAAAACAAACAGCTTGGTTAAGAAAATAATGAAATGGATTCAACAACTTGCAAAAGATCCATATGAAATAGAGAAAATGTGGGGAGATTAAAAAAAGTTTAATTTCAAGATCCAATTTATAATTTGATGAAGATTTTGAATCAAAAGTGAAATAGTCTCAATAAAGAAATGAGATAGAGAGACAAAATCATGAGTTTCTTTCCTTTGATTGGATTTTAGAGAAGTCAACAATAATTTACATAAAATTTTAAAAAAATAGGAGGTAAAATTTTCATTTTTAGGAAAAAAATGATCTTTTGAAAAGTGATTTAATTTTCAAAGCTTATACTAAACAAAAATGTGATATGTGTGTGGTGATCAGAGAAATTGACAATTATAAAAAAATTTAAATAAAAGATTGCAAAAAAAAAATAAAAAGAATAAAAAGAAAACTTAAAAAATAACACAAAAAGTAAAAACATTCACACAAATAAAACAAACACAAACACCTAAGCAAAACTTTAATCCCCATCATCTCGCTCCTGGTCTGATGATTGAGAAGCTAGGTCTGCCCAAGAGATTTTTTTCTTTGCATTATTTTCCCTTATTATAATTTTCTTAGCTTTACCCTTTTTCTTTTCAGGAAGGGTTTTTAAGTTTGGGACTGATTTTTCATATGTCCAGATTTTCTACATCCAAAGCAAATAACATCAAAAGAAATCTTAACATTATTTCCTTTTTTACCATTGTTCCACTTTTTTTAATGCTGATGCTTGTGCTTTAGTAGACTTTTCAAATTATTTGGTATTGATGCTAACTCCTTACTTTCATCATCTTCTGAGTCACTTTCATCCATGTCTTTAGCTTTCAGTACTATAGTTTCACCTGTATCCAAAAGCTTTTGACCCAAACCTTGCTCGTAGGAAATGAGTGAGCCAATCGGATTATCAATAGAATATTCATTCAACCTTTTTGATTCACAAATAACAATAACTTTGGCATCAAACTTATTAAGTAGGCAAGTCAAAGTTTGAAAATTCTTTACCTAAAGTATGTAATGATGCCACAATTTGCACAAACCTAGTATACATGTCTAAAATCATCTCATAAGGTTTCATGCTAAAAAATTCATAATTATGCATTAGAATATTCAACTTAGATTGCTTAACTTCACTAGTTCCTTTGTATGTATTGCACACTTTATCCCAAATTTTTTTTTGCCAATATTACATGTAGATATTATCATGCAATCATCATAATTTAAAGCATAGAAAAAATAATTCAAACATTTAGAGTTCAATTGAGCATTCATCTGATCTACTCTACTCCATTCAAAAAAATGTAATATCAGTTTTGATTCCATCTACAATACATTACGGTACAAACTAACCAGTTTGAATCATATGCCACTTGGGATAATCTATTGATTTCAAGAAAGTAGACATATGAATTTTCTAAAAATCAAAAGTAATATTTTTAAATAAAGGTGGTCGGGTGATTGAATATCCTTCCGTAACATAACAATTTACAAAATTAGCCATGGATCAAAATTCAAAAGTTTTCCAAAACTTGATTTTATGAATCCCGCTCTGATACCACTTGAAAGTTTGTGAGGGGTGTTAAACCCTAAAGAACTAGTCCTAAGGCTAATCAAGAGGGGTAGAGTTGGATATTTAAAAAACTTATTTAACAAAAAGAATTATCTTTTTATATCTTCTAGTGGAAATGAATTAAATCAATAATAAAAAGATCAATCACAGATTTCACCCAAGCAGTTAATCAAAGTAAAATGAAATATGAAAAATAATCAGAAAGAACACACCAGATTTATAGTGGTTCAGTCCAACCTGAGCTACGTCCACTCCTCAGAGAAATCCTCTAAGTATTGCACTAAATCTTTAGTGACTCTCCTTTAGCCCCCATAGCTAGGCAGAGAAGCCCTTACAAAATCACTTCCACCTTCCCCGGTGTGGCGGAGTAGCCGGGTCCTTTGACACCAAAGAGATCTTCTTCATCCCAAAACTTCCCTCAAGATGACCCTTGAATTCGATGGTACTTAGGTGCAAGCTTTCCAGAGTAACCGTATGAACCCCCTCACACTCCCTCAAAATTCCCCCTTCTAAGGCTCTTCTCCCTCTCAAACCCCACCCTTTCCACTCTCCCTCTCTTCAAGTTTTCTCCAAATGAAGCGAAGACTCAGTGGCTGCAAAAGACACCAACCAAGTGCCTTAAGAAATCTTAAATAAAGAGCTCCAAAAACCCTTCCAAATCAGTTCTAGCGGCAAGGATCATACTGGATTATCGCAGGATCATCCAGTATGATGTGCTTAAAAAGATGGCTTCAAAAAACCCTAAAAACTCAAGTCTACTGCTAAAGCTCAACCAGGATGATGTGTAGAATTTGACCTGATAATCCTGGACGATCTCAGGATAGTCCAGGATGATCAGCACAAATTTTGAACAAATCATCCAGTACGATATACAGATCGTCCAAGACAATCAGAATACCAAATTATGTATATTTAATTAAATAATCACAGGATTAGTTTAGACAACATTTTCATAGATCATCCAGTAAGATATGGATCATTCTAGATGATTAGAACAAAAACAAAAACTTGAAATCTTGCCTGAATTATTATGGCGTCTAGGGGTTTGAGAACGCATTGGATCATCCAGGATGATATATAAATTGTCCAGGATAATTAGTTTAGAAATTAAACTTCTAGTTTTGGCATAATCTCACTCCCTGAGTGTGTGTGGCACAATCTATCTAAAATTAACAGAAAGATTTTAGAGAGAGAAGCTCCACCATTTTAGAGAGAGAAACTTCAGTTTTTCAAATTTTTATTTTCCCAGGTTTTCACGACGTTTCGACAGGGAATGGCAGTGGACTCCCGTTCGCCATCGGCTACCTCATCGTCATCTTCAGCTCGATCATCAGATGGATTGAGTGGTCAGAATAGAGTAGATGGTAATCATCGATGTCCTAGTATTACTATAGGTGTGTCAGAGCTGCGAAAGAGGTATTCTTCGGGTACTCTAGTCATTAAAGAGAATTATGGTGATATTTCGGCAAAGTCTGATTTTGTAGTTGGGAAGGGTAAGGAGATTTTTCTTAGCTCTGATTTTGTTACTCCTCAACGGCTAAAATCCCCTATTGCATTGCTATTAAAATTGAATGATTTTGAAGTCTTTTCATCAGGAATAAAAATTTTGGTCAATAGATTAGGATATTCAAAGGCAATTCCTGGCAATAGTGTGATAAATGAAAATTCCTTGAAGTCAATTAACAAAAATATTCATGATTCCGATGGAAAGTGTCTTGTTGGTGATTCAGAGGATTTAGCTGCTGCTATTCTTGTAAAATTTGGCTCTGTTTCTAATCAGGATGTTGGTTTGGATATATTTAGACTAAGAATAATGATAATGTCTATTTGGAGGTTCCGAAGAAGCAAGTTGGTCCTAAGGAGGGTTTTAATGTTGCTTGGAAGAAAACACATCATGTTAAGTTAAATTATAATATGAAATCAACTTAGATGTCTGAAGAAGGTGTGGTGGTAAAACTTGATCCTATTTTCGAGCAACCTAACTCTCAAATTCTGAAGTAATCTCTAGTGATTAAGATCCTTGTCAATAATATACCATTTCCAGTGTGTAGCGTGGAGCTCCATAGACAATGGAATAAATTTTGAGGTTTTCATCTAACTTCTCTCGGTAAGGACCGAATTCTTTGCTCTTTAAGAATTTTGACTCTTTAGAAGAGGTCTTGAGTACTGGCCCTTGGTATATTGGAGGACATTTCATTGGCATGGACAAATGGTCTCCACTATTCTCCCCAGAGTCTCTCAAAGGTCTCACAGCGCCAGTTTGGATTCGTCTACCTTGTCTACCATTGCATTGTTAAGATGAAGAAAATATTGCTAGGATTGCATCAATGGTTGGAGTACCTATGTACCTTGATGGGAATTCCCTCAAATGGGGTAAGAAGGAGTTTGCTCGGGTTTGTGTCCAAATTGATTTGGATAAAAAATTGCTAAAGGGAGTTTGGATAGAAGGATTACATGGTAGATCTTTTCAAAGACTTGAGTATGAAAATATTTCTTCTCTTTGTTTCTATTGTGGTAAGGTGGGTCATTTGAGATCAATGTGCCCAGATGTTAAAGTTACTCACACTACCAAAGAAGGTGCTGTTTTGCATACTAAAGAAATGGTGGTTGAGATTCAGATAAATTCGGTGCAATCTACAACTGAGCATAATGATGAATATGGTTCCTGGACACATGTAAATTTTAAGAAAAATAGATTCAAAAATGGAAAGAAGATTGGTGGACCTATGGTGCACAGGAATAAAAAAAATGCTGTGTATCAAGCGAATGGTGTTGGTTTCCATAATAATTCTAACAAGGTGATTGATGAAATGGATGAAGCTGTTGCTTTGAAGAATCCTAAAAAGAATGTGGATGGTCATGAATATTCAAACCTTCATGATGTACCAGATTTTGGAGGATCTAAGGGTATGATTCATTTTGGCTCTAATGTTTGTTTAAATAACAAATTTAGTATTTTGGAAGAGGTCATTGAAGGTCTAGATTTCAATAGAGTTGTGGAGGTGGAATGTCCTAACAAGAATGAGCTGTATTCTGATGGTTTAGGACTTCAAGTTGAAGGCCTCTTACCGGTAGATTCTACCATATTTGTTGGTGCTAGAATAGATGTTGGATATCCAAAAGGTTCTGACGTTAGGAGTACAAGTGCTTGTAAACAAAAGTTGGCTGAGGAAGTAAAGTCTTTGGGCCCTGTTGAAGCAGCACACAAGAAGAGAAGAGGAGATATAAAAGTTAGTAAGATAGGTGGGGACTTTTCCCCTTGATATAATTAATGGCTTCTTTTCTCTATTGGAATTGTAGGGGGCCAGGAAGAGGGAGGCCTCTCTTTATTATAGAGAAATTGTGAAGGATCCTGAGGGGTTTTTTGTTAGTCTTACTGAGACTAAGTTATCTTATATTGATAGGAGTGATGTTGATAGGGTTATTGGGAGTGAGGGGGATTTTTTTCATCATCCTGCTGAGGGTACCTCAGGAGGGATTTTAGTGATGTGGAACAAGAAGAAGGTGTCTTTTGAAGTTGTAGAACATTCGTCTTAGGTTGTTATTGGTGTTCTTAAGATTCATTTGTTAGGCTCCTAGAATGTGACTACTATGTATGGTAACAAGGATTTTCATGTTAGGAGAAGTTTAAGGGATTTTCTTGAAAAATATGTTACGGGTGATAGACCTTCTATTATTGGTGGGGCAAGAGGTTCCTTTTTTCACAAGGACCTAAAGGACCTAAGGAGATGAAGTTTTTTACTACTAACAATGATTTTCATGATGTAGGTACTATCAGACCAAGATTCACCCGGTGCAACAACAAAGAGGGTATTTTGAGAATTTCGAAAAGGCTGGATAGATGTTTGCTGAATTCGTCTGCACTCAAGAAGGTTCCTATGGAAAAGCTCAGACATTCAGTAAGGGTGGTGTCTGATCATGGTCCAATAGCTTTCAGATTAATTTAGGGTCATGACAAGTGCTATATAATCATCAGATTTGAGGATACTTGGAAGTCTTACCCCACAACTTAGAGAATTGTTTCAAACTCCTGGAAGAAATTAGATTTTAGTAATGATGTGGATGTCCTGCAAAGGAAGCTTAGAAGAACTTTGAAGGCTTTATTTTTTTGGAAGAAAAATAAGTGCAAAAGTTTGAGCTTCTTGAAGGAAGATCTAAAGAAAGAAATTATGGAGCTTCAACTAGAGGAGTCTTTAGAAGGTGGCTTTCCATTGGATAAGTTAAACTTACTCAGAAGTAAAGTACATGAGCTCAATATTACTTTTGGTAGATTATCTACTTGGTGGAATCAAAGAGCTAAAGCTAGATGGCATGAAGAAGGTGATACCAATTCTAATTTTTTCCATAGTTATGCTTCAGCTAAGAAGAATGGGAACTTTATAAGGCAAATTAAAGATGAAAATAACGTCATGGTGGAGGAAGTTGAACAAATTGAATCATTTTTCCAGAGATTTTTTGTAAAAAAGTGGAAGCCTAGAGCTTGTAACCTGGCGGGTTGGCCATAGTTTTCTGAAAACCAAAAATTATTGACTATGGATATGGAGTTTTTGAATGGTTGATTTTCAATGTATGATTGATCATGTATTGGATAGACTTAATGCAAGGGGTAGTAGACATTTATCTTTGGCTGGTAAGATCATTCTTGTAAAGTCTTCTCTTTTATCTTCACCAAACTTTCTATCAACTCATTCCATGGTTCCAAAGAAGGCTTTATTTGAAGTGGATAAGTTTTGCAAAGAGTTTATTTGGCATAAAGGCAATGGTAGGAAAGGTTTGCATTATGTAGTATGGGATGTGTTATGTAAACTAAAATTGGATGGTAGCTTGGGCCTGCATTCATTTGTTCTTAGAATGGGGCCTCTTAGATCAAGGTTGGCATGGAGATTTACACAAAACCCTGATTCTTTACTTCATAGGAATATTATTGCTAAGTTTGGCGATAATATTTTAAATGGTGAATGTAAGAGAGGAGCTTCTATGGCTTAGCAAATTTTGTTGGATGGGGGAAAGTTTCTTAAACCGGTTGTTAGATGGAAAGTGGGAGATGGAAGGAAGATCAATGTCCTTAAAGATACTTGGCTATTAGACAAGAGCTTTACTAATTGGCCAACTTGCTGATTGTGTGGGTCTTGAAGATGTTATGCTGAATCAATTCATTTCGGAGGACTGCAGCTGGAATGTGGAGAACTTCAATAGTTTTTTCAACTTGATCTTATTGTTTTGATATTTCAGGTTCCCATAGAAATGGATGTTGAGAATGATTGTGTGGAAGCTATGTTCTGATATAATGGAAATCTATTGCTGCTATCTCATTTGCAGAATCCTTGAAGCATTGTTCTAAGGAGGAAGACTTTGAATTTTTAAATTGGTTAAGTAGTCTCAAGCTTAACCCGAGAGTGCAGCTATTTTGGTGGAGATTAAGTAAGTTTGCCATTCCTATAAATGATTTTCTCAAATATAGAAAGCTCAGCCACATAGATATATGTGCAAGAGGATGTCAAGAAGTGGAAGATTATGCCCATATTGTGGTTCATTGTAAGTTTCTAGTTGAGATCATTCAAAAGCTGAGAGATTGGGGTTTTGCATTCCAACATTTCAATCTTTGGGAACCTATTTTAGAGAGCTTAAGAGTCATTCAAAGTGCTTCTCTAACATGGTAAGAATTTATTGTACTTCAGTTTTTCTGTGTTGAAAGAATAGAAATGAGTTTATTCATGGTAAGCCCACTTTTCCAAGTTCGATGGTTGCAGCAAATGTTCTGTTTTTGGCCATGTTGCAATCTTATCCTTTGCTAGATAGCTGGGGTGCTAATCTCCTTTGGGAGTTTACTAGTCTTTGGCGCCCTCCACCGCTAGGATGGATTAAGATCAATGTGGATGCTTCACTTTTGAATTCTAATCTTGCTGGGATTGGAGGTGTGTTTAGAGATCACAAAGGTAGAATTTTGCTTGCATTTGGAAAGAAGAAAGTTCATTGGGATGTTGGCTATCTTGAGACGGCTGCTGTATTGGTTGTTAGGGAATTCATCCAATGTTGGATGATTGAAAGCAATGGAAATATAATTGAAGGGGATAATATAAATATTATCAATTTTATTAAAGATTCTTTGAATAAATCAAGATGGCATTTTGACACCTGGAGCACAAAGGAGCTATTATTTTTGAATGATTTCAATAAGGTTATCTTCAATCATGTTCATAGAGAATATAATAAGGTAGCAGATTGTTGTGCTACTTTAGCTTTAGAAGATAGTTTCTTTTTTGATAGTTTTTCTTTTGGTGATATTCCTTCTTCTCTGTCTAGTTTGTTAAAGAAGGAATGTGATCCTTTTATTTTTTTGTAAGTGCTTTTTATTTAATGCAATTTGTAATTTCTCAAAAAAAAAAAAAAAGAGTGTGTGTGTGCATGGTCACCAAGCTGGCAAACACCTTTATAGGACTAGACTCAAGAAATCAAAATTACATCAATGTATATTACAAACTTTTTACAGCATAACCTATTCTACCCAATCTTGAGCTCTCATTCTTCGTTGGATGGTGCAAGGTGTTCCTGAAATGTTAGTATACACACAAATAAATATACATTGCAAATATTAGGAGACATAATGATGCGGTCCATAATGTTTATTATCATCAAAATATAAACTCGTGAGCCTGAGTCGCAACAAAATTTTGACTTACAACCCCTTCATTACTACCAGTAAATTTGTTTACTTTCAAAACCAGATCCGATGGGGTAGAGGCTTCATGATCAAAATTCTCTGAAGAATTCGACTTAACAACATTTTTTGGATTCAACGCATCTGACGACTTCAGAAAATAAACGGATTTCTTTCCTTTACCTTCGATCTCTAAGTCTTGGGTAACATTTGAATGAAACCCTTCTCTAATAATCAACGACTTTAGAAAATTCCTGATATTTCGCTCCCAATCTTCTTTGTTGAGAATCTTATCTTTACCACCTGCTACATTTCCAGAAGAACTTGATAATTTAATGGTTGAAGAATGATGAACGATCGACGATCCACCGGCAAGAGACTGCTGGTGATCATTCACCGTCATGACGGACAATCGTGGAAAAACCTTGAAGAAGAAATTCAAAAAATAGAGGTTTTAGTGTTATTTGGATGAGTGTGATGTAATTTTACTTAGAGGGGACTTTTGGCATGTAAGTTTTACTTTTACTTGTTTTGTAGCTTTTCTGAACAGTAGTGAGCTGAAGGCCCACTTTAAGGACCTTGTAATTTCTTTTTTAATTAATACGTAGGCCCCTCTATGGTTTTTCTCCAAATAAAAAAAAAAAAATAATGATAACCCTAAACTAAAATAAATATTAAATTAGTAACGTAAACTAAATAATAATAATAATTATAATAGTAAATTGAAAGAAAAAAAACTTTAAATCCTAAATACTAATCCTAAAAATCTAAACCCTAAACCCAAACCTTAAACCTTAAACCCAATAAGCTAAATCATAAACCCGAAACCTTAATCCCAAATCCTAAAACCTAAATTGTAAAACCTAAACCCTGAACCCTAAGCAAAACCCCTAACCCTAAACCTTAAACCATAAAACCTAAACCCTAAACCCTAATCTTCAAACTATAAACCCTAAAAACTAAACCCTGAATCCTAAACATGAATCCCTAAAACCTATATTTTAAACCATAAACCTTAGACCATAAAATAATTTTAGGGATTTAATTATAGCTCTTCTGAGATTTAGAGTGTATTGGCTCCTTTTTAAGGATTTGTACTTTTATTTCCTTTATTTACGTGAAGGCCCTTATTGGGTTAAAAAAAACCGTAATTCCCAAAACCTAAACCGTAAAACTTATAACCTAACTCTAACCCTAAACCCTAAATCTTTTACCTTAAAAATGATAAACTCTAAACCATAAACCCTAAACCCACCCTAAACACTTAAGCCCTAAACTCTAAATTCAAAACCTAAATCCCAAGAACCTAAACCCTAAACATAAACCATAAGCAGTAAACCCTAAAACCTAAACCTAAACCAAAAACGTTAATCTCAAAATCCTAAACCCTGAATCATAAAATCTAAACCCTAAAACCTAAACACAAGCATTATACCCTAAATTCAAAAACCTAAATAAAAAACTTGAAACTTAAAAAAAAAATCCTAAATCAATAAACCTGAACCTTAAACTCTAAACACCAAAATTAAACACAAAATTGAAAACCCTAAACCCTAATCATCTAAAGCAGAACCAAAAATCTTAAAATCTAAACCCTAAACCATAAACCCTAAATCTGAACCTCTAGCCTCAGAACATGAAACCTAAATCCTAAAAACTAAACCATAAACTCTAAATTTTAACCTTTAATAATAAACTCTACACCCTAAACCTAATGCTAAACCCTAAACTGGAAACCCTATAATATAAACCCTAAACCTTAATCCCTAAACTCCAAACCCTAAATAGTAAATTCAAAAATCTAAACAAATAAAAAAGCTAAACCTTAAACTATAAACCATAAACTTAAAACCAAAAATCATAAGACCTAAATAAAAAAAACATAAATTGTATACCCTAAATCCCAATCAGTAAAACCTAAACCCTAAATGTTAAAATCCAAAATGTAAACCCAAAACCTTAATCCCTAACTTCTTATCTTAAACCCTAAACCCTAAACCAAAACCTAAACCCCAAACACTAAGACTGAAACACTAAAACCTAAACTCTAAAACCTAAACGCTAAGTTGTAACCTTTAACCTTAAACCCTAAACCCTAAACCCTAAACCCTAAAACCTAAAACCTAAACCCTACACCCGAATCCTCAAACACTAAACCTAGGAATTTAAATAATAAACCCTAAACAATAAAACCAAAATCCAAAATTGTAAACCCAATAACTTAATCCCCAAATCGTAAATTGTAAAATGTAAAATCTAATCCTTAAACCCAATAACTTATGACCTAAACTCTATTCCCAAAACTCTAACCCTAAACCCTAAATAATATATTCTAAAAATCATAAACTCTAAAAGGTAAAAACTAAACCTTTACACTAATACCCCAAACTCTAAATCTTAAAATCAAATCCAAAAAAACCTAAATCCTAAACACAAACCTTAAATCTTAAACCCAAAAACCTAAATCATAAATGCAAAAACTAAATGCAAACCCTAAACTCTAAATCGTAAAAACCTAAACGCCTAAACACAAACCCTAATCCAAAAACATAAATCTTAAACCCAAATACGTAATAATAAACCCTAAACCCTAAATCATAAGGCCTAAACCCTAAACCCTAATCAAGCTAACCTAAACCCCAAATTATAAACCCTAAACCCTAATCACTAAAACTAGAGCCAAAAACATAAAAATTTAAAACATAAAACTTAAACCCTAACCTTTAGCCTAAAATCCTAAACCCTAAATCCTAACGAAAGAGGCCTAAGCAATAAATCCTAAACTATTAAACCTAAACCCTAAGCCCTAAACTTTAACCATAAACCCTAATCCCTAAACCTAAACTCTTAACCCTAAACCCTAAACCTCAAAACCGTAAACCCTAAACCTCAAAACCATAAACCTAAACCACAATCCCTATACCCTATACCCTAAATAGTAAATCCAAAACCCTCAACTACAAACAAAAAACTTAAACCCTAAGCCCTAAACCCTAAATGCTAAATTAAAAAAATAAATAAATTGAAAACCCTAAACCATAATCTGTAAAACCTATACCCTAAATATAAAAATCAAAACCCTAAACCCAAAACTTTAAACTCTAACCTTTAACCCTAAATCGGAAACCTAAGGTTGTAACCTTTAACCTTAAAACCAAAACCCTAAACCATAAACCCTAAAATGATAACCCTAAATCCTAAGCCCAAGATCTTAATCCGCAAACCCTAAACTCGATACACTAATCTATAAATCTTAAATTTTATACCATAAACCATAAAATCAAAATCTTAAATTATAAACCCTTTAACCTAATCCTGAAACCCCAAATCATAAACCCTAAAACCTAATCCCAAATCCCTAAACCTTAAACCTAAACCGTAAACCCTAAAACTTAAACCCTTTAGAGTATATGGTTTAGGGTTTAGAGTTAAAGTTTAGGGACTAGAATTTAAACCTTAAACCTAAACCCTAAACCTTAAACCTAAACCCTAAACCCTAAACTCTAGTCCATAAACTTTATCTCTAAACCCTAAACCATATACTCTAAAAAATTATAAACTCTAAATCGTACACCCTACTACAGCCCTAAACTATAAATTATAAACCCTTCCCTAAAAATATAAATCCTCAATAAAAACCTTGAACTTTAAACCTAAAAACATAAATCATAAATCCCGAACCATAATCCCAAATCCTAAACCCTAAATCATAAAAACTAAACCCTAAACCCTAAACACAAAACCCACATCATAAATCCAAAAACCTAAATCATAAACCTTAAACCATAATAATAAACCCTAAATCCTAAATCACAAAACCTAAATCATAATCACTAATAAATAAAACTTAAACCTAAAATTATAAACTTTAACCCTAATCACAAAAACCAAAACCCAAAATATACAAATCTAAACCCTAAACCATAAATCATAAACCCTAACCTTTAACCTTAAATCATATAGCCTAAACCCTAAACACTAAAGCTTAAGCCCTAATCCCTAAATAGTAAAACTTAAACCCAAACCCTAAGCTTTAACCTTAAACCCTAGTCACTAAACTGAAACGTTAAATCCAAAAATATTAACAATAAACCCTAATCCTTATACCCTTAACCCTAAATAGTAAATCCCAAACCCTCAACCCTAAACTATTTAAAAAAAAATCAAACCTAAAATTATAAATTATAAACCATAACCCTAAACCCTAAATAAAAAAAACCATAAATTAAAAACCCTAAACTCTAATCTATAAAACCTATACCCTAAAAATAAAAATCCAAACCCAAATCACCAAACTTTAAACCCAAAAGTTTAGCCTTAAACCTAAAACCCTAAACTGAAAATCTAGGCTCTCATCATTAAAATTGAAACCCTAAACCCTAAACTTAAGAACCTAAACCCTAAGCCATAACCATTAACCTTAAACCCCAAATGACAAATGCATAACCATAAACCCTAAAACCTAAATCATAAACCCTAATCCAGAAACCATAAACCCTAAACACTATACCTTAATCCCTAAACACTAAACCCTAATTCCTAATTTTTAAACCATAAAACCTAAACAAAAAAAATTAAATCCCAAAACCCTAAATCTTTAACCTTAAACCCTAAACTTAAACATAAACCCTATACTCTAAAAATCCTAAACTTTAAACCATAAACCCTAAACCCTAAATCTTAAACACTAAAGCACTAAACTCTAATCCCCAATCCCAAAAACTGACACTTTAAACACAAACCTTAAACCTTAAACCCAAAAATCTAAATCATAAATCCAAAACCTTAATCCCAAACCATAAACCCTAAACCATAAAATAAAATCCTATATTATAAATCCAAACATATACATTATAAACCCAAAACCTTAATAATCAACCCTGAATTACAAAACCTAAACTCTAAACTCTAATCCCCAAAACCTAAACCCAAAATTATAAACCGTAAACCATAATCACCAAAACCAAAACCTAAAACATAAAAATCTAAACCCTAATCCTAAACCTTAAACCCAAACCTTTAGCCTTAAATCCTAAACCGTAAATTATAAAGACTAAGCACAAAACCCTAAACTATAAAACCTAAACCCTAACCTTTAACCCTAAACTCTAAACCTAAACATAAACCCTAAATCCTAAACCCTATAACCTAAAACATAAACCTTAATCCCTATGCCCAAACCCTAAATATTAAATCCAAAGCACTTAAAAAAATGTAAACCTTAAACTATAAATTATAAGCCCTAATCTTAAAATCTTAAACCCTATTTTCAAAAAGCCATAATTGATTAACCCTAAATCCTATTCCATAAAACCAAATCACTAAATATAAAATATAAAACAAAAACCCTATCCTTTAACCTTAAACCTTAAACCATAACACGAAAACCTAAACCTTAAATACTAAAGCTGAAACCTTAAACCCTTAATTATAAACCCTAAATCCTAAGTTGCAACCTTTAACCATAAACCCTAGACACTAAAACCTAAATCGTAACCCTAATCCATGAACCCTAAACCCTAAATACTAAATCCTAAACCCTAAATTTTAAACCAAAAACCCTAAACCATAAAATCAAAACCTTAAATCATAAACCCTATACCATAATCCTAAAACCCTAATCTGCAAAACCTAAGCCTTAATTAAAAACCTAAGCCCTAAACCCTAAACACTAAAGCCCTAAACTTTAAATCCTAAACACTAATCCTAAAAACCTAAACTCTAAAAACAAACCCTAAACATTAAACCCAAAAACCTAAATTATAAACCTAAAACCTTATTCCCAAGGCCTAAACCTAATATTTTAAAACCTAAAACCTAAACTTTTAAACCCAAACCTAATACGCTAAATCTAAAAAACCTAAATTATAAACTAAAAACCATAATAAAAAACCCTAAACCCTAAATTATAAAACCTAAACCCTAAACTCTAATCACCAAAATCTCAACCCAAAATTTTAAACCTTAAGCCCTAATCACCAAAATGAGAAATAAAAATATAAAAATCTAATTCCTAAATTATAAACCTTAAACCTTAAACCCTACCTTTAGCCTTAAGTGCCAAAATCCTAAACACTACACATTAAAGCTTAAGCCCCAAACCCTAAACTATAAAACCTGAACACTTAACCCTAACCTTTAACCATAAATTCAAATACCAAAACCTAAACCCTAAATCCTAATCGCAAAACCTTAACACTAAACCCTAAACCCTTACCCTAAATAATAAATCCTAAACCTTAAACTATAATAAAAAAAATAAACCCTAAACTATAAACCATAAATTATAATCCCTACACCCTAAAATCAAAATAAATAAATAAAACACATAAATTGAAAACCCAAACCCTAATCTATAAAACCTAAATCATAAATAAAAAGCTTAAGCCCTAATAAACAATGAACCCTAACCTTGAACCATAAACCCAAATCCCTAAACCAAAACCTAAGTCCTAAACCCTAAACACTTCAACCCTAAACCTAAACCCAAATCCATGTACCAAAAACCTTAAATAGTAAATCCATAGCCCTAAACTATAAACCATAAACTCTAATCCCTAAACCTAAAACCTAAAATAAAAAAATAAAAAAAAAAATCCTAAGCCCTAATCCAAAAAAACTAAATATTAAATATAAAAATCCAAACCCTATACCCCAAACTTTAAATCCTAACCTTTAAATTTAAACTCTAAACCCTAAAAAAAAAAACTAAACCATAAAATTAAACCTAAAACCCTAAACCCTAAAACTAAAGTCGAATCCCTAAACCCTAATCTAAAAACCTAAAACCCTAAGCTTTAACCTTTATCCTTTAACCCTAAACCCTAAACCCCAAACACAAAGCCCTAACCCTAAAACCTAAACCTAAACCCTAATTCTAAAAAAATAAATAAACACTAAACCCCAAGTTCCGTCCATTGCAAGCTAGCTCTAGCGATTCTGAGGTGATTCTATGTTTTCCTTCATGGTGCCTCTTGCTGCCGATTCGTGGTTCCCAATCAAGTTTTTCTATCTGATCTCAGTCATTTTCTGGCTTTGTTTTGAGTTTGTGTATTCATTTTGGTGTTTTCTTTTTGATTTCCCTTGGGATTAGGGTAATGATGACATCATCACTAACCCATGGTCTTCCTTAAATCTCAATGGTAAATCTTGATCATTCAAAGATGTAGTTACTGATGGTTTTTCATCTTCTAATGCTAAGTTAGACTTGGTTCAATCTTCTTTCAAGGGATTACCTGCTTTGATGTTAGATGATAAAGTTGTATCTCAATTATCTCTCCTTTTTGCTTTTACTTTAGTTGGAAAGTTTATGTTGAGAAGGCCGAATCTTGATATTATTCGAAAAAAAAATTTCACTTAAATTATCGGGAACATTCTCTGTTGGATTGTTGGATCAAAGGCACGTTGTGATACAACTATCCAACGATTTTGACTATAGTCGAATCTTCTCTAGTAGAACTTCCTATATACATGGATGTCAAATGCATTTGCTCAAGTGGACTCTGGACTTTAATGTTCAAAAGAAATCACCTATAGCTCCTATTTGGATATCGTTTCCTAATTTGAGACTTTATCTTTTTAACTCTCATATCTTATTTGCTTTAGGTTCCATTTTTGGTAGTCCATTACAGATGGATCAAGCTACCGCTGCTATTTCTCGGCCGTCTGTGGCACACATTTGGTTGGAAATGGACATTTCAAAAAAATATACAAAAGAAATCTTGATTGGATCGGAGCTCAATGGTATCAACAAAAAGTCAAATTTGAAAACTTGCCTATTTTTTGTAGCCATTATAAAATGCATGGGCATAGTAATTCAGAATGTTTTATTTTGCATCCTCAATTATGTAATCTTAAGGAAATGACTAAAGAACCAAAAGGGGAAAATATTATCAGTGATCATGTTTCTCATGAGAATACTAACCAAATGCAAGTGCAGGAATGGCTTATTATCTATGATCAAGAGATTAATGGTAATCAGGTGGTTGATTTGATCAATCGTGAAGATGAGCTGGTTTGTCAGATCATGCAAGGCCTTAATGTAGAAGAAAGTAATAATGAGGAGTGCAACCCCTCTACTTGCAAGGAAGGATCCCAGGAATCTCCTCAAATTATGTTTGGTTTCCATATTCCTATCAAAAATGGTTTTAAAAATTTGGAAAATGTTGACGAGCAAATAGTTTTTATTTCCTTAAAACAACAATTTATTAGATTTTATGGGAAACAATAAGAAAGGTAATGAAATATGTGCCACTCAACCCTTTGCGAATGACCATGACAATGAGTTCGATGGAAATAAGGAAGATGGGGAAATTGTGCAGGAGGTTTGTGAGGAGGCTGCTACTAACCAGAAGAATTTTGATGAACTTTAGAATAATGATAATGCTTCGATTGATGGGTCCAATGGATTGGAGCTTTCAAAAGATTTGTTGAATAAAGGTAAAGGTATATATGGTAAAACTTCTAATACTAGTAATGATGATGTTTCTGTTGATAATATTCCTAATAATGGTCTTATTCATGATAAGCATGTTTCCTCTTCAATTAAAAACAAGAAAAACAAAAATGTCAAAAACTAGAATGTGCCTTCTCCTAGAAGCACTAGATCTCAAACTTCTAACAAATTGCATTTTAATGATTAGGTCTCTTATATGGAATGTCAGGGGCATTGGTTACCCTTCTTCTAGGATTAGGGTTCATAATTTATGTCACATTCATAATATTTATTTTCTTGTTCATTTAGAACCTCTTATTTCTATTTCCAAGCTGGATGAAACAACCAGGTGTCTTGGTTTTAAGTATAGCATGGCAAATGTTTCTAACAAAATTTGGATTTTTTGGAATGATCCTGTTAGCATTGATATTGTTGGTGATTTCATTCAAGTCTTACATTACAAAATTGAGTTTATGCATTTCAATTTTTATGCCTCTCTGATTTATGCTTCTTCTTCTCATATTATTAGATAGGATTTTTGTTTGAAACCAGCTTTCTGTGTTTAATGGTCTAATTAATTCTCCGTGGTTAGTTTATGGTGATTTTAACACTATATCTAACCCCTCTGAAAGATTGGGTGGATCTAACCCTATTTATCAGGCGATGGAGGATTTTAATAATATGTTGATTCACTGGTAACCCGTTTACTTGGAATCATGGTAATATGTGGCAACATCTTGATCGTGTTCACTTTAATGATTTATGGATGAATTCTAGTAACAACACCTTTATAGAGGACTTAAGTACAACTTTTTTTACCACTCTCCTCTCCTGATTAGTATCAAAAAGAGAATATCTATTTCTTCTCATAACTTTAGATTTCAAAATATGTGGTTATTAGACAATTGCTTTTTAGATCTGGTGAAAGAGAATTGGGAGGCTCATTTGCATCCGGAATATGATATTGTTGGGATGAATAGACTGTGATTAAAACTCAAAAGGCTAAAGTTTAAACTTAGTTGGTGGAATAGAAATGTTTTCAAAAACCTTTTTACTAATATTGTATCTGCTGAAGAGAAAGTTAATGCTTATGAGGTCACCTATTAGGATGATCCTTTGGATGTGAATTTAGTGAATCTGAAAGAAGCTAAAATATCTTTATTTAAACTCCAAGAGCAAGAGGAGATTTATTGGAAATAAAAATCTGCTTCTAAACATTTGATTGATGGGGATAAGAATACTAAGTATTTTCATTCTTTGGTCAAAAAGAATAGAGCCAAAAATTATATTCATAAAATTGAGCTTCATGATGGGAACATTATTGAGGAGGAAGATGCGATTGCTAAATAGGTTGTTGATCATTTTTCTATGATATTTAATAAAAGTTTTAATCTTAATCTGATTGATCACCCTGAGTTTATCCGTAGCATTATTAATGATGTGGACAACAATTTTCTTATCTATTTTCCTTCTATGGAGAAAGTCAAGAAATTTGTTTTTAATATGAAGGTTGATTTTGTTGTCGGTCCTATTAGTTTTACTACTATTTTTTTCAAAACACTTGGCATATCATTGGTGAGAATTTATATGCTGCTACTTTGGATTTCTTTAAAGGTAATTCTATTCTAAAGTTTTTCTCTAGTACTTCTATCATGCTTATTTCTAAGAAAGTTGCTACTAAAAAGTGGGATGATTTTCATCCTATTAGTCTGTGTTCTTTTTTTAGTAACTTGATTTCTGAAATTCTTTTGGATCGTTTATCCCCGTTGTTTTCTAAAATTATTTCTCCTCATAAAATGGGTTTTGTTAAAGGTAGAGCCATTACTAATAACATTCTCTTGGCTCAAGAAATGACTCAAGATCTTGACCTTAACGTTAGAGGTGGTAACATGATTTTTAAATTAGATATTGCTAAAGTTTATGATTACATTAACTGGGATTTTTTGTATCAAATTTTATAGCTTTTTGGTTTTAATTCTCATTTCATTAGTTAGATTCATAACTGCATTGAAGGATCTTACTTTTTGGTTTTTGTTAATGGTAAAAGCAATGGTTTCTTAAAATCTTCTTATGGTATTCGGCAAGGTGATCCCCTTTACCCTGCCCTTTACATTATTGCCACTGACTATCTTTCTAGAGATTTTACTCTCCTTTATGAAGCTCACCCTAACCTACATTTTTGAACTTTGGGTAGTTTTCCTATCTCCCATTTATGTTTTGCTTACGTTGTTATTATTTTTTCCAATGGTTCGGTGAATATGGTTAGTTTTATTAGTAGATTTTTGAATAATTTTGAGCTTTTGATTTGTTTAAACCTTAATAGAAATAAATGTTGTTTTATCACCTTGAAGAATGTTTCTAGAAATTGCATTATGGCTATCAAGCATGCCATTAGTTTTTTGTAAGGTTTCCTTCCTTTAACTTATCTGGGTGTTCCTCTTTTTAAAGGTCATAAATGATCTTTCCTTTTTGATGATTTGATTACTATTGTGCATAATAAACTTAACTCATGGGAATTCAATTTTCTTAGCTTTGTTGGTAGACTGATGTTAATTAAAAGTGTTCTTTGCTCTTATTGTGTTTATATCTTTCAAACTATTCAGCCTACTTTTGTAGTTTGTGATTGATTGGAAAAATTAATCAATCAATTTTTTTGGAAATGTAAAAGTGGGAATTCCAAAATTATCTGGTCTTCTTGGAATAAGTGTTGTCACTTTCGAGGAAGGTGGTTTGGGGTGCAAGAACATGGCGGATTTAGCTCATGTTTTTTCTTATAAACTTTGGTATAACTTTCGTGCTAAAAGTAGTCTTTGGTCTATGTTTATGACTCAGAAGTATTGTGTTGGCAAGCAACCTTCTACTTGTACTTATAAAATGGGGGATTCTAGGGTTTGGAAAAGAATTTGTAGTATCAAATGGGAAGTGGAACCCTACATTAATTGGGGTATTGGTTGTGTTAATCTTTTCTTTTGGCAGGACAAGTGGTTGAATCAATCCTCTATTGATTGTATGCTCCAATTGGTCTCTACCTTTGCTATTAATGTTAATCAATTTATTTATAACAATTGTTAGATTCTACCAAATTATAAGGGTAATTTTATTACTTCTTATGTTAATCCTCTTCCCACTTGCTCTATTATCTTTTCTGAACTTTCTGCTATCTTGTTTGGTCCTAAATTTTGTTAATCTCTTGGTCTAGTTAAACTTTGGATTGAAGTTGATGCATTGTACATGCTGGACTACCTCAAAGATAATGATGAGAAGATCTATAGTTCTGATTTATTCTATCTTCTTAGGGAAATTAAACAGCTTTTGATTTTTTTTCAGTTCAAGTTGACTCATATTCATAGAGAAGGAAATGCTTGTGCTGATTGGTTAGCTAACCATGGTTCTAACCTCTAATTTCTTACTAAATTTACTTATAACCAGCTTCCACCCATTGTTAAAGGCATCCTTAGATTAGATAAACTTGGTTTGTCTTATGTTAGAAACTAATTATTGGTTTTACTGGGTCTCTTTCAGGTTGTATTCTCCTTCTGTTATCTTGTTTGGATGGTTTGCTTACTTCATGATTCTAATTATAAGATTGAGGTCTTACATTTTCAGTTCTCGGAATTGCTTTTTGGGGTCTGTCTTCATGAGAAGGTGTTTTCTGATTTGTTATCTAGCTTTTGTAAAAATTGGTATTTATCTTTGGGCTTCTTTATCTTGGCCGGGCTTGATTCTGTTACCATGGGGACTACCCAGCTTGCGATTTTTCGGTGTTACCGTCCACAGAAGTTTTTTCAGAATATGGCTGGTATTTTAAGAAGCTAGGTGCTTTTGTGGTATCTATGGTTTGGCAATCTATCTTACAGATTTGTGGATT
Organism: Dendrobium chrysotoxum; assembly: GCA_019925795.1. Lineage (NCBI taxonomy): Eukaryota > Viridiplantae > Streptophyta > Magnoliopsida > Asparagales > Orchidaceae > Dendrobium > Dendrobium chrysotoxum. Next base: position 42,204,788 of record CM034302.1, read on the forward strand.
TATATTTGGATGCTAACATTTGGAATTGGCCTATTCTGAGTAGTGATTGGAGATTTAATTTTGCAGATCATTACCCTATGTGCTACTCATATACTCCCTAGGGTCTTTATATTTGTCCATTTGACTTATCTCAACCTTGGAATCTCTATTGGGTTGGTCCTTCTGTGATATTTCTTTGGTTCTTTTATTATTTCTTTGAGCTGATTTGTTTGCTTCTGAAGTTTATGGCTCTAGATCTTTTGATCTTGAATACCTATTGGGGTTCTCGGGGGCAGGTTTGTAGCGGCAAGCTATTGATGTTCTCATCCAAGTGTTTCTCCATCTATACCACTGGCTTTTTCCTGTGTAGGATTTCTACATGCCTGGGTGGATTTGGGAGTATACTGGAGTGGCATTTGGGTGTTATGCATGATAGCTTGGCTGATACTACACACCTGAGCTCTTATGGCCCTTTCCATAGTTATATATATATTTTTTGGGGTGGAATTATCGAGATTTGTATCCTCGTATATTTTTTGTTAGGTCGTGGTTGTGTGCTGTTGTGCCTCAGTTTGGGTGTTGGCCATTTGACTTATCTCAATCTTGGAATCTCTTTTGGGTTGGTCCATCTATGATATTTCTTTGGTTATTTTAGTATGCCTTTGAGCTAATTTCTTTGCTTTGGAAGTTTATGGCTCTGGATCCTTTGATCTTGAATACCTGTTGGGGTTCTCGGGTGCAGGTTTGTAGCAACAAGCTGTTCATGTTCTCTTCCAAGTGTTTCTCCATCTATACCAGTGGCTTTTTCCTGTGTAGGATTTTTGTATGCCTGGGTGGAGTTGGGAGTATACTGTAGTGGCATTTGGGTGTTATGCATGATAGCTTGGCTTATACTACACACCTGATCTCTTATGGCCCTTTTCAAAATTGTCTTTATGTATTTTTCGGTGGGATTTATGGAGATTTGTATCCTGGTATGTTTGCTATTAGGTTGTGGTTGTGTGCTGTTGTGCCACGGTTTGGTGCTTTCTTTAGCTTATTACTTTAATGCTCTTCAGTAATAGCTTCTGTTTATTTAAAAGAATAGACTTGGGATCTGGTTGCTTGATTTCTGTATCAAGGAGTTAATTTTAATTAATATTGCTACTTCTTGCCTTTGCTTGTTTCTTTTTGTTGGTTTTTTCATCCTGCAGGATAATTGTTATGCTCAAATTTTGCCTAAGAGTTTTTTTGAGAGAAAGACTGTGCCTCTAGATTATCTCTATTTTTGAGTGTGGTCTGATTGCCACACTGTAAAATGTTCCTAGGTTATTTTGTATATGTGCTTAGTAGAGACTTTGAACTCATAGTTTTCTTTTTCATCTTTTTTTGTAGCTCTTTTGAGCAATAGTGAGCTTGAGGTCTTTCTTAAGGATCTTGTAATTTTTATTTTAATTAACACATAAGCCCCTTATGTGGGTTTTTCCCAAAAAAAAAAAAAAAACTAAACCCTAAACCCTAAACATTAAACCCTAAACACTATTTTAAATAATAAACCCTAAACCAAAAAATAAAAATCCTAAACCCTAAACCTTATTCCCACTAAACCTTTAACCCTAAAACCTAAACATTAAACCATAAACCCTAAAACTTATAACCTACTCTAAGCCCAAACCTCAAACCCTAAACCTAATACTCTAAAAATCATAAACTCTAAATTGTAAACCCTAAAGCTCTAAACTCTAAATTCAAGACCCTAAACCCTAAACACAAACCTTAATCCTCACACAGAAAAACCTAAATAAAAAACCAGAAATCTTAATCCTAAACCCTAAACCCTAAATCATAAAACTTAAACCCTAAAACCTAAACCCTAAACACAAACCATATACCCTAAATCCAAAATCTTAAATCATATACCCAAAACCTTAAAAATAAACTCTAAACCTTAAATAAATTCACCAAAAACTCTAATCACTAAAACCTAAACCCTAAATTATAAATGTTAAACCCTAATCACCAAAAGAAGAACCTAAAAATCTAAATCCTAAACCCTAAATCTTAAACTCTAAACACTAAAGCCTATGTCCTAAATCCTAAAGTGAAAAACCTAAACCCTTAACCCTAACCTTTAACCATAAACCCTAATCCCTAAGCATAAATCCTAAGCCTTAACCCTAAAACATACTCCCTATACCCTAAACCCAAAATAATAAATCTAAAACCCTAAACTATAAACAAAAAAACCTAAACCCTAAACTATAAACCAAAAACTCTAATTCCTAAATACAAAATCCAAAAATTAAAAAAAACATAAATTGAAAACAAAAAACCCTAATCCTCCAAACCTAAATCGTAAAAATAAATATCCAAACCCTAAACCCTAAATAAAAAATCTTAACCTTTAACCTTAAACCCGAAACCAAAAACTCAAACTCTAAACACAAAAGTCAAAACACAAAATGTTAAAATGAAAACATAAACCCTAAGTCGTAACTTTTAACCTTTTTCCCTAAATCCTAAACCCCAAACCCTAAAACCTGAACCCTAAACCCTAATCCTCAAACTATAAATCCTAAAGCCTAAACACTAAACCCTAACCCCTATATTTTAAACCATAAACCCTAAATATTTAAACTAAAATCATAATGGTAAACCCTTTACCCTAATACCAAAACCCTAAACTATTAGCCCTAAAACCTAAACCCTAAACCAAAACCATAAAACATTAGTGTTTCTTCTCCAAATATACATTCTCTGGAAGATTCTGTTAATTTTATCTTTGATTACAATCTTACTGATATTGGTTTTTTGGGTACCAAATTTGCATGGAATAACAAGAAAATTTTACAAAGATTGGATATGATATTGTTTAGTAAAGTTTGGATTTCTCAATGTCCTATCACTTCTACTGAGCATTTAAGTAGAACTTTATTTGATTATTGCCTATTATTAATTTCTATTAAAAGGGAGAAAAAAAAGAAAAATAAAATTATTATTTTTCAGTTCCAAAATATTTGGATATAATATAAAGATTTTTTTGATGTGGTATCTCTTAATTGGATTGCCTGTGTTGCTCTTGATTATTTAGAGAATGGTATGATTAGATTATTATTAATACTCAAAACACTTAAATAATTCATTAATTGGTGGAATAATCATCATTTTAAAAATATTCTTGCAAATATTAAAGATATAGATAATTAAGTTTGTAACCTTGAGACCCATATTAGTACTTATTCTTCTCTTACAAAAGAGTTGTGTTCAGCAAAAGAGCAATTAATATAATTTCAAGTTATGGAAGAAACTTATTAGAGACAAAAAGCTTATTCCAAACATATTTTAGGAGATAGAAATACAAATTATTTTCATTTTTTAGTGAATAAAAGGAAATCTCTTAATTTTATTAAAAAGATTAAGGATGATCAAGGGAATTAGATTTCTGATGAAAAAATATTAAGTGATTATGTCACTACATATTTTTCTAATCATTTATGTAATATTGTTTATGTGAATCCTATATCTAATCCTTTTATTAAAAACAAATGTATTTCTATTGAGGAGAATAACTCTCTAATTGAACCTCCTTCTGAAAAGGAAATTTTCTATATTTTAATGTCTATGAATGATGATTTTACTGCTTGTCCTGATGGGTATACTACTTTATTTTTTCAAAAATGTTGGCGTATAATTAAGTATGACTTAATTAATGTTGTTTTGGAATTTTTTTTAATGGTAATATTCCTCCAAAGTATTTTTCTTCTACTGTAATTATTTTAATTCCAAACAAAGTTAACCTTGAAATCTGGAATAATTTTAAATGGATTAGCTTATGCTCATTTTTCAATAAACTTACTTCTAAAATATTATCAATAACATTAGGACCTTTGTTACAAAAAGTTATTTTTCCTAATCAAACGGCTTTTGTTAAAGGTATATTAATTTCTAATAATGTGCTTTTATCTCAAGAACTTGTTCAAGATTTAGAGATTAAATCAAGAGGAGATAATATGTTTTCTAAACTAGACATTTATAAAGCTTACGATAATATTTCATGGGATTTTATTTATAACATATTATTGCTTTTTGGTTTCTTAGAAAATTTCATTAACATTATTAAGAATGGTGTGCAAAATGTTTTGTTGTTTATTTTACTTAATGGTTTTTCTAGTGTTTTTTTTAAATCCAAAAATGGTCAAAGACAAGGAGATCCTTTTTCTCCTGCTTTGTTTATTATAGTTGTGGAATATCTAACAAGAAGTATTAATAATCTTTTTAAAAAATTTATTAGTATATATTATAAATGGATTTCACATTCTCTGCCTTCACCAGAATGGTGAAAAAGGATTCTAGGTTATTTTCCTTCATGAGGATGGAGAAAAAGGATTCCAGGTTCTCTGCCTCACTAAGAGGATGAAATGAGAAAGATCCTCTGCCACACCAGGTTAGTGGAAGAGATTTTTTAAGGGCTTCTTCGCATAGCGTGGGGGTTAAAGGAGAGTTACTGAACATTTAGTACAATACTCAGAAGAGGACTTCGAGGAGTGGATATAAGTCATTATTTGATCGAACCACTATAAATTCTATTGTGTTTATTTTTATTATTTTTCGCACTTTATATTTTTTATGATTAACTGTATGGTTAAAAACTTTGATCTTTTTATTATTGTGTAATTAATTTTCTTCCATCGAGTGATAAAATTGTCTATTTTCATATATTGAAAAAGTTATAAAAAGATTTTTTTTTTGTTAAAAAAAATTTAAATCAACAATTCACCCCCCCCCCCCCCCCCCCCCCCCCCACCCTCTCTTGGTTAGCCTCAAACTAGTTCTTTGAGTTTTAATAAGCTTTATAAACTTTCAAGTGGTATTAGAGAGGGATTAAAAAACTAAGTTTTAAAAAACTTTTGAAAAATGATCAATGGCTAACTCTAGAAATTATAATACAATAAAAGGAAATTAAATCGCATGACCACCAATATTTGATAACATTCCTTTTAATTTTTAGAAAATTTGCATGTCTATTTTCTTACAATCAAAAGGCTATCGCATGTCGATTTTAGTTCAGGAAGGATATTCTACACTTTCTTGCTTTATAAATAGCATTAAAATTGAACTACCTTTTTCTAAATGGAGTATTGAGGATAGAGATTTAGCGAAATTAAATGTTAAATTTTTAAACTGCTTTTTCTATGCATTAAAATTTTAAGATTACATACATATATCTACTTGCACAACTGGTAATGAAATTTGGGATAAACTCTGCATAACCTATGAAGGAACTAATGAAGTAAAATAATCTAGATTAAATATTCTGCTCCATGATTAGGAACTATTTCATAAGAAACCTAGTGAGTCAATTTCTAAAATGTATACTTAATACACTCAAATTGTGCCATCCCTACATGTTTTAAGTAGAGAACTTACAAATTTTGTAAAAGTTAAGAAGATTTAGTGTTGTCTACCTAGTTACTATGATGCTAAAATAACTACTATTATTGAATCCAAGGATCCTACGAGTAAGGAGTGAGTCAAAGACAGATTGATACTGATGAAAAAAGGAAGGAGAAAACTGTAGCCTTAAAAGCTAATGATTCTGATAGTGACAGTTTTATACCAGAAGATGACGATGACATAACATAGATAATAAGGCAATTTAAAAGCTTTCTAAAGAAAAAGATAAAGCATCGTAAGCAACGGAATAAAGGTAAAGCTAATAAAAATTCTAAGGTTTCTTTTGATGTCATCTATTTCAAATGCAAGAAGTAAGGGCACTTGAGGACTGATTGCCTAAATCCTAAAGCTCACCTAATCAAGAAAAAGGGTGAAGAAAAAGCTAAATTAAAAAATAGCATGTAATGAACTCAGAAGGCTTTCTAGGTAGACTCCTCTTGAGACTCATCTAAGGCAGAAGCAGAAGAGGAGGTAACTAACTTGTGCTTAATGGTAGATAACCATATTGATCATTTTGATTAAGAGGTATGTGAGATTTCTTACAATAAATTATTTGAAGTTTCTGAAAAAATTCTTAACACATAAAAAGCTCAAGAAAATGTATGCCAACCTTAATTTTGATTTTTCAAATTTACAAAAAGTGCATGAATTAATTAGGAATTAGATGCATTAAACATGAAGCATCTGGATTTAACTGCTAAATATGATTGCTTCAAAGCATCTCATGTTGATTTAGAAAATTCATTTAAAGAATTAAAGGCATGTTTAGATGAAGCTGATGATAGGGAGAATGCATTAAAAATTGACTCAATTCTTAAAAGTGTAAACAAAGTTTTGCAAGTGAAATTAACTTCTTTTAAAGAAAATAAAATATCACCTACACTTGGAAAATTTCATAACCCACACCACAGCATGCATCATTTAAACCTAGGAAGAGGCACTATAACCCATATAAACTAGTGAATCCATTTTATAGGAGTTAGGTATTTTTCTTATGGCATGCTAGGATGTATATCCCACACTTACACTATCCACCGTTGAACACATTTAGTGTGGAGACCAAAACTACATACATCACAGCATACCATGGAATTCATCCATCAATCCATAAGGTGGAACCCAAACTTTTTTGGGTTTCCAAATCTAATCCTTGATGACTTTGTAGGGATACTCTCATGAAAGCCTAGTGAGAGCATATAGTACCTAGACAGTAGATGTTCAAGTCATATTACTAGAGATGTAAAGAAATTCATCATGCTAGAGGCCATGGTAATAGCCAAGGTAACATTTGGAGATTACACCACTAAGAAAGTGGTTGGATAAGGTATAATCAGCAACTCAAAAAATTTCATTATTGAAAATGTCTTACTAATAGATGGCTCGAAACATAATTTGCTTAGCATTAGCCAACTATGTGATAAAGGCTTTAGCATAAAATTTTTATCAGCCAACTGCATGATTAGCTTAAATGGAAATGTTATTTTACAAGGAAAAAAGAATTAATAATATTTACATGCTTGATTTGAATTGTATTGAATCTGCTAGTTCTCTTTGCCTAAAAACTATTATTGATGAATCTTGGTTATAGCATAGGAGACTATGTCATGCAAGCATTAAAATTACTAAAACAAATCACTCAAAAAGACTTAGTTAAAGGCATACCCAAACTAGATTTCACTTAGGACCACATGTATGATGCCTATCAATTAGGAAAATAAGTCAAAGTCTCCTTCCACTCAATCAAGGACATTAACATTAGCAAACCCTTTTAAGTCCTTCACATGGATCCCTTTGGACCTATTAACACTCCAAGCCTAGGAGGGAAAGTCTTTGGGCATGTGATTGTTGATGATTACTTGAGGTTTACTTGGATTAGATTCTGATCTCATAAAAGTGAATCATTCATGGAGTTTAGGACATTCTCCATTTAGATTTAGAAAAAGCTAGGTTATGAAATTCTAACCATTCACAGTGATCGTGGTAGAGAATTTGATAATGAAAATTTTGAATCTTACTATAGGGAGTAAGGGATAGATCATAACTCTTCAGCTCATACAACCCCTCAGCTGAATACGGATGTTGAAAGAAAGAATATAATCTTGGTAGAAGCCACTAGATCCATGTTAGTTGAATACTCACTTCCTACATATTTATGGGCAGAAGCGATAAATATAGCATATTGCATTCTGAATAGAGTTAATGTTAGATTTAAGATAAATAAGACTCCCTATTAAATCTTTAAGGGTAAGACACCCAACCTATCACCTTCATGTCTTTGGATGTAAAGTGTTTATTTTAAATAATGGGAAATCTTTATTAGGAAAGTTTGACCCCAAATCTGATGAAGGGGTTTTCCTTGAATACTCAAATGTTGGAAAATCCTATAGAGTTTTTAATAAAAGGACACTGGTGGTAGAGGAGACCACTCATATGGTATTTAACAAATTTGATAATTCTTGAGGGTCTAGGGTAGAAGAAGAAGAAGTGGTTGATGTCACCCAAGGAGTAGAATCTACAAATTTGGAAGAAAGGTAGAACCTGGAAATTCACTGCCTATAGAATTGAGATATTCTTCAAGTCATCCTAAAGAACTGGTCTTAGGAGACATATATGAAGGTTTTAAAACTAGGCATGAACTTAGAAAAAATGTTAACCACTCTACCTTTATCTCAATGATTAAACCTATAAATATAAATCAAGCACTATCTGATGAATTATGGATCCTAACCATGCAAGAAGAATTGAATTAATTTGTTAGAAATGATGTTTGGGAGCTAGATAAAAGTCCTAAGAACTAGAGTGTTGCTAGAACAAAATAAGTTTTCAAAAATAAAATGAATTACTCTGGTGTAGTGGTAAGAAATAAAGTAAGATTAGTACCTCAGGGATATAACCAGATAGAAGGAATTGACTTTCAAGATACCTTTGCCCCTGTAGCTAGACGAGAAGTCATAAGGGTGCTACTAGCTTTTGCCTAGTTTAAGGGGTTCAAATTGTACCAAATGGATGTTAAAAGTGTCTTTTTAAATGGGGTAATAAAAGAAGATGTGTATATTGAACAACCCGCAGGTTTTAAAAACTCACAATTTTCCTATCATGTGATCAAATTAAAAAATATATTATATGGACTAAAATAAGCACCTAGAGCATGGTATGAAAGGCTAAGCACATTCCTACTAGATAGAACCTTTGTTAAGGGTAGCGTAGACACCACCCTATTCATAAAAAAGGTAGGAGAAGAACTACTCATTATCCAAATCTATGTTGATGATATTTTGTTTGGATCCTCTAATAAAAACCTATGTGATGAATTCTCTAAAATAATGTGTAAGGAGTTTGAGATGAGTATGATGGGAGAACTGAACTATTTTCTTAGATTTAGTATAAGACAGAAGGATGAAGGAATTTTCCTTATTCAATCAAAATTCATTAAGGACATCCTTAAGAAATATGAAATGGATAAGGCCAAGGTAATAAATACTACCATGAGCTCTATAGTTCAATTAAATAAGGACTCAAATGGAAGATCAGTTGATCAGAATAAATATAGAGAAATAATTGGATCACTTCTTTACTTGATTACTAGCAGACCAGATATTATGTTTAGTATTTGTCTCTATGCTAGAATTTAGGCTAATCCAAAATAATCTCACTTGATTATTGTTAAGAGAATCCTTAAATATCTCTTAGGAACCCAAAACTTAGGAATCTGGTATCCTAGGCATAACACTTCCTTTGAAATCATTAGATATTATAAATCAAACTTTATAGGATGTAGGGTTGATAGGAAAAGAGTTTTTGGAACCTACCAATTTATAGTACAATATTTAGTCTCCTGGTCCAGTAGAAAATATAACTCAGTAGCCCTGTCCATTGCTAAAGCAGAATACATAGCCTTAAGAAGTTGTATGGCACAAGTCCTTTGGTTAAAGAAATAAATACTAGATTTAGGACTACCTATAGGCACCATTCTAATCTTATGTGATAACACTAAGGCTATCTGTATTTCAAAGAATCTAATCCAACACTTTAGGACCAAACACATAGACATAAGGCACCATTTACATAGGGACCATATCACCAAAGGAGAAATAGAGCTACATCTTATAGCCACTAAAAATCAACTTACAAATATCTTTACAAAACCACTAGTTTTTGAAACCTTCAGCACCTTAAGAACAAGATTAGGTGTTATAGTTATTCATGCTTAAAATTGGATGCTTTGAAAACCTAAAATCTGAATATTGCATTTTTGTTTTCTATTTTATCTTTTAGTGTTTTTTTTTTTACTTTTATGCATGTGTTTGTTAATTTTTTCATATCATTCTTTGAAATAATTGTTAAAGTTTAAGAGTCTGATCACTACTCACTTCATTAGTTGAATTTTTTTAAAAATGAAAATCTTACCTTTTTCTTATAATATTATGTAAGCACTCCTCTAAAACAGTTAATGGAAAAAAAATTGGTGATTATCCCTCTTCCTCTATCTCCTTTAGTGGTGTAATTTCTTTTTGAATCAAAATCTATTTTACATTAAAAAGTAGACCTAAAAATAGAGATATGGTTCATCTTCCTACATTCCTATATCTCATATGAATATTTTTACAAGCCAATGAATCTCCTTTAAATTTTCTTAATCAAGTTGTTTGTCTATATCATATGGATCAGGTTTTGCTTTGTGGTTTACTCTTCCTTATATAAGAGAGTGAGTTTTTCTTCTCTTATATTTGGAAAATAATCTCACAACTAAGAGGACTTTTCTTTAAAGATTTAGAAAGGAAGCAAGTTTGCAAAAAAGAGAAGAGGCACAAATTAGCCCAAAACTGAAAATATGCGCAAAGTCTGCCAAATAATTACAAGATGCACAAAGTATATCAAAAATTAAAAGATGTGTAAGGTGAATCAAAAATTGATAAAGAGGCACAAAATGAGCCCACAATGAGTTAGCTTCCCTCTCTTTCAAATCTTTAAATCTTAGATGAATCCATGTGCCAATTGATATCTTATACACTTAAATTTAAAAATCATGATTCCTAATTGATCACTTTGTAATGCTATTCTCTTAGATATATTTCTAAAAAGAAGTTTGAAAAGATCACATTTCCTCTCTAATTTGTTTTTTGAATTAGATTTTTTGGTTTAAAAAGACTTTAACCTATAAGGAGCTTGAGCTAGGGTTAACAAAATTTGAATCTCTAACCTTTCTGGGTAAAGTGTTGTCAATGCATTTCTTAATGAGTTTTATTATAATCACGAGGTAAAATTATCATTTGCTAAAATTGATTGATTCTTAAAAATAAAAAAAATAAAAGAAGTTTTGGTGTTTGGGGTGTATTCTCTCATTCTGCTGGATTGTTTGATTTATGTTGTTTTTTTCTTTTTATTCTGATTTGATTTTTTTCTTCATGGAACTTTCCTGGTCATCAATCACTCATCTCTGAATTTTGTTCACATCATATTGTATGATCAATATTGTAATGTACGATCTTCATAAATATCATGATAGATCTAATCATAGCACATCCAGCGACCAATATTGATCAATCATTGATGATCGTTCTATACAAATATCTACTTCGTACTATACGATACACATGGCCATAGACATTGGATGAATTGAATTTGTTCAATATGATATTTAATATTGTATCGTACTATAAGAACACATGTTCATTCTGTACAATCTGATAAGTTAACTATCGTCCAAACTAACACCTCGGGATAAACTTTCTCTCTCTAATCATCCAGTATGATTCTGATTCACTGTACGATGAGAGAATGGATCAAATTGGATAAATTAATTGCATTGATCATCCAGTATGATCTAACGATCATAATGTATGATATGGCCGATCTATTTAAATAGAGGGATTTTAATGATTTTCTTCACACAATCTTCAAATTTCTAATCTTTTTCTTCCGTCTAACATCATGTTTCTTACAATGGCTTGAGGTAAATGCTATCGTGCACTAATTGGCAATTCCTCTGATGCCCTATAGATCCCAGATTCCCTAAGGCTGCTGACGAAGAGGCCTATTTGAGGTATAAAACTGCTGACATCACCCCCTCCAAAATCATTAAACAGAAAGATTTAAACTTCCAATTACTACCACTCTTTGCTCATACCACTCTCACCTTCATTCTCTCTTTTTCATACCATTTTAAATCTAAACTACTTTTTGAGTTTTTCTCCAGCTAAGAAAAAATAGTGAGGGTATTGCCCTCCAATCCTATGTCAATAGGCGACTTGTAGAGATAACTTATCAGGACTTTCATGAACTCCTACACCTCTCTACTACTAAAGAGAAAATTCATATTATGGCCTTAAATCTTAACTTTTATTGGATACATACCAACACCACTCTTAGGGAATCCAATGTTTGATACCACATAGCCCAAGTCAACACTCTAGTGCTAGATGCCCAAATTATCTAGCACATTCTTCGTAACTCCATCATTCCTAAATCTTGTGATAAGATTAACATTACACCTATTATCTCTCTTTCTACCTATTACATTATGGATCATATTGGTTTTAATGCACTTGATCTTATAATCTAACATCTTGAAAACCTAACCTACATTACAGATCTTAGACACAAGAGAAAGCCTAATCTCGCCTTAGGACATCTCATTGCTTTTGTCTTGGAAACCAAATATAATTTCCAATTTCTTGCACCACCTAATCACCTCCAAGTCTTCTATTCTAATAGCTCCTTCAACATCCTTCATAGTGCTCATCATCATAATATTTACTATGTGGATAAACAGCCCATAACAAATGAGGGAGGACCTATTCCAGCACCTGCCCCTATCCGCTAGTAGTCTCAGTTCAATCTATTGGTCCAGAGGTTCGATTAATGGGAGGTCTGCTTTGACTCCTACATAGCAGACCAACAACAAAAACATAACAATGATTTAGCTCGCTTTTATCGCTATATAGCCCAACAGCAGCAGCAACATGATCAGGATATGGCTTGAATCAGAAACCAACTTACCTCACTCCATCAGTACTACCAGCCACCACCTCCCCCACCTCCACCTGATCAGGATCCCTCCTTATTTTAGTTTGTTCTATTTTGTGATTGTTATTTACTCTTATACTTTTTATTATTTGTAATTTCCTATTTTTATTATTATTTCCTCCTTTTTGTGATGTAAAAGAGGAAATAACATGTTGTTGGTAGATTGTACTTTATTCTGAAATATTTAATTCCATGTTTGTCTCTTAATATTCTGTGTTCTGTTATTAAGTGTTAGCTTTTTATTTTTAAATAAAAAAATTAAAAAAAACTAACACCTCCCCTATTTTTGAAAGAATTTACTTAGTAAGGGGGAGCTTAGGGAATAGCAAAACACTTTTGAAACATAAACCAATAAAATTTTCCATCAACAAAAAGGGGAGATTGTTACAAATTTGGACCCAAGTCTTATGATTTTGATGATAAAAAATATTATTAGATTTCTTACTATTCTATCTCTTGATAATTGAGTTTATTGCATATCTATTTTGCCCTGCTCAATAACGTTTTAAGTTCACTATTCACTTACAACTTCGATCACCTTAAGATTGGGTAGACTAGGATTAAAGTCTATATTTTCAATCTTTATGTACTTTTATCCTTCTTGAGTCAATCATGTATTTTGGTGGATCCTAAAGCTAAGTAACCTTGCACACACATACTCAACAGGGTGAGTTAGTGGCTTAGGAAGAAGATGAGTTTTCTAAACTAATCATACAATAAGATTTACATCATACTAGATGATAAGTTAACTAAAAAAATCATTAGTTAGTGCACTTTTATTAATTGATATTGATTAAACTAATCATACTGGATGATCCTTATCGTACAGGATGATCAGTTATAATCATGAAAATAGCTACCAATCAAAATTTAGGCAATATTTTAAAATACAAATTTTGTTCTAATTATACCGTACGATATGCATCATACTATATGATATATAACAATCATGCCAAAATTGATCTTGTGATTAGGGGAAAATTATGATTCATTTATTTGATCAAATCATATAGGATGATTAGTGACGATCATACTATATGACTCGAGCAATGCATGGGATGACCCCCCTATCATATAAGATAAAATACCATCATTTTTCAACTACTTGTATAGAAAGACACCCCAATATCATACTGTATAAACTGAGCACTACATAGGATGATGATTTATCATCTCCTGTCATACTGGATGATCAGTACAAAATCTTGAACTAATCATACAGGAAAATGCAGTTCATACTATCTAAAAGGGCTATTTCATACTAATTGTACAGAATGATTATAGGAATGTACTAGATGATCTTAAATGATAGATTGAAATTTAGGGCTTTTTGAGTGGCTTTCTGTTTAAACTCTCACATTTTCATATTTCAAGAAGCTTTTTGTTGTTAAGTGTCATAAGAGGGAGCCAAAAAAATGAGTTTAGGAGAGATTTGGGAGAGAAGAGAGGAAGAACTTTTGGTGAGAGGAGGTAAGGTTCTTGCCTATCTTCTTTATGTCTCTGCCTTGATTCTTTGGTGGCTCTGAGGAGACATTATACAGTACTAGGCTGTGGTTCTCTGCCATCATCTAGAGGGTGAAAAAGAATTTCAAGTTCTCAACCTTCACTAAGAGGGTGAAAAAGGATTCTAGGTTCTCTGACAACACTAAGAGGGTGAAAAAAGATTCCAGGTTCTCTGCCTCTCCAGGTGGGTGAAAAGAGTAGCATCCTTTACCGCATTGGGTTGGCATAAGAGATTTTGTAAGGGCTTCTCTGCTCAGATGTGGGGGCTAAGGATAGTCACTAAATGTTTAGTGTAATACTCGGAGGAGGACTCCAGGGAATGAACATAGGTCATTATTTAACCTAACCACTATAAATTTTGGTATGTTTGTTCTTATTATTTTTTTGTACTTTATTTTTATGTGATTAACTATGTGGTTGAAAACTCTGATCTTTTTGTTATTGTGCAATTAATTCACTTCCAAATTGAGTGATAAAATTGTCTGTCTTTAGATATTTAAAAATTTATGAAAGGATTTTCTTATTATTCAAGATATTTTTAAATTACCAATTAAACCCTCCTCCCCTCCTCTTGGGTTGGGCTCGGGCTAGTTCTTTGAGATTTAACAACCTTCCTGAACATTCACATTTTTCATGCAAGATAATTGAATGGTCGAGGGTTCTATTGATTCCTTACTTTTTACTCTTTCTAGTAATGCTATTAAATTAAAAAATGTCATTAAGAACAATGAATGGGATATGGATGTTATTTAATCCATGGTGCCTTTCAATATTGCTAATAAAATTCAGAAGTTATAGGCTAATAATGATAAAGATGATCAAATTCTTTTCAAACTGTCTTATAAAGGGAATTTTATATTTAAAGATGTTTGGCATTTTATTAGAGAAAAACATAATGTTTCTCCTATTTTCTTAAAATTTAAAATAATAATATTCCTGCATCTTATTCTATTATTGTTTGGAAAATTTTAAAAAACTATATACCTATTGATTTTATTCTTAGGTAGAAAGGTTTCTATCTACCATCTAAATGTATTTGCTGCTTTCATATTGAAAACATAGATCTTATTTTTGTAAATGGTTCTATTGCAGCTAAAATATGGATTTTGTATGATGAATTTTTTAATACTGATTATTTTAATGGTAGTTTCTCTATTCAACAATAGCTTATTATTTTATTTCATAACTCAACAAAAGGTTATGATTTAAATTGCCATTTCATTTATTTGGTTTATATAGATGGATAGGAATGATGCTAAACATAGAGACATTCCAATTAACCATAAATGTATTATTGCTAGAACAACAAAGAAAATCAATAGTATGTATAAAGTCAATATTATTAAAAGTTGGCAATTTCGTGGTTTTAATTTGTGAGTAAAATTGAGTATTAATCCTTTAGAAAATACTCAAGAGTATCTTCCTAAGTTGGTAAGATGGCAGAAACCTAGAGATAGTTTTATTAAAGTTAACACTAATGGTTCTATGGATTCTAATAAATGTGGTTGTGGTGGTATTTTGAGGGATAATAATGGTAATGTGACATGGGCTTGTTCTTTCTCTCTTGATCCTTTCACTCTTATTTATGAAGAATTAATGGCTATTTTTCATGCTCTTAATATTTGTTTATACAAAGGTATATTTAGAATTTGGATCGAGGTGGATGCTAGTCTTGTTATTAATTTTTTATCTTCTAATAATGTTGGTAATTCTAAAATTTTTATGTGCTAAAAAATATTAAAAGAATGCTTACACAATTGGATTATTCAATTTATTATATTTGGAGAGAAGGTAATGCTTATGCAGATTTTTTGGCTAAAAAAGGTGCTGAGCTCTTTGAATTCACTATATTTAATGATTCTAATATTCTTTTTTATTTGAGAGGTTTAATTAATTTTGATAAAATTGGTTTGCCTTATATTGGAAAATAATTTTTGATAATTTAGTTATGTGGAGGATGTTTTGTAGTTTAGATTCTTTGTAATTTTTTAGGTTGTTTGGTTATTACCTTTCATTTGCTCTTTCATTATATGATAGTTTAATTTAAGTTTATTTTCATTATGTGGAGTTTTCTTTTAATGTTTGATTTTACTATTTTGGTTTGGAAATTTATTTTAGTATTAAGTGTTAAGTTTAAGAAAGGTTGGTTAATGTTATTAGGTTTGGATCATTTCTTGTAATTAGTTTTTTTTTTTTCGTTACGTTCTTACTGGATATAATTTCCAAGTATTTATGTTGAGATGTGATTATTAGCTTTATTGGTGTTTTAAGGTGTTTAATTATGATTGTAAGTATATCAACCTTTAATTGCGAATTATTTATGCAAATGTTGCTCAATTATCTGTGTTAGAGTAGTTTTAATCAAGTTCAATGGGTCTTTTGGTATTATTTAGATGTTAATCTGTCATTATTTACAGGTTTTTAATTGTACTTATTGTTAAATTTTCTTTAGGATATTTTGGTTAGCTTGGTCTCATTTTCATATCCTAATCATTTATTATAAAGTTAGAGGTGGTGCAGGTTGTGTTTCTTAGTTAAATTGTTTTATGATTTTTGAGCTAGTATTGAGCATATGGTGTTTAAGATTTGCAATCTATTGGTTAATTATCATACTACACTTATCTGAGCTATTATTTACCTTTTTATGTTTTTAATTGTAACATTTTTTGGGTATTTATTATGTTTTGGGTTTGTGTTTATCTTCATATTTAGGGTTTACATTTCTATTGATTTCGAATCTTTTAATTTTGTTGCATGTGTATTTATATTCTTTTGGATTGGACTTTGTTCAATTATTTTGATTGTTGTATTTTGCTGTTTTGAAATTTTAATAAATCTCATCTTTTTATTTTTGTGATATTTCACTAACTATGTTTTTGTTAGAATTTAATTGGAATTGAACTGTAATATTTTATGATTGTTTCTCTTTTTTTTTAGTCATCTTGATTATGTAGGTTTTTTCTACTTGAAGAGGATGCAAGATGTGGAAGTTTTAAAGATTATAGCTAAAAATTATTTAGTTTTTTTTTTTTTTTTTTTTTTTTTGAAATGGTTCTTTTCTTCATGGAGATATTACAAGCTTTGGATGGTTGAAGTTATTCTATATGGTAGTTGGTTCATTAGTTTTCCTTTTAGGTTTTTTTTTATTGTATTTATGATGGACCAATGGCTCTTTAATTTTTTTTTCTCTTTTTTATTGTAGCTCTTTTTGATCAGTAGTGAGCTTATGATCCTTGTAAAGGCTTGTAAAAATTTGCTTTATTTTAATGCGTAGGCCTTTATATGGGCTTTAATTAAAAAAAATCCTAAACCCTAAAACTTATAACCAAAACTCTAACCCTAAACCATAAACCCAAAGCCCAGTACTCCAAAAATTATAAACTATAAACCGTAAACCCTAAACCCTAAACCCTAAACATTAAAGCCCTAAACTCTAAATCCTAAACACTAATCCAAAAAGCCTAAACCCTTAACATAAACCTTAAACCTTAAACCAAAACACCTAAATCATGAAACCAAAACCTTAATCCCAAAACTTAAACCCAAAATCATAAAACCAAAACCCTAAACCTTAAACTTTATACACAAACATTATACCCTAAATCCAAAAACCTAAATCGTAAACTCGAAACCTTTAAGAACAAACCCTAAACTCTAAATCACAAAACCTAAATCCTAAACTTTAATCTCCAAAACCTTAACCTAAACTTATAAATTCTAAACCCTAATCTCCAAAACTAGAACCCAAAATATAAAAATTTAAACAAACTAAATATAAAACTAAATAACAAATATCTAAATCTAAATGTAAAAATCTAAAATCTAAACTAACTAAAACCAAAATTAAAATCTAACTAAATAACTAAAACTAAATAACTAACTAATAATAACTAAACTAAAACTAACTAAATGAAAAAAATTAAAATTAAAACTAAATCTAAAACTACTTTAAACTAAAACTAAACTAACTATCTAACTAAATGTAAACCAAATAACACTAGCTAATAACTAACTAATCTAAACAAAACTACTAAAATAAACTAAAAGTAAGAAAAACTAACTAAAACTAGCTAAAACTAACTAATAACTAATAAACTAACCAACTAACTAAACTAAACTAACTAACTAACTAAACTAATCTAAACTAAACTAACTAATCTAAATGATTATAATATGAACTAAAACTAAACTAACTAAAACTAATTAAACAAAACTAAACTAATCTAAACTAAATCTAAAACTAAAACTAAATCTAAACTTATCTAAATGAAACTAAAACTAACATAAACTAAACTAACTAAAATGATTACTAAACTATTCAAACTAAAACTAAAATATAAAAATCTAAATCTAAATTCTAATCTAACTAACTAAATAACTAAAATCTAAACTAACTAATCTAAACTAAACTAACTTAAACTAAACTAAACTGACTAATCTAAACTAAAATTAACTAATAACTAAAGTAACTAAAACTAAACTAAATAATTTAAACTAATCTAAATTTAATAACTAACTAAATCTAAATCTAAAATAATCTAAACTAACTAAAAAAAACTAAACCTAAACTTGGAGAGGCAGAAGGGGATTATTAGGTGATTCTTAGGTTTTCCAAGATTTTGTTCTTTGATTAGGTTCATATTTCATTTTCTTGTAGTGTTGGCTTCTAATGGAACCTCTCTAAGGTTTTATGGCTTTGTTTGAGTCAGTTAATTTTTTTTTTTAGGGAAAACCCTCTGAGGGGCTTGCGCGTTAATATAAAAAAATAAGTACAAGGTACTTAAAGGGATCTCGAGCTCACTAATGCTCAAATGAGCAGCAAAAAGAAACTAAAAAAAATCTTAGGAGCTCGAGCTCCCTACTATGCAAAAGTGCAAAAACACTAAGATACAATCTACAATGCATAAGAAAGAGCACCCAAAAAAGGGAAAAAGCTAAAAACCAGGAGAGAGCTTCACCTTCCCTTCCAAAAATACACAAGTACGAGCACCTGCATTAAAGAGCACCTCCAAAAAGAACTGGTAGCCCAAGTGGAAATTGCACAAATAAAAGCCAAAAAATGTAGGGTGATAATCTAAGCAATTATCCACACAATAAGTAACATAATTAAAATAGGAAACATTCAGCCTTTGATTATTCCAACTATCAAGTAAACAGACATGACCATGAAAACCTATCCTAGAAGAAGTATACCACATGGCATAGGCTAGAAACCCATATGTACAGAGAACGAAGAGAAAAAAAATATAAAACTAGCTCACAGCCAAATAGAAAAAGCTATCCAGCATATCCATAGAATTGCTACAAGGTAAAACCAACATACAAAATCTGGAAGAGATAATAGTACCAAACATAACAACCAAACCACCCAAGAAAGCAAGGGTCCAGCAGATACCAATAATAGGGAGCCTTCAATCCAAATTGATAAGGGCTAAAGAAACCAGCATCATAGACCATATGCCACTCCAGCCAAAGCTCAGCCACAAGAACCCACACAGAAACCAAACAAATGACAATGCAACAACCAGAAGAGCCAAACCCCACGGGAAGTAAATAGCACAACTTTATAAACCAATCCAACAAAAATTGGACCAATTCATAGCAGAAAAGGTTCAAAAAAGAACCACCAACATAACCCCCCGCCTGCCTAGCCATAGGTCACAAAAGAACCAAGCACAATAGAACCAAAACACAACCTCCAGCTTGACCCAAAAAGTGCCTTGCCAAAGGGTAGAGGGAATCACCACACAAAAGAGCTTACTAGCTCCCAGCGGCCTAAGAATAGGCGAAACAGGGTAGGAATGAGAGAGACAACATAGAAACATCAGATGGGGGAGCCCCACCAAAATGACAAAGAAGAAAGACCAAAACCCACTCCAACAAAAAAAACTACATAGTTCTAACATAAGGAATACCAATTTTTTCTAATCTTAAGAGACCTTTAAGAGGTGAAGGTAGGTTAGCAGTAGTAAATTCAATAAAATGATCTAGATTACTCCCCAAATTAGCAAGCCAATCAGCACTAACATCCCCCTCCTTATACATATGAGAGAGAATAATTAACAAAAACCAACATTGCTTAACATCCCTAACCAGATAAAAGATATCCGGGCTACAAGCAGCTTCATTGACATTGATTAAAAAAAGAATATTAAAAGTAGCATCCACTTCAATGTAAAAATTAGTAATGTCACAAGAAATACATAATTTAATCCCATGAAGCATAGTAGAGAGAACAACAAAAGTTCCAGAACAGTTAAGTAAAGGACCCGTAAATGCCATAATGATATTCCTATAACCATCCCTAATGAGGCCACCATAACTCGAGCACACCATCCACATTGAGCTTATAGGAACTATTAGGAGGTTTGATCCAATAAACAATTCTAGTATCAGTAGAAGCTAGACCACCCTCCAATAAGATACCCAAATCAGTTGCCACAAAGCAACAATTCTTAAAACTCTTGATGGAAAGCAAGTTTGCAAAAAAAAGGCTTAAAACCTTGTCTTTCATATTCTTAATAATCCTATGATGATTCATATCAATGCCATTAAACCTAGAGTTATTTCTATCCAACCATAAATACCACAAAATAAGAGAAGGGATGAGATTTCTGATGTGACCTTTAGAGTTAATAAACTAAGAGTAAGTGAGGCATTAATATTAAATCAATTAAACTTAAACATATCATCAAAATAAATCCAAGTTTTAATAGCAAAAGGGCCAAAAAGGAAGACATGATGCATATTCTCCACATGGAAGCAACATTAACACTTAGATGGTAAGATAAAACCTCTTTTAAGTAAATTATCATCAGCAGGATTAAACTTATGCAAAATTCTCCATATGAAAATAGCAACAGTGGTAGGAAAACTTTATGCCAAATCATAAAAAAAATATTAGTAACATCATTTTCAGCTCTGAAGGCATGCCAAGCCTCCTTTAATCTGAACTCCCCATCTTAGATAAATCGCATAAAATTAAATCATGAGATTCAGTATTAAGGGGAAGATTCATAATTTGATGAATAATAGAATCAGGAATAACATTTGCAAGCTTATCATAATCCCAATTATTATTAGTGATAAAATAATTTACCTTAACTTTCGAGGTAGACGACGAATTAAGAATGGAATTAACAGAGTGAACCCAGCCATTAGTCTTGCCAAAAGAATATGTTCCCACTACCAATCCCCCAACAAATGTGGGCCTAAACAACCCATTTAATATTGCACAGTCTCTGCCACACTTTAAAATCACCCTTGTTATAATAACAAATAGTAGGATGTTTGCCCACACAATACTTAGCAAACATAAACTTAGCCCATAGGCTCACCTTAGCCTGAAAAGACTACCACAGCTTAAAAGAAAAAGCGTAAGCCAAATCAAACATACTCTTACTACCCAAGGCCCCCTCTTCCAATGTACCATAGCTTTTTCCCATAAAGACTAGAGAAGTTTAGAGGTGCTACTGGCCCCTTTCCAAAAGAAACTATTAAAACATTTTTCAATTCTATTACACACCACATGGGTAGGCTGAAGGGTTTGGAAAGAATAGACAGGAAGAGAGAAAAGAACACTTCTAATAAGAGTAAGCCTACCCCCAAAGCTCAAAAAATTAAAATCCCAAGAACAAAGCTTGTTATGCATAAACATAATCAAATCATCGAAAAGAAAAGTTTTCTTCTTACCTTTATAAAGAGGAACCCTAAGGTACTTAATAGGCAGGTAACCTTGAACAAAACTATTATGGCCTTTGATAGCCAAAATAAGGTCAATAGGCACATTGTTAGAAGCACTAAAATAACTCTTATTCTTATTTAGAGAAAGACCACTCACATTTTTAAACTTTTGAAAAAATCCCATAAATTTATTAATTCTTTTTAAGATAGGCATTAGTAAAATTGATGAAATCATCAGCAAAACATAAATGAGAAATCGAAAAACCACCCGAAGTTCTAAAATAGAGGTTACCTTTGGATCCTTCTAGGGTTTCAAATGAAATTCCGAATATGAATGGTAATGTGTCAAATGCTTTTTATATCTCATCAAAGATTCCATGTTCTATTAATTCATTTGTTAGGGTAAGACAAAATGATATTCAATTTTCTTAATCCTTAAAGATGTTCTTTCATCTAAAGAGGGTAAGGATCCGTTGATTCAAATTTCTAATACTTCTTTTAGAGGTATTATGGCTATTATGTGCTCTGATGATGATATTATTAAACTCTCTAAAAAATTTTTATATGCTTTAGTAGGAAAATTTTCTTTTAGCAGACCTCCTATGGAGGAAATTTGCAAATTTTTCATGATCAAAAAATTACAAGAAATTTTTATGTTGGTTTACAATATCCTAGACATATTTTTTTAAATCTTTGTAGTGATCTTGATTATAGCGAGTATTGCAAGAAGGTCATATTATGTTAAAAATTACCAAATAAGGCTACTCAAGTGGACTATAGATTTTGATATAAAATTAGAATCTCCAATTATTCTGATTTGGCTTTCCTTACCAAATCTATGATTGCATTTCTTTAATAATCAGATTTTCCATACGATTGGTTCTATTTTTGGTCATTATTTACAAGTTAATCAATCAACTACTAAAAATCTAGACCTTCGTTTGCTAGAATATTAGTGGAAATAGATGTTATAAAATATTTTCCTAAAGAGATTTGGTTAGGATCTGAAAGTCATGGTTATATTCAAAATATTATATTTAAAAATCCCTAAATTTTTTACACATTACAAAATGAATGGCCATGATTTTTCTAATCATTTCATAGCAAATCCCTTCTTAAAAATAAATTTTCTTAAATCACTTGTAGTTCCTTGAATTTTGGGAAAACAAATTTTGAAAAAGATCCTGTAAAGAATGATACTATTAATGGAGATGTGGTTACATGCCAAAATGTTTCTTTAAATTTTTTATTGGGGAATATGATTCATGAAAATAGGTTATCAAAATTAAAAGGAGATGATATTGATGATGATTCTATTTCTCAATCGTCTAAATTAATGAAGATACTCAATCTTTGCCTCTTAGTGTGAATAAAATATTCTTGCTCATTTAGAAGAAAGAAGAAATGATATAATTATAGATTATAGAGATTGTGTTCTTAATAAATCTCTTATCTCTAAAATTGAATAAAAAAATACTGAGCATAATGATGGAATAAATTCTTTAGAAGAGGGTGAATGTGAATCAACCATTAATATGGAGAATCTTGAAAAGGAGTTTATGAATAATTTAAATTCTTTTTCTAATAGTGATTTATTAGAAAAAGAGAAAGGAAAAGTGTATAGTAAAAAGGAAAAAAAAAATTAAAAAAGTCCTTTTCCTATGATTCCTAAATCTACAAGAGCTAGATCTTCTTCATTTAAGATTAATGGTTAATTTCATAATTTGGAATGTGAGAGGTAGTGCATCCCTTATTATGAGATATATAATTAGTAATTTATGTGGAATTCATAATATTCTTTTTTTGGCTGTTATTGAGCCTAAAATTAATGTGGTTAAATTAGACCATGTTACTCATATCTTATGTTTTAAAAAAAATTTCTCTAATAATACTAGAAAAATTTGGTTGTTTTGGCTTAAAAATCTTAACATTTCTATATTAGATGACTTTAGTTAGGTAATGAATATTTATATTATGTATGAGCATCTTAGTTCTTTTGGTTCTTTGGTTTATACATCTTA
Organism: Dendrobium chrysotoxum; assembly: GCA_019925795.1. NCBI lineage: Eukaryota > Viridiplantae > Streptophyta > Magnoliopsida > Asparagales > Orchidaceae > Dendrobium > Dendrobium chrysotoxum. The sequence goes on from CM034302.1 coordinate 42,228,433, forward strand.
CAGTAGATTTGATAGAAAGATTTTTTGGGATCAATTAATTAATTTCTCTTATTCTATTAATGGCCCCTGGTTTGAAGGAGGTGGTTTTAATACTATTATTCCTTCTAATTGAAAGAAGAGGGGCAAATAATCCTAATATTCAGTCTATGGAAGATTTTTCAAATATAACTCTTGATTGCAATATAATTGACATTATTTTTATTGGATCGAATTTCACTTGGAGCAAAAATAGAATTTGGCAAAGACTTGATAGAATTCTTTTTAACAATTTATGGATTTCTAATTTTTCTAAAGCTTCAATTGAGCACTTATGTAGAAATTTATCTGGCCATTGTCCTATTTTAATTTCTATCAATATAGATAGAAATAATCTTAATAGAATTCCTATTTTTTGTTTCCAAAATATGTGGATTCAACATAAAGATTTCTTCAATAGTGTTTCTCTTAATTAGGGAGCTCTAGTTCTCCCTGATGATTCTTTGAATGGCATGGTTAGGTTTTGGTTTCAGCTTAGAAGGCTTAAATAATATCTTAATTGGTGGAATAAACATCATTTTAAAAATATGTTTGTTCACTAATATTAAAGAAAGGGAAGAGAAAACTTTTAATTTAGAAAATCTTGCCATTAATGATTCTTCTCTTCTTAATGATTTGAATACTACAAAAGATATTTTATTTAAGTTACAAGATATGGAAAAAACTTATAGGAGGCAAAAAGCTTCTTCTAAACATATTGCAGATGGTGATAGAAACTCAAAATATTTCCATGCTTTAGTGAATAAAAGGAAACTCATAAATTATATTCTTAAAATCAAAGATGAGGATGGAAATTGGATTTCTGATGAGAACTGTTTAAATGAGTCGTATAATAATTATTTTTCTAAGATTTCATGTAAGTCAATTAATGTGGATGCTTTTTCTACTCCTCATATTATTGATAAGGTTATAACTAATAAGGAGAATGATTCTCTTGCTATGATTCCTTCTGAAATTGAAATATACTTAGCAATAATGTCTATGACTATTGATTCTATGGCGCAACCTGTAGGTTTTCTACTTTATTTTTTCCAAAAATGCTGAAATATTATTAAAGGTGATTTTATTAATGTTGTTATTGAATTTTTTCAAGGAATGAAAACTCCTAAATTCTTTTCTTCTGCAGCTATTGTTTTAATTCTTAAAAAATATAATCTAAAATTTCGAATGATTTTAGGCCTATAAATCTTTGCACTTTTTCCAATAAATTAACTTCCAAAATTTTAACTAGGAGAATTGCCCCTTTACTTCCTAAATTAATTTTTTTAAATTAAACTTCTTTTGTAAAAGGTAGGCTTATAACTGATAATGTTCTTTTGGCCTAAGAACTTATTCATGATTTAGATTTGCAACTTATAGGTAGTAATATGCTTTCTAAATTAGATATTTCAAAGGCTATGATAATATCTTGAGAAGTTTTCCTTAAAATGTTCTTTTATTGTTTGGTTTCTTAAAGAAATTTCTTCTCTTAATCAAAAATACTGTTGAAAATTTTTGCTTTTCAATATTTTTGAATGGTTTTTCTATTTGGTTTTTCAATCTGCAATTAAGAAAGAAGATTATTTATCACCTACTTTATTTATTATTGTGATGGAATATTTATCAATAGGTATTAATGACATGTTCAATAATCATCCTAATGTGTTTTATAGGAATAATGATGGTTTTCCTTTATCTCATTTACGTTTTGCTAATGATCTTATTATCCTTAGTAATGGGGGCAGTCAAAATTAAATGGTTAAAGTTTTCTTAGATAGATTTATTTAGAAAGAGGATTACATATTAATAATTATAAAAGTTCTTTTATTACTTCATCTTCTTTTTCAAATATTAGAATTAGAGTTGTTGATATTACAAATTTTACCCATCAGAATCTTCCTATGAAATATTTGGGTGCTCTTATTTATAAAGGTACCAAAACTTCTCATTTTTTATGAGTTTTTCAAATTATTTAAAAAACTATATCCTCTCGGGAATTCCATGTTTTATCTTATGGTGGTAGATTGACTATGCTTAAAAGTACTTTAAATTTTATGCTTTTTTATCTTATTCAAATTATTAAGCCTTCTTATGTTACTATTTTGAGAATTGAGAGACTCCATGATAATTATTTTGGGGTTCTTGAACTAATATGAAAGGAATACGTTTGTCACATGGAATAATATTTATGGTACTTTATGTGAAGGTGGCCTTAGTTGTAGAACCATAATTTATTCTATTATTGCTTCTTCTAATAAAATGTGGAGGAATTTTAAAAAGAATGATAGATTTTGGTCTAATTTTATGAATTTCAAATATTGTAAGGGAAAACATCCTTCTATGTGCCACTACAAACATGGAGATTCTTTAATTTAGAATAGTCTTTTCTCTACAGGAAAGCTGAATCTTTAATTTATTGGGATATCAATTCTTGCTCTTCATTATTTTGGCTAGATAATTAGCTATCAAAGAGCTTTATTGATTTTATGCTTTCTACTCATCTTACTTTTGCCATTAAAGTTAAGCATTTGCTTAATAATAATGAATGAGATATTGATGCAGGCGGTGGAGTAACCTAAAGAATTGTGAAAATGATTTAGGGCTCTATCAGTCCCTAAAAAATACTTAGATTTTCTTTGATATACAAAATTAAAAAAAAAACCCACATAATATTTGCAAGTATACATTCCTAATCAAGTAATATAGTGATAGAGTAGGGTATCGATCCCACGAGAAAGAATGTTTACTTGTAAATACTAGTACTGTCTACATTACACCTTATATTAACTACACATATGTTAATTATGTGCATTAAATGAAGGCCTGCTATTTTGAAAATATCATTAAATTATTGATGAAGATAATTCATTAGTACTCCATATTCATTTATACCATCAATCTAAAACTAGTGAATTTAGCCAAACATGAAGAGCAAGTGAAGTAAACTTATTTTCATTAATTGCACAAGAGAAAAAAGAGTATCAAAGAAAAGATATCATTGAATGGGTTCAATCTTCTCCTCTACACTCCTTGAACTTATAGAATTACTTCTATAAATATTAACCAAACACTCTTATAAAGTGGACCTAGTGCTCTCTGCAATTCCTTAGTTGTCACTCCTAAGGAAATTATGGAGAAGCACTATGAAGACTAAAATTAATTGACTAAACTCTCTTACTAACATTGAAAACTGACTATTTATAAAAAAATTTAAAAAATGAATTTTGGTGCAGCGACACTTGAGAAACTTGTGCCACGGTGCCCATAAAATGAACTAATACCGCAGTGCTAAAGGATTTCCTCTGCTACAGTTCTTGTTGACATGGACCCGCTATTTAGTGAATAGACATGTTGCTACACTTGCAGATCCTATCTTGAATAGTTACAAGTGTAGCGTTGTGGTGTTGCAAATGGTTGAGTACTGCGTCGTCTATGTAGCACTCCCTTTGGCATGGTAGTGCTGAAAAATAGCGCCACAGTGCTATGCAAATAGAGATTGGACTTTATAGTGCTAGCTCTTCCGATGTTGTGGCACAGTTAAACAGAGACTAGGCATCACCATATCCATATTGGGCTCTCTAGCGGTATCAATGATGGCACCGTGGTGGTGAAGTGCCCGACTCCGAGGCGCTGCACCATACTAAAAATTTTTTGCACATTTTTTATATTTTCCTACATAAACACAACTAAAATAAAAATGGTTTCACTGGAAATTTAATATATAAAATATAACATTATTTAAACCATATTGGGTGCTCTAACTTAAACTTTTGCTTATCCTCAAGTAAATAAATTTTTTGTAATTCTAATTAAGTGATTAATTAAAAAATGGCAATTTAAAATTACTAAAATATAAGATAATTCATCACTGAATAGAATTAGTAAAAATGAATAAGGCTATACTTCTAGTTTGGAAAAAATACTAATAATTAAAATAGTCAATCATTCTAATTATATCCCAATTTGAAATTATAAGTTATAGATTTAATAATTAAATTTTAATTGTTGAAGTGAATAATTGATTTTTAATTATTAAATATGGTTGTAGTTAAAATTATACTTTCATTAGTTCATCATCCCTTATATTAGCTCTCCCATTTTATCCTTTATAGTTTCTGTATCAGATTGTATTTCTAATCTTATGCTTTCATTGGTACTAATTTTTGAATGTACACGTCTTTTCCTCTTGATTCTTTTCTTTTTATTTTCCTTTTTCCTTTGACAACTATTTTATTATTCATTTTGTTTTTCTTTTGTTGAGTACATAATTAATGATTTTGAATATCATCTTTTGCTTTAGTCATTCATACAATCTTCATGATATTAATGTAAGGACTTGATAAAATTACTAATTCCATCTTCGGGTTAGAAATAATTTTAAATTTTAATCTACTTATATCTAATTTTTAATACTAATTATTTATCTTTCAATTTTAAAAATTAATTTCATAAAAATATAACTTATAAATTTAAATTAGGATAATAGCTTAAATGATTGAATGAGTTAACAATTAGTTTTTCAAACCTATAAAGTATAAATAAAGTTCATTCAAACTAGGATTTAGGGTTTTAGTATTATCCTAAATTTACATAATTTTTAATAATCATTTTTATAAGGGTTTTATTAAGTAATCAAAATATAAAAGTACTTGGAGGATAAAATAATTTAAGCATGAAGGGAATTTACAAATATGTAAATAAATAAATAAGTAAACACTACAAACATATGCTTTCATAAGAATGATGAAAGGTGCATATAGCATATGTTAAACATAAATATGACATAACATTTATAACATAATAAGTACTAGCATAACACATACATTAGTTACCTCTCAGAAGCACTAAGTTTGAAGTCACCATCCAAATTATAAATAAAAATGCAAAATGAAATAATTTGAAAATGCAACAAAAACTAAAAGCATTAATTTCTCTCTCTCTCCCTCTATCTCTCTCTCTCTCTCTCTCTCTCTCTCTCTCTCTCTCTCTCTCTCTCTCTCTCAAGCCTACCCCTCAAAACTGTGGTCTTCCTCATCATCTTCCACATCTTTATCTCTCTCTCTAGGCTTCCAAATAAATGGTCGATACTCAGGTGTAGAAGGAAACTCATACTACTCTGACCTTTAAACAAATGGACTATTTCTTCTCATTAAAATCAAATGTGTACTTGCTCTTCTTGGTCCATAGTATGAGCCATCCACATTTTAACCTCAAATTATCAGTCTCATGAATATTCACAAAATTGAGTCACCTTCTGAATTTTCCCACTCAAGTCTGCCACCTGATCACTTAAAGATTTAGAAGCCTTGGCACTTCTCCTACTACTACTGCTCCTTGCCCCTCCATAAGACCTAGGATCACTAGGATCCTCCTCTTCTCTATCTGATTACTTAAAATTTAGTATTTTCCCCTAGTGGGAGAAGCTACAGGGAATAACTGTTCTTCATTTTGATCACCCTCACTCTTGCTTCTACACAAAGGGCCTATACTAAAGAAGGGTGGCCAAGACTCATAGAAGTATATCCCCTCAAAATTTGAGTAAGGGGATACAAGATCAACTTTCTAATATTAATAGTGTAGCCCTTATGAATGGTGAAATTTAAGAGGGCTCTATCCTTGGTTACCTCACTAATATTCTTGCGAGGGAGAATATGAGTATAGATAAAAGAGTGCGAGGCCATGACAGTTTTAGTCATATAGGATGCAGGGAAATTAATGATTTTCTCTTCTATATCTTCCACCTAGCTCCACTATTGGGTCCGCAAAGTAAGTCCAAAATTTCTTAAGAATTAAATGGTTCATGGTTAAAAGAAAAATATTCTTCAAATTCTATATCTTTTGACTTAATAACTCTATTAATGGGGAAAGAGTCAATAGATACCCATCTCCCTCTCACATAATATTCAAAATTGGAAGCCTCTTTTCTATTGGCAAAAATTCAAGCACTATAATTATAATGGCCATAAATGGTTCCTCATAGAAATGAACCCAACCTCTGTTAGAAGTGGTTTGAATAATTTGTTGGGTTAGGTTAAGAAAACCAAGCTCAAGGATCAAAAGTTTAGTGATTCCGCACTTAGTATATCTAGAGTCAGATGCCTCAAAAATAAATTTATGTTTATTATAGGTGGCATCTCTCTTCTTCCCTAATCTTGAAGTCCTAGGACCCTTGCTAAACAAAACTTGGGGGTAAGAGGAATAGAGAGATTGAGTGAAAATGTAATATAAAATGAGATGAAAATGGAATGTCTATTTATAAATGACAAAGTATTGTGGTATTATAAGGTATTGCACTGCAACTGCACTAAATGATAAAATGGGCATATTCAAACACTGTAGTAATACAGGCTGTGTGGTGCAGTAGTGTTGGTTCTAAGAATTTGAAATGACTTTTTAGAAATGAGCCACCATTGTAGCATTGCCACATGTTAGCACATCAGTGATTATGTAAGTTGACTGTTGCGGTGCTATCAATACTGCAGTGATGAAAATGATTTGGCACTATGTAATTAGTTCCAATACTTCATCCCTTACTAAAAATCAAAAATGTGCTTTTGAATCCATACAATTCATTTTGGCTTATGACTGTCAGCATTCTTTTTAACTAGGTTTGACCGGCAGCACTTGAGGGATAAGTGCTACGATGCTGGCTTATATAATTATTTAAGCTATAGAAATTTCAATTTATGGAATCATACATATGCAAGGTAAGCGTTGTGGTGTTGAAATAAAAAAATGAAAAAAAAATGCCAATGACTTGACACTTAATGCAAAATGTAAAGTAATCCAAACAACAAAAATACAAAATGCATAACCAATATGCAATAATAATAATAAAATATGATTATGTCTAATTATATAATTGATCCAACAATATAGTAAAATTACAAGAAAATAAAATCTTACTCGACAATGATGCAAAAACTTGATAGGGGCGGTGGAGTAACCTAAAGATTATGGAAATGATTTAGGGCTCCATCAATCCCTAAATAATACTTTAATTTTCTTTGATATAAAAATTATAAAAATTATACCTAATATATGCAAGTATATGGACCAAATCAAGTAATATAGTGATAGAGTAGAGTATGGATCCCATGATAAATTATGTTTACTTGTAAATACTAATACTATCTAATATAATTAGAACACTTATCCTACTCAATAAAAATAAGTTTTGGTGGAGATTCAACCACTTAGTTTAAAATTAAAAAAAATTAATAAAATACTTTTTGGATAAAATATTTTGGATTGATGGATTATAAATACAATATATTTTCTAATAATTCTGTTTTAAATTGATGTTATTCAGAGTATATGCATCACCAACAGCTTAGTCAAGTGTGAATAAATAAATGACAGATTAAACCCTTCTAGTCTCAATGCCAGTCTAAACTCTCATAGTCTGTCACCTTATGAAAATCTTAGAAGAGTAAGTAAAACATGGATTGTTAAAATCCCCTTATTACAATTCATCGCTACAAATTTGGTATATGTCAAGCACTATGCCTATGCTTGCATCATACCAATCTAATATACTTGGTTGTGCCTACTTTTTTATTCCTAGGCTTTATATTACACCTGATTTTAACTACACATATGGTCGCTTTGTGCAATAAATGAAGACCTGGTATATTAAAAATATCATTAATTTATTGATGAAGAGAATTTATTAGTACTACATATTCAATTTGCACCATCAATCTAAACTTAGAAAATTTAGCCAGACATAAAGAATAAGTGAAGCAAAACTCATTTTCATTAATTACACAAAATAAAGAATGTACCGAAGAAAAGATATCATCAGATGGATTCAATGATCTCCTCTATATTCCTCCTTGAACTTACGGAATTTCTTTCACAAACATTGACCAAACACTCTTATGAAGTGGATCCAGTGCTCCCTGAATTCCCTTATTTGTCACTCCTAAGAAAATTGCATAGAAGCACTATGAAGCTGAAATTAATTAGTGAAAAAACTCTCCTACTAACATTACAAATGGACTATGTATAGAAAAACACAAAAAATGGACTCTGTCACCTCGGCGCTTTAGATAATTACACTACCACACTCATAAAATTATCTAACACTACATCGCTAAAAAATTTCCTCCTATGCGATGCTTGCTGACATGCTCCTGCTATTTAATGAATAGATGCATCATTTTGCTGGTAGTTCATGTCTTAGTGAGTTACAACTATAGCACTGTGGCGCTGTTTACGACTGAGCACTGCGATGTCCACGTGGCACTCCACTCGGCTTGGTGGTACTTAAAATTGGTGGCACCGTACTGTGTAGATAGAGATTGGGCTTTGCAGCACTAACTCCTCCGATGCTATAATAGTTTCAAATAGAGATTGGGCACCTTTATGTCCATATTGGTTGCTTCAGATGTACCATACTAAAAATTTTTGCACATGTCCTGTATTTTTCTACACAAAGACAACTAAACTAAAATGATTTCACTAGCAATTTAATATGTTAAACATAACATTATTTACACTCATCATGAATATGATTCTTGATATGATTCCAATTAACATTTATGATAAAGTGAAGAGTATTAATGTTGATAGTAGTAAGAAGGATCAGATCTTTTTTAAATTGTCTGATAAAGGTAATTTTATCTTTAAAGTTGTGTGGCATTTTGTTAGAGATTAAATGGATTTCTCTGTTGTTTATAATATTTGGTGTAATAATATTCCCACTTCTTATTCAGTCCTTATTTAGAGAATTTTAAAAAATTATATTCTTGTTGATTCTATACTTTGGAAAAAAGGTTTTTATTTGTCATCAAAGTGTTATTGCTGTTATCATATTGTGAACATAAACCATGTATTTGTGAATAGGAAAGTTGTTACTCATATATGGATATGGTATGAAAATCTTTTCAATGCTAGTTTCTTTCAAGGAAATTTATCTATATTTCAACTTCTTAGTTTATGCTTTGAAAATACTATTAAAGGTCATATAAAGATTCTCTTTGCTATTACTTTTATTTGGTTTATTTGGATAGATAGAATTGATGTAAAATATAGGACTATTCTTATGAATCATAAAAGAATTATTGGTAGAACAAAAAGAGAATTTTTTGTTCTCTTTATAAAGCAAATCTTATTAAGAATATTCATTTACATGGGTGCAAGTTTGTTGCCAAATAGTTGGGTATTTTATTCAATGGTGAATTATCTGATAAATATCCCAAATTTGTTCTTTGGAAAAAACTTATAGATATTATTATCAAATTGAATACTGATGGCTAAGTATCTAGATCGAATTATGGTTGTGGTATTTTAACAAGCGATAATTAAGGTAATGTTATTTTTGCCTTTACTTGTCCTCTTCTTCCTTGCACGGTTATTTATACTGAACTTATGGCTATTTATCTTATTCCTAATAATTGTATTGAAATGGGATTTTTTAAAATTTGGATTGAGGTTGATGCTAATTTGAGAACATTGAGAATGTGAAAGTTTTTATTTGCTGAAAAAGATAAAAAACTTGTTCTCTCTATTCAATTTTTTTACTTCTCATATTTGGAGGGAAGGAAATTTAGCTGCTGATTTTCTTGGAAAAATAAATTCAAATTTTTTTGATCTTATGATATTTATAAATACTAATATTCCTTTACTTCTGAGAGGAATAATAAATTTGGAGAAACCAGCATTACCTTATATAAGGAAGTAAGTTTTTTTGTTGGAGGTTTGTTGTTTATTTGGTTTTATTTATTTTTTGGATTTATTAAGATTTTGCTTTTGTTCTATATATTTGCTTAATTTTCTTGAGATTTATTTTATTTGAGGCTAATGTTGATTAGCGATGATTGTAATAATTTAAATAAATGATTATAAAATTTTATATGCAAATGATTGTATTTTGGCTTAATTATCATACGGTAGGAAATCATTTGATTTGTTATTTTAGGTTTATTTATTGGAATATATTTCTTCTATAATGTAGTATTTTTGGCTACTTTTATGGTTGATTTGAGATATGTTTTGTGAGTTTTTCATCTAAGTGGAGGCTTTAGGCGCTTTGGCTATTTTGTCTTGTATCAAAGGCTTTGTTTGTTCTGGTTCCTTGTGTTGGCATGTCCAATCCAAGATGGGCTATGAAGGTTTAGGAAATTGATTGGTTGTTGGATTATTTGCTGTGTTGAGTTTTTGAATTTATTCCTAGGAATTTGCAAAGACTTATTTTGGATTTTTAGATTGTTTAGCTGTTTAACTCGGTGGGTTGGAGATTTATTTAATTATTTTTTACTGTAGGAGTTGAGTCTTAATTTATCATAAGGTATTTAAAAATTTATAAACTTTGTCCTTTTTTTATTGATACTATATTTTTCTGAGTTATTAACATTAGCCATTTTTATTTTTATTATTTTTTCGGTTGTTTTTGTCTGGTTATAAATTCCATTTCTAGTATTTTTGTTATTATTGTTTCAAGATTTGTGGGTATTCTTCTCAAATATTTAAAGATGGAAGGAGTATGGATATAGCTGCTTGAGAGATCATAAATAATTATTTTATCTTAATCTTGTAATTAGTTTGTACCTTATCACTTTATGGTTTTTCCCTTTTGTATGTAACTCTTGGACTTTAGTCAGTGTAGGTCCCTTTAAGGACATGTAATTTTTCTTTTCTATTAAACATGTAGGTTCTATTTGTGAGTTCCCTCCCCCCCCCCCCCCAAACCTGATAACCTAAACCCTAAACCCTAATCCCTGAGCCCTAAACCATAAATCTTAAGCCCTAACCCATAACCTCAAACTTGAAACTCAAAAATAAAAACCTAAATGCCAAACACTAAAGCTAAAACCCTAAAATTTAAACTATAAAACATAAACCCTATGATGTAACTTTTAACCTTAAACCATAAACCCTAAACTCAAAGCCCTAAAGTTAAAACCCTAAACCATAATCCAAAAATATTAAACACTAAATTTGAAACCAATTTTTTTAAACCCTAAAAGATAGACCATATACATAAATCCCAAAACCCTAAACCATAAATCCTAAGACTTAATCCCTAAACCATAAACCGTAAAACCTAAACCCTAAACTCTGAAACTTCTAACCTAAACTCTAATACCTAAACACTAACCCTAAACCCTAAATCATATAATCTAGAAATCATAAAATCTAACTCGTAAACTCTAAACCCTAAACACTAACAAACCTTAACTCTAAATCCAAAACTATAATCCATGATAAGTGCCTATCTAAGTAACTTGTTGCTGGGACTCTTAAGCGTCACTTAAGCATTACACTACAACATGAGCCTCGAACACCACTATATAAAAATAATAAATCTTAAACCCTAATCATAAAAACCTAAACCCTAAACACAAACCTTAAATGTTAAACCACAAAACCAAAATCATAAACGCAAAACCTTAATCCCAATCTATAAACCCGAAATCATAAAACATAGACCTTAAACCCAAAACATAAACCGTATACCCTAAATCTAAAAAACCTAAATTATAAACTCAAAACCATAATAAAAAACCCTAAACCCTAAAATCTAAACACTAAATAAAAAAATATACACAAAATTATAAATCATAAACCCTAATCACCAATACTTGTATAAAAAATATAACATTCTAAATCCTATGCCATAAACCTGGTACCCTAAGCTTTAGATTGAAAATCCAAACCCTAAACCATAAACACTAAAACTTAAGCCCAAAACCCTAAAAAGTAAAACCTAAACCCTTAACCATAACCTTAACCAAAAACCCAAATCTCCAACCCAAAACCTAAACCCAAAACTCTAAACCCAAAATCCTTAATCATAAACCCTAATCCCTGCACCTAAACCTCAAATAGTAAATCTAAGACCCTAAACTATAAAGAAAAAACCTAAACCCTCAACTTTAAACCATAAACTCCAATCACTAAACCCTAAGCCAAAAATAAAAGAATAAGAAAATAAAAACCCAAAACCATAATCCACAAAACCTAAAACTAAATATAACAGTTTAAAACCTAAACTCAAACTTTAAACCTTAACATTTAACCATAAACCCTAAAATAAAAACCTAAACCCTAACACGAAAGTCAAAACCCTAACTTTAAACTGAAAAACCTAAACCCTAAGCTGTAACCTTCAACCTTAAACCTTAAACCCTAAACCCAAAACCCTGAAACTTAAACACCAAAACTAAACCCTAATCCCTAATCCTAAAACTATAACCCTAAACACTAAACCTCAAACCCTAAACCCTAAACCCTAACCCCTATATTTTAAGCTATAAACCCTAAACCATAAAACAGAAACCATAAACAAAAAACTCTATACCCTAATCCCAAAAACCTAAATTATTAACACTATACCAATGATAATCTTCCATATCAATTAACAAGTTTGGCTCTGGCGATTTTGAGTGCGATTCCAGCTTCCACTTTTCCTCTTTGTGATTTCTACTGTAGTTCCTGGATCTTTTATTTGCTTTTGATTTGGGGGTTTCATTTAATTCCTCATCTGTGGCTAGTTGGCCCTAGGTTGCTCTCTTCTCCTAATGGAGGCGGGATCATCCAGTGGATTTCCTGATGCTTGGAGTGTTCCACCAAAGGCACCGATTTCTTCCTTGAAAGGTTTGATGAATAATGGTATTTCTGGTTCTACAACTCGCTCTTTTCATGTTGTTTTAGGGGGATCATCTTCTACTAAGGAACCAACTTTTTCTTTCACTAAATTGATGGTAAAAGGCTTTCCTGTGATTTTAATATCTGATGATAATATTCTTAAACTTTTTAACCCTTATCAGTTCATGCTTGTGGGTAAGTTCTCAGTCTGTCGATCAAAAATTGATGCGATTTGAATATTTTTTGGGAAGTTGAAATTAATTGGAAATTTTTTCTATAGGTTTGCTTGATGCTAGACATGTTTCTATTTAGTCATCTAATGATCTTGATTATAGTAGGGTTTTTGTTAGAAGATCTTATTACATTCTCAACTGCCAAATGAGACTTCTTAAATGGACTCCATTTTTTTATGTTAAAGAAGAATCACTTATCGTTCATATATGGATTTTGTTTCCTAATCTATATTTGTATTTCCGTAACTCACATGTTCTATTTGCGTTGGGATCTATTTTTGGTAGACCACTTCAAATGGACCAAGCTACTGCCTCTTGTTCAAGGCCTTCAGTTGTTAGAATTCTAGTGGAGCTAGATATCACTAATAAGCATCCTAAAGTTGTTTGGCTTGGTTCTGAAAATTCTGGGTATTTACAGAAAGTTGAGTTTGAAAATGTGCCAGACTTTTGTTTGCAATGTAAAATTCATGGGCATTCGATTAATGATTGTTTTGTTGCTCACCCTCAACTTAGAAAAAATAATAAGCCATCCAAATCTATGGTTGAACCAAACAATGGTGAACCAGTTGTGCTTGGAGGTATGATTCTTCCAAAGGATAAGGAACAAACCCTACATTTAGAAGAATCAAAAGCTTGTAGAGATGGCATAGAGTATGATCCTTTAGATACTTCCAAAAAGGGGGAAGGTTGGTTAAATAAGATTAATGAAGACAGTGAAATTAATGTGCATTTTGATAATGTAGAGGAGCATGTTATAGTGAATGTGGATAAGAATTACGTAGGAGACAAACTTGAGGTTGGTTTACACACTACTAATGCAATTGTTAACTAAGGTATAGAGGAAAATAATAGGGTGCCTTTTTGTCATGAAAATGGCCCTAATGAATGTGATGGTAATCTTGTTAATGAGGAGAAATGTGAAAGTGGATGCAAGTTCAACCTAAAAAATAATCAGTTGGATGATGAGAATAAGATTGAGCATATGGAGGAAGGGGAAGTTGGATCTCTTGAAATTTGCACTGCTAAGGATGGTCTGAAGGAATAAACTATTAACTCTATGTCATCTCCTAATGGGGAGGCTAAAAGTTTTGAGGAAGGTAACACTTCTTATTCTAAAAAGAAGGGAAAGAACAAAAAAAGCATGCCTAGCTTTACCCCTAGGGTCACTAGAGCTTCTAATCAATCTATTAATGGTTAAAGCTCTTGTGTGGAATATTAGGGGTGTGGGTGGTTCTCTATCTAAGGATAGAGTTAAGAATCTTTGTAGGATCTATGATATTCACCTTCTTGTTTTAATTGAGGCTTTAGTTGCTGCTAAAAATCTAGATTTTATTCTCACTAAATTGTGTTTTGATTTTTCTTTTGGCAACTATACTAATAAAATTTGGATCTTATGGAAACGCTTTATTACTTTGGATGTTATTATGGATTTACCTCAATTGATTCATACTAATATTTCTTTCAATCAAATTTCTTGCTATGAATCTTTAGTTTATGTCTCTTATTCTAGGTTTGGAAGAAAAGTTCTTTGGGATCAACTTTTTGATTTTTCCTCCACTATCAATGCCCCTTGGTTTGTTGGTGGGGATTTTAACTGTATTACTAATGCTACTGAAAGAGTTGGAGGTAATCCTCTTAGTTTTCATGCTATGGAAGATTTTAATGATATGATTATGAATAGTAATCTGCATGACATTGGTTACTTTGGAAACAATTTTACTTGGAATAAGGGTACTATGTGGCAAAGATTAGATCGCATCCTTTTTAATAACTATTGGGTTTCTTCTTTTCCTAATACTCACATTGAGCATTTGACCAGTACTTTATCTAATCATTCCCCTTTACTTTTAAGCATTAATAGAACTAGTAGTACTATTGTGTAAAGCAATTGGGATTCTCCTCTTTTCCCTTCAGATAAGGTTTATGGTATGACCAGGCTTTTGTTTAAACTTAAAAGGCTTAAGAAAAAACTTTCTTGGTAGAATAAATGCATTTTTAAGAATATTTTTTTTTAGTATATTGCATGCTGAAAAAGATGTGGAGAATGCTGATATGGCTTACATGCAGAATTCCTCTATTAATAATTTGTCCATTCTTAATGAAGCCAAGACTACTTTATTTAAGCAACAAGAAAAAGAAGAAGCTTATTGGAGATAAAAGACCTCCTCTAAATTCCTTGTGGAGGGTTATCGCAATACTACTTATTTTCATAACATTGCTAATCATAATAAAGTTAGTAGGAAAATTCATAAGATCACTTCTCCTGATGGTTATGTTATTGAGAATCCTGATTTGATTTCTGCTTCGGGAGAAGATACTTTAGAATCCCAATTTTAACCCGAATTTAAATACTAATTTTTCTTTTATTCCTTCTATTATTTCTGAGGATGACAATTTGTTGTTGACTTATATTCCTATTGAAGAAGAAATTTGGCTTACTCTGAAAGACATGAATTCTAATTCTGTTGCTGGTCCATACGGTTTCACCAATAAATTTTATCAGAAATCTTGGGATATTATTAAGAAGGATCTTGTTAATGCTGTGGTGGATTTTTGTAGGGGTATTCCTATTCCTAAATTCTTTACTACAACTTCCATAGCTTTAGATCCCAAATCTAATAGCATTAATTTTTGGAATGTTTTCTGTCCTATTAGTTTATGTACCTTTTTCAATAAACTTATTTCAAAAATTATGATAGGGAGGCTTGCTTTAATTCTTCCTAATATCATTTCTTTGGAACAAACTAGTTTTATGAAAGATAGATCTATATTTGACAACGTTTTACTTACTCAAGAATTAGTCCATGATTTACATGCTAAGGTTGCTGGTGGTAATATAATTTTCAAAGTTGATATCACTAAAGCTTATGATAACCTCAATTGGGAATTTCTTTATGTCATTTTAAAGCTTTTTGGATTTAATTTGCAATTTATTAATCTTATTAAAAATAGTATTGAGTACTGTTATTTTTTTGTTATTATAAATGGTAAGTCGTATGGATTTTTCAAATCTTCTCATGGTTTAAGACAAGGAGATCCTCTATCTCTTGCTCTTTTTATTATTGCTATGGAATTCTTATCTCGTAGTATTAATAATCTATTTAGGATTCACCCTCACGTGCGGTTGTTTTCCCATTACCCATTTGAGCTTTTTGGATGATTTCTTTATTTTCTCTAATAGCTCTATTAAAATGTTGTATATTCTTTTCAATTTTCTTAGCTCTTTTCAGCACGCAAGTGGTTTAATTTTTAACTCTTCTAAGAGTTATTTTATTATTTCTAAGTCTATTTCTCTTACCCATATTAATAGTATTGATAGGAATTTTGGTTTGAAAAAGAGGTTTCTTCCATTAAAGTATTTGGGTACTCCTCTTTACAAAGGTAAGAAATGTTCTCACCTATTTGATGATATTTTCTCTGCTATCCATAAGAAGTGTTCATCTTGGGCTTATAATTTTCTCTCTTATGGTGGTAGGCATGTTCTTATCAAACATGTCATGTGTTATATTCCTATATATTTACTGCATACTTTATGTTCGACTTTAAATGTTCATAGTAGAATGGAAACTTTATTTAACAAATTTCTTTGGGGTTCTAAGGATGGGAATTGTTCAATTATTTGGGGCTGTTGGAGCAATTGCTCGGGGGCTATGGATGAGGGTAGATTAGGTTTCAAAATGTTTACTGATATGATTAAGATCTATAATCATAAACTATTGTTTACTTTTATAGCTAAAAAAAGTTTATGGGCCAAGTTTATGGTTTCTAAGTATTTTCTTGGGAATCACTCTTTCAATTGTGTTTTTAAAATTGGTGACTCTTTCAATTGGAAAAGATTATGCAACATTAAGTGGGAAGCTGAAGAATTCATTCAATGGGGTATGGGAGCTGGGAACTTATTTTTTTGGCAAGATAAATGGTTGGGTAATTTCTCTATTGACAATCTTTTAAACACTCACTCTACATCTTCTTGCAAAGTTAATGATTTTATTATTAATGGTTGCTGGAATGTTGATTTACTCTCCACTTTTGTGCCTGACTTTATTGTCAAATTAATTCTCAATATTTTGATTCATTTGGAGAATGAGGATTGCATTTTGTTTACTCGATCTAATGATGGTAATTTTGATACAAAATAAGTTTGGAATACTATTAGGCAAAGCCTTCCAAAAAATTCTCTTTATTTAGCTTTTTGGCATGCTAGTATTCCTCCTTCTTACTCTTTCCTGCTAGAGAGAATTTTGCATAACTACTTGTCATTAGATTCTATTTTATCAAGGAAAGGTTTTTATATCATTTCCAAATGTCAGTGTTGCTACCACATTGAGAATTTGAATTATGTGTTTATTCAGGGTCCTATAGCCATGAAAGTGTGGGTTTATTTTGACAATATGTTTAATGTGCTATCTACTACTCACTATAATTATATTGCTAATCTTCTAAAGATTGGTTCATTCCTACTAAAGGTCATATTAGGAATATTCTCCCTATTATTATTTGCTAGCTTTTATGGAGTAGTAGGAATGCCTCTATACATGAGAATATTAAAAAAGATGCTTTAAGGGTTATTTCTAAAGTCAAGAATAAAATTTATCAGCTGTTTGTTGCTAAGTTATTAAAGGGTGAGCCTTTTAAAGGTTTTCTTCATGTTGTTTGTGAGTTTGGTATGGTCCTTAGTTCCTATTCGGATGGTTGCAAAGATAGGATTATTTATTGGAGAAAGCCTTGTTAGGGCTATTTTAAACTAAATACTAACGAATCTTGGAATAATTTCAATGCGGGTTGTGGTGGTACTATTAAGGATTCTATTGGTTTTGTTATTGTGGCCTTTGCGGGTCCCACTACTACTAATGCTATTCAAGATGAAATCAAGAGTCTCCTTTTTGGTATCCAATTATGTATTTCCCTTAGTATTACTAATATCTGGATTGAAGTTGATGCTATGCTTTTGAACCATTATATCAAAGGTAAGACCTCTTCTAATCTGACTAATTTCTATATGTTAAGAGAAATTAAGTATTGGCTTTCCTTCATTAATTATTCTATTTCTCACATTTTGTGGGAGGGTAATGCTGTTGCTGATTCATTGGCTAAAATGGGTTGTAACTTACCTGATTTCATCGAATACTATGATCATTCTCTTCCCAAAGATATTAAAGGCTTGGCTAGACTTGATCGATTGGACCTCCCCTATTTTTGTGTTCATTAGCCTTTTTGTGTTCGTGTTTTCTTCTCTTGGTTATGTTTTTCCTTTTCTATTGCTTAGCTGGTTTTATGTTTCATTGGTGACCAATTGCTTATTCTTAGAGATTCTGGGTTGTTGTAGTTCTTGGTCCACTGCAAATGGCTTTTAGGACATGTTTAGGCTGGAGTCTTCCTCCAATGCTTTTAATGTGGTGCTTGATTTTTGGCGGGTTGTCTTTTTTTCTATGATGTTTTACTGTTGTGGTTGGTTGAGTTATAGTAATGATTGGAATTATAATTTTATTGATTTAACCCCTTATTGCTGCTCTCTTTTCATTTGTTTGAGTTTTTTGGGGTGTTTGGCTTTGGATATGTCTTTTCTTTATCTAGTACATTAGGGTATGTTTTCCCTTCTTTATAGGTTTTGAAGCTATTTATCAGTTGGGGTAGCTGGAGTGTGGTGATCTATTTGACTCTCTGTTATTTCCCTATCTATTTGTATGCTAATTTCATATTATGCTTTATTTCGGCATAGTCAGGGATTAGATTTCAGTGGCATGTGGGGTTTTATCATGATGTTGAACATATTACACTCCTAAGCTATGCTCCAATTGATGACTTCAGTTCTGGGGAAATCTAGTACTATTTAACTAATGCTAAGAATTTTGGTGTGTTAATTGATTGGGATTGCATCAGTCAGGGTATATTTCTGGAAGTTTTTTGGTTTTGGACTAGTAAGCGTGTGGATCAAGGTTGGAGTTACTATAGCTCAATCATTTATTATAACATTCTATATAATTTTCATTTTTGGTTTAATGACTGTTGGCATCATCTGCTCCCTGTTATGGTTGGTGGTCTATTATCTTGCTTTCTTTCTATCACTCCTTTTGGTTGTTGTATTGTGACTTCATGCCTTGGGTTGATTTGTTGGATTGGGTGGTATTTTAGTCTTGATTATATTGATGGTGTTACTGGTTTACAGCTGAATAGCTGCTCCTTTATGTCGTTTGAGATGGGTACTGGGTAAGTTTGGTGTGGCTTTCACTGGATTCAATTTAGATTATTCTGCTATTTTTGGGCGCCCTTGCTTAGTGGACATGAACCTGTTCATCTTTAATTATACTAATTTACAGAACTATTTCTCTTTCTGGTTTTTGATCTATGGGCTTTGCTTTATTAATTTCTTTGTTAGATTTTCCATGTTCTTAAATATTTTGTTTAGTGTCCTTACAGGCTTGTTTTTCAGGTTTTTGGAGACTCGTTCTTGTTTTGTGCAGGGCCCTACTCTGGTTAGAAAGGCGGTGTTGAATGTGTTCAATTTATACCTTTCTTTTTTGTTTCATAGAATGTTATTAGGTTGCTTTGTAATCATACTTAGTAGGGATATCTGGCTCTTAGGTTCTTTTTTCTCTTTTCTTGCAACTCTTTGGAACAGTAGCGAGCTGGAGGTCCCTTTAAGGACCTTATAATTCCTTTTTTTAAATTAACACGTAGGCCCGTTAGTGGGTTTCAACCAAAAAAAACCCTAAAAATTAAATCATAATCCATAAACCCTAAAACTTATAACATAAACCAAAAAACTTATAACCTAAATTCTAATCCCTAAACTCTGACCCTAAACCATAAACCTTAATCCTATAATCCAAAAATTAAAAAATTTAAGCAGTAAACCCTAAACCCTAAAGACTAAAGCCCTAAACTCTAAATCCTAAACCCTAATCCCAAAAACCAAAACACAAAACACAGACCTTAGACCTTAAACCCAAAAACTTAAATCATAAATCCAAAACCTTAATCCAAGAACCTAAACCTTAAATCATAAAATCTAAACCCTAAAAATAAACCATATACTCTAAATGCAAAACCTAAATCATAAACCTAGAACCCCCTAAATCACAAAACCTAAGTCCTACATATTCATCATAAAAACCTTAACATAAAATTTTAAACCCTAAACCCTAATCATCAAAACTAGATCCCAAAATATAACAATCTAAACCTTAAACCTGAACTTTTAGCCTTAAATCTCAAACCCTAAAACCTAAAGCCTAAATCCTAAGCACAAAACCCTGAATTATAAAACCTAAACCCTAAACCATAACCTTTAATAATACACGCTAAATCATAATTGTAACCCTAAACCCTAAACTCTAATCCTAAAATCTTAAGTCCTAAACCCTAATCCAAACCCTAGACCTTAAATAGTAAAACTACACACTACAATTTTTTTGCTCTAGTGATTCCAAGGTGATCTTAGCCTTCTTCTGTAGCAAGCTGGTATCTACTGTTGATTTGCGTTGGTTTTTGTTTTCATTTATTTTTATCGGGTTACTTTTGCTCATTTTATTTTTTTTTCTTTTTCTCCTAAGGCCTTTCGGCCTTAAGTCTTTTACGGTCTCTTGTCATGCCGACTGGTCCGTCCACTTCCACACTGAGCCCCTAGGGTGTTCCTCCTCTAGCTTCTGGTGATGCGACTAAAGGTTTTTTTAGCTCAAATGGTTGTGATAACAAAACCTTATCTTTTCATGATGTTCTGGCTGGAGTTGCTTCTTCAAAAGTTCTAAGTTTTTCCTCAATAAATCCTCGATAAGAGTTATCCTACTCTCTTAATTTCAGATGAGGATATCCTTAAACTTGCTAGCCCTTTTCAATTTACTCTTGTGGGGAAATGCTCAATTTGTAGACCTAATTTGGATGTGATTCATAATTTTTTGGGAAGCTAAAACTTTCTGGAATGTTTTCTATTGGATTACTTGATGCTAGACATGTTACGAATCAAATATCCAATGATCTTGATTACAGTCTGGTTTTTTCTAGAAGGACTTACTATATTTTAAATTGTCAAATGAGGCTTCTCAAGTGGACACCTTTCTTTGATATTAAAGAAGAATCACCTATTATTCCTATTTGGATATGTTTTCCTAATTTGCGGTTGCATTTTTTTAACTCCCATGTTCTTCATGCTTTGGGGTCTCTTTTTGGTAGGCCACTTCAAATGGATCAAGCCACCGCCTCTAGATCGAGGCCTTCGGTGGTTAGAATTCTTTTGGAATTGGATATCACTAAGAAGCATCGTAAAGATATTTGGCTTGGTTTTGACACATCGGGTTACTTACAAGAAGTTGATTTTGAAAATGTTTTAGACTTTTGTATTCATTGCAAAGTTCTTGGACATTCCTTTAACGACTGTTTTGTTGCACATCCTCAACATAGAAAGAATAATATGGCCTCCAAACCATTGGTTGGATCAATTAATGGTGAACCTTCTGTGTCTGACGATCATATTATTAATATTTAGAAGACACAAAAAAATAATTTTGGATGAACCAAAAGCTTATGGGGATGACATAGAAAATAACCCTTTAGATAATCCTATAGGGAGTGAAGTTATGTTAGATAAGGGACACAATGATGACCAAAACATTGAAGGTAGAACTATTTCTGTTGAGGAGAATGCTTCTGTTGAACTGTGTGACATTGGTTTAGGGGATAAAACCTATGTTGAATAGAATCGGATAACCACTACCTCTCTAGTTGATCAAGTGACTGAAGGAAATAATTTAGAAGGGGATGACCTCTTACATTGCATTGATAATAATTCGAATGTTTGTGCTTTAAATCAAGTCAATGGGGAAAAGTGCAAAAATGGATCTAATAAACATATTCAGTCGACCGATGGGGATAAAGTTGATGATATGGAGGAAGGGGAAATTGAAACACAACATAAATTAACTTCTAAGGGTGATCTCGAGGTTAATATTGCTAATTCTATGTCATCTATGAATGGTAAAGCTGAAAAATCATATGGAAAGTGTTACCACTACTTCAAAAAAGAAGGGTAAGAGCAATAAGAATTGGTCTAGCAGCACCTCAAGGGTCACTATAGCTAATAACCTATCTATTAATGGTTAAAGCGCTTGTGTGGAATATTAAGGGTGTTGGGGCTCTCTATCTAAGGATAGAGTTAAGAATTTATGTAGGATTCATGATATTCACCTTCTTATTTTCATTGAGCCTTTAATTTTTGTTAGTAAATTGGATTCTGTTCATAAGAAGTTGGATTTTGACGTGGCTTTGGGCAATTGCTCTAATAAAATTTAGATTTTTTGGAAGCATTTTATTTGTTTAGATATTATTATGGATTTGCCTCAAATGGTTCATACTAATATCACTTTTAATAAATTATATTGTTATGCTTCCTTTGTTTATGCTTCTTGCTCTCGACTAGGCAGAAAAATTATTTGGAACCAACTCATTGATTTCTCTTCTTCTATTAAGGCCCCCTGGTTAGTTGGTGTGGATTTTAATTGTGTTACTAATGCGTCTGAAAGATTAGGCGGTAATGCTCCAAACATTCAAGCTATGGATGATTTTAACGATATGATATTGAATTGTAATCTTCTTGATATTAGTTTTTCTGGTCAAAGTTTTACATGGAATAAGGGCACTATATGGCAGAGACTTGATCGTATTCTTTTTAATGACCACTGGATTTCATCTTATCAAATGACTCATATTGAACATTTAACTAGAACTCTTTATGATCATTCCCCTTTATTATTAGATATTTCTATGAATAGTCGGAACATATTTCAACCTTTTAGATTTCAAAACATGTGGCTTCTTCATGATAATTTTTAAATATTGTGCAAAGTAATTAGCATGTTCTCTTATTTCCTTTTGATAATTTTTCTGGTATGACTGGGTTGTGGTTTAAACTGAAGAGACTTAAACAAATGCTGTCCTAGTGGAATAAATGCATATTTAAGAATATCTTTTCTAGTATTTTGCTTGTTGAAAAGTATGTGGACAATGCTACTGTGATTTACATGCAGGACTGCTCTTTTGAGAACCTAACTGCTCTCAATGAAGTAAAGGCTACTTTATTCAAACTTCAGGAAAAAGAAGAGGCTTATTGGAAATAGAAAGCTTCTTTTAAATTTATTGTTGAGGGTGATCATAATACATCTTTTTTCCATAATATTGCTAGCCATAATGAAGTGATTAGGCATATTCATAAGATTACTTCTCCTAATGGTGTTGTTATTGACTATCCCGATTTGGTTATTGCTTCTTGTATAGAGTATTTTGAGAATGTCTTCAATAAAGATTTTTGTCCTTATTTAAACATTGACCTCTCTTTTATTCCCTTGATTATTACTAAGGAAGATAACATCTCTTTATCTAAGGTGCCTTCTAAAGAGGAAGTTTGGCAAACCACGAAAGGTAGGAATTTTGATTATGTGGCTAGTCTAGATGGTTTCACCACCAAGTTTTTTCAGAAATCATGGACCATTATTAAAAATGACATTATTAACGCTGTTAAGATTTCTTTTTGGGCAATCTGATCCCTAATTTTTTTTACTACTACATCTATTGCTCTCATTCTGAAGTCTAATGCTATTAATTTTTGGAATGATTATTGACCCATCAGTTTATCTACCTTTTTCAATAAACTTATTGCTAAAATCATAATCGGTAGACTTACTCTGATTTTACCTAATATCATTTCCTTAGATAAAATGGGTTTTGTAAAAGGTAGATCTATATTTGATAATATTTTGCTTGCCCAAGAGTTCATTATTTGCATGCTAAGATATCGAGTGGCAATATTATTTTCAAAGTTGACATTACTAAAGCTTATGCCAATCTTAATTGGAACTTTCTCTATACTATCTTAAGGAAATTTGGTTTCAATATGCAATTCATTAATCTGATTAAAAATAGCAATGTGCACTGCTTCTTTTCTGTTATTATTAATGGTAAGACACATGGCTATTCCAAATCTTCTCACGGTTTAAGACAGGGAGATCCTCTTTCTCCTTTCCTTTTCATTATTGTGGTGGAATACTTGTCCAGAGGTATGAATACTCTTTTTAGAATTCATCCCAGTCTAAATTTTAGAACTAATGGTGGCTTTCCCATTTCCCATTTGAGTTTTGCTACTGATTTCATTATTTTTTCTATTGGTTCTATTAAAATGCTTCATATTTTGTTTAAATTTCTCAACAAGTTTCAGCAAGCTAGTGGGTTGATTTTTAACCCCTCCAAGAGTTGTTTTATTCCTGCTAATTCTATTTCTTCTAGGAGAATTACTAGCATTGAAAATAATTTTGGGTTCATGAGAAAGAATTTACCATTGAAATACTTGGGTACTCCTTTATACAAAGGTAGAAAGCGTTCTCACTTATTTGATGACATTTTCTCTTAGATCCATATGAAACTTTCATCTTGGGCTTTTAACTTTCTTTCCTTTTGTGGTAGAATTATTCTTATTTAACATGTGTTATGTTCTATTCCCATTTATCTGCTCCATACTTTATGTCCTACTCTTAATATGTGTAATAGGTTGAAATTTTGTTTAATAAATTTCTTTGGCAACAAAAGAAGGTAAACATGTTATTAGATGGCATTCTTGGTTTAATATTTCTAGGAATATTGATGTAGGTATTCTTGGTTTTAAAACTATGATTGAGAAGTCTAAAGCTTTTTCTTGTAAACTGTGTATGCTTTTCATGAAAATACTAGCTTGTGGGCCAAATTTATGGCCGCTAAGTATTGTGTTGGAAAACATCCCCTCAATTAATTTTTTAAACAAGGTGATTTTATTATCTGGAAAAGACTTTATTCTATTAAATGGGAGGCTGACGAGGTTATCGCTTGGGGTTTAGGTGTTAGCAACATTTTCTTTTGGCAAGATAAATGGTTGTACAATTTTTCTATTGATACACTCATTCTACTTCTACTTGCAAAGTCAGGGATTTTATTGTTGCAAATCTGGTTTTGATGATGACAAACATGTTTCCAGTGTGTTTTTCTTGGCTAATCTGTTTCAGGCACAAAAGACCGCGAGCCACTCAAGCCAACTCAAGATCGGGTCCAAGTGTGTCAAATGTATGATTTTTCTTTTTATTGAGTCAATTGTAATGTAACTGATCCCCTAGCTAAGTAACCTTGCACACACACACTCAGGGGGAGGGATTGAGTGAGTTAGAGTTTCCGTTCAAAATTTGTTCAGATCGTCCTGGATGATAGTTTCATCGTCCTGGACGATCCAGTAAAAAATAGAAACCCTAATTAGGGCGACTAAGCTAAGAGGGTCTGATTGAGCCGATCGTCCTGGACGATCTATGGATCGTACGGGACGATATTCCCAAATCAGAAATTCTCAGCCGCCAGATTAAGTTAGGCAAGTTTTATTTTAAGTATTTTGGTCTGATCGTCCCGGACGATACGTGTATCATCCTGGATGATTCACTACAATCATGCCTAACTTAGTCTGGTAATTAAGGAAAGCAATTAATGTTTAATTGATACGATCACATCGTCCTGGACGATCGCAGGATCGTCCCGGACGATCGCAGGATCGTCCCGGACGATCGTGATCGTCTTGTGCATTTCAGCTGTACGTCCAGAACTATGTATAGGACGATTTGGGGGCCTTTTTGAACTAATCGTACCGGACGATTACCCTATCGTCCGGGACGATCAAGTCATTTTTTGGTCGTCCAGCACAGATTTCTCTAGACGACCCGAACTGTCTTCTGGACGATTTCCTTCAATTTGAACTAATCGTCCCGGACGATCACAGGATCCTACGGGACGATATGAACAACTTTTTCTACTGATCGTCCAGAAGAGCCAGATCATCCAGGCTAAAACAGCTGAATTTGAACTGATCGTACAGAACGATCTACCGATCGTCCTGGATGATCTTGGCCGACAAGTTGAGATTTAGGGCAAATTTTAAGCCCTCCTTTAAAAGAACTTTTTCCAATTTTTGGAAAAATCTTTTGCTGCCTTCCTTCCCTGAGAAACCCTAGAGAAAAGAGAGAGTTGGGAGAGAGAGAAGAGATCTTGTGAGGGGGAGTTAGTGAGGGATTCACTAAGGTTGCTCCAAGCACAGATCAGAGTCGTCTTCTCCGCTCGTCGTCTGTCGTCTAGTCGGTGTTCTTCATGGGAGGATCATTCGCAAGAAGATCCGGGTTCTCTGCCCGCTTCAGGAGGAAGCGAAAGGAGTTTGTGGGTTCTCTGCCCGCTTCAGGTGGAAGCAAAAGGAGTTCGAAGGTTCTCTGCCTGCTTTAGGAAGAAGCGAAAGGAGGTCAGGTTCTCTGCCTCACCGTGTGGTGAAAAGGAGGTGTTTTGTACAGGCTTCTCCGCCTTGCTGTGGGAGCAAAAGGAGAGTCACTTTCGTTTAGTGCAATACCCGGAGGGAAGGCTCTGGGGAGTGGACGTAGGTCAAGTTGACCGAACCACTATAAAATCTGGTTTGCTTTTCTGATTCAGTTTTGCATTTTACTTTTCAATATAAACTGCTTGGGTGAATATCGTTGGTTGATCTTTTCGTTATTGTTTACTTGTTTCCGCTGCTAAGTATCGAAAAGATTTTTGTAGTTATCGTGAAATTTTTAAATAATCAATTCACCCCCCCTCTTGGTTAGCCTCGGGACTAGTTCACTAGGGCTTAACATCCCTTTCGAACTTTCAAGTGGTATCAGAGCGGGATTCAAAATTTCTGTTTAAAAACTTTTGAATTTGATCCAATGGCTAATTGTAACAATCGTAATACTGCTGAAGGTTATTCTATTACTAGACCACCGTTGTTTGACAATATTCCTTTTGATTTTTGGAAAACACGCATGTCTACTTTTCTGCAATCTATTGATTATCGCATGTGGATGTTAGTTAAGGACGGATACGAACCACCTTTTCGAATGATTAACAATGTGAAAACTGAATTGCCATTTGCTGATTGGACGTTTGATGATCGTGATTTAGCACAGTTGAATGCAAAATGTTTGAACTGTTTCTTTTATGCTTTGAAATCTGAAGACTATATGCGTGTTTCTACTTGTACAACGGGAAAGGAAATCTGGGATAGGTTATGTATAACATACGAAGGTACAACTGAAGTCAAACAATTTAGGTTAAACATCTTGTTACATGATTATGAACTTTTTCGCATGAAACCTAGTGAGACTATTTCAGAAATGTACACAAGGTTCACTCAGATTGTTACCTCTTTGCATGCTTTAGGTAGAGAACTTACCAACTACGAAAGAGTGAAAAAGATTCTTAGATGTTTGCCTGCTTCTTATGATGTTAAGATTACTGCTATTACTGAATCCAAAGATTTAAATACTTACTCTATTGATAGCTTACTTGGATCACTCATTGCTTACGAGCAAGGGGTGAACCAAAGGCAACTTGATGCAGGAGAACGCAAGAAAGAGAAGACCGTGGCACTAAAGGCCAAAGATTCAGATGCTAGCACTTCCGGGTCTGATAGCGATGAAGTTGCCTTAATCACAAGGCAATTCAAAAGCTTTCTAAGGAAGAAACATAAGAACTATCAGAAGTGGAACAAGGGTAAGTTCAATAAAAATATTAAGGATTCATCTGAATCAGTTTGTTTTGAATGCAGGAAGCCTGGACACATTAAGGCTGATTGTCCAACACTTAAAGCTCACCCAAGCAAGGAGAAGAGTGAGGAGAAACCAAAGTTCAAAAAGGACAAGAAGCGGATTCAGAAGGCGTTCTGGGCAGACTCTGCATCCGACTCTTCTGAGACTGAAGCTGAAGAGGAGGAAACAAACTTGTGTCTGATGGCGGATGATCACCCTGGTCAGTCAGACCAGGAAGAGGTATGTGAGCTTACTTACGATCAGTTATTTGAAGTTTCTGAAAAGATTCATACATCGTATAGGAAGCTTAAGAAAACCCATGCTAGTTTGAAACTAGATTATCTGACTTTGCAAAAAGAGCATGAAGTGTTGATTAAGGATCATTCCACCATTGATAGCAATCACATGTCTTTACTAGATGAGTTTGATGAACTGAATAAAAAGCATTCTGATTTAATTGTTGAGCAAAACTTGTAAAAAATATCGCATGGTGAATTAGAACTTGCTTTTAAGAAAGTGAATGATTTGGCATCTGAGTTAGAAAGTATTGAAAGTGCAAAAACGTTTGAAATTGGAAGTTTAAACAAACACATTGAGTTTTTGAAAGTGAAAATCAGTGCTTTTGAAAATAACAAAACACCGCCTACTTTTGAACAATTTTATGCACCGCCACCTTTTAAAAATTCTGTTGCAAGTTCATCAAAGAATGTTTCATACACTACTAGGAAGAGGCACTATCACTCACGACGTTTAGTTAATCCTTTTCCTGGTGTTAGATGTTTTTCATGTGGCATGTTAGGACACATATCACACACTTGTACTGTTCACCATAGTACACATTGGGTGTGGAGACCCAAACTGCCTGTTGCACAGCACAGCACGCATGCATCGCATTCTTCTTTTCATAAGAAGGAACCCAAACCTGTTTGGGTTCCTAAGACTGACATTTGATGATTTTGTAGGTGTGCTCTCACACAAGACCTCGTGAGAGCATGTGGTACCTGGATAGCAGATGTTCTAGACATATGACTGGAGATGCAAATCAGTTCATTTCGCTGGTGGCCAGAGCTGGAGGCAAGGTTACACTTGGAGATAACACCACCAGGAAGGTGGTAGGCACAGGTATGATTGGTGATTCAAAGAATTTTGTGATTGATAATGTTTTGCTTGTAGATGGACTGAAACACAACTTGCTGAGCATTAGTCAACTCTGCGACAAGGGATACAGCATCAAATTCCTGCCCACTGACTGCATTTTAAGCTTAAATAATGAAGTTATTTTGCAGGGGCAAAGGATCAACAACGTCTACAAGCTGGATGTAAGTAGCATTAAATCTGATAATTCAATTTACTTAAAAACTGTTGCTGATGAGTCTTGGTTATGGCATAGGAGATTGTGTCATGCCAGTATGAAAACCCTTAGGAGAGTCACCCAAAAGGACTTAGTTAGAGGTGTGCCCAAGCTTAAGTTCACTAAGGATCACCTGTGTGATGCCTGTCAGTTGGGGAAGCAAGTCCAGTCCTCTTTTCACTCAGTTAAGGACATTAGCACCTCTAGACCTTTAGAAGTTCTTCATATGGACCTCTTTGGACCCATTAGCACTGCCAGCTTAGGGGGGAGAGTCTATGATTTTGTGATTGTTGATGATTATTCAAGGTTCACTTGGGTTAAGTTTTTGTCACACAAATCTGAGTCATTTGATGAGTTTAGATCTTTCTCTACTTGGATTCAGAAGAAGTTAGGATGTGAGATTATTACCATCCATAGTGATCACGGAGGGGAGTTTGAAAATGAAAGATTTGGAAGTTTTTGTGAGAATCATGGGATTAGTCACAATTTTTCAGCTCTTAGGACCCCTCAGCAGAACGGGGTAGCTGAAAGGAAGAACAGGACCTTAGTGGAAGTCGCTAGAGCCATGCTTGCCGAGTATTCACTTCCAAAATACTTTTGGGCTGAAGCGGTGAACACTGCCTGTTATGTGCTGAATAGGGTGAATGTGAGAGTCAAACTGAACAAGACACCTTATGAGATCATTAAGGGTAGAACACCAAATCTGTCCCACCTCCATGTCTTTGGCTATAAGGTTTTCATTCTGAACAACGGGAAGTCACCCTTAGGAAAATTTGACCCCAAATCTGATGAAGGAGTGTTCTTAGGATATTCAAGTGTGGGGAAATCCTTTAGGGTGTTCAATAGGAGGACTTTGGTGGTGGAAGAAACAACCCATGTAGTGTTTGATGAATCTGATCCTAAGGAGTCTAGATCTGAAGTAGAAGATGAAGAGATTGTTGAGGTTACCCAAGGAGTTGGAAATACAAATTTGGAGGAAAGGGTAGAACCTCAGACCACATTGCCTAGAGATTGGAGATATTCTTCGAGTCATCCTAAAGAACTGATCTTAGGAGACCCTTCTGAAGGTGTTAGGACTAGGCATGGAATTAGGAAGGAAGTAAACCATTCTGCCTTTATCTCAATGACTGAACCCACCAACATCAATCAAGCCCTGTCGGATGAATTTTGGATTTTAGCTATGTAGGAAGAATTGAATCAATTTGTAAGGAATGATGTTTGGGAGTTAGTAGAAAGACCTAAAAATCAAAGTATTGTGGGAACCAAGTGAGTCTTTAAGAATAAGATGAATGATTCTGGTGTGGTGGTGAGAAATAAGGCAAGATTGGTGGCTAAGGGGTATAATCAGACAGAAGGGATAGATTTTGAGGAAACTTTTGCCCCTGTAGCTAGATTGGAAGCCATTAGAGTGCTACTAGCCTTTGCCTGTTATAAGGGATTTAAGCTGTTTCAAATGGATGTCAAGAGTGCCTTTTTAAATGGGGTAATTAAAGAAGATGTTTTCGTAGAACAACCCCCAGGTTTTGAGAGTTCCCAATATCCAAATCATGTCTATAAATTAAAGAAGGCCTTATATGGATTGAAACAGGCACCCAGAGCTTGGTATGAGAGGCTTAGCACATTCCTGTTAGAAAGAGAGTTTGTTAAGGGGAGCGTAGACACCACCCTTTTTCTGAGGAGATTAGGAGATGACTTACTCATTGTCCAGATCTATGTTGATGATATAATTTTTGGATCTTCTGATAAGTACTTATGTGAAGAGTTTTCTAAAACAATGAGTAAAGAGTTTGAGATGAGTATGATTGGAGAATTGTCCTACTTTTTGGGGTTTAGCATAAGGCAAACGGATGATGGAACCTTTCTCAATCAATCAAAATACACTAAGGACATTTTGAAGAAATATGAAATGGACAAAGCCAAGCCAATCAATACTCCCATGCCCTCCTCAGTTCAGTTAGATAAGGATTCAAATGGAAAATCTGTTGATCAGAAGAAGTATAGAGGGATAATAGGTTCACTACTTTACCTAACTGCTAGCCGACATGATATCATGTTTAGTATCTGTCTTTGTGCTAGGTTTCAGGCTGATCCTAAAGAGTCCCACCTGACTGCTGTTAAGAGAATTCTTAGATATCTTTTAGGGACCCCAAACCTAGGAATTTGGTACCCTAGGCACAGCACCTCTTTTGAGATCATTGGATATTCTGACTCTGACTTTGCGGGGTGTAGGGTGGATAGGAAAAGTACCTCTGGGACTTGTTAATTTATAGGACAGTCGTTAGTCTCCTGGTCCAGTAGAAAACAGAACTCAGTTACACTTTCCACTGCTGAAGCTGAGTACATTGCCTTAGGGAGTTGTGTGGCCCAAGTTCTTTGGTTGAAGCAGCAAGTCTTGGATTTAGGAGTACCTGTTGGCACAATTTCTGTTCTGTGTGATAATACTAGTGCCATCTGTATCTCTAAGAATCCAATCCAACATTCTAGGACCAAACACATTGACATTAGGCATCACTTTATTAGGGACCATGTTACAAAAGGGGACATTGAGCTACACCACGTAGCAACTGAAAATCAGCTGGCTGACATATTCACTAAACCACTGGCCTTTGACTCATTCAGCATTTTGAGAACCAGATTAGGAGTGATTGATATAAATGCTTGATTCTGATGACTGCTGATTTATGACTGTTATGATTGGTATTCTGATTTCTATTAGTTAGTTTTTTGTATTCTGTTTTCTGATTTCTGTTAGTTAGTTTTTGTATTCTGATTTCTGATTTCTGTTAATTAGTTTTGGTTTGATTATTTGCTTTCAGTTGATTTTATTTCTTCTGTTGATTTCTGTGTTACCCTTTTTGTTAGTTTGATTTGAGTATTTACTTTGCTATGATTTTTCTACCTGTTTTTTATTTATTTACGGGTTCATATCTTGCACTTACTGTTTTATGCTTTTCAAGATCTGATTACCGCTCACTACTTCTGGTGATCTGAATTTTTGACTGGGAGTTTTTACCTTATTTTGGTTTGGAAGCTGATAAGCAGTGATTGACTTCGCTGAATCTGTTAAAGGGAAGAAACATTGATAATTGTTTCTCTTCCTCTAACTCCTTTACTGGTGTGTAGTTTCTTTTGAATAAAAATCCTTTTCAAAATTAAAATGTTAGTTTTTGAAATAGAGATTATTTTATCTTCCTACAGTAATCTGCCTCATATCAATAGTGTTTTTCAAAGTCTTGAGTCATTAGTTTGATTTTCTAAACCAAGTGATTGCATTTATCATATGTTGTATGGATTTTGTTTTGTGAATCGTTCTTCCTTACTGCGGAGAGTCATCTCCTATGTCTGGAAGATAATCTCACAGCTGAGACTCTTTAATGATTATGAAAAGGAGAAAGCTTATAAAAGATGCGCAGTACGCCAGATAATTTGAAAAAGAGGCATAAAATGAGCCCAAAACTGAAAAGATGCGAAATTGCCAAATTGGATACACAAAGTGTATCAAAAATCAAAAGATGCGCAAAGCGCCAACCAATTTGAAAAAGAGGCACAAAATGAGCCCAACACAAGCTTTCTTTCCTTTCAGATTATTAAATGTCTTAGAAAAATCTGTGCGCCACTTAATATTTTCAAAAGCTTGAGTCTTGAAAATCCTGATTTCTGATTTTTTACTTTGTAACACTATTATATCAGATATTTTTCTGGAACGAGGCTTGAAAGGATTTCTTTTCAAATCTAATGTCTTTTATTCTGAATCGGATTTTTGTGTTGAAAGAGGTTTGCATCGATAAGGTGCCCGGGGTCGGAGTTACGAAAGTTGATTATTTCCAACCTTTTTTAGATTTCAGTGCTGTCAATTGTCCTGTCATTGGTTTTTGAATCTAAAATCAATATGTTTTATTTTATGTTTTATTTCCGTATTATGTTTTTCCCTCCTCCTTTTTGTGATGTCAAAAGGGGGAGTAAGTTGTAGTCGTGTCTGTTTCTATTTTCTGAGTCAATGTTTCCTGTATTGTTTTAGCTGTTAAATGAAAATTTAAAAAATGTTTGTTTGTTTGATCTCCTAGTTTACTTTTACTGTCAGACTACTTTACAAATGTTTGCCATCATCAAAAAGGGGGAGATTGTTGCAAATCTAGTTTTGATGATGACAAACATGTTTCCAGTGTGTTTTGCTTGGCTAATCTGTTTCAGGCACAAAAGACTGCGAGCCACTCAAGCCAACTCAAGATCGGGTCCAAGTGTGTCAAATGTATGATTTTTCTTTTTATTGAGTCAATTGTAATGTAACTGATCCCCTAGCTAAGTAACCTTGCACACACACACTCAGGGGGAGAGATTGAGTGAGTTAGAGTTTCTGTTCAAAATTTGTTCAGATCGTCCTAGACGATAGTTTCATCGTCCTGGACGATCCAGTTAAAAACAAAAACCCTAATTAGGGCGACTAAGCTAAGAGGGTCTGATTGAGCCAATCGTCCTGGACGATCTATGGATCGTACGGGATGATATTCCCAAATCAGAAATTCTCAGCCGCCAGATTAAGTTAGGCAAGTTTTATTTTAAGTATTTTGGTCTGATCGTCCCGGATCATACGTGTATCGTCCTGGACGATTCACTACAATCATGCCTAACTTAGTCGGGTAATTAAGGAAAGCAATTAATGTTTAATTGATACGATCACATCGTCCTGGACGATCGCAGGATCGTCCCGGACGATCGTGATCGTCCCGGACGATCGTGATCGTCTTGTGCATTTCAGCTGTACGTCCAGAACTATGTACAGGACGATTTGGGGGCCTTTTTGAACTAATCGTACCGGACGATTACCCTATCGTCCGGGACGATCAAGTCATTTTTTGGTCGTCCAGCACAGATTTCTCTGGACGACCCGAACTGTCTTCTGGACGATTTCCTTCAATTTGAACTAATCGTCCCGGACGATCGCAGGATCGTACGGGACGATATGAACAACTTTTTCTACTGATCATCCAGAAGAGCCAGATCGTCCAGGCTGAAACAGCTGAATTTGAACTGATCGTACAGGACGATCTACCGATCGTCCTGGACGATCTTGGCCGACAAGTTGAGATTTAGGGCAAATTTTAAGCCCTCCTTTAAAAGAACTTTTTCCAATTTTTGGAAAAATCTTTTGCTTCCTTCCTTCCCTGAGAAACCCTAGAGAAAAGAGAGAGTTGGGAGAGAGAGAAGAGATCTTGTGAGGGGGAGTTAGTGAGGGATTCACTAAGGTTGCTCCAAGCACGGATCAGAGTCGTCTTCTCCGCTCGTCGTCTGTCGTCTAGTCGGTGTTCTTCGTGGGAGGATCGTTCGCAAGAAGATCTGGGTTCTCTGCCCGCTTCAGGAGGAAGCGAAAGGAGTTTGTGGGTTCTCTGCCTGCTTCAGGTGGAAGCAAAAGGAGTTCGAAGGTTCTCTGCCTGCTTCAGGAGGAAGCGAAAGGAGGTCAAGTTCTCTGCCTCACCGTGTGGTGAAAAGGAGGTGTTTTGTACAGGCTTCTCCGCCTTGCTGTGGGAGCAAAAGGAGAGTCACTTTTGTTTAGTGCAATACCCGGAGGGGAGGCTCCAGGGAGTGGACGTAGGTCAAGTTGACCGAACCACTATAAAATCTGGTTTGCTTTTCTGATTCAGTTTTGCATTTTACTTTTCAATATAAACTGCTTGGGTGAATATCGTTGGTTGATCTTTTCGTTATTGTTTACTTGTTTCCGCTGCTAAGTATCGAAAAGATTTTTGTAGTTATCGTGAAATTTTTAAATAACCAGTTCACCCCCCCTCTTGGTTAGCCTCGGGACTAGTTCACTAGGGCTTAACATCCCTTTCGAACTTTCATTTATTACTAATGACAAATGGGATATTGATTTTCTTAGTGATCATGTGCCATATTTTATTGTTCTCAAGATTCCTATTCATTTACATATTGAGGA
This sequence comes from Dendrobium chrysotoxum, assembly GCA_019925795.1. NCBI lineage: Eukaryota > Viridiplantae > Streptophyta > Magnoliopsida > Asparagales > Orchidaceae > Dendrobium > Dendrobium chrysotoxum. The sequence continues at coordinate 42,263,149 of CM034302.1, forward strand.
CTATATTTTATTTAATCTTTCTAATGATGGTAAATTTGCTACTAACCAAGTTTGGGAATTCTTTAGGCAAGCTTACCCTAAAGACTCTCTTTATTTATCTATTTAGCATTCTAGTATTCCTATGTCATACTCATTCTTGGTTTGGTTAATTTTACATTTTTTTTGCCTTAGGATTCTATTTTAATTAAAAAAGGCTTTTATATTGTCTCCGAATGCCAATGATGTTATAACATTGAGAACATGAACCATGTTTTTATTTATGGCCCCATTGTTATGAAAGTGTGGCTTTACTTTGACAGTATGTTTAATGGGAAATCTTCTTTTTGCTATATCTCTATTTCTAATCTACTTAAAGATTGGTTTGTTCCTACCAAAGGTCATATTAGGAACATCTTATCTATTATTACTTGCTGGTTTTTATGGAGAAGCAGGAATGAGTCTAAACATGAAAATGTTAAGATGAATGTCACTAGTATTATTTCTAAAATTAAAGAGAAAATTTTTTAGCTTTTTTTGGCTAATTTATTAAACATTGACTCTTTTAAAGGTTGTTCTCATGTTGCTAAGGAGTTTGGTGTAACTTTCCAATATTCTTCCCTTGGTGTTAAAGATAGATTTGTTATTTGGAAGAAGCCTTTGGAGGGTTGCTTTAAGCTTAATACTAATGGTTCTATGAATAATTTATATACTGGTTGTGGTGGCATTATAAGAGATTCCAATGGGTTTGTTATTACTGCTTTTGCTGGTCCCTACTTGGCTCGTACTACTATTAAAGCTGAAATTGAAGGTCTTCGTTATGGCCTTCAATTATGCATCTCTTTAAGCATCACTAATGTTTGGATTGAAGTAGATGCTATGCTTTTGATTCATTATATTAAAGGTAATTCTAATTCTAATCCTGCTAATTTTTACTTGTTATGGATACTAATCATTGCCTCTCTTTTATTACTTTTTCTATGTCTCACATTTGGCGTGAAGGGAATGTTGTTGCTGATTCCCTTGCTAAAATGGGGTGCAATTTAGTTGGCTACATGAAATTAATGGAACATTCTTTACCCAAGGATATTAAAGGTTTGGTTGTACTGGATCGTATTGGACTCCCTTATGTTTGTTTGTCCTAGTTATGTCTTTTTTATATTTTAATTTCTCTATGTTTATATTTTGGCTTTTCTTATTCTCTCTGGTAGCTGTTGGTTCTTACTGTGTGTTCTTCTATGTTCATTTGAGGATTTGGTGTTTTTATGTTTATTGGAGTCCTTTTTATCCTTTGATTATGAAGCGGAGCTTGGACAATTGGTTGACTAGCAATGTGATGATCCACTTATTATTTTGGGATTTCTTTTGGTTTTGGTTCTTTTATCAACTTCCCCTATTTTTGATGATATTTAACTATAGTGGCTGGTTGGTTTTTGGCAATGATCGGAATGTTTTGATTGTTGATTTAACCCCTAAGTGTTGCTCTCTTCTCCCTTGCTGGAGTTCACTAGAACACTTATGGCTTGTGGGGTTTGCTATCTATGGTAACAACTCAGGTTTCTTTCGTGTGTTCCAGTTTCTTCTAGTTTGGGAGTGCTGGAATCAAGATTACAGTTGTGTGTTCATCATGTTTTCTGCTTCCTCTTACTTCTCCATCTATTCGTCTGCTCGTTTCCTCTACTGCTTATGCTCGAATGGGATTGGGATTAGCTTTGAGTGGCACTTGGGGTTATTTCATGATGGGATTACTCATATTACACTCATGAGCTTTGCTCCTACAAATCATTTTAGTTTTTGGGTTTTCCATTTGACTTTTGTTGAGAAATTTTGGTTTATCTTTCAGTGGGATCCTTCCAGCTTTGATTTAATGCTTGATTGTTTGTGGTGTTTAGAGAATATATGTCTAGACAATTTTTGTAGTTTCAATGACTAGATCATTTTGGTTATGCATGCGATCATTATGAGACTTATCAGTTGTGTTGGTTGGTTGCTTTGCTTCCTTATTGGGGGTTGTTGGTATAGCTTATGGCAGTCCCAGGTTTCTTATCGAGGCGGTGTCATTAACTGCCATAGCTACCTTCTTTTATTATCTTTTTTGAAGATGGATCAGATTATGTTTAATTGCTCTTGTGTCCACAACATTATTTGGTGGAATTGGGGGATTAGAGTAATCCCAACTTACTTGTGGAATTGGGTTGATCTCTCTGAAGTGATTTTTACTATTCCTGCTATCAATATTGGGAGGAAAGTACATATTGCTTTCAATTATATCTGGTTCCTCTTTTCTAAATTGATTTTTACCTGGGCTAGGATTATTGTTGTTGTGTTTAATACCAATGCTCATAATATGCATGGTTGGAAAGGGAGTGACATGAAATTCTGGTTTCTTTTTCAGGATGAAACTCATTATACTGGTGTTCTTTTGTTAGATCATCCTGGTTATGCCATTTTATGGCACAGAGGGTTTCATTATTGGTATTTAGTTCTGTTATATCTCCCTTATTTTAGTTTTGGTGCTTTCCGAAATGGTTTTTTTCTAGCTTGTTACTTTAACTCCCAGCCTCACCTTATGTCTGTATTGTTTAGGGTGACCTTATATTGTTGTATGGTATGCCTTTTGCTATTGCTCAGGATTTGATTGTTTGTTCTATTTGGTTAATTATTCATGTGGTTTCCTTACTTCCTTCCACTTGTTCCATTAACTTCTTGACAATTTTGTTATGTGAGTTCCAGGTTTCCAAGATGGGTTTTCTTAATGATAATAAGATGGGAATGTTTATTAAGTCTGTTGGGAAGTATTACACTAATATTTACTTAATTTCGCATTGGTCTGAACTTATATCCAGTTACAACATTTTTTATTTTTTCCTGGTGTTATTATGTTTGTTTCTCTTTTACAATCATTTTATCTTGTAGGTGTTGTGAACTGAGGTCTTTTAGGTCAAGGATACTATTTTTTGCAGGAATACTGTGCTAAATTCCATTTTTCTAGTTTTCCTTTTTTGGGTGTTTCCTACCTGCAACCCTAGATTGTTATTAGTTGATTTTATTATTCTTAGTATAGGGGACCATCATCTCTTAGATTTTATTTTGATTTTTGTTGTAGCTCTTTTGAGCATTAGCGAGCTGAAGGTCCCCTTTAAGGACCTTGTAACCTCCTTTTTATTTAACACGTAGGCCCCCTGTGGGTTTCCCTAAAAAAAAAAGTAAAACTTGACACTAATCCCTAAACCTTAAGCCCTAATCTTTATCCTCAAACCCAAAAACCAAAATAGAAAATCTAAATGCTAAACACTAAAGCCAAAACCCTAAAACTTAAACTATAAAGTCTAAACTATATGATGTTACCTTTAACCTTAAACCCTAAACCCTAAATCGTAAGCCCTAAACGCTAAACATAAAACACAAATCCTATCACCCTAATCCCTAAACCCTAAACACTAAACCATAAATCAAAAATTTTCAATAAAAAAATTGAAACCCTAAATCAGACCATAGCAACGGCTCTCTGCTCTCTAGCGATTCTGAGTCGCTTCTAGGGCTCCTGCTGGGGCATTCATTTTGTTCATTGTGGATCATATTTTGTGGCTATTGTTCTTTATTTTACACTGTTCTCTATCTATTTTCTATTTCTCCTAGCAATTTTGTTGTCTTCTTTTGCATTTTCAATAGTTTGGGGTAATGAAAACTTTGTCATCATCAAACCCTTGGCTCACTGCGCATGGAGAAGGCAAGTGTCAGTCTTTCAAGGAGGTTCTTGCAAGTGGTGTTACATCATCTGGTTCTAAAATTGATTTTGTTCATAGATCATTTAAGGGTTTATCGGCTTTGTTGATTGACGATAATATAATTTCTCATCTTGACGTTCCTTTCGCCTTTACACTTGTGGGAAAATTTATGTTACATTTACCAAACTTGGACATTATCCGCAAGTTTTTTGTGAACCTCAGACATTCCATTACATTTTCTTTTTGATTAATGGATCAATGACATGTTTCTATTTAACTTTTAAATGATTTAGACTATAGACATATTCTTTCGAGAAGAGCTTACTACATTTATGGTTGCCAAATATATCTGCTTAAGTGGAAGCCTGATTTTGATTCTAGAGAGGGACCACCTATAGCCCCTGTTTGGATTTCATTTTCGAATCTAAGGCTGCATTTTTTTAATTCCCAAATCTTTTTTGCTTTAGCTTCTATCTTTTGTGGACCTTTGTAGACGGACCAAACGACTGCTTCATTTTCCAGGCCGTCTGTCCCACGGGTTATGGTTGAAATGGATATTTCCAAGAAGCATCCCAAGGAAATTTTGATTGGTTCCAAGCTTAATGGTTATCAACAAAAAGTCAAATTTGAAAATTTTCCTATATTTTGTGGTTTTTGAAAAATGAATGGTCATGTAACTTTGAATGTTTTAATTACATCCTCATTTATGCAAGAATACAGAAGCAGCTAAAGACCTAGAAGGGGAAAATATCGTGAATTCTAACCTTGTGCAGGAATTGGTTGAGGAGCATAACTCTCAAAGGGAAAATCCTGATCATGAATATGTGGCTCCCTTGTCGTTCAAGGTGGGCGACAATCCATCTAGTCTATCCCCCAAGGTTGGAGGGAAGGTGGATCCTCAATTTGGTACTATTGGTTCTAATTGTTTAGTCTCTTCAAACACTACTAGTGAGGATGAGCAAAGGGTGGAACCCATTCAGAGGATCAAATGGATGTTATGGTTGCTATGCATAACAATATGCTTACTGGTTTCTAATTAACTTGTTCTACTAATAAGACTTTAGTTGAAATTAGTCATGATACTATTAATAAGGAGTCAAATTCATATGTTAATTTTGCCTCTACTTCTCATGTGCAGGTTATTGGTGAGCAAAATTTGGAAGAAGGTGAACTTGTTCAAGGGGATATTATGGAAGGCAATACGAACTCTACGTCTATTACGAAAAAGAGTTGTAAGGATTCTCAAACTATATCCATAATTCGGTTTCTATGACTGGGTGTGATAATCAGGCTATTATTAATAAAGAAAATGGTGAGGAGGAAGGTGATTTTCATTTTGCTCATTCAAAAAAGAATAAGAAACTCGAGAATGTCGTGCTTAAATCCCCTAGAACCACCCGATATTATTCTTCACATTTAAATTCTCATGATTAAGTCTATTATTTGGAATGTTGGGGGGATTGGGTGCCCTTCTACTAGAGTTAGAGTCAAGAACTTCTGTCGTATTCATTCTATTTCCATGCTGATTGTTATTGAGCCTTTTATTTTTAGTGGTAAAATGAATAGTACTACTAGATTTTTGGGTTTTAATCATGATGTGGCTAATATCTCTAATAGGATTTGGGAATTTTTTAAGTATCTTTTGGTTATTGATGTTGTGGGTAATTTTACTCAGGTGCTTCATTGTCGCATTGGTTATATGCACTCTCATTGTTTTGCTTCTTTTGTTTATGTGGCCTCATCTCATAGTAATAGAAAGACTTTATGGGACAAACTTGTTCTTTTCCATAATAGTATTTAATCTCCTTGGATGGTGGGTGGTGACTTCAACACTATCTCCTCTCCAGTTGAAAGACTTGGGGGGTCTATCCCTATTTACCAATCTATGAGGACTTTAACAGCATGATACTTGATTGTAACCTCATTGACATTAGTTATACTTGTAGCAATTTCACTTGGAATCGGGATTATCTTGGGAAAATTTTGGATCGTGTTTTGTTTAATGATAGTTGGATTCATACTTTTACTTCTACACATGTTGAACATCTTAGTAGAACCCATTCTGATCACTCTCTTTGCTTATTACAATTAAACCTAGAATGACATCTCCATATGTAACTTCAGATTCCAAAACATGTGGTTAGTTGATAATTATTTCATTGACTTGGTTCAAGAAAATTGGCATGCCCCCTACACCCTAATAATTCTATATTTGGTATGAACAGGTTGTGGCTTAAGTTGAAAAGACTTAAGCAAAAAATTAATTGGTAAAATCTGAATATTTTCAAAAATATTTTTACTAACATTGTTATGGAAGAAGAGAAAGTTAGAGCTTTGGAGCAGATTTTACAAAACCATTCTTCTGATGCTAATGTTAATTTCCTTCAACATGCTAAAAGTGCTTTGTGCAGTTTACATGATTAAGAGAAAATTTATTGGAAGCAGAAAGCAGCTTCTAAGCACCTAATTGATGGGTATAATAATACTAAGTATTTTCATGCCTTAGTTAAAAGGAATAAAGTTAGGAACTGGATTCATAAAATTGCTTGTAATGATGGTTCTTATACTGAAGATGCTGGGGAGATTGTTAACTCCGGTGTGCAATTTTATAAAAATTTGTCTAATAATAGTTTTACTCCCGTCCTACTAATAATCCTAGTATTATTTCTAGTATCATTAACCATGTGGATAATTTGGCTCTCACTACTCCCCCTACTTTGGAGGAAATTAAGAAAATAGTTTTTGATTTAAATTCTGACTCTGTGGCTGGTCCTGATGGTTACACGACTAATTTTTTTCAAAAAGCTTGGGATATCATGAGTTGTGATCTTTTTAATGCTATCTTAAATTTTTTGCTAGCAACCATATGCCTGAGTTTTTTTCTTCCTCCTCCATTGTGCTTATAGCTAAGAAGAATGGGGCTTCTTGTTGGAATGACTTTAGACCTATCAGTCTTTGTACTTTTTTAGTAAAGTTATTTCTAAATTGCTTATGAACCGCCTTGTTCCTTTGCTTCCAAAAATTATTGCTCCTAATCAAACTAGTTTTGTCAAAGGGAGATCAATTTCGGATAACATTTTATTAGCTCAAGAAATTTTGAATGACTTGGATGTTAGGGTGCCAGGTGATAACATTAGTTTCAAATTGGATATTGCCAAAGCTTATGATAATATTAGCTAGGATTTTCTTTATCACATCTTGCATTTATTTGTTTTCAATTCTATTTTTATTAACCTAATTAAACAATATATTGAACATTGCTTTTTTCTATCATTTTCAAGGGTAAAAGTTGTGGTTTTCTCATGGGCTGAGACAAGGTGATCCCATCTCCCCGACCCTCTTTATTATTGCCATGGAATATTTGTCTAGAGGTCTTACTAACCTGTATGATAACTTTCCTAACAATTATTAAAGAACTATGGGTGGCTTTCCTATTTCTCATTTATGTTTTGCTGATGATGTTATAATTTTCTCTAATGCATCGATTAATAGGGTCAACAAACTCATGAGGTTTTTAAATATGTTTGAAAAGTTTAGTGGTCTTTTGTTAATAAAAATAAGAGTTGCTTTACTGTTTCTAGTAAGGTTTCCCATAATCGCATAAACATTATTCAGCATAATATTGGTTTTGTTCAAAGGTCTATACCTATGAAGTATTTAGGGATCCCTCTCTATAAGGGTAGAAAGAAAACTTTTCTGTTTAATGAACTTATTACCTCCGTGCAAAAGAGGCTTCTCTCTTGAGATTCCAATTTCCTTAGTTTTGGGGGTAGATTAACTCTTATTAAAAGTGTCTTATGTTCTTTACTAGTTTATTCTTTTTAAACCCTGTAACCTATGATTACTGTGTGTAATAGGGTTGAGAAATTAATCAATAAGTTATTCTGGCATGGCTCTAATGTGAAATCTAAAGTTATTTGGTCCTCTTGGACAAATTTTTGTGGGGTTCTAAATGAAGGTGCTTTAGCATGTACGAATATGTTTGATTTATCTCAAGCATTTTGTGGTTTAATTTTGGTGCTAAACTCTCTGTTTGGTCCAAATTCATGAATGATAAGTACTATGTTGGTAAGCATCCTTCTATGTGTTATTACAAAATTGGTGACACCAAAGTGTGGAAAAGACTTTGTAAAATTAAGTGGATTGTTGAACCCCATGTTAAATGGGGGCTTGGTAGAGAGAACTTCTTTTGGCAAGTCTAGTGGATTGGAGGTATATCCATTAATTCCATTTTCAATTCTGTTTCCACTGTCGCTACTAAAGTAAACTCTTTTGTCATGGATAACACTTGGGATTATATTAAACTAGATGACAATATTTTTGGAAATGTTATTTTCAAAATTCTTAATCTGCCCATTAACATGGATTTTGATGATTTGTTATTATGTGATTTGTCTCATAGCAGCATGTTTAATTTAATGGATGCTTGGCATATATTTAGGGAATACAAAATAGGTTTAGAAGGTGTTCGCTATGATTTGGCATAAAAGTATCCGTATGACCATTTCATTTTTTATGTGGAGAATTTTGTATAATTATATCCCTACTGATAATTTGAGGAAAAAAGGCTTTATTATTACTTCTAAGTGTCAATGCTGCTTTCATGTGGAAAACATGCACCATGTGTTTATCTCAGGTCCGATTGCTGTTAAAATTTGTTATTATTTTGATGATATTTTCAATTTAAATATTTTCAATGCTAATATGTCTATTAAAATTCTGCTTGATTCTTGGTTCATAAATTCTAACGGGTATATAAGAAATGTCATTCCTTCCTTGCTTTTGTGGTACTTGTGGATTGATAGAAATAATTCTATGTTTAATAACACTCATATGGATGCCTATCATATTTTTTAGAATATTAAGGACAAAGTTTTTAAACTTTTCACTGCCAAGCTTGTGACCTTGAAGAATTTTAAGAATTACTCTTTTGTTGTCCATTACTTTGATATTATTCTGCAGACTAGTTGCTTCTTGGAGTATCCTAATTTTGTGTATTGGATTAAACCTCCACAAAATACTTTCAAGCTTAATGTGGATGTTTCTAATAAAACTGATGCTTTTGGGTGTGGTGGTATTATTAGGGATGATAATGGTAACATGATTATGGCTTTTGCTGGCCCATTTGAGAAGTGTTCTATGGTTAAGTCTTAGCTATCTAATACTCTTAACGACATTAAATTATGCTTCTCACTTGGTATTACCAATATTTGGATTGAAGTGGATGCCACTTCTACTGTTCATTTCCTTAAGAATCATTTGAATAGAGTTTATAATTTGGAGCATTTCTATCTTATTATAGAAATCAATCTATTGTTAATGTTTGTTAACTTTTCTATTTTTGATGTACATAGGGAAGGCAACGTGTGCGCCAATTGGTTAGCTAATTTGGGATGCACGTTGGATTGCCTTACTAATTTTTTTAATTATAATTTACCTTTGTTACTTAAAGGCTTGATTAGGCTGGGTAAAATGAGATTTTTGTATCTCAGAATTTAGCCTCTCTTTGTGTTTTGCCTTTGGTCTATTTTATTTTGGATGGGTTGTTGTCCTTGTAGTGGTGGTGGGTTTTATGTTTCCTTCTCTATTGATTACTTGCTTTGGGTCGTGGTTTTGAAGCCAATTTTTTATTCTGTGGTCCTTCTGGAGTTGGCTACATTTTTTCTTTGTTCTTTGCTTCATGACAACACTTTTTTGTGTGTTGTGGTGATGGGCTTGAGTGGTGATTGCACCTTTTGGTATACTAACATTTTCCCCATTTGATGCCCTTCTACTGCCAGAAGGTGTAGTGTGTCCTGGCACTGTCTTTGCGTAATGTCTACGATCTTCTTTGGGAGAACTGTTGGGGGCTTTTTCAGTCATCATCATCTTGGTTTTGTTGTCATGCTAGGTTTGTCCTTGCATTGTGCATTCCAGTTAAGGAGGTTAGTATGGCCGTTTGGCTTTTTTTGGGGGTTTGCTGGTGGCATTTGTGGCCTTTAGTTTCACCCTTTTGTTAGGATGGTGTTATTTCCTCGAATTCACCTATTAGTGGCTTGGTCGTTGTGTGTCTATATTCTTTGTATTTCTTTTCCTTTAATCCTGCTCTGAGCATCCTCTTGTGGCTGATTGTTTCTTGCTGTAGGATTGAGTAGCATGGGGATTATCAAATTGATGGCTTCTTTGGTTGTCTCTTCCTGAGCTCTAATAGCCTATCTCTTCTCCTAGTTTCTCTGAGGTGGATTTGTTCTCATTTTGTTTGTGGTGTGGAGGTGTTCTTTCTATGGTTATTACATTTTCCTTATTTTTGGTGGTGTGCTCCTCAACTATTTTGTGGTGGCCTATTTTCTTTAGACCTGTCTAGTAACTGTGCTATCTGGATGGTTATTTATGCTATCTTGACTATGTGGTACCATTTTTGTTTCTTTTATTGGCTATCTGGTATCAGTGGTGTTTTATTTCTATAGTTTTTTTATTAGTTTTGGGTGAGCTGAGCTTGGTTGTGGGCTCTTTCTGCTTTGCTTATTCTAATACTGACTATTTGTTGTACAATGTTGGGTTTTCTAGCTACTGTTGCATGTCGTCTTAGATGGCCCATAATTACTATTCTATTAACTGTTGTCTTGACTTTTTTTAAGCTTGGTTTATGCTGGGGACTGCCATCCTGTTGTTGGAGATGGTCTTATTTGGAAGCTTAACTATAGCTGTGGTGGTATGATCTTTGACAGCCTTTTAACATTGGTGGAGCTTTTGTTCAGTATCATTATCACTTGTTATATTGTCAAAAGCATTACCTTTTTTAATTGGTAGACTAATTTATTTACTTAGTACTATTACTTTTTATGTTATTTCATTTTGGTTTTTGTTAAATTCTTTACTTAGTGTCCCTGCAGGCCTTCTTTATAAGTTTTTGGAGACTTATTCTCGTTTTGTGCAGGGTCCTCTTTTGGTTGGAAAGGCTGAGCTGATTGTTTATTTTTTCTACCTTTTCAGTTAGGTTTTTAGAATGTTATTAGGCTTTCATGTATTCGTGCTTAGTGGGGATAGTCGAATCTCAGGTTTTTTTCCTTCTTTTTTTGTAGCTCTTTTGAGCAGTAGCAAGCTAGCAATCCCCTTAAGGACTCTTAACCCTTTTTAAAATATTAATGCGTAGGCCCCTATGTTTGGTTTTAACCAAAAAAAGAAATTGAAACTCTAAATCATAGACCCCATACACTAATCCTGAAACCATAACCCATAAATTCTAAGACCAAATCCCTAAAACCCAAACCTTAAATCATAATAATTCTAATCTAAATTCTAATCCAAAAACTTTAACCCTATACCCTAAATCATATATTCTAGAAATCATAAAATCTAAATCATAAACCATAAACCCCAAACACTAAAACCCAAAACTCTAAATCCAAAATACTAATCCTAACAACCTAAAACCTAAACTCAAACCTTAAACCTTAAACCAAAAAACCTAAATCATAAGCCCAAAATCATAATCCTAATCCCTAACCGAAAATCCAAAAACCTAAACCCTATACCTTAAATCCAAAAAACTTAAATCATAAACCCAAAAATATATTAATAAACCTTGAACCCTAAATAATAAAACCTAAACACTATAGAATCATAAAACCTTAACAAAAAATTATAAATCATAAAGCCGAATCACCAAAACTAGAACCCAAATCAAAAAAATCTAAACCCTAAGCCTTAAACCATAAACCCTAACCTTTTGCCTTAAATCCCAATTCCTAGACCCTAAACACTAAAGCCTACGCCATAAAGCAAAAATTATAAAACCTAAACCATTAACCCCAACCTTTAACCATAAACCCAAATCCCCAAACCTAAACATAAACCCCAAACCTTAAACCCTAAAACCATAACCATAAACCCTAATCCATCTACCTTAAAACCTAAATTGTAAATACAAACCCCTAAACTATAAACAAAAAACCAAAACACTAAACTTCAAACCATAAAGTCTAATCTCTAAACCCTAAACCAAAAATTAAAAAAATGATAAATTGAAAACCCCAAACCCTTATCCGTAAAACCTAAACCCTAAATATAAAAATTCAAACCCTAAACCTTTAACTTTAAACCCTAACCTTTAACCATCAACATTTTATCAAAACCCTAAACCCTAAGCACTAAAGAAGAAACCTTAAGCCCTACACTAAAAAACCTAAACCCTAATTTGTAACCTTTAACCTTTAGCCATAAATCCTAATCCCTAGACCCTAAATCCTAAACCTTAAAACCTGAACACTAAACCCTAATACTTAAACTATAAACCCTAAACTCTAAACTCTAAACCTAAAATAATAAACCCTAAGCCCTATATTTTAAACCATAAACCTCCCGTGAACCTACGATCTTCGTTGTTTAGTTTTGTTGTTCTTCACCATGTTTTAGTTCTCTTATGCTGTTCTTTCTAATTTTCTTGTTCATTTGACCATAATTTTCATTTTTCTTTTATTGTTTAATGACAAATCCATTGTCATCAAACCCACGGATCATGTGTAAACTTTCTGATTTAGGTAAATCTATTAGTTTATCTATAATTTCAGCTAATAGTAACTCACGCTTGTTCAAAGATGTGGTTTATGGTGGTTCTTCCACCTCTTCCCCTAAATTTGATTCAGTTCAAACTTCCTTCAAAGGTATTCTTGAATTGTTGTTTGATGAAAAGGAAATCACTCAGTTGGCTGCTCCATTTGAGTTCACATTGCTTGGGAAATTTGTCTAACATCATCCTAATTTAGACATCATTCATACTTTCTTTGTTAATCTAAAACTCTCTGGAATGTTTTCTATTGGCTTGATAGATCAGCTACATATTGTTATCTAGCTTACGAATGATTTAAATTATAGTCATATATTTACATTAATTCTTATTAAATGTGTTTGCTTAAATGGACACCTTTCTTTGACATTAAAGAAGAATCACCTATTGCTCCTATGTGGGTTTCATTTCTGAACTTTAGGTTGCACATGTTTAACGCTAACATTCTATTTACTCTAGCATCGATTTTTGGTAGACCTCTACAAACAGACCAAGCTACGACATTTATTTCTCATCCTTCTATGACTCAAATTTTAGTTGAAACGGATATATCTAAGAAGCATCCTAAGGAAATATGTCTTGGTCTAGAGAATGGTGGCTACCTACAACAAGTTGAATCTGAAATTTCAACTTTTTTTGCAATCATTGTAGAATGTATGGGCATAGAATCATGAAATGTTTTATTTTGCATCTTCGCTAGCAAATAGATTCTTCTAAAGATGCTAAGAAAAAGAGTTAGTTGTTTCATCCTTACCTCTTGCAGATAATGCTCCTTTGTAAGAAAATGTGCCAACTAAGAGTAATCCAATTATAAAAGCATCGCTTCATAATCTTGAATATGTTATGACTACTAATTGTGAAGTGGGTGGATCTAGTAATTTGGATCATGGTGAAACTTCAAATGGAATTCTTGAGAATTCTATGGAAAAAATAGTTACTAAAGCCTTCTAAGTAATGCTACATTTCAAAGGTTGACAATATTTCAGGGGAGGAAAAGACTATGATTTATTCTGACCATAACAATAGTTTAACCTCTCTACAATTTCCTTGTTGTACTAATGAAAACTTATCTAAATTTGATTATGTTGTTAATAGTGCTCAATATCTTAATCAAGCTATTATTGATCCTTCTCTAACTAAACAAGATAAGGTGGAAGAGGGAGAACTCCTACACAGTAAAACGGAAGAAGGGGAGCTTCTTCAGGATAATATGGAGGATTGTGATCCTAATGGTAATGGCAGTAAGAATTCTTCAACTCTCATTCATGATGGAAGTTTTGTTGATGGTGCTTCTAATGGTTTAGCTAATGAAACTAATATGTTGTATAAAGATATTGACTTCACTTTAGTTAAAGGCAAGAAAAATAAGAAAGTAAAAAAATTTGAATGTGCATTCTCCTAAAAGTACCCATTCTCAAACTTCTAGTAAGTTGCATCTTAACTATTAAGTATATTATTTGGAATGTTAGAGGTATTGGATATCGTTCCTATAGAATTAGGGTTAAGAATTTATGTCGTATCCATAATGTAATGTTTTTAGTTTTAATTGAGCCTCTTATATCTATTGCTAAACTTGATGAGAGTACTTGTATTTTAGGGTTTAATCATAGTTTAGCTAATGTTTCTAATAAAATTTGGGTCTTCTAGAAAGATCCGATTGTCGTTGATGTTATTGGCAATTTTTCCCAAGTAATGCATTACAATATTGAAATTATGCAGTTTAAATGCTATGCTTCTTTTGTGTATGCTTCATCTTCTTGTTTTATTAGAAAACAATTATGGGATCAGCTTAATATTTTTCATGTTTTAATTAATTTATCATGGTTAGTTAGTGGTGATTTTAATACCATCTCTAATCCTACTGAAAGACTTTATGGCTCTAACCCTATCTTTCAGGCTATGGAGGACTTCAATAATATTATTTTGGATTATAATCTAATTAACATTGGTTTATTGGCAATTCTTTTACTTGGAATCATGACAATATGTGGCAACATTTAGATTATATGCTTTCAATGATGTTTGGATTAATTCTAATAATAATACCTTTATGGAGCACCTTGGCAGAACTTTCTCTAACCATTCCCCTATCCTTATTGGTATTATGTTGTAGTAGGATGGTCTTTCTTCTAATTTTAGATCTCAAACTATGTGGCTTTTAGAAAATCCTTTTTAAATATGGTTCAAATGAAAGTTCAGGGAGATTGTAAGACCTTAATGAACTAACCTAAGGAACACCCAGAGGGGGGTGAATTGGTACTTTTAAAAACAATTACTACAATAACAAAAATTTTCTTGCTAGAAAAATGATTTTGAAAATAATTCTAAACAAGCAACTTAACACATGTGAAAGCAAATCATAGTTTAAAATATTTTTTATGTTAAGACTCAAATATATCAATCAAGATATGAAATTTTTTCTCTAAGTTAATCACTAATTAATCTAATTGCAGTTGATAGTAAACGTTACAATAAATTCATATCAGAGAAATAAAAATGTAGAAAAGTAAATACAAAAAAGAAAGGGCAAACTAGAGACTTATAGTGGTTCAATCAATCTTGACCTACGTCCACTCACTGGAGTCTTCCGCTCAGAGTATTGCACTATCACTATAGTGTATCTCATTTTACCCCCACAGCAAGGTGGAGAAGCCCTTACATAAATCACTTCCACCAAACTTGATGCGGCAAAGAAAAAGAATCCATGTCACCCTCCTTGTAAAGGCAGCAAACCATGACCTCCTTTCTCACCCTTTTGGTGATGGAAAAGAACCACGACCTCCTTTCTCACCCTCCTAGTGATGGTAAAGAACCACAAACTCCATTCTCACCCTCCTGGTGATGGAAGAGAACCATGAACTCCTTTCTCACCCTCTAGGTGATCGCAGAGAACCATGACCTTCTTTCTCACTCTCCTAGTGATGGCAGAGAACCACGACTTTGAGCTGAAGAACTTCTTCCCATAGCCACCCAAGAAACTTAGACAAACACTTGGAGCAAATAAGGTAAGACACTTGCTTGGAGCAACTGTGTGAACCCCTCACACTACTTCTCCCTTACACACAAGGTCTCCCTTTCTTCTTCCCAAAGCTCTCCTAGATTCCTTCTCCAAGCTCCCTCTCAAGAATACTCAACACCCAAAAGTTTAAAATTAGTCTATTGAGAGAGACTAAATACAAGGCATCATAAAAAGCCCTAGAATTCAATTCTGTCAACACTGATCATACGGTATAATTAGTTCAAATCACCCCACTAATATTATATGAATTGTAAAGCATTGTATGATTAGTTCATATAATTCTGTTGATCATCCAGTATGATATGAAAAGCCATCCAGTGTGATTAGTTTAAATGACTTGGTTTATCATCCCATAGATTGGCGACGACAAATTATCATCCCATACAGGGATCTAGTCGTATAGTACGATTTGCTCCAATCATCCAGAATGATCTGATTAAATAAATTAACCAAAATTATACCCCTAATTATATGGTTAATTTTGGTAAGATTTAATTACATCATCCAGTACGATACCTATCATGCAGTATGCTTAGTACAAATTTTGAATTTGAAAATATTACCTAAATTTTGATTGGCGGTTGGGATCTTGATTTCAACTAATCATCGTATACAATTAGGATTGTATAATATGATATGGATCATATAATATGATTAGTTTAGAAAATTATACTCCTAATTTTCTCACTGTCTCACTCCCTTGAGTGTGTGTGTGTGTATGGTCACCAAGTTTAATATCCACAAAATACATAATTTGCCTCAATAATGTAGAAAAAAGAGAAAGTAAAATTATAAACTCTTCCAACCACTTTAACCCTATTCTACCCAGTCTTGAGATGATCAGTTTTACACAGTGTAAGGTGGACCTGAAATGTTAATATATAATAAAACCATATATGCATAAAAAGCAATTAATAGGAGATAACTTAATAAGGAATCCAATAATATTTGTAATCATCAAAATCACAGGACTTGGGTCAAGATTTGAAATAATCTCTAACTTTTTTATGATAGCAAACATTATTAGTTTGGATTTCAAGTAACAATTTTGGCTATGTCCTAAGATCCCCCTTAGTAATTGATTTTTAAAAATTAGGGAGAGTTTTTTATTTAATAAGGAATAAAAGAAACATAAAAAATGAGTGAGAAAATAAAGACAAAAATAGTGAACTAATCATAATAGAACAGGAAGTACAAACAACCAACAGCAACCTACTCTCCCTTTTGACATCACAAAAAGGAGGGAACAATAAAAAAAGATGCCAAAATAAAATAGAAATCACAAAGTAGAGATATAAAAGTAATACAAACACAAGCACTAATACAGAACAAATTAAAAATATGAAGAGTCCTGATAAGGTGGTGGTGGTGGGAGTGGTGGAGGTTGGAAGAATAGTTGAATAGAGTTGAATTGCTCTCCAAACCAAGTCATATCATTTTTTTGATGATGGTCATGCTCTAATACATAGTTATCAAATCGAGTTTCCCACTAATTAAATCTTTGATGTAGTGTATCATACTGGGAAGATTGTTGAACAAGTGCTTCTTTTAGAGGTGGTTTGGTGCTCGACCTCCCTTAGCTTCCTCTAGCTCAGGGTCAACATAGTGAACATTTCTCTGATGAGCGCTATGAAGAACATGGAAAGAGCTATTTGAGTAGAAAGTTGGAAGGTGATCTGGTGGAGCAGGAAATTAGAAGTTATATTTAGATGCAAGGACAAAAGCAATTATATTAACTAAGGTAAAATTTGACTTTCTTTTATGTCTAGGATCTCGAATATAGGTTAGATTCTCAAGATTTCAAAATTAAATCAGCTGCATTGAGATCAGTCCCATCAACTATGAAATAGATGGTTAGGGATAAAAGAGGTGTGATATTGATTCGATCACCAGCTTTTGGAATTATTTAGTTGTGAAGGATATACTGATAATTCAAGCATCTTGCAATAAGGTATTTATGTGAGGAATGTGGTAGCTGAGAACCAATTTTGTAAGGGTAGTGTTAGTAAGGGTCCAGTCATAATCAGTATTAGATGCTACAAGGTGAACTTTTTTGCCAGTGATAGAAAGGTATAGAAATTGGTCAAAGTCTTGGTAAGTGATTTCAACAGGCCTCTTATTGACATAAGATTGGAGGGTAGTACCCTCAGTTTTAATATGGAAGCTGGCAAAGAATTCAAAAAGGATTTCAAAATTGAAAGGGTTGGCAAGAGTGAGAATGAAAGGAAGGGTGGTGCAAGTGAAAAGAGTGAGTACCAAGATTGATGATCTTAGAGGGTGTGATCTAAACATATTTGTAATGATGGTAAGCCTCTTCATTTGTTACTTCAGTGAAGTGAGGCATGGGTCATCGAGAGTAACTTCTGATGAGAGCTCTTGATCACTTTCCACTTACCATTTGTAAGGAACAAGATCTTGGGGAGGGCGGGGGGGAGGAAGTAGATTTAGAAAGAGTTGAGTGAAAAAAAAACTTATTTTTCCTCCCTTGGGCATATCATACAGTACGATAGGGTATCATATAGTACAATTGAGTGCATTCAATTTATCTAATCTGATCAGTAAATAAAGGTGTTCTTATCACACAATACAATCAAAATCATATTGGAGGATTAGGGTGAAGATGTTTATCCCAAGGCGTCAGTCTAGATGATCATTTAATGGTTAGATAGTTTTGTACAAACAGGAGTTTGTATAGTATGATACAATATTAAATATCATACCATCTGAATTCAATTCATCCAATGTCTAGTGCAACGTGTATCATAAAGTATGTATTAGGCATTCGTATAGTACAATCACCAATAATTGATGAATCAGAGCCATTGGATGTGTTATGAGTAGTGATGCGATACTTTGTGCATATCATACAGTACAATATGGTATCTTACAATACGATGTGAGGAAAGTTTGATTTATGTGTGATGATTAGGGAAACTTCATAAAATAAAGATAAAATAAAAATTGTCACAAAAACTAGATTTCAAACACAATAAAAAATATAAACAAAAACACTAAATGAACACTAAAAAGAAAATGAAAAATAAAGCAACTTACACAACCAAAACAAAAAAATTCAAAAATAATACTAACCTAAAATATACAAAAAAAATGGTTGATTTCAAATGATAGAAAATTTTGGATTCATCTTAAATCTAGCATGAATGTCTATAACACCTAGTCTACTCCTCAAGGTGCTAAAGCTGTAATAGGCTAGGGTTTGGTAAAGATGTCTGCTAATTGGACTCCATTAGCTATATGATGTAGTTCTATATCTCCCTTGGCTACATGATCTCTTATAAAATGATGCCTAATATCTATATGCTTTATATGGGAGTGATGAATTAGATTTTGGATATGCAAATAGCACTAATGTTATCACACATGATAGGAATGGTGCCTATAAGTAGTCCAAGATCTAGGATTTTTTGCTTTAGCTATAGATCATGAGCAACACAGCTTCCTATAGCAATGTATTCTGCCTCAGCAGTGGATAGGTCTACTAAATTTGCTTCCTACTAGACCAGGGAAACTAATAACTGACCTATAAACTAATAGGTTCCTAATGTAGTTTTCCTATCTACCTTACATCCTATAAGTTAGAGTCTGGATATCCTATGATCTCAAAGGATGAGCTATTTCTAGGGTACTAGATGCCTAGGTTTTCAGTGCCTAATAGGTATCTTAGGATTCTCTTAATAGCAATCTTGTGACACTCTTTTGGATCAGCCTAAAATCAAACACAAATACATATACTAAACATTATATCAGGTATACTAGTAGTCAAGTAAAAAAGTGATCCAATTATTCCTCTATATCTCACCTAACAAACTTATTTTCCATTTGGATCCTTATCTAACAAAATATTAGAGCATATGCGAGTATTCATTACCTTAGTATTATCTTTCTCATATTTCTTAAGAGTGTCTTTGATATATTTTGATTGGGTAAGGAAAGTTTCATCATCCATTTTCTTCACACTAACTCCAAGGAAATAGTTTAGCTCTCCTATCATACTCATCTCAAATTCCTTACTCATTTTCTTTGAAAATTCATCACATAGATTTTTATTTGTGGATCTAAACAATATATCATTGACATAGATTTGAACAATGAGTAGATCTTCTCCTACATTCTTAAAGAATAGGGTGGTGTCTATACAACCCTTAACACGGGCTCTATCTTAGAGGAATGTGCTTAGCCTTTCATACCAAGCTCTAGGTTCTTGCTTTAATCCATATAATACCTTTTCTAACTTGAAAACATGATTTGGAAATTAGGAGTTTTCAAAACCTTGGGGTTGCTCAACATACATATTTTTTTTAATCACCCCATTCAGAAAGGCACTCATAACATCCATTTTATACAACTTAAATCCTCTAAAGCAGGCTAAAGGATATAAGCACTCTAATGGCATCTAATCTTGTTATAGGGGCAATGGTTTCTTCAAAATCTATTCATTTAATTTGATTGTATCCCTTAGCTACTAATCTGGCCTTATTTCTCACCACAATTCCAGAGTAATTCATTTTATTTTTGAAAACCCACTTAGTTCCTACAATGCTCTAGTCCTTAAGTCTTTTGATTAATTTCTATACATCATTTCTAACAAATTGATTTAGTTCTTCTTGTATTATTAGGACCAAGAATTTATCAGATAAAGCTTGATCCAGGTTGATGGGTTCTATCACAGAGATAAATGCAGAATGACTAACCTCCTTCCTAAGTTCATGCCTAGTTCTAACACCTTCAAATGGGTCTCTTAAGATAAGTTCTCTAGGATGACTAGATGAGTATCTCCATTCTTTAGGCAAGGGGGGGTTCCTGAGGTTCTACTCTATCCCCTAGGTCAATGGCTTCTACCCCTTGGATGACCTCTACTTCTTCTTTATTTGATCTAGATTCAGAGGTTCTATCAAATTCATCAAACATAACATAGGTATATTTTTTCTACTATAAAGGTCCTCTTATTAAAAATTTTATAGGCCTTACCTATAAATAAATAACCTAAGAAGACTCCATTATCAAATTTGGGATCAAATTCCTAAAGGTGATTTTCCAAGGCTTTTAAAATCAAACTGGACAGGCTGGTTCAACTGGTTGAACCGGGAACCGACCGGCTGGCCGATTACGGTTCAAGATACAACTAGTTTCATAGAAAATTAGCATCGAAACTCTCAAATTGGAGGTTCGACCGCCAAACCGTTGAACCGGTTCCAGTTTCCTTTAACCATACGGTTTGCCATAGAAAAAGAACGGACGACTTAAATTCCATATGTGGAGTGTAGACTGTGAGCCATGGAGGAATATGAAGTAAAGTAGCAATTAGCGAACTATAAGGCGAAAATAAAAAAACCATATTCATTGTATTTGTATTGTGGCGTGGCATTCTCCTTACTGTTCGACAATTTGGCATCATCTTCTCCGCCTCTGACGTCTTCTCTTACCTCCGGCATCCAGTTCTCGCTATTTTCTTCTCTCTATTGCATGGGGTTGCTAGGAACCTAGGACTATAATCAGTATGACGAGGAGGATGTGAATGCATTCGCGATGAGTCTGCATTGTTGATTTTATGAGATTGTGGTGGTATTTGAGCATTTCATTACCTAAACACAACTTTTGATTTATGAATTTTGGATTTATTTTTATAAATGCTATAATACTTCCACCAAAATACTTCTCCTTGGATTGTATTTCCTTAACCTGATCTACTTAATGAATTCACAGCATAGTTTTCCATTGAAAACTTATCTTTTATTCTTTTGCTTATTTTTCTATGCTTCCTTTGTACCGTTATATGCAGTAAGATGTAAAAGTTCTGGCATTTGGTTTTTCTGCATTTGGTTTCAATTATCACAACTTTTAGTTCATTTATGTCTCATAGGCCATGCAAAATAAATGTAGCCAATTTTTTTGTGTTTAACTTGCAGGGGTTTTGTTTCATTTTGTTACTAATACTTGATATTTGTAGCAAATCGAGCAATATATTAATATAGAGAATGAAATATGAGGCAAAGTATTACTTTGAAATGCAGATGGGGAAGTTAGCACATCTATTTTTTTTAAACCTACTCCAGTAATCCCAAAGATTTATTACTTGCAATCATATTCATTATTGATATGCCATAGTGAAGAATGCTAGCAAGGACAAAATTTAAGGAAACAAGTAAGAGTTGCTCAAAGGGTGTTTTTCCTCACCAATGATAGAATTGCTAATAATGAAAACAATTCCAATTTCCTCACAGGTGATAGAATTATAAATTATTCAGAGTTTTTCTAGCCAAATGGGTCTTAACTCCAAACATATGAAGTTAGAAATATGCTTCTATGACCTTATAGATGATACTGAAATTTCTTTGCGTCATTTTTTAGCATCAAATTTAATTCTCTACACATGAACTATCTTAGGATTCCTACGACAACCTTTTGTGAGATTGATATGCTTAATGATTAGTTTGTTGGCTGAAAATACAAATTGTTGCATCCTTTTTAAACTACTGAATAATATTTAGATATTCCATTACATAAGTGTGGCACATGAATATTCCTTTGGATATCATCTTAAATTTATTCCAAGTTTTGATCGTGCCTTCTTTATGAAATTCATCTATACTTTTTAAAGGTTGGAGACTTTAGGTTGAGATGAAGTTCAAGTGATACAAAATTTCAGCTCTATAAATTACTACTATGACAAATTGAGGTATGCATTGTGTGTCGTTTTAGCTTTGTGACTTTTTAAATTGCATAGTTTTCACCTTGTATAGTTCTCTACCTCGCAGTTACGTACTATACTTTGTAGTTCTCTACTTTGTAGTTTTCTACCTAGCATAATTTTAATTTATGTGTATATGATTTTATTTAGTAAACCAAATTATAATAGAAGCACTAAGTAATCAGACTTTAGCTTCAACTTATGCTGTGCATGAGAAAGTAGACATTGCTTGGAATCATTTTGCTGAAGTTAAAGGAGTTGGTGGGAAGAAAAAGTTTAAATATTTACATTATGGTATTTCATACAAGGGAGGAGGAATTAATAGAATGAAACAACATTTAGCAGGTTTAAAGCGGAATATAGCTGCTTGCAAGAAGGTTCCACATGATGTTAGATATGAAATGCAGGAAAACATGAAGGAAATTTTAAGAAAAAAATAACAAGAACAGGAAGAGTTGGACAGTGCACCATTTCCTGTGGATGATGCTATAGATGAAGAAAGAGATTCATATTCGCTACCAAAAACACAATCTTCTCAAGCATATGTATTAGAATTAAGTAATGAAAAAAAGAAAAGCTTCTGATATAGATACCCTCTTTACCCCCAGAACTACATGAGGTTCCTAACCTTCAATTAAGAGTGCTTTAGCATCTAAGTAGTGCACCGTGCATATATGGCATTAGCAAGGTGGTTTTTTTATTGTTGTATCCCTTTTAATGCTCTTACTTTAGTATATGCACAAAAAGCTATTGATTCCATTGCTGCAATAGTTCCTGGTTACAAGCTACCCAATTATCAAAACATCAGAGTAAACCTACTTAGGAATTCTAAGGAAGAATGCAGGCTACTCATTGATAGTTATAGACAAACTTGGAAGGAAACATGTTTTACACTTATGGATGATGGATGGATTGATAGCAGGAGTAGAACTTTAATCAATTTTTTGATATATTGTTCAAGTGGTGTTTCTTTTTTAAAATCAGTTGATGGTTCAGACATCACAAAGGATGCTATTGCAAACCTGGATTTAAGGATTATAAATTTGATGATAATAAACATTTTTGTGTTCTATTTTGATTGGCTAATATTTGAGGTACAAAAGATCAAATGCAATTCAAACCAACTCAAGATCGGGTCCGCGTGTGTTTAAATGTAATTTTTTCCTTTCTTGATTCAAATATAATGTAATTGATCCCCTAGCTAAGTAACCTTGCACACACACACTCAGGGGGAGAGTTTTAGTGAGTTAGAGTTTCTATTTCAAATTTTGTTCATATCATCTTGGACGATATTCATATCATCCTGGACGATCCAGTTAAAATAGAAACCCTAATTAGGACCATGATAAGTCGGTTTGATTAAGCAGATCATTCTGGACGATATACCCATCATACAAGATGATAGGCTCAAATCAAAAATTCTCAGTCGCTAGATTAAGTTAGGCAAGTTTTATTTTAGAGATTTAGTCTGATCATTCCGGATGATACGTGTATCATCCTGGATGATCCATTATAATCATGCTTAAACTAGTCTAGTAATTAAGGAAAGTAATTAATATTTGATTAATACGATCATATCATCCTGGATGATCACCATATCATCCTAGACGGTACATGCAAAATCCTGACCGATCCAAGAAATGTGTAGGATGATATTATCATTTTTTAACTAATCATATAGGATGATATATATATCAGCCTGGATAATCAAGTCATTTTGAGATCATCCAGCATAGATTGCCCTGGATGACCAGAGCTATCTTCTAGACAAAATTCTTGATTTACACTAATCATCTCGGATAATGGCATAATCATACGGGATGATCAGAACAAATTTTATCTACTAATCATCTAGAGAGACTAGTTTATCCAGGCTGATTCATGTGATTCTGTACTAATCGTGCAGGATGATCGATCGATCATCCTGGATGATCTTTGACGACAAGTTGAGATTTAGGGCAATTTTTTAGCCCTCTTATTTAAGATCTTTTTCATTCAATCGTTAAGATCTTTTTCCACTATCCTTCCTATGAGAAACTTGAGATGGAGAGAGGGAGCTTGGGAGAGAGAGAGAAGATCTTATGAGGGAGAGTTTGTGAGGTGTTCATAAAGGTTGATCCAAGCAAGAATCTGAGTCATATTCTCCGATCGTAGTGTCCTGTCCTTGGTGTCTCTGTGGAAGGATCATCTACAAGAAGATTAAGGTTCTCTGCCTGCTTCAGAAGGAAGCGAAAGGAGTTTAGGTTCTCTGCCTCATCGGGTTGGTGAAAGGTGATTTTGTACAGGCTTCTCCTTCTTGCTGTGGGAGCAGAAGGAGATTCACTTAGTGTTAGTGCAATACCCAGAGGGGAGGCTCCAGGGAGTGGACGTAGGTCAAGTTGACCGACCCGAGCTATCTTCTAGACTGAACCACTGTACCATTTTCTTATGTTAATCATTGGTTGTGGTTGGTTTCTATTTTGATAGAAACAAGCTCTTCTTTATTGTGATCCATATGATTAGCTCTTTTATCCATTTTGAGAAAGGTTTTTTTAGTTGTTCAGTCTCTTTTCAAGTACATTGGTTGGTTGCGTTAAGATGTTATTTATATATTGGTTTTGATTTTAGTGAAACATAGTTATTTCCTTTTCTTCATGTGTCAAATTTCAGAATTACTATTGATAATAATGGTTTGGGTTTAAGCTATGATTGGATCTTTTGGTATCCTGATTTGAACCTTAACTGTTGCTCTTCTTCTCCCTGGATTTACCTAATTTGGAAAATTTGTTTGATCCATATCATTCTGTTAAAGTCTGTTGGCTCTATGGATGATAATACAAGTAAGGATTGTGAGTGATCTCTTTGGAGTGGCTGGAATTTCCTGCTGATTAACGAACCTTGGATTCTAAATATTGGTTTTTCCTAGTTTCTAGGTGGGTGGCTCGAAATTTACAGTACTATTGTTGCTATCATGGATGTTCTCACTTTTTGCCAGTATACTACTTCTACTTCTATCGGCCTTTGCTTATTTTTTGAGTGCAAGAGTGCCTTTGGGATGAGAAGGGAGTGGCATTTGGGTTCTCCTCATGATAATGCTACAGTTACTACCTTCCTGAGCTCTTCTGACCCAACTATTTTCATATCCGATTTTCTGGATTAGTTTTCCTCCTTATTTTGGCATATTTTCACTAGTTTAAGAGATGATTTTATTGAGGAATATGGATGGTGTGCTGATTTCCCTTTGAATGATGGTTGTTTCAATCTTTATTTAACTGATAGGGTGAGGTATATTAATATTAATAGCACCTTTGGTTGGTGGGACTAGGAACCATGGGTAGTTGTCATTGGTTTTATTTTGGTTGCTTGCTATGCAGGTCTGCTACTTCTTGCCTTTCATCTATTCCAGGTACTGCTTATGTCGGTGTAACTGTAGCCCAAACTGAATTTCTAGTCATGGTTTGGCTTAGGTTTTGGATCCATGCTCTTAGTCTTGATGCTTTAATGTGGCGTATTTTCCATGTTCCTCTCGGTTATAGTTATTATTTGAGCATTTGGTATTCTAATTACTTGTTTTGTAATGGGAGCTTACAGATGGCCATTGTAAGTTATTGTTTAATGTTGTTAAAGGGGTGTCCTACACCTATATTTTGTATAAGTTTAATAGGATTAAAATTTTATATAGTTACAATCCTCTATGTTATTTCCATGTTTTGCTTTGCTTGTCTTGTCTTTGTAGCCCTTATTTCTTGCAGGTTCTTTATACTGAAGTTTTTGTGGACAAGTTGATTAATGTTTGCTGGAAGTGCATGCTAAAAGTCTATTTTATGGACTTCTTTTTTTGGGTGCTGTCTACTTTCAGCCCTAGAATATTATTAGGTATTTTTGTAACTTGTAGTTTAGGGGACCATCAGCTCTTAGTTTTTTCTTTGACTTTTCTATAGCTCGGTCGAGCAGTAGTGAGCTGAAGGTCCCCTTTAAGGACCTTGTCATCTTTCTTTTTTATTAACGTGTAGGCCCCTTAGCGAGTTTCCCCTAAAAAAAAAAGAATTCCCTAATCCTTGCACCCTAAACCCTAAATAGTAAAATCTAAAACCCTAAACTATTAAGAAAAAAATCTAAACATAAACTCTAATCCAGAAACCCTAAACCCGAAATAAAAAAAAAACATAAATTGAAAACCTAAAGCCATAATACACAAAACCTAAACCTTAAATATAATAGTACAAACCATAAAGGTTTTTAAATATGTTTGAAAAGTGTTGTGGTCTTTTTGTCAATAAAAACAAGAGTTACTTTATTGTTTCTAGCAAGGTTACCCTTAATTTCATTAACACTATTCAGCATAATATCGGTTTTGTTCAAGGGACTTTACCTATTAAGCATTTAGGGGTCTCTCTTTATAATGGTAGAAAGAAACTTTTCTATTTGATGACCTCCTCTCTTGGGACTCAAATTTCCTCAATTTTGGGGGTAGATTAACTCTTATTAAAAGTGCTTTATGATCTTTACTGGTTTATTCTTTTCAAACCTTGCAACTTACACTTACTGTGTAATAGGCTTGAGAAATTAATCAATAAGTTCTTTTGGCGTGGCTCTAATGTGAAATCTCAAATTATTTGGTCCTCATGGACCAATTACTGTGGGCTTTTGAATGAGGGGGATTTAGGTTCTAAGAATATGTTTGATTTATCTCACGCATTTTCCTTTAAATTGTGGTTTAATTTTCATGCTAAACTCTCTCTTTGGTCCAACTTTATGAATGATAAGTATTGTGTGGGTAAGTACCTTTCTATGTGTTTTTACAAAATTGGGGACTCCAGAGTGGGGAAAATACTTTACAACATTAAGTGGAGTGTTGAAACCCATGTTAAATGTGGGCTTGGTAAAGCGAACATCTTCTTCTGGCAACACTAGTGGCTTAGAGGTATGTCCATTGATTCCATTTTCAATTATATTTCCACATCCGCTACTAAAGTAGACTCTTTTATCATTGATAACACTTGGGACTATATTAAACTAGCTGATAATCTTCCTAGAAATGTTGCTTTCAAAATTCTTAATCTACCCATTAACATTGATTCTGATGATTTGTTATTATGTGATTTGTCTCATAGCGACATGTTTAATTTAATGGATGCTTGGCATATTTTTAGGGGAAAAAAGGTGTTAAGAAGGTGTTCACTATGATTTGGCATAAAAGTATCCCCGAGACCATTTCTATTTTTATGTGGAGAATTTTTCATAATTATATTCCCATTGATGACAATTTGAGGAAAAAAGGCTTTATTATTACTTCCAAGTGCGAATGCTGCTTTCATGTGTAAAACATGCACCATCTGTTTATCTTTGGTCCGATTGCTATCAAAAATTGGTATTATTTTGATGACATCTTCAATTCAAATATTTTCAATGCTAATATGTCTATTAAAACTCTCCTTGATGCTCGGTTCATCAATTCTAAAGGGCATATCAGAAATGTCATTCCTTCCTTGATTTTGTGGTACATGTGGATTGCTAGAAATAATGCTATGTTTAATAACACTCGCATGGATGCCTATTATATTATTAAGAATATTAAGGACAAAGTCTTTGAACTTTTCACTATAAAGCTTGTGACATCGAAGAATTTTAAGAATTATTCTTTTGCGGCATAATACTTTGGTATTATTCTACAGACTAGTTGCTTCTTGGAGGATCCTAATTTGGTGTATTGGATTAAACCCCTACAAAATACTTTCAAGCTTAATGTTGATGTTTCTGTAAAAATTGATGCTTTTGGGTGTGGTGGTATTATCAGGGATGAAAAGGGTAACATGATTATGGCTTTTGCTGGCCCATTGGAGAAGTGCCCTGTAGTTAGAGCTGAGCTATCTACTATTCTTAATGGCCTTAAATTATGCTTCTCGCTTGGTGTTATCAATATTTGGGTTGAAGTGGATGCCACTTCTATTATTTATTTCCTTATGAAATAGTTGAATAGTGTTTGCAATCCAGAGCTTTTCTATCTTATTAGAGAAATTAATCAATTGCTGATGCTTATTAACTTTTTTATTTATCATGTGTATATGGAAGGCAATGTGTGTGCCGACTGGTTAGCTAATTTGGGTTACACGTTGGATTGCATTACTAATTTTTCTAATTCTAATTTACCATTAGTTCTCTTTCTATTTTTTCTTTGGTCTGTTTTGTTTTAAATGGGTTGTTCCCCTTATCATGGTGGTGGGTTTTATGTTCCCTTCTCTATTGATTGCTGGCTTTGGGTCATGGTTTTAATGCTTATTTCTTATTTGGTGGTCCTTTTGTAGCTGGCCATTTTTTGCTTTTATTCTTAGCTTCAGTACAACACTATTATGTGTTTTTTGGTTACGGGCTTGAGCTATGATTGTACCTTTTTGTATACAAACAATTTCCCTATTTGCTACTCTTCTACTACCAGGAGGTGTAGTGTGTCCTGGCATTGTCTATGCTTTATGTCTGCGGGTATCTTGGGGAGAACTGTTGGGGGCTTTTTCAACCTTCACCATCTTAGTCTTTTTGTGGTGTTGGATTTATCCTATCATTGGGATGTCTGATTAAAGGAGTTTAGCCCTTATTATTTCTAGGGGTTTTCTCTTGTTCTATGTGTTCTGGATCTCGAGGTTGGTTTGGCCATTTGGCTTTTTTGGGGAGTACTGGGGGCATCTATGGCCTTTAGTTTCACCCTTTTTTTAGGATCGTGTTATTACCTAGATTTCTCATATTAGTGGCTTGGTTATTTTGTACATTTATTCTTTTTATTTTTCCTTTAGACCAGCTCTGAGCATCCTATTATGGTTGATTATTTCTAGGTGTAAAATTGAGCGGCATTGGGGTTATCAAATTGATGGCTTCTTTGGTTATCCCTTCCTGAGCTCTAATAGCCTATCTCTTCCCCTGGTTTCTCTGCGGTGGATTAGTTATCATTTTCTGTGTGGTGTGGAGGTGTTCTTTCTTTGGTTGTTGCATTTTTCTTTCTTTTGGTGGTGTGCTCCACATTAGTTTTATGGTGGTCTATTCTCTTTAGACCCATCTAGTAACTGGGCTAACTCGATTGTTAATTAGGCTATCTTGACACTGTGGTATTATTTCTGTAATTGGCTGGCTGGTATCCATTATTTTATGGTGTTTTCTTTCTGTAGTTTTTTTATTGGTGTTAGGTGAGCTGATATTAGTTGTGAGCTCTTTTTCTACTTTGCTTATTTTGATACTGACTATTTGTTGTGCAATGTTGGGCCTTCCAGCTACTATTGCATGCCGCTTTGGATGGACCAGAATTACTATTCTATTATTTGTTGTCTTGACCTTTTATTTAGCTTGGTTTATGTTGGGCACTGCCATCCTGCTCCTTCTTTTTTTGTAGCTCTTCTAAGCAGTAGCAAGCTAGCAATCCCCATAAGGACTTGTAACCCTTTTTTTATATTAACACGTACGCCCCTTAGGTGGGTTTTAACCAAAAAAAACCATAAACCCCAAATGTTAACCCTAGCCTTTGACCATAAACCCTAAACTGAAAACCTAAACCCTAAAGACTAAATGTGGAACCCTAAACTTTAAACTGAAAAACCTAAACCCTAAGTTATAACCTTTACAATTTACCCTAAACCCTAAACCACAAACCCAAAAACCTAAACCCTAAACCATAATACTCAAACTATAAACCCTAAAAACTAAACCCTAAACCCTAAACACTAAACCCTAACCCACATATTTTAAACCATAAACCCTAAACCATAAAATCATAACCCTAAACCATAAAACATATACCCTAATCTGAAAGCCCTAAACCATTAATGCTAAAACCTAAACCCTAAACCATAAACCCTAAAACTTATAACCGAAACTCTAATCCCTAAAATCCAACCCACAACTATAAACCCTAAACCCTCTACTCCAAAAATTGTAAACTCTAAACCGTAAACCCTAAACTCTAAACCATAAACTCTAAAGCCCTGAACTATAAATCCTAAACCCTAATCCCAAAAATAAAAGCCCTAAACATAAACCTAAAACCTTAAACCAAAAAAACTAAATCATAAACCCAATATCTTAATCCTAAAACCTAAACCCTAAATAGTTAAACCAAAACCCTAAACACAAAACCCATACCCTAAATCAAAAAACCAAAATCATAAACTCAAAACCATAGAACAAACCATAAACCCTAAATTGCAATACATTAACCCTAAACTTTAATCACCAAATCCTTAACCTAAAATTGTAAACGCACTAATCACAAAAGCCAGATCCCAAAACATAAAAATCTAAAAATTAAAAAATAAACCTTATGTTGCTAATCTGGTTTTAAGGGTTATGATTTTGATGATAGCAAACATTTCTATTTCTGGTTGCCTGTTTAATCTTTCAGGTACGCAGGATCAACTGCAAGTTCAAGCCAGTCCAAGATCGAGTCAATCTATTTTGAAATTTAGGCCCAATGTACTGTTTTCATCTTTATTGAGTCAAATGTTATGTAACTGATCCCCTCGCTAAGTAACCTTGCATACACACACTCAAGGGGAGAGTTTTAGTGAGTTAGAGTTTCTGTCTCAAAATTTTATTCAGATCATCCTGGATGATATTCATATCGTCCTGGATGATTCAGTGAAAATAGAAACCCATATTAAGATGATCATGTTAAGTCGATTTGATTAAGCTGATCATCCTAGACGATCCCAATATCATACAAGATGATAGGCTTAAATCAAAAATTCTCATCCGCCAGATCAAGTTAGGCAAGTTTTTATTTTTAGAGATTTGGT
This sequence comes from Dendrobium chrysotoxum, assembly GCA_019925795.1. Lineage (NCBI taxonomy): Eukaryota > Viridiplantae > Streptophyta > Magnoliopsida > Asparagales > Orchidaceae > Dendrobium > Dendrobium chrysotoxum. The sequence goes on from CM034302.1 coordinate 42,293,882, forward strand.
CTAATCATCCCGGACAATACGTGTATCACCCTAGACGATCTTTTACAATCATTCCTAAATTGGTCTGGTGATTAAGGAAAGTAATTAAGGTCTGATTGATTCGATCATATAGTCCTAGACGATCGTAGGATCGTACGGGATGATGTGTTAAAAATTCAGACCGTCTAGTGCCTATCACCTATACGTCCAGAGCTGTGTGCAGGATGATAATCCCATTTTTGAACTAATCATATGGGATAATACCCATATCATCCCAGATGATCAAGTCATTTTAAAATCGTCCAGCATGTTCTGACCTGTACGTCCAGAGCTATGAATCGGAAAAATTTTGCACTTTTTGAACTAATCATACAGGACAATAGACATATCATCCTGGATAATCAAGCCATTTTAAGATCATCTAGCCCAAGTTCCTTTGGACGACCAAAGCTATCTTTTGGGAAAAATTCTTCATTTACACTAATCATCCCGGATGATCGCAGAATCGTATGGGACGATCTGAATAACTCTTGTCTACTAATCGTCCAGAGAAACTAGATCGTCCAGGCTGATACATGTGATTTTGAACTGATCGTACATGACGATAAACCGATCGTCCTGGATGATATTTGACGACCAGTAGAGATTTAGGACAATTTTTTAGCCCTCCTATTTAAGATCTTTTTCTTCCAATAAGAAAAATCTTTTGCCACTTTCTTTCTAGAGAAATCCTTGAGAGAGAGAGAGAGCTTGGGAGAGAGAGAGGATCTTATGAGGGGGAGTTTGTGAGGGATTCACAAAGGTTGCTCCAAGCAAGGATAAGAGTCATCTTCTTCGTTCATCGTCTCTTGTCTTGTTAGTATTTTCTATGGGAGGATCATCCGGAAGAAGATCAAGGTTCTCTGCCTGCTTTAGGAGGAAGCGAAAGGAGTTCAGGTTCTCTGCCTCACCAAGTTGGTGAAAAGAGGTTTTGTATAGGCTTCTCCGCCTTGCTGTGGGAGCAGAAGGAGAGTAACTTTTGTGTTAGTGCAATACCTGGAGGGGAGGCTCCAGGGAGTGGACGTAGGTCAAGTTGACTGAACCACTATAAAATTTGGTGTGCTCTTTCAGATAATTTTCTACACTTTATTTTTCTGTTATTATCTACTTGGGTGAAATATGGGATTGATCTTTTCATTACTGTGTTTACCTGTTTTCGCTGCAAATTATCAAAAGATCTTTCCTGTTACTCACGAATTTTTAAAATAACCAATTCACTCCCCCTTTTGGTTAGCCTCGGGACTAGTTCATCAGGGCTTAACATCCCTATCAAACGTTTAAGTGGTATCAGAGATAGGTTCAAAAATTAAGTTAAAAACTTTTGAATTTGATCCATGGCTAACTTTGGTAATCGTAATACTGCTGAAGGTTATTCAATTATACGACCACCATTATTTGATAACATACCTTTTGATTTTTAAAAAACATGCATGCCCACTTTCTTCAATCTACAGATTATCGCAAGTGGATGCTTGTTAAGGATGGCTATGAAGCACCGTTTAGAATGATTAACAATGTTAAAACTAAACTGCCTTTCACTGAATGAACTTTTGATGATCGGGAATTAGCCCATCTGAATGCAAAATGTTTAAACTATTTTTTCTATGCCTTAAAATCTGAGGATTACATGTGTATTTCTACTTGTACAACTGGTAAAAAATTTGGGATAGATTGTGCATCACTTATGAAGGTACATCTAAAGTCAAACAGTCTAGGTTAAATATATGGCATCATGACTACGAACTTTTTCGTATGAAACCTACTGAATCAATTTCTGAAATGTATACAAGGTTCACTCAAATTGTCACTTCTTTGCATGCTTTAGTAAAAGAACTTATAAACTATGAAAAAGTGAAAAAGATTCTGAGATGTTTGTCTCCTTCTTTTAATGCCAAAATAATTACAATTATTGAATCAAAAGATTTGAATAATTATTCTGTTGATAATATACTTGGGTCGCTCATTGCTTACGAGCAAGGGGTAAACCAAAGACAGCTTGATGCAGGTGAGAAGAAGAAGGACAAAACTATGGCACTGGAGGCCAATGATACTAATATTGATACTTTCGGGTCTGATAGCGATGATGTTACCTTAATCACTAGGCAATTCAAAAGCTTTCTAAAGAAGAAACACAAGAACTTTCAGAAGTGGAACAAGGGTAAGTCCAGCAAAAATTATAAAAACTCATCTGATACTGTGTGTTTTGAATGCAGAAAGCCTGGACACATTAAGGCTGATTGTCCTACACTTAAAGCTGACCCAAGCAAAGAGAAGGGTGAGGAGAAACCCAAGTTCATGAAGGACAAGAAGCAGATTCAAAAGGCATTCTGGGCAGATTCTGCTTCTGACTCCTCTGAGATTGAAGCTGAAGAGGAGACTACAAATTTATGTCGATTGGCTGATGATCATCTGATCAGTCTGATCAAGAAGAGGTATGTGAGCTAACCTACGATCAATTGCTAGAAGTTTCTGAGAAAATTCATTCATCTTATAGGAAACTTAAGAAATTGTATGCTAGCCTGAAATTGGATTTCTTAACTTTGCAAAAAGAGCATAATGTTGTGGTTAAAGATCATTCTACACTTGATAGCAATTACATATCTTTACTTGATGAATTTGATGAATTGAACAAAAAGCATTCTGATCTGATTACTGAGCATGATTTATTGAAAACCTCATATGTTAAATTAGAAACTGCATTTAGGGAATTAGAATGCATCTGATTTAGATAGTAGTGAGCACTTTTTAAAATTTGAAATTACAAGTTTGAAGAAAGAAAATGAATTTTTGAGTGTAAAAATTTATGCTTTTGAGAAAAATGAAACTCCACCTACTTTTACACAATTTTATGCACCTCCACCTTTTAAAAAATCTGTTTCAAAATCATCAAAGCATGTTCCACTCAAACATAGAAATAGGCACTATCACCTATGTAGATTAGTTAACCCTTTTCCTGGTGTTAGATGTTTTTCTTGTGGCATGTTAGGACACATCTCTCACACCTGTACTGTTTACCATAGTACACATTGGGTGTAGAGGCCTAAATTACCTGTTTCATAGCACAGCACACATGCATTGCATTATTCTTTTCATAAGAAGGAACCCAAACTTGTTTGGGTTCTTAAATCTGACATTTGATGATTTTGTAGGTGTGCTCTCACACAAGACCTCATGAGAGCATGTGGTACCTGGATAGCGGATATTCAAGGCACATGACTGGAGATGCAAATTAGTTTATTTCACTGGAGGCCAGGGATGGAGGCAAGGTTACACTTGGAGATAACATCACTAGGAGGGTGGTACGATCAGGTATAATTGGTGATTTAAAGAATTTCATTATTGATAATGTTTTGCTTGTATATGGATTGAAAAACAACTTGCTGAGCATCAGTCAACTCTGTGAAAAAGGATATAACATCAAATTCATGCCCACTTACTGTATTATAAGCTTAAATGAGAAAGTTGTTTTGTAGGGACAAAGAATCAACAATATTTACATGCTGGATGTAAGTTACTTTAAAGTTGATGTTTCAATTTACTTAAAAATTACTGCTGATGAGTCTTGGTTGTGGCAGAGGAGATTATGTCATACTACTATAAAAACTCTTAGGAGAGTCACCCAAAATGGCTTAGTTAGAGGTGTCCACAAGCTTAAGTTCACTATGGACCACCTGTGTGATGCCTGTCAATTGGGGAAGCAAGTCCAGTCCTCCTTTCACTCTGTTAAGGATATTAGCACCTCTAGACCTTTAGAAGTCCTTCACATGGATCTCTTTGGACCCATTAGCACTGCCAACTTAGGGGGGAAAGTCTATAGATTTGTGATTGTTGATGATTACTCGAGGTTCACTTGGATTAAATTTCTGTCACATAAATTTGAGTATTTTGATGAGTTTAAGTCTTTCTTCACTTGGATTCAGAAAAAGTTAGGTTGTGAGATCCTGACTATTCATAGTGATCATGGTGGAGAGTTTGAAAATGTGAGATTTGGAATATTCTATGAGGAGCAAGGGATTAGCCATAATTTTTCAGCTCCTAGGACCCCTCAACAGAATGGGGTAGCTGAAGGAAGAATAGAACCTTAGTGGAAGTCGCTAGAGCCATGCTTACTGAGTATTCACTTCCAAAATACTTTTGGGCTGAAGCGGTGAACACTGCCTATTATGTGCTGAATAGGGTGAATGTTAGATCCAATCTGAATAAGACAGCTTATGATATCATTAAGGGTAGAACTCCAAACCTATCCCACATCCATGTCTTTGGCTGTAAGGTTTTCATTCTGAACAACGGGAAGTCGTCCTTAGGAAAATTTAACCCCAAATATGATGAAGGAGTGTTCTTAGGCTATTATAGTGTGGGGAAATCCTTTAGGGTGTTTAATAAGAGGACTTTGGTGGTGGAAGAAATAACTCATGTGATGTTTGATGAATCTGATCCCAAGGAGACCAGAGTTGAGGAAGAAGAAAATGTAGGAGAGATTACCCAAGGAGTTAAAAATGCAAACCTGGAGGAAAGGGTAGAGCCTCAAAACATTTTGCCTAGAGATTGGAGATATTCTTCGAGTCATCCTAAAGAAATAATCTTAGGAGACCCTTCTAAAGGTGTTAGGACTAGGCATGGACTTAGGAAGGAAGTAAACCACTCTACCTTTATCTCAATGACTGAACCCACCAACATCAATCAAGCCCTTTCTGATGAATTTTGGATCTTAGCTATGCCAGAGGAACTAAATTAATTTGTAAGGAATGAATTTTGGGAGTTAGTAGAAAGACCTAGGAATCAAAGTATAGTGGGAACCAAGTAGGTCTTTAAAAAAAGATGAATGATTCTGGTGTGGTGGTTAGGAATAAGGCAAGATTGGTGGCTAAGGGGTACAGTCAGATTGAAGGGATTGATTATGAGGAGACTTTTTCCCCTATAGCAAGATTGGAAGCCATTAGAGTGCTACTAGCCTTTGCCTGTTATAAAGGATTTAAGTTATTTCAAATGAATATCAAGAGTGCCTTTTTAAATGGGGTAATAAAAGAGGATGTTTACGTAGAGCAACCCCTAGGTTTTGAGAGTTCCCAATATCCAAATCATGTTTACAAATTAAAAAAGGCCTTATATGGATTAAAATAGGCACCCAGAGCTTAGTATGAGAGGCTTAGCACATTCCTGTTAGAAAGAGAGATTGTTAAGGGGAGCGTGGATACCACCCTTTTTCTTAGGAGAGTAGGGGATGATTTCCTTATTGTCCAAATCTATATTGATGATATAATTTTTGAATCTTCTGATAAAAATTTATGTGATAATTTTTTTAAAATAATGAGTAAGGAGTTTGAGATGAGTATGATGGGAGAATTGTCCTACTTTTTGGGGTTTAGCATAAGGCAAATGGATGATGAAACCTTTCTCAATCAATCTAAATACACTAAGGATATTTTAAAGAAATATGAAATGGACCAAGCCAAGCCAATCAACACTCCCATGAGCTCCTCTATTCAGTTAGATAAGGATTCAAATGGAAAATTTGTCGATCAGAAGAAGTATTGAGGAATAATTGGATCACTACTTTACCTGACTGTTAGCCGACCTGATATTATGTTTAGTGTTTGTCTTTATGCTAGGTTTCAAGCTGATCCTAAAGAGTCCCACCTGACTGCTGTTAAGAGAATTCTTAGATATCTTTTAGGGACTCTAAACCTAGGAATCTGGTACCCTAGGCACAGCACTTCTTTTGAGATTATTGGATATTCTGATTCTGGCTTTGCAGGGTGTAGGGTGGATAGAAAGAGCACTTCTGGAACTTGTCAATTCATAGGACAGTCTTTAGTCTCCTGGTCTAGTAGAAAATAGAACTCAGTTGCACTTTCCACTACTGAAGTTGAGTACATTGCCTTAAGAAGTTGTGTGGCCCAAGTTTTTGGGTTGAAGCAATAAGTTTTCGATTTAGGATTACATGTTGGCATAATTTATGTTCTGTGTGATAATACTAGTGCCATCTGCATTTCTAAGAATCTCATCCAACATTCAAGAACCAAACACATTGACATAAGGCATCACTTCATTAGGGACCATGTTACAAAAGGGGACATTTAGCTACACCATATAGCAACTGAAAATCAACTGGCTTACATCTTCACTAAACCACTGGCCTTTGACTCATTTAGCATTTTGAGACCAGATTCAGTGTGATTGACATAAATGCATGATTCTGATGACTGATGATTTTTGAGTTTTTCTATTTTTATTTTGTTTCTGTTAGACTTTAAATTTGACTGTCTGTTTTCTGTTTTATTTTTATTCACTAATGATTTTCTTTTTATTGATTGGTATTTTTCTGATTTGAGCATTTATTTTGATGAGATTTCCTACGTATTTTTGATTCACTATTTTATTCCTTTTAAAATCAGAACACTGCTCACTACTGCTGATAAATTGAATTTCTGACTGAAAGTTTTGCCTTGTTTTTGGTTTGGAAGCTTGTAAGTAATGATTGATTCCACTGGATTGTTAAAGGGAAGAAACATTGATGATTGTTTCTCTTCCTCTAACTCCTTTAATGGTGTATTGTTTCTTTTGGATAAAAATCTTCTTCCAAATTAAAATTTTAGTTTTTGAAATAGAGATCTATTTTATCTTCCTACAGTAATCTACCTCATATGAATAGTGTTTCTCAAAGTTTTGAGTCATTATTATGTTTTTCTGAACTAGGTGATTGCAGTTATCAGATGATGTATGGTTTTTATTTTGTGAATTACTTTTCCTTATTGTAGAGAGTGATTTGTGTCATCTCTTATGTCTGGAAGGTAATTTCACATCTATGATTCTTTAATAATTTTGAAAGAGAGTAAGCTTACAAAAGATGCATAAAGAGCGCCAAAAATAAAAAGAGGCACAAAATCAGCTCAAAGTGAAAAGATGCGCAATGTCGCCAAAAATTGAAAGGATACACAAAATGTATCAAAAATCAAAAGATGCGTAAAGCGCCAACCAAATTGAAAAAAAAAGAGGGCACAAAATGAGCCCACAAAGAAATAGGCTTTCTTCCTTTTCAGATCTTTAAATGTCTTAGAAAAATCCATGCACCACTTAATATTTTCAAAAGCTTGAGGCGAAAAATCATGATTTCTGATTCCTTACTTTGTAATACTATTATATTAGATATTTTTCTGGAACGAGGCTTGAAAGGATCTCTTTTCAAATCTAATTTCTTTTCTTCTAAATTGGATTTTTTTTTTTAAAGGAATTTGAACCTATAAGGTGTCCGAGGTGGGAGTTACGAAAGTCGATTTTCCAAACTTTCTGGATTCCAACATTGTCGATCTTCTTCTTATTGGTTTTTGAATTAAAAATTAAGGAAAAATTTTGAATTACTGGAGCTGATCTATCCAAAAAAAATGTTGTTTTTAGTTCTGTGTTCTCATTTCTATTTTTTTTTACTCTTTTTTTCATTTCTTTTTATTTTGTGTGTTTTTGGGATCCCTGATCTTTCCTCTCCATCCTTCATCTTATTTATTTTTTTTACATCATCCTGGATGATCTCCTTATCGTCCTGGATGATCCTCTTTGTCCTGGATGATCCATACATCATTAAGGATGATCCATTCAAATCATCCCCACTTGATCCTATGGCTAAGATGCACCAATTATTGGTGATCGTCCTAGACGATCCATACATCATCCTGGACGATATGATCCAGTTTTCCTGATCTTGATCAAACGGCTAAGAATGCCCCAATTATTGGTCATCATCCTGGATGATACACCTTATCATCCTGGATGATCCATGTGGTAGTAGTTGGATGATTCAAATTTTGCATGTCCTATACATCTATTTCATATCGTCCCGAATGATCCACCTCATCATCCTGGATGATACTTTTCATCAAAGATTGTCCAGCTGGACTCCTCGAGATAATCACCTATCTCTAATTGTTCTGAATGATCTATGATCATCCTGGACGATCTGACTGCCTTTTTGACCAATCGCCCTGGCCGTCATAATTACTCATATCATCATGGATGATCCTGCGATCGTACGGGACGATCTGGCTGACTTCTACTTAAACAGCCATTTTCTTCATATTTCTTCACCCTTCTTCCTTCAATCCTTCCTCTCTTGTTATTCCAATGGTTGGTGGAAAGAGATCTAGGCATCAAGGTGCAAGCTCCTCCCGGGGAAATGTCGATCCCCACTTCCCTGATGCAGCCGATCGGGCTGCCTTCCAACATTACCGTGAAGTTAGAATCACTCACTCCAGGATCATCAACCCCCACACTCTTACCTACCCAGTTCTGGATCTATTTGCCCATACCTCCCTGACCTCCATTCTCACCTTGGCCTTCCCCTTTAGTTCTGAGCTCCTCAGGGTCTTTTTTGCAAATCTTCGCATCGCTGCTGACTACTCCACCTTTCACTCCTTCGTTAATCAGCGACCTGTAGAACTCACTGCCAAGGATTTTCACCATATCCTTTCACTCTCCATTACTGGTGATATGATCCACACCCTCATTTTTGATCTAGATTTTGATTTTAGTGTCGCCAATCGCTTCCTTAGAAATACCCAGGACAACTACCACAACAATGCCTACTCTTCCCTCCTTAAGGATACTCATATAATTCAACATGTCCTTCACTGCTCAATCATCCCAAAGGCTGGGGACTGCATCCACATCACCCCTTTACTCTCCCTAACCACCTACTACATCATGGCCCACCGAGATTTTAATGTTACTGATCTTCTCTTTCAATACAACAAACATCTTACTAGCATTAGGGATCCTGGCCACAGGAGATGCCCAAATCTAGCCCTAGGCCACCTCATTGCCTATGCCCTTGAGACAAAATATAATCTGTAATATCCAGTCCCTATCGATATCCCTCCTTCCTACTACACAAATAACTCCTTCCATGTCCTTCATAGCACTAGACTTCATCTGGAGCCCGCTACGGATGTTGAGGAGGAAGCGAAAGAAGATGTTCCTGTTCCTACTACACCTGATGCAACTGCCCCCTTTGTATTGCATCTCCCTTTGATCATCTGGTGCAGCAGTTCGACCAGTGGGAGGCCCATTTTGATTCTTATGTGGCTGCCCAGGAGCAGCAGCATACTGAGGATCTATAACGCTTCAATGACTATACTACTCAGCAGTAAAAACAGTATGACCAGGACATGGCCTGGTTTGGAGCACATTTTGCCGCCATTCACAGCTACTTTCAGCCACTACCTCCTCCTCCTTCTGATCAGGATTCACCTCCTTTTTAACTTTTTTTGTTGTGATGTTTTCTGTTTGTACTATTTTGTCTGTTCTTCCTCTTTTTTGTGATGTCAAAAGGGGGAGTTGGTGTTTTAAGTGACTAGTAGTTTCTTGTAATGTTCTAGTTGTTTCATGTACTATTCCTGTATTGAAATTATTTCCCTTATTACATTTTATATTTAGTGAAATTTGAAATAAAATTTTTCTTTTGAATATGTGGTGAGTACTCCTGTTTGTTTTATTTGAAACTACTGCATCAATGTTTGCCATCATCAAAAAGGGGGAGATTGTTGCAAATCTAGTTTTAAGGGTTATGATTTTGATGATAGCAAACATTTCTATTTCTGGATGCCTGTTTAATCTTTTAGGTACGCAAGATCAATTGTAAGTTCAAGCCAGTCCAAGATCGAGTCAGTCTATTTTGAAATTTAGGTCCAATGTACTGCTTTCATCTTTATTGAGTCAAATATTATGTAACTGATCCCCTCGCTAAGTAACCTTACACACACACACTCAGCGGGGGAGTTTTAGTGAGTTAGAGTTTCTGTCTCAAAATTTTATTCAGATTGTCCTGGACCATATTCATATCATCTTGGACGATCCAGTGAAAACAGAAACCCTAATTTGGATGATCATGTTAAGTCAGTTTGATTAAGCTGGTCATCTTGAATGATCCCAATATCTTACAGGACAATAGGCTTAAATAAGAAATTCTCATCCGCCAGATCAAGTTAGGCAAGTTTTTATTTTTAGAGATTTAGTCTGATCATCCTGGATGATCAATTACAATCATGCCTAAATTAGTCTGGTGATTAAGGAAAGTAATTAAGATCTGATTGATTCGATGATAACATCCTAGATGATCGCAGGGCAATTTTTTAGCCCTCATATTTAAGATCTTTTTCTTCTAACAAGAAAATTTTTTTGCCAATTTCCTTTCCAGAGAAATCCTTGAGAGAGAGAGAGAGCTTGGGAGAGAGAGAGAGGATCTTGTGAGGGGGAGTTTGTGAGGGATTCACAAAGGTTACTCCAAGCAAGGATCAGAGTCATCTTCTCCATTCATCGTCTCTTATCTTGTCAGTTTTTTCTGTGGGAGGATCATTCGCAAGAAGATCGAGGTTCTCTACCTGCTTTAGGAGGAAGCGAGAGGAGTTCAGGTTCTCTGCCTCACCGAGCTGGTGAAAAGGAGGTTTTGTACAGGCTTCTCCGCCTTACTGTGGGAGCAAAAGGAGAGTCACTTTTGTGTTAGTGCAATACCTGGAGGGGAGGCTCCGGGGAGTGGACGTAGGTCAAGTTGACTGAACCACTACAAAATCTGGTGTGCTCTTTCTGATTATTTTCTATACATTATTTTTCTGTTATTATCTGCTTATGTGAAATCTGAGATTGATCTTTTCATTACTGTGTTTACCTATTTTGGATGCAAATTATTAAAAGATCTTTCCTGTTGCTCACGAATTTTTAAAATAACCAATTCACCCCCCCCTCTTGGTTCGCCTCGGGACTAGTTCATCAGGGCTTAACATCCCTATCGAACTTTCACCTTAAACCTGAACCTTTAGCCTTAGATTCCAAACCCTAAACCTAAACCCTAAATACCAAGCACAAAACCATAAATTATAAAACCTAAACCCTAAATTATATCTCTTCATATTATTTTTAGTTTAATTTAGCCACTACTCTTATATATTTCTATGTTATTTGGTGTAATTATTTTTTGTCCTGTAGCCTTTTTAACTTTTAGGTGGATATGCTTCGAGCTAGGGTCAATATTTTTTGCAAAAAGATCGTCCTTAATGCTCTCTTCATTATCTTTCTTTTTTAGATGCTAGCCTATAGCATCTCTAGGCTATAGCATCTTACTCCTTAAATCTTTCTTTTTTGGATGCTAGCCTATAGCATCTTACTCCTGAAATCTTAAATCATAAATGCTAAGACTTAATCCTTAAAACATAAATCCTAAAACCTAAATCCTAAACCATAAAAATTCCAACCTAAACTCTAATTCTAAAACTCTAAGCCTAAGCCCAAAATCATATACTCTAGAAATCATAAACTTCAAATCATAAACCTTAAACCCAAAACACTAAAACCTTAAACTTTAAATCCTAAACCCTAATCTCAAAAATCTAAACCCTAAACACAAACCTTAAACCTTAAACCCAAAAACTGAAATCATAAACCCAAAACTGTAATCCCAATCCCTAAACACAATATCATAAAACTTAAGCCCTAAACCCTTAAACACAAACCTTATACCACAAATCCAAAAAATTTAAATCATAAACCTAAAACCATAAAAACAAACCCTAAACCTTAAATCACAAAACATAAACCCTGTGGAATCATAGAAACCTAAACCCTAAATTATCAATCTTAAACCCTATGAACTAAGACTATAACCCAAAACATACAAATATAAACCCTAACCTTTAGCTTTAAATCCCAAACCCTAAACCCTAAACAATAAAGCCTAAGCTCTATACCCTAAACTAAAAAACTAAACCATTAACCCTAACCTTTAACCACAAACCAAAATCCCCAAACGTAAACATAAACCCTAAGCCTTAAACTCTAAAACCTAATACCTATACCCTAAACCCTAAATAGTAAATCAAAAATCGTAAACCCTAAACCTTAATCCAAAAAACATAAACTTAAAAATAAAGCTTAAACATGCTAAATGTTTTACTAAAGATGATAATGACACTAGCTTTATTAAATTTCAAAATAGGAGAGATAGGAAAAATAAGAACTTTAGTTTACAATCTTTTAGGAACACCCAATCCCAAACTAGCCGTTATATCTATTTTTATGTTTAATTTAATTATTTAGAATGTTAGGGCATTGGTTACCCATCCTTTCGATTGAGGGTTAAGAATTTATGATGTATTTATGATATTTCTATTCTTGTTTTACTTGAACCTTTTATTAATGTCTCTAAATTATTTAGCACTGCTAAATTTTTAGGATTAAAGCATTCTGTGGTGAATTCTGCTAATAAAATTTGGGTTTTTTGGATGGATCATGTTCGGATTGATATTATTGGAGATTTTACTCAAGTCTTGCATTTTAATATTGAAGTTTTGAATTTGAATTGTTGTGCCACTTTCATCTATGTTGCCTCTTCTCGTATTACTAGAAAATGGCTTTGGGAGCAACTCACTAATTTTCATAGCATCTGTAATTTTTCTTGGCTTGTTGGTGGTGATTTTAACTTTATTTCTAACCCTCTGAACTTATTGGGGGATCTAATCCTATATATCATTCTATGGAGGATTTTTATAATATGATTATGGATTGTAATTTAATTGACATTGGCTTCTCTGGTAATAAATTCACTTGGAATTGTGGTCATTTATGGCAATGGCTAGATCATGTTTTATTTAATGATAGCTAGCTTAACTCTTTTAATTCTATTTCTATTGAGCGTCTTAGCAGAAAGCTTTCTAATCATTCTCCCTTGTTAATTAGTCTTAAGACTAGGTAGGTGAACTCTTTACCCCATTTTAGATTTTAAAATATGTGGTTACAGCATGATTTTTTTCTGGGTGTGGTTCAGGAAAATTGGTTTGCTCCTTTGCTCCCTAATAACTCTGTTCGTGGCATGAAGAGATTTTGGTTTAAATTGAAAAGACTAAGACAAATTCTCAATTGGTGGAATCACAATATTTTTAAAAATCTCTTTACTAATATCTTAAATACGGAAGATAGAGTTAACACTGTAGAACTTAACTATCAAATGTCTCCTACTGATGATAATTTTGTGTTACTTAGAGAGGCTAAGGAGTGCCTCTTTAAATTACAAGCTCAGGAGAAGGCATTTTGGAAACAAAAAGTGGTTGTGAAGCATCTTATTGAAGGTGGTAATAACACCAAGTATTTTCATGCTTTGGTTAAGAGGAACTGAGCCACGAATTCCATTAATAAGGTTAACCGTGAGGATGGTTCTGTTACTGAGGATGTTGAGGAGATTGCCTCATTGGCGGTTAAGCATTTTCAAAATAGGCTTAATAAGGATTTTTCCCCTGGGCATATTGAGAACCCCTCTATCATCCCAAATTTCATCTGTCAAGAGGATAATGAGTTACTTTCTATGCCCCCTTCTTTTGATGAGGTTAAAGAGATTATTCATGGCATGAATGGTGATTCTGTGGCTGGGACGGATGGGTTCAATACTAAATTCTTTCAGAAGGCCTGGCATATTATTAGTGATGATCTTTACTCTGTTGTTTTGGAATTTTTTGCTGGGCATAATATTCCTAAATTTTTTCTTCTACCTCTATTATTCTCATTCCCAAGAGTAATGATGTTAGTACTTGGAATGACTTTAGACCTATTATTCTTTGCACCCTTTTTAGTAAGTTACTTTCAAAATTATTGTGAGTCATTTAACTTATATTCATCCTAAAATTATCTTCCCTATCAAATGGGATTTGTTAAAGGTTGGGCTATCGCTGATAATATCCTTTTGGCTCAAGAATTTTGCCATGATCTGGATGTCGGGGTGAGAGGTAGCAATATTATCTTGAAACTTGATTTTTTTAAGGCCTATGATAATATTAATTGGAACTTTCTCTATAATATTTTGCACTTATTTGGTTTTAATTCAATTTTTATCAATCTTATCAGAAATTGTATTGAAGGTTCTTATTTTTTTATTATTATCAATGGCAAAAGCTCTGGTTTTTTTTAGATCTTCTCATGGTTTGAGATAGGGGGATCCTATGTCTCTGGCCCTTTTCATTATTGCGGCTGAGTATCTTTCTAGAGGTATTGCCAACCTCTTTCAGAACCACCCAAGCCTCTACTTTAGAACCTTAGGGGGTTTTCCTATTTCTCATTTATGCTTTCCTGATGATTTTATCATTTTTACGAATGCTCCTCTTAATAGGATGAATAGACTTTTGGACTTCTTCTACAATTTTGAAAATGTTAGTGGGTTTTCCTTGAACAAGTAGAAATGTTGTTTCATTGCTTCTAATAAGGTGCCTAATGCTTGTATTTTGGCTATCAAAACCCTCACTGGTTTTAGGCAAGGCCATTTACCTATTAAGTATCTTGGGATCCATCTTTTTAAAAGTACAAAGAAGTCTTTTCTTTTTGATGGTTTGATTATTTCGGTTTAGAATAATCTTTTATCCTAGGATTCTAGTTTTTTGAGTTTTGCTATTAGGCTTACTCTTATTAGAAGTGTGATTTGCTCTCTCCCTGCTTATTCTTTTCAAACTCTTTGCCTACTCAGATGGTGTGCAATAGGATTCATAAAATTATCAATAAGTTTTTTTGGAAAGGGGTTAATAGCAACTCTAAAATTATTTGGTCCTCTTGGGATAAGTGCTGTGTTGTGTTGAATGAGGGTGGCCTAGAGTGTAAGTATATGTATGATTTGGCCTATGCCTTTTCTTTCAAGTTATGGTATACCTTTCATGCTAAAGTAAGCCCTTGGGCTAAGTTTATGGTTTCCAAGTATTGTGTGGGGAAGCATCCTACTACTTGCTCTTTTAATAAAGGTGATTCTAAAGTCTGACAGAGACTTTGTAAGGTTAAATGAGTTGTGAAGCCTCACCTCTCCTGGGGGCTTGGTGGTGGGAACATCTTCTTTTAGCAAGATCATTGGTTGGGTAACCAATCCATTGATTCTATCACTAATACTTCTTCTACTGTTGCGATTAAGGTAAATTCTTTCATTACTGATAACTGTTAAGATTATGATAAACTTATTAATGTGATTCCTGATTCAATTATTCAACTCATTCTGAACCCTCCCTTGAACATGGATTCGGAGTATCTTTTATTATATAATTTGCCTAAAGATGGGGTTTTTAGATTAAAGGATGCTTAGCATGTGTTTAAAACCAAGAATGAGGTTACTAATATTTTTTCAATGATTTGGCATAAAAGTATTCCTTCTACTGTTGCTATCTTTATTTGGAGAATTTTATATAGATTTATTCCTACTGATGATAACTTGATTAAAAGAGGTTTTATCTTACCATCCAAATGTCTATACTGTTATCATGTTGAGAATATGCATCATGTTTTTTATTTCAGGTCCTTTAGCTGTTAAAACCTTATTTTGATGGTATTTTCAAATTAAATTGCTTTAATGCTAATTTGTCTATTAATGGTTTGCTTAATTCGTAGTTTGTCAAATCTAAAGGTAATATTAGAAATGTTATTCCTTCTCTTATTTTGTGGTACTTATGGATGAATAGAAATAACTCCCTGTTGCAAATCTGGTTTTGATGATGACAAACATGTTTCCAGTGTGTTTTGTTTGGCTAATCTGTTTCAGGCACAAAAGACCACGAGCCACTCAAGCCAACTCAAGATCGGGTCCAAGTGTGTCAAATGTATGATTTTTCCTTTTATTGAGTCAATTGTAATGTAACTGATTCCCTAGCTAAGTAACCTTGCACACACACACTCAGGGGGAGAGCTTGAGTGAATTAGAGTTTCTGTTCATTTTTTGTTCAGATCGTCCTGGACGATTTTCACATCGTCCTGGACGATCCAGCCAAAACAGAAACCCTAATTAGGGCGACTAAGTTAAGAGGGTCTGATTAAGCAGATCATCCTGGACGATCTCTGGATCGTACGGGACGATATGCCCAAATCAGAAATTCTCAACCACCAGATCAAGTTAGGCAAGTTCTTATTTTTAGATACTTGGTCTGATCGTCCCGGACGATACGTGTATCATCCCGGACGATACGTGTATCGTCCCGGACGATTCAGTACAATCATGCCTAATTTAATCTGGTAATTAAGGAAAGCAATTTATCTCTGGTTGATACGATCATATCGTCCTGGACGATCGTAGGATCGTCCCGGACGATCTTGATCGTTTAGTGCATTTAAGCTGTACGTCCAGAACTATGTACAGGACGATTTGGGGCCTTTTTGAACTAATCATCCAGGACGATGTCCCCATCGTACTGGACGATCAAGTCATTTTTTGGTCGTCCAGCACAGATTTCTCTGGACGACCCGAACTGTCTTCTGGACGATTTTTCTCAATTGGGACGATATGAACAATTTTTTCTACTGATCGTCCAGAAGAGCCAGATCGTCTAGGCTGAAACAGCTGAATTTGAACTGATCGTACAGGATGATCTATCGATCGTCCTGGACGATCTTGGCCGACCAGTTGAGATGTAGGGCAAATTTTAAGCCCTCCTATAAAAGAACTTTTTCTAAAAACTAGAAAAATCTTTTGCTGCCTTCCTTCCCTGAGAAACCCTAGAGAGAGAGAGAGTTGGGAGAGAGAGAGAAGATCTTGTGAGGGGGAGTTAGTGAGGGATTCAATAAGGTTGCTCCGAGCACGGATCAGAGTCGTCTTCTCCGCTCGTCATCTTTCGTCTAGTCGGTGTTCGTCATGGGAGGATGGTTCGCAAGAAGATCCGGGGTTCTCTGCCCGCTTCAGGTGGAAGCAAAAGGTGTTCGAAGGTTCTCTGCCTGCTTCAGGAGAAAGCGAAAGGAGGTCGGGTTCTCTGCCTCACCGTGTGGTGAAAAGGAGGTGTTTGTACAGGCTTCTCCGTCTTGCTGTGGGAGCAAAAGGAGAGACACTTTTTGTTTAGTGCAATACCCGGAGGGGAGGCTCCGGGGAGTGGACGTAGGTCAAGTTGACCAAACCACTATAAAATCTGGTTTTCTTTTCTAATTCAGTTTTGCACTTTACTTTTCTGATATTAACTGCTTGGGTGAATATCTGTGGTTGATCTTTTCGTTCTTGTTTATGTGTTTTCGCTACTAAGTATCCAAAAAATTTTCATTGTTATCATGAAATTTTTAAATAACCAATTCATCCCCCCTCTTAGTTAGCCTCGGGACTAGTTCACTAGGGCTTCACATCCCTATCGATCTTTCAAGTGGTATCAGAGCGGGATTCAAAATTTAGGTTTAAAAACTTTTGAATTTGATCCATGGCTAACTGTAACAATCGTAATACTGCTGAAGGATATTATATTACAAGACCACCGTTGTTTGATAATATTCCTTTTGATTTTTGGAAAACACGCATGTCTACTTTTCTGCAATCTATTGATTATCGGATGTGGATGTTAGTTAAGGACGGATACGAACCACCGTTTAGACTGATTAACAATGTGAAAACTGAATTGCCTTTTGCTGATTGGACGTTTGATGATTGTGATTTAGCACAGTTAAATGCAAAATGCTTGAACTGCTTCTTTTGTGCTTTAAAGTTTGAAGACTATATGCGTGTTTCTACTTGTACAACGGGAAAGAAAATCTGGGAAAGATTATGTATAACATATGAAGGTACAACTAAAGTCAAACAGTCTAGGTTAAACATCTTGTTACATGATTACGAACATTTTCGCATGAAACCTAGTAAGACTATTTCAGAAATGTACACAAGGTTCACTCAGATTGTTACCTCTTTGCATGCTCTAGGTAGAGAACTTACTAACTACGAAAGAGTGAATAAAATTCTTAGATGTTTGCCTGCTTCTTATGATGCTAAGATTACTGCTATTATTGAATCTAAAGATTTAAATACTTACTCTATTGACAGCTTACTTGGATCACTCATTGCTTACGAGCAAGGGGTGAACCAAAGGCAACTTGATGCAGGTGAACGCAAGAAAGAGAAGACAGTGGCACTAAAGGCCAAAGATTCAGATGCTAGCACTTCCGGGTCTGATAGCGATGATGTTGCCTTAATCACAAGGCAATTCAAAAGCTTTCTAAGGAAGAAACATAAGAACTATCAGAAGTGGAACAAGGGTAAGTCCAATAAAAATTTTAAGTGTTCATCTGAATCTGTTTGTTTTGAATGCAGGAAGCCTGGATACATTAAGGCTGATTGTCCTACACTTAAAGCTCACCCAAGCAAGGAGAAGGGTGAGGAGAAACCAAAGTTCATAAAGGACAAGAAGCGGATTCAGAAGGCATTCTGGGTAGACTCTGCATCCGACTATTCTGAGACTGAAGCTGAAGAGTAGGAAACAAACTTATGTCTGATAGCTGATGATCACCCTGGTCAGTCGGACCAGGAAGAGGTATGTGAGCTGACTTACGATCAATTATTTGAAGTTTCTGAAAGAATTCATACATCGTATAGGAAGCTTAAGAAAACTCATGCTAGTTTGAAATTAGATTACTTAACTTTGCAAAAAGAGCATGATTCTATAGTTAAAGATCATTCCACACTTGATTCCAATCACATGTCTTTGCTTGATGAATTCGATGAGTTGAATAAAAAATATTCTGATTTAGTTTCTGAGCATGATTCATTGAAAACTATACATGTGGACTTAGAAAGAGCTTTTAAAGAGTTAGATACAACGGCATGTGAAGTAGAAAGTAGCAATGGAACCTTAAAATTTGAAATTGCAAGTTTAAAGAAAGAAAATGAGTTTTTGAAAGTGAAAAATAGTACTTATAAAAAGAACAAAACACCGCCTACTTTTGAACAGTTTTATGCACCGCCACCTTTTGAAAGATCTGTTGCAAGTTCTTCAAAGCATGTTTCATATACATCTAGGAAGAGGCATTATCATCCACGTAGATTAGTTAACCCTTTTCCTGGTGTTAGATGTTTTTCATGTGGCATGTTAGGACATATTTCCCACACCTGCACTGTTCACCGTAGTACACATTAGGTGTGGAAACCCAAACTGCCTGTTTCACAGCACAGCACGCATGCATTGCATTCTTCTTTTCATAAGAAGGAACCCAAACCTGTTTGGGTTCCTAAGACTGACGTTTGATACTTTTGTAGGTGTGCTCTCACACAAGACCTCGTGAGAGCATGTGGTACCTGGACAGCAGATGTTCGAGACATATGACTGGAGATGCAAATCAGTTCATTTCACTGGAGGCCAGAGCTGGAGGCAAGGTTACACTTGGAGATAACACCACCAGGAAGGTAGTAGGCTCAGGTATAATTGGTGATTCAAAGAATTTTATGATTGATAATGTTTTGCTTGTAGATGGACTGAAACACAACTTGCTGAGTATCAGTCAACTCTATGACAAGGGATACAGCATCAAATTCCTGCCCACTGGCTGCATTTTAAGCTTAAATGATGAAGTTGTTTTGCAGGGGCAAAGGATCAACAACGTCTACAAGCTGGATGTAAGTAGCATTAAATCTGATAATTCAATTTGCTTAAAAACTGCTGCTGATGAGTCTTGGCTATGGCATAGGAGATTGTGTCATGCCAGTATGAAAATCCTTTGGAGAGTCACCCAAAAGGACTTAGTTAGAGGTGTGCCCAAGCTTAAGTTCACTAAGGATCACCTGTGTGATGCCTATCAGTTGGGGAAGCAAGTCCAGTCCTCTTTTCACTCTGTTAAGGATATTAGCACCTCTAGACCTTTAGAAGTTCTTCACATGGACCTCTTTGGACCCACACTGCCAGCTTAGGGGGGAGAGTCTATGGTTTTGTGATTGTAGATGATTATTCGAGGTTCACTTGGGTTAAGTTTTTGTCACATAAATCTGAGTCATTTGATGAGTTTAGATCCTTCTCTACTTGGATTCAGAAGAAGTTAGGATGTGAGATTATTACCATCCATAGTGATCACGGAGGGGAGTTTGAAAATGAAAGATTTGGAAGTTTTTGTGAGAATCATGGGATTAGTCACAATTTTTCAGCTCCTAGGACCCCTCAGCAGAACGGGGTAGCTGAAAGGAAGAACAGGACCTTAGTGGAAGCCACTAGAGCCATGCTTGCCGAGTATTCACTTCAAAAATACTTTTGGGCTGAAGCGGTGAACACTGCCTGTTATGTGCTGAATAGGGTGAATGTGAGAGTCAAACTGAACAAGACACCTTATGAGATCATTAAGGGTAGAACACCAAATCTGTCCCACCTCCATGTCTTTGGCTGTAAGGTTTTCATTCTAAACAACGGGAAGTCACCCTTAGGAAAATTTGACCCCAAATCTGATGAAGGAGTGTTCTTAGGATATTCAAGTGTGGGGAAGTCCTTTAGGGTGTTCAATAGGAGGACTTTGGTGGTGGAAGAAACAACCCATGTAGTGTTTGATGAATCTGATCCTAAGGAGTCTAGATCTGAAGTTGAAGATGAAGAGATTATTGAGGTTACCCAAGGAGTTGGAAATACAAATTTGGAGGAAAGGGTAGAACCTCAAACCGGGTTGCCTAGAGATTGGAGATATTCTTCGAGTCATCCTAAAGAACTGATCTTAGGAGACCCTTCTGAAGGTGTTAGTACTAGGCTTGGACTTAGGAAGGAAGTAAACCATTCTGCCTTTATCTCAATGAATGAACCCACCAACATCAATCAAGCCTTATCGAATGAATTTTGGATTTTAGCTATGCAGGAAGAATTGAATCAATTTGTAAGGAATGATATTTGGGAGTTAGTAGAAAGACCTTAAAATCAAAGTATTGTGGGAACCAAGTGGGTCTTTAAGAATAAGATGAATGATTCTGGTGTGGTGGTGAGAAATAAGGCAAGATTGGTGGCTAAGGAGTATAATCAGATAGAAGGGATTGATTTTGAGGAGACTTTTGCCCCTGTAGCTAGATTGGAAGCCATTAGAGTGCTGCTAGCCTTTGCCTGTTATAAGGGATTTAAGCTGTTTCAAATGGATGTCAAGAGTGCCTTTTTAAATGGGGTAATTAAAGAAGATGTTTTTGTAAAAAAAACCCCCAGGTTTTGAGAGTTCCCAATATCTAATTCATGTCTATAAATTAAAAAAGGCCTTATATGGATTGAAATAGGCACCCAGAGCTTGGTATGAGAGGCTTAGCACATTCCTGTTAGAAAGGGAGTTTGTTAAGGGGAGCGTAGACACCACCCTTTTTCTGAGGAGATTAGGAGATGACTTACTCATTATCCAGATCTATGTTGATGATATAATTTTTGGATCTTCTGATAAATATTTATGTGAAGAGTTTTCTAAACCAATGAGTAAGGAGTTTGAGATGAGTATGATGGGAGAATTGTCCTACTTTTTGGGGTTTAGCATAAGGCAAACGGATGATGGAACCTTTCTCAATCAATCAAAATACACTAAGGACATTTTGAAGAAATATGAAATGGACAAAGCCAAGCCAATCAATACTCCCATGCCCTCATCAGTTCAGTTAGATAAAGATTCAAATGGAAAATCTGTTGATCAGAAGAAGTATAGAGGGATAATAGGTTCACTGCTTTACCTGACTGCTAGCCGACCTGATATCATTTTAGTGTCTGTCTTTGTGCTAGGTTTTAGGCTGATCCTAAAGAGTCCCACCTGACTGCTGTTAAGAGAATTCTTAGATATCTTTTAGGAACCCCAAACCTAGGAATTTGGTACCCAAGGCACAGCACCTCTTTTGAGATCATTGGATATTCTGATTCTGATTTTGCGGGGTGTAGGGTGGATAGGAAGAGTACTTCTGGGACTTGTCAATTCATAGGAGAGTCGTTAGTCTCCTGGTCCAGAAGAAAACAGAACTCAGTTGCACTTTCCACTGCTGAAGCTGAGTACATTGCCTTAGGGAGTTGTGTGGCCCAAGTTCTTTGTTTGAAGCAACAAGTCTTGGATTTAGGAGTACCTGTTGGCACAATTTCTATTCTGTGTGATAATACTAGTGCCATCTATATCTCTAAGAATCCAATCCAATATTCTAGGACCAAACACATTAATATTAGGCATCACTTCATTAGGGACCATGTTGCAAAAGGGGACATTGAGCTACATCACGTAGCAACTGAAAATCAGCTGGCTGACATATTCACTAAACCACTGGCCTTTGACTCATTCAGCATTTTGAGAACCAGATTAAGAGTGATTGATATAAATGCTTGATTCTGATGACTGCTGATTTATGATTGTTCTGATTAGTATTCCAATTTCTGTTAGTTAGTTTTGGTATTATGATTTTTTGATTTCTGTTAGTTAGTTTTGGTATTCTGATTTCTGATTTCTGTTAGTTAGTTTTGGTTTGATTATTTGCTTTCAGTTGATTTTATTTCTTCTGCTGATTTCTGTGTTAGCCTTACTATTAGTTTGATTTGAGTATTTACTTTGCTGTGATTTTCTACCTGTTTTATTTTTTACTGGTTCATATCTTGCACTTACTGTTTTATGCTTTTCAAGATCTGATCACCGCTCACTACCTCTGATGATCTGAATTTTTGACTGGGAGTTTTTATCTTGTTTTGGTTTGGAAGCTGGTAAGCAGTGATATACTTCGTTGAATCTGTTAAAGGGAAGAAACATTGATAATTGTTTCTCTTCCTCTAACTCCTTTACTGGTGTATAGTTTCTTTTGAATAAAAATCTTCTTCAAAATTAAAATGTTAGTTTTTGAAATAAAAATTAATTTATCTTCCTACAGTAATCTGCCTCATATCAATAGTGGTTTTCAAAGTCTTGAGTCATTAGTTTGATTTTCTAAACCAAGTGATTGCATTTATCATATGTTGTATGGCTTTTATTTTGTGAATCATTCTTCCTTACTGTGGAGAGTCATCTCCTATGTCTGAAAGATAATCTCACAGCTGAGACTCTTTAATGATTATGAAAAGGAGAAAGCTTATAAAAGATGCGCAGTGCGCCAGATAATTTAAAAAAGAGGCATAAAATGAGCCCAAAACTGAAAAGATGCGAAATTGCCAAATTGGATACACAAAGTGTATCAAAAATCAAAAGATGCGCAAAGCGCCAACCAATTTGAAAAAGAGGCACAAAATGAGCCCAAACCAAGCTTTCTTCCCTTTCAGATTGTTAAATGTCTTAGAGAAATCTGTGCGCCACTTAATATTTTCAAAAGCTTAAGTTTTGAAAATCCTGATTTCTAATTTTTTACTTTGTAACACTATTATATCAGATATTTTTCTGGAATGAGGCTTGAAAGGATCTCTTTTCAAATCTAATGTCTTTTCTTCTGAATCGGATTTTTGTTTTGAAAGAGGTTTGCATCGATAAGGTGCCCGGGGTCGGAGTTACGAAAGTTGATTATTTCCAACCATTTCTGGATTTCAGCGTTGTCAATCATCCTGTCATTGGTTTTTGAATCTAAAGTCAAGGAAAAAATTCTGATTTTCTCGAGCATCTTGATCCAAAAAAATAAAAAATGCTTTTATGTGTTTTCTGTGGTAAATTTTATTCGTTTTTTTTTGTGTGCTTTTATGTGATTTCATAATTATGTTTTTGGGATCCTGATCGATCATTTTCATCCTTCATCTTTTTTTATTTTCTTCATATCGTCCTGGACGATACCACTATCATCCTGCACGATTCGTTCAAAATCGTCCCACACTGCTCCTGCTGCTGAAAATTCCAATTATTGGTGATCGTCCTGGACGATCCTTACATCGTCCTGGATGATATGATCAATATCTTCCTGATCTGATCAAACGGCTGACATTGCACCAATTATTGCCCATCATCCTGGAAGATCCACCTCATCGTCCTGGATGATCCACGTGTCAGCTGCTGGACGATTAGAATTCGGCCTGTCCGACATATTTATTGCATATCGTCCCGGACGATCCACCTAATCGTCCTGGACGATACTTTTCATCAACGGTCGTCCAGCCTGACTCCTCGGGACGATCACCTGTGTCTAATCATCCTGGATGATATCTGATCGTCCTGGATGATCGGATCGCCTTTTTGACCAATCGTCCAGAACGTCATAAATGACCAAATCATCCCGGACAATCCCGCGATCGTACAGGACGATCAGTCCGTTTTCTATTAAAATAGTAGTTTTTCTTCATCTTTTTCACACCATTTTTCTTCCACTCTCCTTCTACTTTCTTACTCCTTGGGTTCCTAATGGCTGGTGGCAAAAGGTCTCGTCAAAAGGGTGCCAGTTCGTCCCGGGGACATGTCGATCCTCGCTTCCCGAATGCCGCCGATCAGGCGGCTTTCGAATGATATCGTAATGTGGGGATCACGCACTCTAAGATTGTCAATCCCCGCACTCTCACTTATCCCATTTTAGATTTGTTCGCACACACCTCCCTCACCTTCATTCTGACCTTAGCCTTTCCCTTCAATCTGGAACTCCTTCAAATCTTCTTTGCCAACTTACGCATTTCCGCGGACTATTCCACTCTTCGATCCTACGTAAATCAACACCCCGTGGAACTCACGACCCACGATTTTCATAATATTCTCAACTTGTCTGTCACTGGCAACAAAATTCACATACTTATCATCGATCCTGACTATGATTGGAGTGTCGCCAATCACTTCCTTCGCAATACCAACGCACCCTATCACGACAATGCTTGCACTTCCCTTCTCAAGGATGCCCGGACCATTCAGCACGTCCTTCATTCCTCCGTCATTCCAAAGGCGGGGGATCGAATTCACATTACCCCGCTCCTGTCCTTGACCACCTACTACATCATGGCCCGTCGAGAATTTAATGCCTCTGATCTGATCATCCGATACATAGAACACCTCACCACCATTAGAGATCAGGGCCACAGGCGTCGCCCAAATCTAGCTTTAGGTCATCTTATTCACTATGCCTTAGAGACAAAATATGACCTTCAGTATCCTGTCCCTCTGATGTCCCTCCTTCCTTCTTCACAAACAACTCATTCCACATCTTACACAGCACCTGACTACATCCGGAGCCCACCCCGGATGTTGAGGAAGAAGAGGAAGAGGCTGTTCCAGTTCCTGCTGCACCAGAGGCACCTGCACCCCTTCGCATTGCCTCTCCCTTTGACCACCTGGTGCAGCGCTTCGATCAGTGGGAGGCCAGATTTGACTCCTACGTGGTTGCCCAGGAGCAGCGGCACGCCGAGGACATCCAGCGCTTCACTGACTATGGTGCGGAGCAGCAACAACAGCATGACCAGGACATCGCCTGGATTGGAGCCCACTTTCAGGCCATTCACCATTACTTCAACCCTCCACCGCCACCTCCTCCTTCCGATCAGGATCAGCCATAGTTTTAGTTTTCTGTTGTGTAGTTGTTCTATTTATGTTTTATTTCCGTGTTATATTTTTCCTCCTCCTTTTTGTGATGTCAAAAGAGGGAGTCAGTTGTAGTCATGTCTGTTTCTATTTTATGAGTCATGTTTCCTGTATTGTTTTAGGTGTTAAATGAAAAATTGAAAAAATGTTTGTGTTTTGATCTCCTAGTTTACTTTTATTTTCAAACTACTTTACAAATATTTGCCATCATCAAAAAGGGGGAGATTGTTGTAAATCTAGTTTTGATGATGACAAACATGTTTCTAGTGTGTTTTGTTTGGCTAATCTGTTTCAGGCACAAAAGACCACGAGCCACTCAACCCAACTCAAGATCGGGTCCAAGTGTGTCAAATGTATGATTTTTCCTTTTATTGAGTCAATTGAAATGTAACTGATTCCCTAGCTAAGTAACCTTGCACACACACACTCAGGGGGAGAGCTTGAGTGAATTAGAGTTTCTGTACATTTTTTGTTCAGATTGTCCTGGACGATTTTCACATCATTCTGGATGATCCAGCCAAAACAGAAACCCTAATTAGGGTGACTAAGTTAAGAGGGTCTGATTAAGCAGATCGTCCTGGACGATCTCCGGATCGTACGGGATGATATGCCCAAATCAGAAATTCTCAGCTGCCAGATCAAGTTAGGCAAGTTCTTATTTTTAGATACTTGGTCTGATCGTCCCGGATGATACGTGTATCGTTCTGGACAATTCAGTACAATCATGCCTAATTTAATCTAGTAATTAAGGAAAGCAATTTATCTCTGGTTGATACGATCATATCGTCTTGGACGATCGCAGGATCGTCCCAGACGATCTTGATCGTTTAGTGCATTTAAGCTGTACGTCCAGAACTATGTATAGGATGATTTGGGGCCTTTTTGAACTAATTGTCCATGATGATGTCCCCATCGTACTGGACGATCAAGTCATTTTTTGGTCGTCCAGCACAGATTTCTCTAGACGACCCGAACTGTCTTCTGGACGATTTTCCTTGATTTGCACTAATCGTCCCGGACGATCGCAGGATCGTACGGGATGATATGAACAGTTTTGTCTACTGATCGTCCAGAAGAGCCAGATCGTCCAGGCTGAAACAGCTGAATTTGAACTGATCGTCCTGGACGATCTTGGCCGACCAGTTGAGATGTAGGGCAAATTTTAAGCCCTCCTATAAAAGAACTTTTTCTAAAAACTAGAAAAATCTTTTGCTGCCTTCCTTCCCTGAGAAACCCTAGAGAGAGAGAGTTGGGAGAGAGAGAGAAGATCTTGTGAGGGGGAGTTAGTTTGGGATTCACTAAGGTTGCTCCGAGCACAGATCAGAGTCGTCTTCTCCACTCGTCGTCTTTCGTCTAGTCGGTGTTCATCGTGGGAGGATCGTTCTCAAGAAGATCCGGGGTTCTCTGCCCGCTTCAGGTGGAAGCAAAAGGACTTCGAAGGTTCTCTGCCTGCGTCAGGAGGAAGCGAAAGGAGGTCGGGTTCTCTGCCTCACCGTGTGGTGAAAAGGAGGTGTTTGTACAGGCTTCTCCGCCTTGCTGTGGGAGCAAAAGGAGAGACACTTTTTGTTTAGTACAATACCCGGAGATGAGGCTCCGGGGAGTGGACGTAGGTCAAGTTGACCGAACCACTATAAAATCTGGTTTTCTTTTCTGATTCAGTTTTGCACTTTACTTTTCTGATATTAACTGCTTGGGTGAATATCTGTGGTTGATCTTTTCGTTCTTGTTTATGTGTTTCCGCTGCTACGTATCGAAAAGATTTTCATTGTTATCATGAAATTTTTAAATAACCAATTCACCCCCCCTCTTGGTTAGCCTCGGGACTAGTTCACTAGGGCTTCACATCCCTATCGATCTTTCACTCCCTTTTTAATGGCATTAGTATGAACTATCGTAGGATTATCAAAAATGTGAAGGACAAAGTTATGTGCCTTTTTTCTACTAATGTGCTTTCTATCAATAGCATTATGAACTATTTCTTTATTGCTGCTGATTTAAACCTCGGGTTGGATGAGGCTCACTTTATCTCTAAACCTTGGTATATTTACTAGGCTAAACCTTCTATGAACTGCTATAAATTAAATGTTAGTGGTTTTGCTAATGGTACCATTTTGGGGTGTGGTGGGATCATCAGATACAGTCAAGCGAGTATTATTATGGCATTTGTGGGTCCTTTATAGAATGGGAATGTGCATTTTGCTAGGGTTAATGCCATTCTTTATAGGTTGACAATTTGTATCTCTCTTGATATTTCTAACATTGGAATTGAGGTTGATTCTACTTATAGTATTTAATGCATTAATAATGTTTAGGATTTGGTCTGTAATCCTATGGTTTTTTATTTGGTAAGGGAGGTTAAAAAGTTAATGATCTTTGTTAATGATTCCTTCCCTCAGGTTTATAGGGAGGGTAATGCCTGTACTAACTGGCTTGCCAATTTTGGGAGTGAGTTAGTTTGTTTCACTGATTTTACAGCTGCTAATTTACCTAGCCCTCTAAAGGGACTCTTAAGATTGGATAAAATTGGTATGCCTTATGACAGGTGTTAATTTGCTTGGTTTTATGAAGTTTAATGTGGAGTTTTTATTGTGTTTCTTGGTTGCTTCCTGTCTAGTGTTTCTGGGTGGTTCTGGAGCTTTGGGGCTGGTTTCCCTCTGGAGCCACTCTTTGATGGCTTTTATTGAGGCCTGTGTCTTTACTGTGTTATTTATTCTCTTCTAGTGGTTGGTTTTTATGGTATTATCCTGGTGCGATATCTAGGCTTCTCTGGGATTCTTTGCTTCTGTCAGTTTTTCTTTGTGCTATTTGGTGGACTTTTTTAGGCCTTCTTTGGAGAGCTTTTCATGGTCTCTGGTGGGGGCTGTTGGGAGCTGCTTTGGTTCTATTTTGGTTATGTGGTTCTCTTTTTCTTTCTGGATGGCTACCTAGATTGGTGATGGTATGTGATGGATTTGCCTCTATACCTTATAGGGGTTGTTATTACTCAGGTATATATTTTGGTTGTTGGTTACTATCTATCGGATTATGTTAATGGATGTGATTGATTTCTTCTGCTATTTTGTTTTGGTTTTTTTTTATTGTTATTGGCATTCTTATGTGGTCTTGCATTTTCTTACTGAGAATTTTTGGTTTTTGGGCTTGAGTTGTGATTTCACCGGTTATGTTATTGAAGGTTCTCCTAGTTGTTACTCTCCTACCTCCAGGTGTTGTTACGAATCCTAGTTTTGGTTGTATTTCTTGGTCGTGGATATCTATGGTAGTAATGGTGCGGACTGGGGCTATAATGTTTCTATTTTGGTTTTCCCCTGTTGTGGGGTTGCTGGGTGGATTTTGGTGGTCTGCCTAGGGCTTTTCCTGGCCTCTATGTTCCTTGTGTTTTGTTGTTTGTTTAAGGGTCATTTCTGGTTGACTATTGGTGTTGTCATGGGACACTTTTGTGGTTTATGCTGGTGGCTATGGTGGCCCTGGACTTTCCTTTGTGTTGTTCTATTTTTCTGCCCAGGTTTGTCTCTATTGGTGTGTGGGTGGCTGCTCTTTCTGTGTACTGGTCTTGCTACATTTTAGAGCTTAGTGTTAGGGTGTGGATTTTTGGGTTGGGTGGTAGGATGGAGTGGCATTTGGATTACCTAAGTGATGAATGTTGGTTTCATTTTATCCTGAGCTCGTTCAGCCTGTGCCCTTATTTGGGTTTAAGTGCTACTTTCGGTTGGAGTTTTATATTACCTTGCATGGCCTATCCAACTCCTTTTTGTTCTTTTTTTTTGTCTTTTATGCACTGCTGTCATTTCTTGGATCATGGCTATGGTGTCTTTCTACATGAATATGGGTAATATCCTTTATTGTTACCCTATTTTTAAGTTAATCAATTTCTATTTATATTTCTTTGTTTCCTTGTGCTTTAGTTTTTTGTTTTGCAGCCTTTTTGATTTTCAGGAGGATTTCTTTATGGCTGTGATCAAGATTTTTTGCAGAAAGATCGTGCTTTAGGTTACTATTCATATCTTTCTTTTTTGGATGCTTATCTATAGCCTCTTTAGAATGTTATAGCATCTTTAGAATGTTATCAGGGTTTCTTGAATTTTGGCTTAGTGGGGATTATTGGCTCGTAGGTTTTCTTTTGCTTTATTTTCTAGCTCTTTTGAATAATAGGGAGCTGAGGGTCCCCTTAAAGAGTTTGTAATTGTTTTTTTAATTAATGCGTAGGCCCCTCTGTAGGTTTTAACCAAAAATAATAATAAAGCTTAACATTAAACCCAAAAACTTAAATCATAAACCCAAATCATAATCCCAATCCATAAACCCAAAATCATAAAACCTAAACCTAAAACCCTAAACCCTAAACACAAACCTTTTACATAGATCCAAGAAAACCTAAATCATAAACCTGAAACAATAATAATAAACCCTAAACCCTAATCATAAATTCTAAACCCTAACCACTAATCAAAAAAATATAAACCCAAAATTACAAATCCTAAACCTTAATCACCAAAACTAGAACCCAAAATATAAAAATCTAAACCCTAAGCCATAAATCTTAAACCTTAACCTTTAGCATTAAATCACACAACCTAAGCACTAAACACTAAATCCTAAATCCTAAACCCTAAACTATAAAACCTAAACCCTAAACCCTAACCTTTAGCAATAAACCCTAAACCATAAATGTAAATCAAAACCCTAAACTCTAAATATAAAAAACTAAACCCTAAACCCTAATCCCTGTGCCCTAAACCTTAAAATCCAAACCCCAAACCCTAAACCTTAAACCAAAACCCTTAAGTCCAAACTCTAAACCACAAACTGAAATCCTAAATGCTAAACACTAAAGACAAAACCCGAAAACTTAAACTCTCAAACCTAAACCCTATCATTTAACCTTTAACTTAAACCTTAAACCCTAAACCCTAAATAGTAAACCTAAAACCCTAAATTTTAAACCATATAATTGAAATCCTAAATCATAGACCTTATACACTAATCCCAAAACCCTAAACCATAACTCCTAAGTCCTAATCCCTAAACCATAAAACCTATATCCTAAGCCCCCTAAAACTTCTAACCTAAACTCTAATCCCAAAACTCTAACCCTAAACACTAAAATATGTTGTCTAGAAATCATAAACTCTAAATCATAAAACCTAAATCCAAAAGACTAAAACCCTAAACTATAATTTATAAACCCTAATCCAAAAAACCTAAACCCTAAACACAAACCTAAAAATTTAAACTAGAAAACCTAAATCATAAACCCAAAACCTTAATCACAATCCCTAAACCCAAAATGGTAAAACCTAAACCCTAAACCCTAAACACAAACCCTATACCCAAAATCCTAAAATCCTAAATCATAAACTCAAAACCATAATAGCAAACCCAAAACCCTAAATCACAAAACCTAAACCTTAACCACTAATCACAAAAATCTAAACCCTAAATTTTTAACTCAAAAACTTGATCACCAAAACTAAAACCCTAAATATATCAATCTAAACCATAAGCCATAAACCTTAAACCCTAACCTTTAGCCTTAAATACCAAACACTAAACACTAAACACTAAAGCCTAAGCCCTAAACCCTAAACTTTAAAACCTAAACCATTATACCTAACCTTTTACCATAATTCCAAATCCCCAAACCTAAACAATAAACCCTAAATCCTTAACCATAAACCCTAATCCCTATACCATAAACTCTAAATAATAAATCTAAAATTGTAAACACTAAACCCTAATGCCAAAAATCTAAATCCTAAACACAAATCTTAAACTGAAAACCTAAAATCCTAAATCTTAAATCTTAAACCCTAAACCCTAGACATAAACCTTATACACTAAATCCCAAAAACATAAATCATAAACCTGAAATCATAATAACAAACCCTGAACCCTAAATAAAAAAAACTTAAACCCTAACCACTAATCACAAAAACCTAAAACTTAAATTCTAAATCCTAAATCCAAATCACCAAAACTAGTCCCAAAACATTAAAATCTAAACCCTAAGTAATAAACCTTAAACCCTAACCTTTAGTCTTAAATTCCAAACCCTAAATCCTAAACACTAACGCCTATGCCCAAAACCCTAAACTATAAAACATAAACCCATAACCCTAACCTTAACTATAAACCCAAATTCCCAAACCTAAACCATAAACCCTAAAACTATAACCATAAACCCTATTCCCTATACCATAAACCTTAAAAAATAAATCTTAAACCCTAAACTTTAAACAAAAAACCTAAACCAAACTTTAAACCATAAACTCTATCCCTAAACACTTAACCCAAAATTAAAAAAATCATAAATTAAAAACCCAAATCCATAAAACCTAAACCCTAAATATAAAAATCCAAACCCAAAACTTTAACCATAAACCCTAAACTGACAATCTAAAACCTAAACAATAAAGCCAAAACCCTAAAGCCTAAACTAGGAAACCTAAACCCTAAGCAATAACCTTTAACCTTTAACCTTAAATCCAAAACCCCAAATCCTAAACCCTAAATCCTAAAACCAAAACCCTAAACCCTAATTCTCAAACTATAAACCCTAAACTCTAAACCCTAAACTAATAAATAATAATAACTAAACCTAAACTAATAACTAAATAACCAAAAATAATAATAAATAAATAATAATAATAATAATAATAAATAATAAACTAATAAAGAATAATAATGATAAATAATAATAAAATTAAATAATAAACTAAACCAAAATTCATGCATGCGTGAGGTTCTTGGAGTGATCTTGGAGCGATTGTGAGGTGATTCCATTGTCTTCCTTAAAATTAATTGGAGAGATCAATTTTTGTTGATTTATGGTTTGATTATTCTTCTTTTGTTATGATTTTTTTTTAATCATTTTGTATTTATCGGTGCTATGCCATCAGACCCTTCTAGGGTTTCGATGGTTAATTTCTCTGATGATGATCCTTCTCGAATCTTGGTAAGTAGAGATCAAAAATTGAAAGAGGTTTATGGTAATGAGATTAAGTCTTATATTAGCTTGATGGAGGGGAAACTTTTGGAAGAATTGCCAAAATCTGCAAGTCCTAAACTGTCAATTGCATTACCTAAGATTCCTAAAAAAACCCATTTTCCCAAATCTTTTAAAGAAGATTTAGCTGGTTCAGATATCAATGGAAATCATGGTATTAGTATATCTTCTTCCTTTTTTAATGGAATGTCTGCTTTAATGGTTTCTGATGAGGATATTAGAAAACTAGCCGAACCTTACAAGTATGTGTTAGTTGGAAAATTTTCTTTTAGAAGACCTTATATGGAGGAAATTAGAAAATTCTTTCAAAGTTTGAACCCTATGGGTAATTTTACTGTTAGCCTTCTTGATGCTAGAAATGTTCTTATAAATCTTTTGAATGACTTCGATTATAGCAAGATTTTCTTTAGAAGATCATATTATGTGAGAAATTGCCAAATGAGACATTTAAATTGGTCTCCAAAATTTGATATTCATGTTGAATCGCCTATTTGTCCTGTTTGAATTTCTTTGCCTAATTTACGTATGCATTTTTTTAATGCTCAAGTGTTACAAGCAATTAGGTCCATTTTTCGGAGACCCTTATAGGTTGATCAAGAAACAACAAATAAATCAAGGCCTTCTGTGGCTAGAATTTTATTGATATCAGTAAAGATTTTCGGAAGAAATTTGGCTTGGGTCAGATTCTAATGGTTATATTCAAAAAAATGATTTTGATAAATTTCTTATTTTCTGCAATCATTACAAATTAAATGGTCATGATTTGAGTAATTATTTTATTTTGATACCTTCCTTGAAAGAAAAAAATCATAAACAAAATAATCCAATTAAATCTCCTAATATAGAGCATATTCTTGAAAATTCTTTAAATGATTATTTAGAGAATGTGGAGAAAGATTTACAAGAACTAAAAGATCTAAATGATGTTAGTGAAGCTAACAATAATTCAAATCTTTTAGATTCTTTTAAGAATGAAAAAAAAATGGATTTAGTTGTTTATGATAAAAATCTTGCTTTAGAGAATTGAGGTTTTTATGGTAATTCTTTGCATTCTAATGTTCATGAGGAATCTATGTCTATTACTTCATCTTCTTATACTCTACCTGTTGTGAAGGATTTGAATACATGTGGTAAAGAAATTGAAAATGGAAAAAATGTGTGTGCTTTTAATAAAGCTACAATTTTTATTACAGATGGGAATTCCTGTGAAAATGCTTGTGAGACTAAGGAAATGGAAGAGGGTAAATGTTAATTTGATGTGATTAATGATTATGATTTGGGGGTAGGTAAGTCAAAAGCATTTCATTCTATTTATAATTCTAGATATAAGAAAAAGAATTTTAAGGTTTTGGAAGAACCTATATCTTTAAATAAATCTTTTTCTTTTCATAATAAATGATTAATTTTTTAATTTGGAATGTTAGAGGGATTGGTTCACTCTCGATTAGAAATAGAGTTAGGAATTTATGTCGTATTCATTATATTGAATTTTTGTTTATTCTTGAACCGATGATTAATGTTGGTAAAATTATGCATGTTGCTAGCTTATTGGGTTTTAAGCATTTCTTTTCCAATAGTTCTAATAAAATATGGTTATTTTTGTCCAATAATGTTTCTTTATCTATTATTGAAGGCTTGTCTCAAGTAGTTAATGTTTTATTACTTATTTTAATCTTTTTGTTAAAGGTTCTTTAGTATATGTGGCCTGCAATAGATCTGATAGAAGAATTCTTTGGAACCAAATTTCTTCTTTTGCATCTTCTATCAATGAACCTTGATTTTTTGGAGGAGATTTTAACACTATTTTATTTGCAAATGAAATAAAAGGGGATTGTGCTCCTACATGCATTCTATGAAGATTTCTCTAATATGATTATTGATTTTAAGCTTTCTTACATTAGTTTTATGGATCGAATTTTACTTGGAACAATAATAGATTATGGTAAAGGTTGGATAGGATTTTGTTCAATCATTTATGAATTGCTCAACTTCCTATTACTTTTGTTTAACATCTTAGTAGAAGTTTATCTGATCATTTCCCTTTATTGATTTCTATTAAGAAGGGTAATATTTGTTATAATGGTATTCCTAGTTTTAGATTTCAAAATATGTGGATTCAACATACTGAATTTTTTAGTGTGATTGAATCTAATTGGAATGCTTGTATTGTTTCTAATAATTCAGTTAAAGGTATGATTAGATTTTGGTTAAAATTGAAGCGTTTGAAGCAATATCTAAATTGGTGGAATAAGCATCATTTCAAAAATATTTTTGCTAACATTAAAAAAATGGAGAAGAAGGTTTGCCATCTAGAAAATCTTGTGATTTCTTATTCTTCTTTTGTAAATGAGTTAAATGTTGCTAAGGACTAGCTTATTCAATATCAAGACATGGAAGAAACTTTTTGGAGGCAAAAATCATCCTCTAAGCATATTTCTGATGGTGATAGAAATACTAAATATTTCCATTCGTTGGATCTCCGATGCATTGCTTCTAGATTCTATGATTAGGCATTTTTTCTAATATCTTTTGTAATAATGTGAATGTTCATCACTTATTCAATTCTCAAGTCATTTATAACATTATTTCTGTTGAGGAGAATCTCACTTTAACTAATATCCCTTCTAAAAAAGATATTTTTTTTCTGCTTCCATGTCTATGAATTCTGAATCTACTGCTGGTCCCGAAGGCTATACTTCCCTTTTCTTTCAAAAATGATGGCATATTATTAAGCATGATCTAATAGAAGCGATTTTGGATTTTTTAATGGAAATCCTATTCCTAAATTCTTTACTTCCACTACTATTGTGTTAATCCCTAAAAGGGATAATCTGAAAGTTTGGAGTGATTTTAGACCAATTAGTTTATGCTCTTTTTTCAATAAACTGATTTCCAAAATTATAGCTATGAGACTGGGACCTTTGTTGCCTCGTATTTTTTCCCCTAACCAAACTAGTTTTGTGAGGGGTAAACTAATCTTGGATAATATCTTACTTGCTCAAGAAATTATGCATAATTTAGACATTAAGATAAGAGATGGTAACACGCTTTTTAAAATTGATATTCCAAAAGCTTATTATAATATATCGTGGGATTTTTTATATAACATGTTATCTCTTTTAGGTTTTTCTGAAAAATATATTCGTATTATTTAAAATTCAGTGGATAATGTTTGTTTTCTGTATTGGTAAATGGTTTTTCTTTTAGATTTTTGCATTCAAAACATGGGCTTAGGAAAGGAGATCCTTTATCTCCTTCTCTTTTCATTGTAGTAATGGAATATTTTACTAGATGCATTAATGATCTTTTTGAGAATAATCCTAATATGTAATTTATAACTAGGGGTGGATTTCAAATTTGTCATTTATGCTTTGCGGATGATTTTATCATTTTCTGTAATGGGAGTATTAACCATATCAAAAAATTAAATATTTTCTTGATAGATTTTATTTGGAAAGTGGTTTATCTATTAATGACTCCAATAGTTCTTTCTTTACTTCCAAATGATTTTTTTTATTACTAATATTAATAGAATTTCATATATTTGTAATTTTTCTCATCAAAATTTACATTTTAAATATTTAGACGCTCCTATATATAAAGGGTTGAAGAAATCTCATCTTTTTGATGAAATAATCCAAAAAATGTGCAAAAATATTTCTTCTTAGGAATTTCATTTTTTGTCTTATGGTGGTAGGCTAA
This sequence comes from Dendrobium chrysotoxum, assembly GCA_019925795.1. Taxonomy (NCBI): domain Eukaryota; kingdom Viridiplantae; phylum Streptophyta; class Magnoliopsida; order Asparagales; family Orchidaceae; genus Dendrobium; species Dendrobium chrysotoxum. The sequence goes on from CM034302.1 coordinate 42,329,781, forward strand.
CTATTCTTAAAAGTATTCTTAATTCTATGGCTTTCCATTTATTTCAAGTTATTAAACCTAATTTTGCCCCTATTTTAAGGATGGAAAGAATCTTAAAAAAATTTTCTGGGGTTCTAGATCAAATGGTAATAGAATGCATTGGGCTTCTTAGAATAAACTTTGTGGTCCTTATAATGAGCATGGTCTAGGTTGCAAAACTATTTTTGATTCTATAACTATTTCATCTCTTAAAATGTGGTGTAACTTTAGAAAAAAATCTAGTTTATGGGCCACCTTTATGAATTTTAAATACTACAAAGGTAAGCATACTTTATGTTGTGAGTACAAATAAGGTTATTCTTCTATTTGGAAGAGGATATGTTCTATAAAGCATAGAATGGAACCTCTTATTGCTTGGGGTTTAAACTTTGGTAATTATTTCTTTTGGCAAGATAATTGGCTAATAGAGGCTCTATTGACTTTCTTCTGTCCATAGTTTCTAATTCTTCCATTAAAGTTAAGAGTTTTTTTCATAACAATGCTTGGTATTTTAATGCTATTTTGGAATTGGTTCCTATAGAGAATGGTCTTAGAATTAAATAAATGTATGTGGATAGCGATAATAAAGACCAAATTGTTTTTAAATTGTCTTATAATGGGAATTTCATCTTTAAATATGCCTGGCATTTTATTAGAGATATGAAAGACAAATTCCTTTTTTATGAGAAAATTTGGAGTAATAATATTCCTACTTCCTATTCTATTCTTGTTGGAGAATATTAAAGAAATTTATTTCTATGGATTCTATTCTTTGGAGTAAGGTCTTTTACATTCCCTCTAAATATCATTGGTATTTTCATATAGAAAATATCAACCATGTGTTTGTTAATGGTCCTATTTCCGCAAGGGTATGGATTTGGTATGATAACTTTTTTAACACTAATTACTTTAGTGGTCATTTAACCTTTAATCAGTTTCTTACTATTCTTTTTCATAATACCACAAGAAGTCATATGAAAATTATTGTTGATGTTTCTCTTTTATGGTTCATTTGGATGGATAGGAATGATGCAAAAAATAGGAATATTCCAATGAATCACAAGAGGATTTTTGCTAGAACTAAGGAAAAATTAATAGTTTATATAAGGCTTATTTAATCAATAATAAGAAGTTTCATGGTTTTAAATGGGTTGCTAAGAAATTGAGTAATAATATATGTGATAATTTTTCTGATATTTGTTTTAATTATGTTATCTGGAAAAAGCCTAATGTGAATATTGTCAAAGTGAATACGGATGGTTCTGTTAGTCTAGATAAATTTGGTTGTGGTGGTATACTAAGCGATTATAAAGGAAATTTGGTTGTTGCTTTTGCTCCTCCACTTCAAAACTTTAATGTGATCCATGCTGAATTAATGGCTATTCATAAAGCTCTTCAAATTTGTTTATCAAAAGGTTTTTTGAGAATTTGGATTGAAGTTGATGCTATTTTAGTCATTAATTTTCTTTCTAGTTATAGTTTTGGTAAGTATGATAATTTTTATATTTTAAAAGATATTAAAAGAATGCTTTCTCATTTAGATTATAATATTTCCCATATTTGGAGAGTAGGTAATTTTTATGCTGATTTCTTGGCTAAAACTAGTTCTGAGTTGCCTCATTTTACTTTATTCAGCAATATGCATATTCCTTTTTTATTAAGAGGATTACTTAATTTGGATAAATCCAGATTGCCTTACATTCATTCATATTCTTAAATTGTTGGAGTCTTATGTTTTGTTGATTAGTTTTTCGATTGAGTTTATTATTCTTATTCTTTCCTTCTGTGGTTTTTTTTTTTTTGCAATTTCTTTATGGAGTTTTGTTGGTTTTGTTGTTAGTGGGTGAATAGTTATACTATTGGCTATGATGTAAATATTTAATCTTTTATAGAATGCTCATTTTGCCATTTATTTGTATGCTTGTTAATTTAGTTTGTGGGTTATTGTTGATCCGCTTTTGTTGCTGGGACTCGGATGGTTAGAGGTATGGGAGTTTGTAGATGGTTGTTAGTTTTGTTTTAGTTGGTTGGTATTCTGGTTGCTAGTGGGGTTTTGGATGTTTTGTGTGGATGGTTTGGATGGTGGTTGTTTGTAGGTGGTTGGATTGGAGGGGTTTATTTTGAGATTTGGCTATTTTGAGCCTTCCATAATAGGTTTTAGATACTACACTCTATTGAGCCTATTTACTCTTTTAATTATAATTATGTTGTTATGCTTTTCTTTTAGTTTTTGCAAGTTATTATATTTATATTATTTTTTTAGTGCATTGTAGCTATCGGTTTTTTATTTTTTATTTTTGCAGGTGATTTTTACAAGGAGAAGCTTATTGAATTTTGTTCAAATTGATTAAGGATTGGTGCTGATTATGGATCTTTGGTTAAATGGATTGTATTTGAGGTGATGTTGGACATTTTGGCTTTATGGACTCATATGGTTTGGTCTTTAGAAGCATGTGGGCCTTATTAAATGTCTTTGATGATCTGGATGGTATCTATGTATCTTAGGTTATTTGAGGTCTTGTAATTGAGTTGTAGAGCATTTGTATTGTTGGTTTGAGTTGTAATTGAGATGTCTGTTTATTTTTTTATTTTCCTTTGGGACCATCTCTTTTTAGGATTGATGTAGCTCTTAAGAGCATTAGGTTTTTGGTCCCTTCTTTTTGTATCTTTATTTTATTTAACACGTATCCCCATTTTTGTGGGTTTTTAGTTTAAGAAAAAAACTCTAAACCCTAAATCCAAAATCCTAAACCCTATATTTTAAGCCATAAACCCTTAACCATAAAAACAAAACCCTAAAACCTAAATCCTATACCCTAATCCCAAAACCCTAAATAGTTAACCCTAAAATCTAAACCCTAAATCCTTAAACTTCTAGCCTAAACTCTAACCCTAAACTCGAATCCCTAACCCTAAACTAAAAATTAAAAAAAAAAATTGTAGCTCTTTAGAGCATTTAGTCCCTTCTTAAGGACTTCTATAATCTCTTTCTGTTATTAACGTGTAAGCCCCTACAGTGGGTTTCTACTATAAAAAAACATAAAAATCAAAACCTAAGCACTAAACCTTAAACCTTAACCTTTAGCCTTAAATTCCAAATATTAAACCCTAAACACTAAGCATAAGCCCTAAACCCTAAATAGTAAAATCTAAACCCTTAATCCTAACCTTTGACTATAAACCCTAATCCCTAAACCTAAACAAAAACCCTAAACCAAAACCCTAAACTAGAACCCTAAACCAAAACCCTAAACCAAAACCCTAAACCAAAACCCTAAACCCTAACCCCAAAAATCTTAACCCTAAACACTAATCCTTATAGCCTAAACCCTAAATAGTAAATCTAAAATCCTGAACTATAAATAAAAAACATAAACCCAAAACTCTAAAACATAAACTCGAATCCCTAAACCCTAAACCCAAAATTTAAAAAAACATAAATTAAAAACCTAAAACCCTAATTCAGAAAACCTAAACCGTAAATATACAAATTCAAACCTAAAACCCAAAATTTAAAGCCAATCCCTAAACCTTAAACCCTGAATAGAAAATATAAACCTAAACACTAACGCTAAAACCGTAAACCCTAAACTAAAAAATCTAAACCCTTAGCTGTAACCTTTAACCTTTAACCTTTAACCCAAAACCCTAAATCCCAAAACCTAAACCCTAAACCCCAAAACCTAAACCCTAAACCCTAAATTCTAAAATTTAAACCTTAAATCCTAATCCTTAAACTATAAACCCTAAACACTAAACACTAAACCCCAAACACTAAACCCTAAATCCCATTTTTTATACCATAAAACCAAAATCCTAAACCATAAACCCGATACCCTAATACCAAAACCTAAAACTTTTAACCCTACAACCTAAACCCTAAACCAAATATGAGATCAATTGAGTGTAGAGAGAGAACATCCCGGATTATAGAGAGAGAGAGCAATTTTTCAAACTTTTGATTTCTCGCAAAATCTGGAATCCACCGATGGTGATGGAGGGTCATTGGCCATCATCGAGCTGCGGCTCCATCAACGATCTTCGGTCATCTATGAATGGAGTTAAGATTCTTCCTCTTGTTAATCAAGTTTCTTCTCTATCTGCTTTCAGATATTCTACTTTGGTGTTCAATCAGGATGTTAAATCTAGGTTCAAATTGGGTTTACCTCTTATTATCAATGAAGGTGGGTTACTGCTACCTAAGAAGAAATTTGAATGTGTTGGAAAGGATAAAAGTGTGTTGGTGGATAATTTGGATAATGTTACAAAATTTCCTGGACATCAGAAGGATTCCAAATTGGAGCTCAAATTGTTTAATGGGGTTTTCCCTTCTTCTAGTTTGAAGAACATTTCTGAAGCAATTTTTGATAGACTTGTGATAGATGATTCTATAATGGCTAAAACTCATCTGGAGTTATTCGAAAGGTAACTTATAGCACAGAGGAGGAAGATGGGAAGAAGAACTTTGCTGCTTGTGGATCTGATGGCATTCTCCATTCTGTAGCTAATCTAGAAAAGGTTCGTAGCTGTAATTCTACAGACTTGGGTGATTGCAATACAGCTGTTAATTTGACAGATGTTCCTGATCATCAAACGAGCAAGGTTTTTGTAAATTCTTGGAGTAAAAAATCAAACATCAAAGCACTAGACATCGACTTCGGTGATTGTTTCACTGAGAATGGGGTGGTGAAGCTAAATTTACAAAAGGAGATGGATAATATGAAGCGATTACAGAATTCTTTGGTAGTCAAGGTATTGGGAGAGAACGTTCCATATCATGTCATTGGTATGGAATTGAGAAGACAATGGTCACAATTTGGTAGGTTCCACTTGACACTGCTTGGAATGGGTTGGGTGCTATGTGCTTTTGAAGTATTAGACCCAATGGAATCGGTCCTTTCAAATGGACCATGGTATGTCAATGGACATATCATAGGAATGGATAAATGGTCACCCTCCTTTAGCCTACTTCCCTAAAGTGTTTATCGGCTCTTGTTTGGATCAGGATGCCTAATCTCCCGCTACATTGTTGGGATGAGATTAATGTTTGCAAAATCGCTTCCATGGTCGGTACTCTATATTTGATTGATGGAAACATGTTCCAATGGGGAAGGAGAGAGTTTGCAAGAATATGTGTCAGGATCAAACTTGACAGTAAATTGCCATTGGGTGTTTGGGTGGAGGGAAGCTTAGGAAAATTCTTCCAAAAAATTGAATATGAGAGGATTCTAAACTTTTGCTTTAATTGTGGCGAAATAGGACATCTGAAGGTAAATTTTAGGAGTGGTTGTTTAGATATTAATCAACCATCTAAATAAACCAAAATTCTAAATAAAAAAGTTTACACATATGCTAAGGATGTCTCGATTCTTGCTGAAGAGGTTGGAGATAAGACCAATGATGATAACAGAGCCGGATATGGACCTTGGGTTCATGTCAGTTTTAGGAAGAGGAAGTTCAAGAACTTCAAGAATACCTAGACTCAGCCTTTGGAGGAGGGAGCTAACAAGGTGGTGGGTCTGAAGGAGAATGAGGATGCTATGAAGAACAAAGATGATCTTAAAATGAATAAAGTTATTGGTAAATCAGTTGCTCGGGATGACGTGCTACATAATGAGGTAATATCTAATCCTCCATGTGTTGAAGTTAGTTCTCTGCATATTCCTTCTTTGGCTAAAACAGGGGATCTACTATCCAATTCTATATGTATTCCTAATGAGTTTAAAAAGTGTGATGTCTTAAATCAAATAATGGAGGAAGGGGAGATAAATAGCAGTGAAGAGAATGTGGTGGTGCCTCCTGATGCTTCTATTATCGTCATTAAGGACGGAGCTGTTCTTGGTTTTGTGGATAAAGATACTGATGTGTTGAATGTTTAGCTGGATAATAAAGAGGGTGGATCTTCAAATGTTAAGAAGAAAATTTCAAAGAAACTCAAAGGATTGGGACCCATCAAATTGGTTCCTAAAAGTAGGAGGTTGGATGCTTATATAAAGGAAAAAGTGGGGATTTCATCCCCTCTTGTTCAATGATGTCTTCAATAGGTTTTTGGAAAGTTAGAGGAGCTAGGAAGAAGAAAGCTTCTCTATACATCAAGGAGGTTGTAAAGGACCATGGTGTCTTTTTTCTTGGTTTGCTTGAAACTAAATTGACATCTTCTGATAGGAGAGATGTCAATTTGTTGATTGGTAATGAATGGGATTTCATTCATGTTCCTTCTGAAGGTCTGTCAGGAGGCATTTTGGTTTTATAGAAGCATAACATGGGTACTTTTAATATTTTGGAATCTTCTCCCCAATTTGTAATTGGAGAATTAGATGTTCTTAATAAAGGCAAGCAGAGGATTGCTACTATTTCTGGAAACAAGGATGTTTATATAAAGAGAGCTCTTTGCGAGAGACTAGAACATCATTCGACTAAAGATTTGCCTATGGTGGTGGGGGGAGACTTTAACTTCTTGCTCTCTAAGGAGGACAAAAAAGGAGGGACAAGATTTTCTTTTTCCCTAGGACCCAAAGAAATGAAGGATTTTCTATCTTGCAATGATTTTCATGAGATTAGATGCGTTGGGCCTAAGTTTACTTGGTGCAACAATAAATTTGGAGCTGAATGTATCCTTGAGAAGCTAGACAGATGTTTTTTAAATTCAGCTGCTATAAATTCTTCACATCGCATGGTGGTTAGTCACTTGACTAGAATTGCATCGGATCATTGCCCGATCATTTTAAACTTGTTGGAATTCAGCTCTTCGTATAAGAAAGATATCAAATTTGAAGACATGTGGACTTCAATCCCAGTTTCAATTGTGGTTGTTAGGAAGGCTTGGAGAAAGAATTCCTTTGGAAATTCTTCACAAATTCTAAATTATAAGATGAGGAGGGCTTTAAAGTCTTTGTTTTACTGGAGCAAAGCCAAGCTTAAAAACTTAAATCATTCAAAGGAAAGCCTTAAGAGAGAAATTTGGGATTTACAAGTCAAGGAAGCTAAACTTGGGCATCTCTTGGTTGAAGATAGCTGATCATTAAAAGCTAAAATAAAAGAGTTAAATTCTACATTGGCTAGGCTTTGCACTTGGTGGAGGCAGAGGGCTAAGGTCAAATGGTTAGTGGAAGGTGATTGTAATTCAAGTCTTTTTCAAGCCTTTGCTAGTGCAAGAAGGAACTCCAACTTCATTTACAAGATCAAAGACGAAAGTGGGCTGGTTGTTGAAGATCGACATCAAATTGAAGATGTATTGTTTCGGTTCTTTAAAGAAAAATGGAGAGATATGAGTTGCTCTATGGATGGATGGCCTAAGCCATGGAGATGTTTGAATGAAGAGGATGGTATTATGTTGAACAAAGATCTCTCCTTGGAGGAATTAGAATTAGTGATCAAGCAAGTTGGTGGGAACATAGCTCCTAAAATTGATGGTATCTCATACACATTTGTTAAATCTTATTAGGCAATTATTAAAGAAGATTTCTGGAATGTTGTTAATCATGTCTTTTATTCCGAAGAAATGTGTAAAGAATGGAAAGACACTATTATAGTGCTGATCCCAAAGGTAAATAATCCTTTGACTCCTTCAAATTTTAGGCCAATTAGTCTTTGCAACACAATTTATAAAGTAGTAGCAAAGGTTCTATTGAATAAAATGTTGCTTATTATCCCAAAGTTGATCTCTGAAGAACAAGTGGCATTTCTGAAAGGGAGGTCGATGTTGGATCATGTTCTTGTAGCCCAAGAAATCTTTAACAAGTTCAAGTATTCTAAATCTTCTAAAGGTTTAGTCTCCTTTAAAATAGATATGGAGCAAGCTTATGACTCAATGGGATGGCCCACTTTGGTGAAAGTTTTAGCCTATTTTGGTTTTCCTATCAAATTTTCTAAACTAATTATGGAATGTGTTCTTAATCCTACCTTCTCTTTGTTAATCAATGGCAATTTCACTAATTGGTTTGATGCTAGGAGTAGTTTTCGACAAGGTTGCCCTTTATCACCTTTCTTGTTTATTATTTGCTCCCAACTCTTATCAAATGCTTTTTTTGCAAAGAAAAGAGGTAATTGGAGTTCGTGTTAGTTAAAATGGGCCAAAGATTTCACATTTACTTTATGCTGATGACATAATTATCTTTTCTGAAGCAAGGTTGAATATGGTGAAGGAGATTAAAGGTATTTTAATGAATTTTTGTGGCTGGATAGGGCAAAAGATAAATTTTACCAAATCAAGAATTTTGTTTGGTAAATCTGTGAAAAGACAGAAAAGAAGAGCCATTACTCGAATTATGGATTTCAAATCAGTGAAGGAATTTTCTTATTTGGCAAGATAGCATTGAGAAGACTAGTAAAAGTAGATTTTCAATTCATTATTGACAAAGTTTTGAAAATGGTGAACATTTGGGGTGGAAAATTCATTTCTTTAGCCGGGAGGATCACACTTGTTAAGTTAGTTCTACTCTCTTATCTAACCTTTCATTCTACCCTTTCATTGATTCCGAAAGGGGTTTTGAATGAGATAGATAAGCTTTGCAGAAGCTTTATCTAGAACCAAAACAAAGGAGGTTTTGGGCTTCACCATGTCAACTGGGAAGTTATGTGTAGACCAAAACTTTGTGGAGGTCGAGGGCTACATCACTATTTAAAAAGAGTTAGACCGTTAAGAGCCAAACTTGCTTGGAGGTTCTATCAAGACAATAAATCATTGTTGCATAAGGTCCTTTTCCCGAAATATGGCTCAATTTGGGATGTTGGAGCTTCAAAGGAAGCATGTTCAGTGGCTTGGAAATTAATTCAAGATTGAGGAAGATTCCTTAAACAAATTGTTAGATGGAGTATTGCTAATGGTGAATCCATTGATGTTTGCTAAGATACTTGGATTATGGACAAAAATATTAACAAATGGCCAACTTTTGTGATAGGTTAGGATAACAGTGAAACAACAGTTGACATGTTCATTTCTAACGGTAGCTAGGATGTAAGGAAATTGAATAAGTTCTTTGGGAAGGACCTTGTGGATATTATTATGGAAATACTTATTTCACCTGATCTATCCGAAGACAAATTGGAGCTTATTCAATAGAATTCTGGTAAAACTATTTCTGCATTAGCAGCTGAAGCATTGGAACAAGATCACTCTATTTCTAGAGATTGGCATTGGCTTAAAAAGGCTAAACGTATTCCACGGGTGGAAACCTTTGGTGGAGAATGCTTAACAATGTAATTCCTACTTTCCATTACTTATCATATAAAAGATTGCAAGGAAATCATAGCTATCCAATGGGTTGTGATAATGTTGAAGACATTGAGCATGTTGTCATCAGATGTGAGAAGCTGAAGGATCATGTTCTGTATTTAAATAATTGGGGATTCAAAATTTCGGCTTTCGAATCCTTTGAGAACTGATGTAAGTGGTTGGTGAATCAGAATCATTATTTGGTTAATTTCTTTTGCAACATTATATTCTTATCTTCGAAAGCTAGGAATGAGTTGATTCATGGTGGAAAGGATTACATCCCATTAATGACTGCTACTAATGTCGTTAGTTATGTTATAGTTTCAAACTCCTTCAATTATTTTAAGTTGGGTATTTGGGATGCCAATCAACCTTTTAGGTTGTTGGATAATCATTGGCATCCTCCTCCACCTAATTGGATCAAAATTAATGTGGATGCTTCACTATTATAGTCCTACAAAGCTGGAATTGGTGGTGTGTTTCGAGGTTGCACGGGGAGATTTCTGTTGGCTTTTGGTCATGCTTGTGTTCATTGGGATATATCAAGATTAGAGCTTCAAGCTATTCAATCAATCAAGGAAGTCATTAAGGATTGGATGTTTTCTTACAAGGGTTTAATCATAGAAGGTGATAATAAAAACATTATAAAAACTCTTTAGAAGGCTGTTAGAAGAGGCGGACAAGGATTGGAGGATCTTTCCTTCATCAAAGATTTCAACTATGTTATCTTTAATTGTATAGATAGGAAATGTAATAAGTTAGCAAATCTTTGTGCAAACTATGCTATTTTTAGTTCTTTTATTTGGGAAGATATTATCATGAATAAGGTTCCTCCTTCTTTTATTAACTTGTTAAAGGAGGAATCAGATGTTTAGAGGTTGTAGTGTGTATTTCCTTCCTAGTTTTTAATGCAATTTGCTGCATTCTCTTCAAAAAAAAAAAAACCTAAACCCTAAACATTAAAGCCCTAAATCCATAAACTCTAACCCTAAACCAAAAACTCTATACTTTAAAAATCATAAACTATAAACCCTAAACCTTAAATACTAAAGCCCTAAACTCTTAATCCTAGATCCTAATCCTAAAAATCTAAACCCTAAACACAAACTATAAAACATAAACCCAAAACCCAAAATAATAAATCAAAAATCTTAATCCTAAAACCTTAACTCTAAATCGTAAAACCTAAACCCTAACCCCTAAACATAAACCCTATACCCTAAATCTAAAAACCTTATTCATAAACCAAAAACCTTTAGAATAACCCTTAAGCCTAAAGCCTAATCACCAATAACAGAACCCAAAACATAAAAATATAAATCCAATACCATAAACATTAAACCTGAACCATTAGCCTTAATCCTAAACCCTAAACTCAAAGAATAAAACCCTAAACCCTAACCTTTAACAATAAACCTTAAACCCTAAATCTAAACCTAAAACCAAGACTCTGAACCTAATAAACTAAACCTTAAACCCAAATCTCTGATCCCTAAACCCTAAATAGTAAATCAAAACCCTAAACCCTAAACCCAAAATGTTAAGCCCTAATCTATAACCTTAGTCCATAAATCCAAAACTGAAAACCTAAACCCCAAATACTAAAGCTAAAATCCTAAACCCTAAACTATAAAAAAAAGACCCTAAGCTATAACCTTTAAACTTAAACCCCAAAACTTAAAACCTAAACCCAAAACACAAACCTAATACACTAAATCCAAAAAACCAAAATTATAATCTCAAAACCATAACAACAAACCCTAAACCCTAAATTATAAAACCTAAACCCATAAAACTAATCAAAAAAACCTAAACCTAAAATTATAAAATGTAAACTCTAATTATCATAACTATAACCCAAAATATAAAACTCTAAACCCTAAGCCATAAATCTTAAGTCCTAACCGTTAACCTTAAATCCCAAACCTTAAACTCTAAACACTAAAGCCTAAGCCCTATACCTTAAACTGCAAATCCATAACCCTCAACCCTAACCAATAACCATAAACCTTAATCCCTAAAACCTTAACCCTAAACCCTAATCCATAAACCTTAAACCGTATATAATAAATCCAATATTTTAAACTATAAATAAAAATCTAAACCCTAAACAATAAACCATAAACTCTAAACCATAAACCCCAAACCCAACATTAAAAAACTATAAATTTAAAACCTTAAACCCTAATCTGTAAAACCTAAACACTAAATATAAACATTAAACCCTAAACACCAAACTTTAAATCCTAACCTTTAACCTTAAACTTTGAGCCCTAAATTAAAAACCTAAACCCTAAATTAAAGCATTAAACCCTAAGCTGAAAACCTAAACCCTAAGCTATAACATTTAACCTTTAACCCTAACCCCTAAACCCAAAACCCTAAACCCTAAACACTAAAACTTAAACCTTAAACCCTAATCATCAAATAATAAACCCCAAACACTAAACCCAAAACCCTAAACACTGAACTTTAAACCCTATATTTTAAATAATAAACCCTAAGTCATAAAATCAAAATCCTAAACCGTAAACCCTAATCTCTACTCCAAAAATCCTAAACCCTTAACCCTAAAACCTACACCCTAAACCATAAACCCAAAAACCTACCCTAAACCCTAAAACTTATAACCTAAACCTTAATACCAGTAATATAACCCTGTACTCTAAAATTTATGGAAAGAGTATAATAATTTAATTTGATGCTTTCACCTTGGAGATCTAATTAAATCATTTAGACATTGATAATACTGTGCTCTAGTGACTCATAGGTGATTTCTAGTGTTTGCGTTGGGAGCTCATTTTTCTCTGCATCACAACTAGTTTCTTTTATTTGTTATTTGGGTTTTGCTTTTCTGATTCTCGTCATTTGCTCTTTTGACTTTCCTGGTACTTCTCACTATTTTTTTGTTCGGTGATGACTCCATCATCATTGAACCCTTAGATTGCTTGTAAGTCGACGGTTTCAAAAAAGTCTTCTGGCTTATCTTGAACATCTAATAATGGTAACTCGAGATTGTTTAAGGAGGTTAATGTGAGTTGTTCCTTCATTTTAACTCCTAAGTTTGATGTTTTGCATACCTCTTTTAAATATATCTCTACTTTGATGTTTGACGAAAGAGTGATTGATCAGTTAGCTGCTCTCTTCAAATTCATTTTGGTTGGGATGTTTGTTCTGTGTTGACCAACCCTTAACATTATTCGTGCTTTCTTCACTAATCTTAAACTCTCTGGAACATTTTCGATTGGTTGATGGATCAACATCATATTGTAATTCAACTGAGTAATGATTTAGATTACTGTTGCAAATTTGCTCATAGAGTTTACTATATCAATTCTTGTCAAATACGATTATTGAAGTGGACACCTTTCTTTAACATAAAGGAAGAATCTCTGATAGCTCCAGTTTGGGTGTCATTTCGAAATCTGAGATGCATTGAAGGAAGGTAATGCTCTTGATGTTGAGAGTAGTGAAGTGGAACAATTGGTAGTGATTTATTCTGAGCATAATAATAATTTATATTCTTATCAATTACCTTGTTGTTCTAATAAAAATTTAGTGGACTTTGACTCTATTGCTACTAATCCAGAGGGTGTGAACCAAGTTAATATTAACATCTCTTTAAATGAACAGGTTGATGTGGAAGAGGGTGAACTTCATTATATGGAGGGGGGAGAGCTTCTATAGGATGACATGGAGGAAAGAGATCATGAGTTACTTAATAATGACAATGACAAGGGTAATGCTAGTAAGAATGCCTCAACTTTTACTAATAATGAGGATTGTGGTAATGATTATGGTAATGATTCTAGTAAGGAGTATGATGAGTATACTCATGTGAAAAATAAGAAAAACAAGAAACAAAAAGATGTGAATTTGCATTCACCTAGATCTACCAAATCTCAAACTTTTAACAAATATCTTTTTATGATTAAGTCCATAATTTGGAATGTTTGGTGCATTGGTTGTTCTTCTGCTAGAACTACGGTTAAGAATTTATGACATATTCATAATGTGGTGCTTTTAGTTTTAATTCAGCCTCTAATTTATGTTGCTAAGTTAGATGATATCTCTCATTATTTAGGTCTTAACAATAGTTTAGCAAATATTTCTAACAAAATTTGGTTTTTTTGGAAATATCTTGTTGTTATTGACATTATTGCTAATTTTTTCCAAGTTTTGCATTGCAATATTCAATTTATGCAATTTAATTACTACATTTCTTTTGTTTATGCTTCTTAAGAATTGTGGAATCAACTTACTACTTTTCACGAAATAGTTAACATGCCCTAGTTTGTGGGGGTGATTTTAATACAATCACTAACCCTTCTAAAAGAATTGGTGGTTCTAATCCCATTTATCAGTCTATGGAGGATTTCAATAATATATTTTTGGACTATAATCTTATTGATATTGGCTTTTCTAGTAATGTTTTTACTTGGAATCATGGTAATATGTGGCAACATTTAGATCATGTGCTTTTTAATGATCTGTGGATTAATTCTAACCATAATACCTTTGTGGAACATCTTAGTAAAACTTTCTCTGACCATTCTCCTCTACTTATTGGTATTACTTTGATGTATAATGGTAATTCTTTCATTTTAGATTTCAAAATATGTGGCTTTAGATGACTATTTTTTAACTATGGTCCAGGATAATTGGCAGGCCCCTTTGCATCCTGATAATTCGATTAGGGGTATGAATAGACTTTGGTTTAAACTTAAAAGCCTCAAGTATAAAATCAATTGGTGGAACAGAAATGACTTTAAAATTTTATTTTCCAATATCTTAGATGTGGAAGACAAAGTTATTTCTATGGAACTTAAGTGCCAACTTGACCCTTGTGTTGATAATTTGAGGAGTCTTCAAGAGGTGAAGAACACTCTTTTTAAGCTTCAAGATAAAGAGGAAGTTTATTGAAAACAAAAAGAAGCTTCTAAGCATATCATTGAGGGTGACAAAAATACAAAGCTTTTTCATGCTTTGGTTAAAAGACTAGAGCCAAAAACTTCATCCACAAAATCTATCTTTCCGATGGTAGCTATACTGAGGATGAAGATGAAATTACCAAGTCTGTTATGGACCATTTCAACAAAAATTTTAATAAAAGATTTGAGCCTATCCCTATGGAGTACTCTGATCTCATCCCTTCTATCATTAATGAGGTTGATAACAATGCTTTAACCACCCCTCCTTCCCTGGAGGAAGTTAAGCAGATAATTTTTTCTATAAATACTGATTCTGTTGCTGGACCTGAGGGTTATACAACCATTTTTTTTCAAAAAGCATGGAACATCATTAGTGCAGATTTATATGCTGCTGTTTTGGATTTTTTTTACTGTAACATTATTCCTAAATTTTTTTCTAGTACCTAGATTGTGCTGATTCCTAAAAAGGTTGATGTTAATATTTGGGATGATTTTTATCCTATTAGTCTTTGCTCCTTTTTTAGTAAACTTATATCCAAAATTTTGATGAATCAACTTACTCCCTTGCTTGATAAAATTATTTCTCCTAATCAAACTGGCTTTATTAAAGATAGAGCTATTAATAAGAATATCTTACTTACTCAAGAGCTCACACATGATCTGGATCTTAAAGTGAGAGGTGGGAATATTATTTTTAAACTTGATATTGCTAAAGCCTATAATAACATCAATCGATCTTTTCTTTATTCCGTTCTTCAATTATTGGTTTTAGTTCTGATTTTATTAAGTTGATAAAGAATTGTATTGAAGGTTCTTTCTTCTCTGTTATTGTCAAAGGTAAACGTAATGATTTCTTTAAGTCTTCCCATGGCTTGAGACAAGGTGACCCTATTTCCCCAGCTCTTTTTATAATTGCTGTTGATTACCTTTCTAGGGGTCTTTCTCATTTGTATGAAAGATTAATGTTCTTACCAGATTTTTGCATGAATTTGAGATTATAAGTGGTCTTACTCTGAATAAAAATAATTATTGCTTTATTACTACTAAAAACATGCTTGCTGAAAGTTTGATAGGGATGTTAAGCCCTAGTGAACTAGTCTCGAGGGTAACCAAGAGGGGTGAATTGGTTATTTAAAAATTTGATAGTGACAGTGAAAATTTTTTCTACGATATGCAGCGGAAACAAGTAAACAAGAATGAAAAGATCAATCACAGATATTCACCCAAGTAGTTAATATCAGAAAAGTAAAGTGCAGAAAAGAATCAGAAAAACAAACAGATTTTATAGTGGTTCAGTCAACTTGACCTACGTCCACTCCCCGGAGCCTCCCCTCTGGGTATTGCACTAAATAACAAGTGACTCTCCTTTTGCTCCCACAGCAAGGTGGAGAAGCCTGTACAAAAAACCTCCTTTCCACCACCCGGTGAGGCAGAGAACCTAACCTCCTTTTACTTCTTCCTGAAGCAGGCAGAGAACCTTCGGACTCCTTTCTCTTCCACCTGAAGCGGGCAGAGAACCCCAGATCTTCTTGCGAACGATCCTCCCACAACGAACACCAACTAGATGAAAGACGACGAGCAGAGAAGAAGACTCTGATCCTTGCTTGGAGCAACCTTAGTGAATCCCTCACTAACTTCCCCTCACAAGAACCTTTCTCTCTCTCCCAAACTCTCTCTCTCTAGGGTTTCTCTGGAAAGGAAAGTGGCAAAAGATTTTTCTTATTGAAAGAAAAAGATCTTTTATAGGAGAGCTTAAAATTTGCCCTAAATCTCAACTGGTCGGCCAAGATCGTCCAGGACAATTGATAGATCCTCCAGGACGATCGATAGATCATCCTGTACGATCAGTTCAAAATCAACTGCATCAGCCTGGATGATATAGCTCTTCTGGTCGATCAGTAGAAAAAATTATTCATATCGTCCCGTACGATCCTGCGATCGTCCGGGACGATTAGTGTAAATCAAGGAATATCATCCAGAAGACTGTTCGGGTTGTCCAGAGCAAACTATACTACAGTGAACAGTACAGGTGTGGGAAATATGTCCTAACATGCCACATGAATAACATCTAATACCAGGAAAAGGGTTTACTTATCCACGTGAGTGATAGTGCCTCTTCCTAGGTTTATACAAAACATGCTTTGATGATTTTAAATCTGAATCTACAAAAGGTGGAGGTGCATAAAATTGTGCAAAAGTAGGAGGTGTTTGGTTTTTCTCAAAAGCACTGATTTTCACTTTTAAAAATTCATTCTCTTTCTTTAAACTTGCAATTTCAATTTTTAAAGCACCATTGCTACTTTCTACTTCACATGCCATAGTATCTAATTTTTTAAAAGCTCTCTCCAAATCAACATGAGTGGTTTTCAATGAATCATGCACAGTAACTAAATCAGAATATTTTTTGTTCAATTCATCAAACTCATCAAGTAAAGACATGTGATTGCTATCAACAGTGGAATGATCCTTAATCAAAATATCATGCTCTTTTTACAAAGTCAAATAATCCAGTTTCAAGTTTGCATGGGTTTTCCTAAGCTTCCTATATGATGCATGAATTTTTTCAGATACTTCAAGTAATTGATCATAAGTAAGCTCACATACCTCTTCCTGGTCCGACTGACTAGGGTGATCATCAGCCATCAGACATAAATTTGTTTCCTCCTCTTCAGCTTCAGTATCAGAGGAGACGGATGCAGAGTCTACCTAGAACGCCTTTTGTATCCGCTTCTTATCCTTTCTGAACTTTGGTTTCTCCTCACCCTTCTCCTTGCTTGGGTGAGCCTTGAGTGTAGGATAATCCGCCTTTATGTGTCCAGGCTTCCTACATTCAAAACAAACAGATTTAGATGAACCTTTAAAGTTTCTACTGGTCTTACCTTTGTTCCACTTTTGAAAATTCTTATTCTTCTTCCTTAGAAAGCTCTTGAATTTCCTTGTGATTAAGGCAACATCATCGCTATCAGACCCAGAAGTGCTAGCATCTGAATCATTGGCCTTTAGTGCCACTGTCTTCTCCTTCTTTCGTTCACCTGCATCAAGTTGTCTTTGGTTCACCCCTTACTCGTAAGCAATGAGTGATCCAAGTAAGCTGCCAATAGAGTAAGTATTTAAATCTTTAGATTCCGTGATCGCAGTAATCTTAGCATTGTATGAAGAAGGCAAACATCTAAGAATTTTGTTCACTCTTTCGTAATTAGTTAGTTCTCTTCCTAGAGCATGCAAAGAGGTAACGATTTGAGTGAACCTTGTGTACATTTCTAAAATCATCTCACTAGGTTTCATGCGAAAGAGTTCGTAATCATGTAACAAGATGTTTAACCTAGATTGTTTGACTTCAGTTGTACCTTCACATGTTATACACAATCTATCCTAGATTTCTTTACCCGTTATACAAGTAGAAACACGCATATAGTATTCAGATTTTAAAGCACAAAAGAAATAGTTTAAACAATTTGCATTTAACTGTGCTAAATCACGATCATCAAAAGTCCAATCTGCAAATAGGAGTTCAGTTTTAATATCGTTAACAAGTCTATGTGGTGCTTCATAACCATCTTTAACTAACATCCACATATGATAATCGATTGATTGAAGAAAAGTAGATATGCGTGTTTTCCAAAAATCAAAAGGAATATTATCAAATAACGGTGGTCTTGTAATAGAATAACCTTCAGCAGTATTACGATTATTATAGTTAGCCATGGATCAAATTTAAAAGTTTTTAAACTTAAATTTTGAATCCCGCTCGGATACCACTTGAAAGTTTGATAGGGATGTTAAGCCCTAGTGAACTAGTCCCGAGGCTAACCAAGAGGGGGGTGAATTGGTTATTTAAAAATTTCATAGCGACAGTGAAAATCTTTTGCTTCCTCCTGAAGCAGGCAGAGAACATTTAGACTCCTTTTGCTTCCACCTGAAGCGGGCAGAGAACCCTGAATCTTCTTGCGAATGATCCTCCCACAACGAACACCAACTAGACGAAAGACGACGAGCGTAGAAGAAGACTCTGATCCTTGCTTGGAGCAACCTTAGTGAATCCCTCACTAACTCCCCCTCACAAGATCCTTTCTCTCTCTCCCAAACTCTCTCTCTCTCTAGGTTTTCTCTGGAAAGGAAAGTGGCAAAAGATCTTTCTTATTGAAAGAAAAAGATCTTTTATAGGAGGGCTTAAAATTTGCCCTAAATCTCAACTGGTCAGCCAAGATCGTCCAGGACGATCAGTTCAAAATCAGCTGCATTAGCCTGGATGATATGGCTCTTCTGGACGATCAGTAGAAAAAATTGTTCATATCATCTCGTACGATCCTGCGATCATCTGGGACGATTAGTGTAAATCGAGGAATATCGTCCAGAAGACAGTTCGGGTCGCCTAGAGCAAACTGTGCTGGACGACCAAAAAATGACTTGATTGTCCAGGACGATACGGGTATCGTCCTGTACGATTAGTTCAAAAAGTGCCCAAATCGTCCTGTACACAGTTCGGGTCGTACAGTTGAAATGCACTAGATGATCATGATCGTCCAGGGTGATATGATCATATCAATCAAATATAAATTACTTTTCTTAATTACCAGATTAATTTAGGCATGATTGTACTAGATCATCCGGGATGATACACGTATCCTCCTGGACGATCAGACCAAATATCTTAAAATAAAAACTTGCCTAACTTGATCTGGCGGCTGAGAATTTCTGATTTGAGCATATCGTCCTGTACGATCCAAAGATCATCCAAGACGATCTGCTTAATCAGACCCTCTTAACTTGGTCGCCCTAATTAGGGTTTCTATTTTTACTTGATCGTCCAGGACAATGTGACTATCGTCCAGGATGATCTGAACAAAAATTTGAACAGAAACTCTAATTCATTCAAGTTCTCCCCCTGAGTGTGTGTGTGCAATGTTACTTAGCTAGGGGATCAGTTACATTACAATTGACTCAAGAAAAAGAAAAATAGTACACTTAGACACACTTGGACCCGATCTTGAGTTGGCTTGAGTTGCCATGATCTTTTGTGCCTGAAATGAGTTAGCCAAGCAAAACACAATAGAGACATGTTTGTCATCATCAAAATAGATTTGCAACACTTGCTACCTATATTAATGCTGTTCGAGATATCACTGGTTTTATTCGAGGTTCTTTGCCTTTAAAGTATCTTGGAGCTCCTATTTTTAAGTGTCATAAAAAATATTTCCTTTTTGATGATTTAATTACCTCTGTGAATAATAGACTTAACTCTTGGGTGTTCAACTTCTTAAGTTTCAGTAGCATATTATTTTTAATCAAGAATGTTTTATGCTCTCTTCCGATCAATATTTTCCAAACTATTCAACCTACTTTGGTTGTTTGTAATAGGCTTGAAGAATTATTCAATTTGAAAATTTATTCAATAAATTCTTTTCAAAAGAAAATATATCTGACTCCAAAATTCTTTGGACTACTTGGAGTAAATGTTGTGGACTGCATGAAGTAGGTGCTTTAGGGTGTAAAAATATGGCAGACTTAGCTTCTGCCTTTTCCATCAAATTATGGTTTAATTTTCACGCTAAGTCTAGTCTTTGGGATTAGCACATGACTGATAAATACTATGTGGGTAAACACCCTACCCTGTGTACTTATAAGCAGGGTGATTCCAGGGTGTGGAGAAGACTTTGCAACATAAAATGGTTTGTGGAACCTCATATTAAATGGGGTGTTGGTCAGGCTAACCTCTTTTTTTGGCTGGACCATTGGTTGGGTATGACTTCTATTTATCAAATGATCAATTCTTTCTCAACTGTGGCTACCAAGGTTAATTATTTTATTACTGATAATTGTTGGGATTATTCTAAATTCATTGAAGTTGTTCCTGCTCCTTTAATTAATCTCATTTTGCAAATTACATTAGATATTGAAGCTGATGATATTTTATTATGCAACATGACTAGTAATGGCATCTTTAGACTTAAGGATGCTTGGAATATTTTTAGAACTAAGAATACTACTTCTAAAATTTTTTTATGTTATGGCATAAAAGTATCCTAACTACCATTGCTACTTTTACTTGGAGAGTGTTACATAAATATATTCCTACTTATGACAATTTAATTAAAAGAGGTTTCATTTTACCTTCTAAATGTCAATGTTGCTATCACATGGAAAACATGCATCATGTCTTTATCTCTAGTCCTATTGCCTCTAAAATTTAGATTTATTTTGATGACATTTTCAAGTCTAATCATTTTCGTGGTAATATTAGCATCAAGGATATCTTAAATCTTTGGTTTACAAGTTCTCGAGGCCATATTAGGAATCTCATTCCTTCCCTCATTTTGTGGTATATTTGGCTTGCTCGGAATAATTCCTTTTTCAATAATATTGTTATGGATCATCACCATATTATTGGGAATATTAAGAATAAGATTGTTAATCTTTTTAATTTGCATCTTTTGTCTACCAAAAACTTTAGTGGGGTTACTTTTGTTGCTAAAGATTTTGGGATTGCCCTTAAGGATGTACATGTCTTTGTTGGTTCGAAACTTATTCATTGGTACAAACAGTCTTACAATACTTTTAAACTCAACTATGATGGTGTTGTCAAAGATAATGATTATGGTTATGGTGGCATCATTAGAGACTTTTAGGTTAATCTCATTATGTCTTATGATGGTCCTCTTTCTAGATGCTCTATTATTTTTGCTGAGCTTTCTACTATTCTTGATGGTTTAAAAGTACGCCTTTCTCTTGGTATTAGTAACATTTTGATTGAGGTTGATGCTATGCAATGTCTCCACTGGTTGAAAGAAAATGAGGATAACGCATGCAATCCAGAGTTATTTTAACTAGAAATCAAGCAATTGTTGATCTTTTTCAATGCTGATATTTATCACATTTATAGAGAAGGGAATGCCTGTGCAGATTGGTTAGCTAATTACGGCTGTAGTTTGCAGTATTTTATTAATTTATCTGACTTGACTTTGCCGACCAATTTAAATGGTCTTATCATATTAGATAAACTTGGTTTCCCTTATGTTAGAAATTAATCATTGCTTTTGGCTTTCAGCCATGTTGTGGTTGTGTTTCTCTTCTTTGAATGATTCCCTTCTCTTGGATGCTTATGTTCCACCTGTGCATTCTGGTTGTTGTTTTTTTATAATGTTTGTGGTGCTTGGGATGTGGCTTTCTCTAGCAGTGATTGGACTATTTTTGATTATAGTCAACTTATTAACGGCTACTCATCTTTTCCTTTTCCTTACTGGAGTGGGAGGGCTGTGTTGCAAATATGGTTTTGATGATGACAAACATGTTTCCAGTGTGTTTTGCTTGGCTAATCTGTTTCAGGCACAAAAGACCACGAGCCACTCAAGCCACCTCAAGATCGGGTCCAAGTGTGTCCAATGTACTATTTTTCATTTTATTGAGTCAATTGTAATGTAACTGATCCCCTAGCTAAGTAACCTTGCACACACACACTCAGGGGGGGAGCTTGAGTGAATTAAAGTTTCTGTTCAGTTTTTGTTCAGATCGTCCTGGACGATATTCACATCGTCCTGGACGATCAGGTAAAAATAGAAACCCTAATTAGGGTGACTAAGTTAAGAGGGTCTGATTAAGTAGATCATCCTGTATGATCTTTGGATCGTACGGGATGATATGCTCAAATCAGAAATTCTCAGCCGCCAGATCAAGTTAGGAAAGTTTTTATTTTTAGTTATTTGGTCTGATCGTCCTGGACGATACGTGTTTCGTCCTGGACGATCCAGTACAATCATGCCTAATTTAATCTGGTAATTAAGGAAAGCAATTTATGTTTGATTGATACGATCATATCATCATGGACGATCGCAGGATCGTCCCGGACGATCATGATCGTCTAGTGTATTTCAGCTGTACGACCCGAACTGTGTTCAGGACGATTTGGGCACTTTTTGAACTAATCGTATAGGACGATATACCTATCGTCCTGGACGATCAAGTCATTTTTTGGTTGTCCAGCACAGATTTTGCTGGACGACCCAAACTGTCTTCTGGACGATATTCCTCGATTTGCACTAATCATCCCGGACGATCGCAGGATCGTACGGGACGATATGAATAATTTTTTCTACTGATCGTCCAGAAGAGCCAGATCATCCAGGCTGAAACAGCTGAATTTAAACTGATCGTACAGGATGATCTATCGATCGTCCTGGACGATCTTGGCCGACCAGTTGAGATTTAGGGCAAATTTTAAGCCCTCTTATAAAAGAACTTTTTCTTGAAACAAGAAAAATCTTTTGCCACCTTCCTTTCCTGAGAAACCCTAGAGAGAGAGAGAGTTGGGAGAGAGAGAGAGAAGATCTTGTGAGGGGGAGTTAGTGAGGGATTCACTAAGGTTGCTCCAAGAATGGATCAGAGTCATCTTCTCCGCTCGTCGTCTTTCGTCTAGTCGGTGTTCGTCGTGGGAGGATCGTTCGCAAGAAGATTCGGGGTTCTCTGCCCGCTTCAGGTGGAAGCAAAAGGAGTTCGAAGGTTCTCTGCCTGCTTTAGGAGGAAGCAAAAGGAGGTCGGGTTCTCTGCCTCACCGTGTGGTGAAAAGGAGGTGTTTGTACAGGCTTCTCCGCCTTGCTGTGGGAGCAAAAGGAGAGACACTTTTTGTTTAGTGTAATACCCGGAGGGGAGGCTCCGGGGAGTGGACGTAAGTCAAGTTGACCGAACCACTATAAAATCTAGTTTGCTTTTTTGATTCAGTTTTGCACTTTACTTTTCCGATATTAACTGCTTGGGTGAATATCTGCGATTGATCTTTTCGTTCTTGTTTACTTGATTCCGCTGCTAAGTATCGAAAAGATTTTCATTATTATTGTGAAATTTTTAAATAACCAATTCACCCCCCCTCTTGGTTAGCCTCGGGACTAGTTCACTAGGGCTTAACATCCCTATCGAACTTTCAAGTGGTATCAGAGCGGGATTCAAAATTTAGGTTTAAAAACTTTTGAATTTGATCCATGGCTAACTGTAACAATCGTAATACTACTGAAGGCTATTCCATTACAAGACCACCATTGTTTGACAATATTCCTTTAGATTTTTGGAAAACACGCATGTCTACTTTTCTGCAATCTATTGATTATCGTATGTGGATGTTAGTTAAGGACGGATACGAACCACCTTTTAGATTGATTAACAATGTGAAAACTGAATTGCCTTTTGCTGATTGGATGTTTGATGATCGTGATTTAGCACAGTTAAATGCAAAATGCTTGAACTATTTCTTTTGTGCTTTAAAATCTGAAGACTATATGCGTGTTTCTACTTATACAACGGGAAAGGAAATCTGGGATAGATTATGTATAACATACGAAGGTACAACTGAAGTCAAATAATCTAGGTTAAGCATCTTGTTACATGATTACGAACTTTTTCGTATGAAACCTAGTGAGACTATTTCAGAAATGTACACAAAGTTCACTCAGATTGTTACCTCTTTGCATGCTTGAGGTAGAGAACTTACTAACTACGAAAGAGTGAACAAAATTCTGAGATGTTTGCCTGCTTCTTATGATGCTAAGATTACTGCGATCACTGAATCTAAAGATTTAAATACTTACTCTATTGACAGCTTACTTGGATCACTCATTGCTTACGATCAAGGGGTGAACCAAAGGCAACTTGATGCAGGTGAACGCAAGAAAGAGAAGATAGTGGCACTAAAGGCCAAAGATTCAGATGCTAGCACTTCCAGGTCTGATAGCGATGATGTTGCCTTAATTACAAGGTAGTTCACAAGCTTTCTAAGAAAGAAACGTAAGATCTATCAGAAGTGGAACAAGGGTAAGTCCAGTAAAAATTTTAAGGGTCCATCTGAATCTGTTTGTTTTGAATGCAGGAAGCCTGGACACATTAAGGCTAATTGTCCTACACTTAAAGCTCACCCAAGCAAGAAAAAGGGTGAGGAGAAACCAAAGTTCATAAAGGATAAGAAGCGGATTCAGAAGGCATTCTGGGCAGACTCTACATCCGACTCTTCTGAGACTGAAGCTGAAGAGGAGGAAACAAACTTGTGTTTGATGGCTGATGATCACCCTGGTCAGTCGGACCAGGAAGAGGTATGTGAGCTTACTTACGATCAATTATTTGAAGTTTCTGAAAGAATTCATACATCCTATAAGAAACTTAAGAAAACTCATGCTAGTTTGAAATTAGATTACTTGACTTTGCAAAAAGAGCATGATTTTGTAGTTAAAGATCATTCCACACTTGATTCCAATCACATGTCTTTGCTTGATGAATTCGATGATTTGAACAAAAAATATTCTGATTTAACTATTGAGCATGATTTGTTAAAAACATCGCATGTTGAATTAGAAGTTGCTTTTAAGAAAGTGAATGATATGGCATGTGATTTAGAAACTAATGAAAGTGCAAGAACCTTTGAAATTACAAGTCTAAATAAACATATTGAGTTTTTGAAAGTAAAAATCACTGTTTATGAAAAGAACAAAACACCACCTACTTTTGAACAGTTTTATGCACCGCCACCTTTTGAAAAATATGTTGCAAGTTCATCAAAGCATGTTTCATATACATCTAGGAAGAGGTACTATCACCCACATAGATTAGTTAACCCTTTTCCTGGTGTTAGATGTTTTTCATGTGGCATATTAGGACACATTTCCCACACCTACACTGTTCACCGTAGTACACATTGGGTGTGGAAACCCAAACTGCCTGTTTCACAGCACAGCACGCATGCATTGCATTCTTCTTTTCATAAGAAGGAACCCAAACCTATTTGGGTTCCTAAGACTGATGTTTGATACTTTTGTAGGAGTGCTCTCACACAAGACCTTGTGAGAGCATGTGGTACCTGACCAGTGGATGTTCTAGACATATGACTGGAGATGCAAATCAGTTCATTTCACTGGAGGCCAGAGCTGGAGGCAAGGTTACACTTGGAGATAACACCACCAGGAAGGTGGTAGGCTCAGGTATAATTGGTGATTCAAAGAATTTTATGATTGATAATGTTTTGCTTGTAGATGGACTGAAACACAACTTACTGAGCATCAGTCAACTCTGTGACAAGGGATACAGCATCAAATTCCTGCCCACTGGTTGCATTTTAAGCTTAAATGATGAAGTTGTTTTGCAGCGGCAAAGGATCAACAATGTCTACAAGCTGGATGTAAGTTGCATTAACTCTGATAATTCAATTTGCTTAAAAACTGCTGCTGATAAGTCTTAGTTATGGCATAGGAGATTGTGTCATGCCAGTATGAAAACCCTTAGGAGAGTCACCCAAAAGGACTTAGTTAGAGGTGTACCCAAGCTTAAGTTCACTAAGGATCACCTGTGTGATGCCTGTCAGTTGGGGAAGCAAGTCCAGTCCTCTTTTCACTCTGTTAAGGACATTAGCACCTCCAGACCTTTAGAAGTTCTTCACATGGACCTCTTTGGACCCATTAGCACTGCCAGCTTAGGGGGGAGAGTCTATGGGTTTGTAATTGTAGATAATTATTCGAGGTTCACTTGGGTTAAGTTTTTGTCACATAAATCTGAGTCATTTGATGAGTTTAGATCTTTCTCTACTTGGATTCAGAAGAAGTTAGGATGTGAGATTATTACCATCCATAGTGATCACGGAGGGGAGTTTGAAAATGAAAGATTTGGAAGTTTTTGTGAGGATCAAGGGATTAGTCACAATTTTTTAGCTCCTAGGACCCCTCAGCAGAACGGGGTAGCTGAAAGGAAGAACAGGACCTTAGTGGAAGCCGCTAGAGCCATGCTTGCCGAGTATTCACTTCCAAAATACTTTTGGGCTGAAGCGGTGAACACTGCCTGTTATGTGTTGAATAGGATGAATGTGAGAGTCAAACTGAATAAGACACCTTATGAGATCATTAAGGGTAGAACTCCAAATCTGTCCCACCTCCATGTCTTTGGCTGTAAGATTTTCATTCTGAATAACGGGAAGTCACCCTTAGGAAAATTTGACCACAAATTAGATGAAGGAGTGTTCTTAGGATATTCAAGTGTGGGGAAATCCTTTAGGGTGTTCAATAAGAGGACTTTGGTGGTGGAAGAAACAACCCATGTAATGTTTGATAAATCTGATCCTAAGGAGTCTAGATCTGAAGTAGAAGATGAGAAGATTATTGAGGTTACCCAAGGGGTTGGAAATACAAATCTGGAGGAAAGGGTAGAAACTCAAACCACTTTGCCTAGAGATTGGAGATATTCTTCGAGTCATCCTAAAGAACTGATCTTAGGAGACCCTTCTGAAGGTGTTAGGACTAGGCATGGACTTAGGAAGGAAGTAAACCATTCTGCCTTTATCTCAATGACTGAACCCACCAACATCAATCAAGCCTTGTCGGATGAGTTTTGGATTTTAGCTATGCAGGAAGAATTGAATCAATTTGTAAGGAATGATGTTTGGGAGTTAGTACAAAGACCTAAAAATTAAAGTATTGTGGGAACTAAGTGGGTCTTTAAGAATAAGATGAATGATTCTGGTGTGGTGGTGAGAAATAAGGCAAGATTGGTGGCTAAGGGGTATAATCAGATAGAAGGGATTGATTTTGAGGAGACTTTTGCCCCTGTAGCTAGATTGGAAGCTGTTAGAGTGCTACTAGCCTTTGCCTGTTATAAGGGATTTAAGCTATTTTAAATGGATGTCAAGAGTGCCTTTTTAAATGGGGTAATTAAAGAAGATGTTTTTGTAGAACAACCCCCAGGTTTTGAGAGTTCCCAATATCCAAGTCATGTCTATAAATTAAAAAAGACCTTATATAGATTGAAACAAGCACCCAGAGCTTGGTATGAGAGGCTTAGCACATTCCTGGAAGAAAGAGAGTTTGTTAAGGGGACTGTAGACACCACCCTTCTTCTGAGGAGATTAGGGGATGACTTACTCATTGTCCAGATCTATGTTGATGATATAATTTTTGGATCTTCAGATAAATATTTATGTGATGAGTTTTCTAAAATAATAAGTAAGGAGTTTGAGATGAGTATGATGGGAGAATTGTCCTACTTTTTGGGGTTTAGCATAAAGCAAACGGATGATGGAACCTTTCTCAATCAATCAAAATACACTAAGGACATTTTGAAGAAATATGAAATTGACAAAGCCAAGCCAATCAATACTCCCATACCCTCCTCAGTTCAGTTAGATAAGGATTTAAATGGAAAATCTGTTGATCAGAAGAAGTATAGAGGGATAATAGGTTCACTGCTTTACCTGACTGCTAGCCGACCTGATATCATGTTTAGTGTCTGTCTTTGTGCTAGGTTTCAGGCTGATCCTAAAGAGTCCCACCTGACTGCTGTTAAGAGAATTCTTAGATATCTTTTAGGGACCCCAAACCTAGGAATTTGGTACCCTAGGCACAGCACCTCTTTTGAGATCATTGGATATTCTGATTCTGACTTTGCAGGGTGTAGGGTGGTTAGAAAGAGCACTTCTGGGACTTGTCAATTCATAGGACAGTCGTTAGTCTCCTAGTCCAGTAGAAAATAGAACTCAGTTGCACTTTCCACTGCTGAAGCTGAGTACATTGCCTTAGGGAGTTGTGTGGCCCAAGTTCTTTGGTTGAAGCAACAAGTCTTGGATTTAGGGGTACCTGTTGGCACAATTTCTGTTATGTGTGATAATACTAGTGCCATCTGTATCTCTAAGAATCCAATCCAATATTCTAGGACCAAACACATTGATATAAGGCATCACTTCATTAGGGACCATGTTACAAAAGGGGACATTAAGCTACATCATGTAGCAACTGAAAATCAGCTGGCTGACATATTCACTAAACCACTGGCCTTTGACTCATTCAGCATTTTGAGAACCAAATTAGGAGTGATTGATATAAATGCTTGATTCTGATGACTGTTGATTTCTGATTGTTCGGATTGGTATTCTGTTTTCCGTTAGTTAGTTTTTGTTTTTATTGTTTTCTTTCAGTTGATTTTATTTCCTCTGCTGATTTTTGTTTTAGCCTTACTTTTAGTTTGATTTGAGTATTTACTTTGCTGTGGTTTTTTACCTATTTTTATGCACTGGTTCATATCTTGCACTTACTGTTTTATGCTTTTCAAAATCTGATCACCGCTCACTACTTCTAATAATTTGAATTTTTGACTGGGAGTTTTTACCTTATTTTGGTTTGGAAGCTAGTAAGCAGTGATTGATTCCACTGAATCGGTTAAAGGGAAGAAACATTGATGATTATTTCTCTTCCTCTAACTCCTTTACTGGTGTATAGTTTCTTTTGGATAAAAATCTTCTTCAAAATTAAAATGTTAGTTTTTGAAATAGAGATTCTTTTATCTTCCTACAGTAATCTGCCTCATATCAATAGTGTTTTTCAAAGTCTGAGTCATTAGTTTGATTTTCTAAACCAAGTGATTGCATTTATCATATGCTGTATGGCTTTTATTTTGTGAATCATTCTTCCTTACTGTGGAGAGTCATCTCCTATGTCTGGAAGATAATCTCATAGCTGAGACTCTTTAATGATTATGAAAAGGAGAAAGCTTATAAAAGATGCGCAGTGCGCCAGATAATTTGAAAAAGAGGCATAAAATGAGCCCAAAACTGAAAAGATGCGAAATTGCCAAATTGGATACACAAAGTGTATCAAAAATCAAAAGATGCGCAAAGTGCCAACCAATTTGAAATAGAGGCACAAAATGAGCCCAAACCAAGCTTTCTTCCCTTTCAGATTGTTAAATGTCTTAGAAAAATCCGTGCGCCACTTAATATTTTCAAAAGCTTGAGTTTAAAAATCCTGATTTCTAATTTTTTACTTTGTAACACTATTATATCAGATATTTTTTTGGACCGAGGCTTGAAAGGATCTCTTTTCAAATCTAATATCTTTTCTTCTGAATCGGATTTTTGTTTTGAAAAGGGTTTGCATCGACAAGGTGCCCGGGGTCAGAGTTACGAAAGTTGATCTTTCCAACCTTTTCTGGATTTCACCGCTACCAATCATCCTCTTATTGGTTTTTGAATCTAAAATCAAGGAAAAATTCTAATTTACTCGAGCAGCTTGATAAAAAAAATGTTGCTTTTATGTGTTTTTGCTGTAAGATTTATTCATTTTTGTTTTATTTTAATTTCATGGTTGCATTTTTTGGATCCTGATCGATCATCTTCATCCTTCATCTTTTTCTGTTTTCTTCACATCGTCCCGGACGATTCATTCAAAATCGTCCCCACACTGCTCCTGCTGCTGAAAAATCCCAATTATTGGTGATCATCCTGGACAATCCTTACATCATCCTGGACGATATGATCCATATTTTTCTGATCGGATCAAACGGTTGACATTGCACCAATTATTGTCCATCGTCCTGGACGATCCACCTCATCGTCCTGGACGATCCACGTGTCAGCCGCTGGACGATTGGACTTTGGCCCATCCGACATATTTATTGCATATCATCCCGAACGATCCACCTAATCGTACGGGATGATACTTTTCGTCAACGGTCATCCAGCCTGACTCCTCGGGATGATCGCCTGTGTCTAATCATCCTGGATGATCTCTGATCATCCTGGACGATCGGACCGCCTTTTTGACCAATCATCCAGGACGTCATAAATGCCCATATCGTCCCGGACGATGTCGCGATCGTACGGGACGATCAGGCAATTTTCTATATAAATAGCAGTTTTCTTCAAATTTTTCCACACCTTTTTTCTTCCACTCTCCTTTTACTTCCTTACACTTTGGATTCCTAATGGCTGGTGGCAAAAGGTCTTGACAAAAGGGTGCCAGTTCCTCCCGGGGACCGGTTGATCCTCGCTTCCCCAATGCAGCTGATCAGGCTGCCTACGAGCGATACTGCGAAGTGGGGATCACACCATCAAAAATTGTAAATCCCCGCACTCTCACTTATCCTGTCCTTGACCTCTTCGCACACACCTCCCTCACCTTCATCATGACTCTCGCATTTCCTTTTAGTTCTGAACTTCTCCGCGTCTTCTTTGCAAACTTGCGGATTTCGGCTGATTATTCCACTCTCCGTTCTTATGTAAATCAGCGCCCCGTCGAACTTACCTATCAGGACTTTCACAACATTCTCCAGCTGTCCGTCACTGGCGACAAACTCCACACCCTTATCACCGACCCAGACTATGATTGGAGTGTCGCCAATCATTTCCTTCGCAATACCAATGCCCCTTATCATGACAATGCCTGCTCCACACTTCTTAAGGACGTCCGGACTATTCAGCATGTTCTTCGTTCCTCCGTCATTCCAAAGGTGGGGGATCGGATTCACATCACCCCACTCCTGTCCTTGACCACCTACTACATCCTGGCCAATAGGGAATTTAATGCCACAAACCTTATTATCTGGTACCTCGAGCACCTCACCACCATTCGGGATCCAGGTCATTACCGTCATCCAAATCTAGCCTTAGGACACATCGTTGCCTATGCCCTCGAAACCAAATATGACCTGCAATATCCCGCAGCTCCAGATGTTCCTCCTTCCTTCCTCACCAACAATGCCTTCCATGTCCTACACAGCACACGACTACATCCGGAGCCCGCCCCGGATGTTGAGGAAGAGGAGGAAGAGGCCATTCCAGTTCCTGCTGCACTAGAGGCACCTGCTCCCCTTCGTATTGCCTATCCCTTTGATCACCTGGTGCAGCGTTTCGATCAGTGGGAGGCCAGATTTGACTCCTAAGTGGTTGCCCAGGAGCAACGGCACGTCGAGGGCATCCAGCGCTTCACTGACTATGCTGCGCAGCAGTAACAGCAGCATGACCAAGACATCGCCTGGATTGGAGCCCACTTTCAGGCCATTCACCATTACTTCAACCCTCCACCGCCACCTCCTTCTTCCGATCAGGATCCGCCTCAGTTTTAGTTTCCTGTTTTATAGTTGTTATCTTTTATATTTTATTTCCGTGTTCTGTTTTTCCCTCCTCCTTTTTTGTGATGTCAAAAGGGGGAGTCAGTTGTA
Organism: Dendrobium chrysotoxum; assembly: GCA_019925795.1. Lineage (NCBI taxonomy): Eukaryota > Viridiplantae > Streptophyta > Magnoliopsida > Asparagales > Orchidaceae > Dendrobium > Dendrobium chrysotoxum. Next base: position 42,360,891 of record CM034302.1, read on the forward strand.
GTCGTTTCAGTCCTTGTTATGTGTTATATTTTTTGTATTAGTTTGATTGTTAAATGAAAATTGAAAAAAATATATCTGTTTTTTGATCTCCTGTTTATGGTTATTTTCAAACTACTTTACAAATGTTTATCATCATCAAAAAGGGAGAGATTGTTGCAAATATGGTTTTGATGATGACAAATATGTTTCCAGTATGTTTTGCTTGGCTAATCTGTTTCAGGCACAAAAGACCACGAGCCACTCAAGCCAACTCAAGATCGGGTCAAAGTGTGTCCAATGTACTATTTTTCATTTTATTGAGTCAATTATAATGTAACTGATCCCCTAGCTAAGTAACCTTGCACACACACACTCAGGGGAGAGCTTGAGTGAATTAGAGTTTCTAATCAGTTTTTGTTCAGATCGTCCTGGACGATATTCACATCATCCTGGACGATTAGGTAAAAATAGAAACCCTAATTAGGGCGACAAAGTTAAGAGGGTCTGATTAAGCAGATCGTCCTGGACGATCTTTGGATCGTACGGGACGATATGCTCAAATCAGAAATTCTCAGCCGCCAGATCAAGTTAGGCAAGTTTTTATTTTTAGTTATTTGGTCTGATCGTCCTGGACGATACGTGTATCATCCTGGACGATACGTGTATCATCCTGGACGATCCAATACAATCATGCCTAATTTAATCTGGTAATTAAGGAAAGTAATTTATTTTTGATTGATACGATCATATCATCCTGGACTATCGCAGGATCGTCCCGGACGATCATGATTGTCTAGTGCATTTCAGCTGTACGATCCGAACTGTGTTTAGGATGATTTGGGCACTTTTTGAACTAATCGTATAGGATGATATACCTATCGTCTTGGACGATCAAGTCATTTTTTGGTCGTCCAGCACAGATTTCGCTGGACGACCCGAACTATCTTTTGGACGATATTCCTCGATTTGCACTAATCGTCCCGGACGATCGCAGGATCGTACGGGACGATATGAACAATTTTTTCTACTGATCGTCAAGAAGAGCCAGATCGTCCAGGCTGAAACAGCTGAATTTGAACTGATCGTACAGGACGATCTATCGATCGTCCTGGACGATCTTGGCCGACCAGTTGAGATTTAGGGAAAATTTTAAGCCCTCCTATAAAAGAACTTTTTCTTGAAACAAGAAAAATCTTTTGCCACCTTCCTTCCCTGAGAAACCCTAGAGAGAGAGAGTTGGGAGAGAGAGAGAAGATCTTATGAGGGGGAGTTAGTGACGGATTCACTAAGGTTGCTCCAAGCACGGATCAGAGTCGTCTTCTCTGCTAGTCGTCTTTCGTCTAGTCGGTGTTCATCGTGGGAGGATCTTTCGCAAGAAGATCTGGGGTTCTCTGCCCGCTTCAGGTGGAATCAAAAGGAGTTCGAAGGTTCTCTGCCTACTTCAGGAGGAAGCAAAAGGAGGTCGGGTTCTCTGCCTCACCGTGTGGTGAAAAGGAGGTGTTTGTACAAGCTTCTCTGCCTTGCTATGGGAGAAAAAGGAGAGACACTTTTTTTTTAGAGCAATACCCGGAGGGGAGGCTCTGGGGAGTGGATGTAGGTCAAGTTGACCGAACCACTATAAAATTTGGTTTGCTTTTCTGATTCAGTTTTGCACTTTACTTTTCCGATATTAACTGCTTGGGTGAATATCTGTGATTGATCTTTTCGTTCTTGTTTACTTGTTTCCGCTGCTAAGTATCGAAAAGATTTTCATTATTATCGTGAAATTTTTAAATAAATAATTAACCCCCCCTCTTAGTTAGCCTCGGGACTAGTTCACTAGGGCTTAACATCCCTATCGAACTTTCAGGCTGGATATCAGTTGTTATGGAGTTTGGTCTGGTTGTATTCTTATGATTATCAGTTATTATGGATTTTGGTGTGGTCGAATAGAATTTGGATTTTAGATCCTTGTATGTATCATTGGTCCCCCATTTTTAATCTTGGTAGCTCAATTTGGGGTATAGTGGGTTATGTGGGTGATGATATTCAATTTTTATTAGAGTGTTGAAGCAATTATATGAATCTTTATCTCAGTATTAGAGTGTTGTAGCAATGATGGCATTTGGGTTATTTTGGACTATTTGTTCTGGTAGAATGTTTCCATTACTTCTTTTTGGGAGGTTGCTATTGTTCTTTGGGTTGGGTTTGTTCTTTCAGCTGGACATGGCTGAATTTAATTATTTTTAGGTTAATTTTGGATAACTTTATAAATGAGAATATTGTTCTTATTATTCCTGTGATTATTTTCCTACATGTTATTTTTAGTTCAGGTTTTTCGATGTTAGAATTTTTGGATTATTTTCCTGCATGGATTTTTCGGTGCTACTTTCTTACCACCTTAGATTGTACCAAGGTAATTTTGTATTTGGGCTTAGTAGGGACATTGAGCTCATTGGTTTTTTTTTTGGTTTGTTTTGTAGCTCCTTCAAGCAGTAGAGAGCTCAAGGTCCCTTTAAGGACCTTGTAACCTTTTTTTTTAATCATCGGATAGGCCCTCTGTCGGTTTCCCCTAACAAAAAAGTATAATAATTTAGTAGAGAAAGTATGGGCCAAATAAGAACTTTTCTTACAACCAATCATCAATAACAACACAACACTTATGCCAGGAGGATAAATGAATCTTAATTTTAGACTCCTTGGAACTCCAAAAGAATTTATTACAAAGTCTTTAAATTCATTTAGCAATATGAAAAGTATTATAAATGGTTTGGAAAATATACATACGAATGGAACGGAGAACACTTTTGATGGGAGTCAATCTCCCCATAAAAGAAGGTAAGTTAAAATTTTAGGCAGTGAGTTTCTTTTGAATGTTAGAGAAAATATCATTAAATAAATGAGATCTTTTTCTTCAATTTAAAAGAGGAGTTCCCATGTAGTTAACGGGCAGGGTTTTGCAACAAAAACCAAAGATAACTTGAATATGATATATTTTCTATTGAGAAATAAACACAAAAATAATAAAACTTCTCTTGTCTTTACAGATATGTAAACCATAATTTTTTCAGAATTATTAAGATAATCCACATGAATTTTAACCATATTGACATAACCATTAGCAAAAATAATAAAATCATTAGCAAACCTCAAATGAGATATAGGAAAGCCCCCCAAGGATATATAATGTAATTGGGATTTTTTTATTAACATGCTATGTTTTAGTAAACATCAATGGAGTTAACATTACACCTATTTTATCCATACTAGCATATTATTATATGATCAAAACATAATTTAATGTAACAAATCATTAAATCTAGTTCGTTGAAAATCTAACTACTATTAGGAGTCTTACAGCCTACTAAAAGCAAAACCTCGCACTAAGACATATCATTACATATCTCTTAGAAACCAAGTATAATATCACCTACCCCATACCCCCAAATCATATAACCTCTCATTTTATAGATCATTCCTTTCACACTATCTATAGTGAAGGCATAGGCTAGCACAAGGAGGAGGTGATCATGAGGTTGAAGAAAGAGGAGCACCAGTTCAACCCCCTCATCAGGCATATCATTATACTCTGGACAAGTGGATTACGAATTTATATCCTTGAATCTTAAAATACATGGCCAGATTTGGTATGAGACATAATAGTCAAAGAAAATGTAGAAGTAGCATCAGTAATATCACACTTGATTTCAACAATAATTTTCCCTCATCTATGGATACTTTCATCCATAGGCACTCAATGAATTTTTAGGTTTGTTATGTTTGTTGTTCTTTTTTTTCTAATTTATTTACTCACCTTCTTCAGATATAAAAAGGTGGAGTAGTAAGTTTTGGTTGAAATCACACTTGTATTTTATAATTGTACTTTATTTTGTTTGAAAGTAATATTTGCATTTTTTTTTACCCTTTTAGTTTTTGTTAAATGAGAATTTTTTAAGAAAATTTAGAAGCTATTGCCTTTTAAATTTCCTTTCAGATTTATTTCCATATTATAGTTATTGGAGGCATAAAGGGAGGGGGAGAAAATGTACTTTGACATACTATTTAAATTTTCTACATATTTTTTTAATAAAATTCAACCAAAAATATTTGTCATCATACAAAAGGAGCTCATAGTTGGACACCATAAGCATGGTGTATGGACAAGGGTATTATTGATCATAAATATTATTGGTTGTATGATTTAAATTACATATAAGTGTACATTATCACTTTTAAACTAACATTTTAGTAAAAAGGAAAGATAAAGAAAAAAATGATGTGCCAGAGAATTAGAAAAAGGACTTATTGGACTGAAATTAAAAATGTAAAGCCATCAAATATAAGAAGACCTCAAAAAGTAAAGTATTGTGTCAATTTGGAATTTTTCACTTTCTTGATTCTTCTTATAATAGTATTGGTATATAGTAGGCTAAACAACCAAGCACACACACAAGTGCAAAATAAAGTAAGACAAGAAATTTGGGAGTTACTTGAAATATTTTATTCTCTAACTATTTGTATTGTACAATCTAGATTACACTGTATAATAATAGCGAAAATTATTACAAATAAGATAATGAAGTGGTGTTAATTAATAGAAAATTAAAATTAAAATTTAATATAATACAAGATATTGTACAATCTATATCATCCTATATAATCTTCCATTTTCAATTTAAACCCATTATTATCTATCTTTTTAAATAGGTATATTCAAATTTGAATTAAATGTATTGTATGATATCCTCCATACAATATGACTATTTAAGAAATTTACCTAATTTAGGTTTGAAATTTGAGGATTCAAATTGAGAAAAATTGTGCAGTGTAAGATGTGTATTATATAATCTGAACAAACAAAGAGGTCATAAATATTATTGACCTCATTTTTGTGTGAGGTCACCACGAACTACCAAATTTCTGATTTTTAATCCCATGGTTGACAATCATTGAGTTGTCAATTATTTAGCCTACAATCACTTGTTTTACAGCTCTTTGATTCACAATCAATCAACTTACAATCACTTGATTCATAATAACTTGATTAGCAATCATCCTCCAATTGCCTTGAGTAATTAACATTCATGAACTTCAATCACTTAGAAAACTTGCAACCCTCCATTGCAACCAATAGACCTAGTGCATTGCCTTGTATAGTGCACTAACCTCCTTGACCTAAATCACCATCCAAACTACTTCACTAGGAGCTCTACATAGCAAAACATCGATCACTAGTTCTTCAAACCAGTAGTTGGCTCATTTAACCCAATTAAATTAGCTCAATCGATCATCAACCCCAATCCCCTTCAACCAAACCCCAGCATATCTTTGAACATCATTAAACTTTTTTTTTAATTTAAAAAAGACCTCGAGGTCACTACTGCTTAAAAGAGCTACAAAAAAAGGCAAAAAAGAAACTACAAGCTCAAGGTCTCTACTAAGCGCAAGTACAGAAAAACCTAGGAACATTCTATAGTGTGGCAAGCTGACCACACTCAAAAAAAAGAGAAAAAGATATTGAGATAAACTTGATGTGCCATCTTTCTCCCAAAAAAGCCCATAGGCAAGATGTCAGCATGAAAATATTCCTGCAAAATTAAGCAAATAACAAGAGAAAACATACAAAAGCAAGAAATATTATTGATAATTAAAATAAACTTATGGAAACTATAAGCAGAAGCCCAGAACCCAAGATTATATGGAAACCAAATGGTATTCATAAAGAACCTTAAAGGAGATAGCCACCAGGTACACCCCAAAGGAGTCACCAAAACACAAAGCCACAACCCATTAGCAGAACTCCCAAGATATAAATCACCATAAATCCCACTTAAAAATAATTACAAATATTTTAGATGAAGGCCATAAGAGCTCAAGCGTGTAGTATTAGCCATGATATCATGAAAAAAAAACCCAAGTGCCACTCCAGTTTACTCCCGAAATCATCCAGGCACGTGATCGACCTGTACAAGAAAAAGTCACTGTCATTAAACTTCTTTGAACATAACTCCTAGTGAATTGAACATGATCACCCACCTTGACTCAATCATCACTTGACCTGGTCAACTGAACCCATATTTGGTCAATCTAGTTTAATCCCATGAATACACACAAATCGGACTTATCCAACCTTTCTATACCATTCCATTGCATGCTTTAAAATCTACCATGAGTCAAACCTTAAGTGGTTTGACTTGTTCAACTAACTAAGGGGGTCAAACAGATGTATATCCTAAATCGTACATTCAAACAACCAAACCTTTTGCTCCAAATCCATTTCTATTGACTTCAAAAGCATACCACACTTTCTTAAGCTTCATCCCAGTCAGCCTTGACTCTTTGACTAGTCAAAAAATTAATAAAACCTTCAAATAAGATCAAGTGGTCAAACCATACTAAATATGCCATTCCCCTCCATACAAACCATTCCAACCATTCAAACTTCTTCCAAAAACTTCTTAGACCTCATCCCAACCCAATAGAAGCCTTGGTTCAGCCTTAAATAGCCTGAGTGTTCCACTCCATGTGGAACAACTTCAAGACATTTTCACCTGCTCTAGCTTGCCTACATACTATGTAATGACCTTGAAAGTCAGTTGAACTTCCAGGGCACTCATCTGAGTGATCTCAGCTGTCAAAAATAGTTCTAATGTTCAAATTAGGCTAAACACCAAAAACCCTTGATTCAACTTCATTCTCAATCTAGTGGCTCTTCAAACCTTCGTGTGTTTCATTTTGCTCTCCCAAATGTCCCCAAGCATCCTCTAGCCATTTATTGATGTTTAGAGATTGCTGGCAATGAGATCGATGAAAAACTAAAGGTTGGTCCAACCCGGCTACTTAAAATCATGTTCTAGTGTTACTTAGAGCTTGAGCTTGTCATCAAACTTATTATTGAGCTCTCAATAAAGAGTTTTATCCAACAACCACCTCCTGAGATTACGTATGTGGAGGTAATTATCAAACCCTATAAATTTACCTAGGATTTCAAATAGGATTTCACACAATGCATGAATGGCCCTAAGAACATCTACCCACTCTTCCATTTAACCTACCCTACCTTTGTTCAAAGTTTTATACCATTTAATCTATCATATCGATTATATGAAATGAACCTAAATCTACGATTTATGACTACTTCATGAGGAAGATGAAATAATGATTGTTTGTTCATTCTGTTTCATTTGAATAATCATAATCTCACCAATTTTTAATCTCGTTTGACCTGTCCATTTAGTTTATACACCGGGATCATATCTAAACCATTGGATTTGATTCACGGTAGATCTAACAGCTATAATCATTATCGTGCTAGTTAAGTGAGCTGACTCACTTAATCATTTCCTTCCACGTATTTCTATTACTAGCCACCATGTGTAAAGTCCCCGCACAATCAACTTCATTGGCTAACTTTGTAATAAAACCCTTAAATAATTTCAAAATAATGGGTTAAACTTTAGAATATTATAGAAAATTTATTTTTCTACCATTTTGAATAAGTAAACCCTCTATGGATTCAAAATAAATAGCTCCATTTTATAAAAATATTTCCTGTCCAACTTGATGAATATTTTTGGAATTATTTGAGTTACAAGTATTTTCTTTTTTCTTCTATAAAATGAAAAATACCTATCAAATTGAGCTAAATTTTGGCAGAGGTGGAATAGGGGATAGCCTTGAGATTCTTTGATTTTTTTAGGGCCATTTGATGTCACTATAGCTTATACTTAAATTTACAAGAACCAAGGTCATAATTTACTTAGGGATTTGAAAATTCATAGTAAATTTAATTCTTATTAAATCATTTCATATTAAGGCTCTATGGAATCAATATAATGGGCTTTTTAATATAAAAATAAGTCCAAGATATGCTCATGCATTATTTTTGGAATAAATGACCCTTATATCTCTATTGATTTTCTTATATTACCCCAAAAATATGAATGATATTGAGCTCAAATTTAAAGGGGGAGTGTTTAAGGATGTCTACTACATCCTCTAATATTCTAGATCCAATTTGATGCATATATTTCCTATAGTTGAATTTTCAAATTTATAGGTCTCTATGTAACCTATAACTTTGATAATTCACAATAATTATTCCCTACAACATTAGGACACTGAATTAATGTTGTTTGATTATGTATGTGCAAGGGTCACTCACACTAATTTGCAAAACCATTTGAACACTAATGACATCTAGGGAAAATAATTAAGGTTAGGGTCTACCGAATTTGGAAAATTCTTAGAAATCATACAAATATCCAACATGGGTGAAACTCCAAACTCATAAAGTTAGAGACGTTATAAACCATAATATTTAATTTCTTCCAGATTTGACATCTTTTGATCATTAAAAAAAATTAATTAAAAATTAGCCCTTAATTAAGAGTTGAGTTATCAAAAATTCCAATAAATTAAGGAAAATTCACAAAAATACAAACTTTTCTTTAATCAACTCCAAATTACAACTACAATCATGGAAAATTAAAATATAGATCCAAATTTGATTATTATTTAATTAATAATAAATTTATCATTACTTAAATATTAATTAAATAAATTCATAAAATATAAAACACAAATCAAATTAATTCAAAAATTTAGAGATTGATCCATTGGTTACCCTAAACCAATGTTATCAATTTCATAAATTTTGGAGTTATTTTAATATTAAATTTAAATAGCCTATGATTCATGCAATAATAGGCCATTTAATAATTAAATAGAAAACCCATTTTCATATATAAATATATAAAAATAATAAATACAATTTAAATATACATAAATAATTAAATAAAATCAAATGAAATTCAGAGAATAATAATTTAATTTAGATAAAATGTATGAATAAAATTTAATGATAATTCATTAATAATTAATTAAAATTAATTAAAAATTCAATAACTAAATAAAAATTACAAATAATTCAATAAAAATTCAATAAAAATTAAAAACATAAATAAAAACAAAATTAATTTGATAATTTATTTTCTTAAATTTATTTTTTTAATCAAGTGAATTTGAGAATTAATATTAATTAAATAATAAAGGCTTCCATGCTTAATGCTTGATTCCACTTGGAGGGCATTTTTGAATTAAATTTGAAGCCTTTAACACACATCAAATCACCCAATTATCCTCTTTATGTGGTGCACAATTCCTTTTAGGAGAGCACACACGTATTTGATTAAGGGATTTTATTAAACTTCAATAACAAATTAAGGGTTTTATACATTATGCTAGCCTCCACTTGTAGAAGGCTTAGTGTATTGAATTTATAACCCATGATCAAACACTAATATGTCATTGACCTTATACATTATGCTTGACTCCACTTTGGAGGGAATGTGTATTGGATTAAAGAGTCACTTATTCTATCCCTTAATAACTCATCAACTAACCTTTAAAGGCTTCATGTGATCATCTATCCTATACGAGATGGATGATTACATTATGATTGTAAAGCCTTAGGATTGGTAGGTTAGTAACTCTCGCACTTAGAGTTAATAACTTGCAATTTTTTTTAAAACTGATAATAAACTACAACCCTTAAAATATAAATATTAAAATACAAATTCATACAAGGTAAACTTTAACTAAATAACCCCTTTTAACCTTAACGAATAAACACCTTAAATGCAAGCAACTTAAATATTAAACTCCTATAGGACATACCAAAGCTACACAGCCTCCTCCACACACACTTAGATGGTTTATTAGGGCAACCAACTTCAGCCAAGGTTAGGCTGGGACTGAATTGCTTGTTGGGTGCTTTGCTTGGAGAGCACCCTGTGTTTATTTATTTATATTTACTATAGCTCAAAATGTCATACATTTCAAATTTTATTAGTGCACTTAGGCTCCTTTAAGAATGCATTAGAACCATAAGGTTATTACACAACTGCTCTTACACTTTATTTTTATATATTAATGCTTTTACATGCTTTACATTTCTTGAAAGAGTCAAAGTGAAATGTACCTAGGAATGATGTATACGTATGAGTTCCCATAAATTATGGATTGTATATATAAATTGAGTTGTATAGCATCTTGAGTTGTAAAAGGGTAGAATACACCTGCTTATATATGCAAATAGGGTTCCAAAATATGATATCATATCCTTTGGAGGATAATCTCTTTTGAAATTCTGTAGAATACTTGGAAGTTGAGGACCTTAAGAAGATGTTTTTGATTCTATACATATGGTAGGCTTAGAAACCCAGGTTAGTTGTGGTGGAGCCTTACCACCTTTCTTCTTTGTAGGATTTGATTTTATTGTAAGTTATCAAATCAGTTAATGAATATAATTTATTTTATGCACAGTCTCTTTTTATTACATTGCATCATGCATTGCATTATATGGGTGGTAGCTTACATTAATGGGTAGAATTTTCCTAGGCTATCCTCACTGTACATATTCTTTACTTTGTAGAAACATGTATATTAGTTCTAGGGAAATATGGTACACTGGGTATCGGTTACACCAACCCCTTCACCTATTTATGCATCACGCATTTTATTTATGCAATGTATGTAAAACAAAAGCACTTATACCCAACAGGGGCAAGGTAGCAGGGTCCTCATTGTCTCGGAGGATGCTATCTCTTTTTCTTTAGTATAGGGCCATTGTACAGCCAAATTTTCTTAAAAATTTTGGGAGTAAGAAAATCCAGTTAGGATAATTCAATAAGATAAAATGTAGAGTTTTTAGTGAGTCGACTTATTAGTGTCATTTGAATATAATGTCCAAAATTATTCATCTTGAGTCACTAATTTAGAGTCTAATCTACTCCTCTGATCTCTTAAGATATAGCTGATCATATTATACACTACATCTAAGATAATTACTTATGTCTTAGGTTATTAAATGGTTGCGCATTCCAAGCAAGCATAAGCCTATGAGTATTTGCACATCTTAAACTCTATTATAAAAAGATTATTATGTATTTAAAGGTATTTTTTATAAAATATAATGATATGTTTTTAGGGAGTGACTGATATTTTTAAAGTATATAAGGCAACCCTTTGGCATTTTAAATCTAAAATGAGTCAAATCTATACTTTAATCAAAAGTTTTCTCTTCAAAGATATAATTGACTATAGGGGCTTTCCTCTATAGGAACCTAAGATCCTAGCATAAAATAAACCCTATCTTAGCGCTTGATTAAAAAGTATTGAGTTTTTAAAAAAATTAATTATCTTTGGATGATTTAATTTCTTAAATTTCAATCTTGAAATCGAACACGTCATTATGAATAATATATTACCCCAAAAGGCAAAAATATTATTCCCTAATGGGTTCAATTTATAGAATTGAAAGTTCATCCCGATTATCATAATCAAATTTGAGAAATAACTAGATATGACCCCAAAGGGTCAAAATGATCATTCAATCAGGTATTTAATTATGATAATTTGGCTGAAATATCATTAACTTCACAATCAAAGTTACGATAATAATTGATATATCTTTCTAAGGAAAGAAGATATCAATCATTGTTAATCCTTTGAAAATGTTGATAATAATCATTGATTTTGACTTAAATTTTCCCAAAGGTAATTAATTAAGATTTTAAAATTTTGATTTTGAAAATTTTATCTGGGTTTCTAAATCTCCTACGAGTACAAGCCCTCATAGTTAATTACATCGTAGGAAATTAAAATTTTCTACGAATACTCTCGATTAAAATAACGATAGAAATTTTATTTTAAGATTTCAAAGCTTGATGTCAAAGGAAGTAAGATTGGAAATTTAATAGGGAATGGATCAAAAGTGAGCATTTATTTCTAGAAGGTGCTTTGGGATTCTAAAGGAAGAAAGGTAAGAGGTGCTTTGGGATTCTAAAATATTTCAAAAGCAGCCCAGCTTATCCTAAGTGTTTGGCTTAAATTTGATTGAAACATATTTTAATTTGAATTGCCAATTTTATTAAAAAGTTGGGATTAGATTCTGAGAAGATTAAGGCCTTATAGCTTGAGCCTACCTCAGAACCTAAATATAAATTGGGTACTAAAAATCAATAACTCAAACCTAACTAATATAATGCAGGATCTGGACTTACCCCAGCCTGGATTAGGGAGCCAGCAAACCACCTAAATACTTCAAAACTATGAGTCCAGTCTTTTATGTTAGAGTGGTAGGGACATTTGATTAAGATAAATTTTTGAAAATAGAGCCAACATTTAGAGCAATCCTTAATGGGCCCTTTAACTTATGTTGGGTGGCATGAAGCTTAAAGTGAATGTAATTAAATTTTTGACTTATTTTAGTTTGTTTCTAATGTAGTGCATGCTAGTTGACTCATTAAATGCTTAAATCAAATATGAAGCAATTTTAAAAAGGCTTAAAAAAAATGTTTGTCCATAGAGATTACACATATTCCCCTTGATAGATCTACATACTAATTGGACAGGTAGTTTGCCAAAACCCGCAGGCAGGGAGCTGCCTAAAAATAGAAAGAAAGTGCAACAAAATATAATGTGAACTCCTGATGATCCTGATCATACTTTTTAAAATGTTAGAATTTCTATGTTATCTTAAAATTTTTAATTTAATTAAAGTAGCAAAAGTTTTAGCGATCCCTCACGAGCCTCCGATCAAGTTCAAGGCAAAATCAAAGATCAACATGTAAAATCATCAAAAAATTACTAAAACCATGCAATCCTATATCGTAATCAACCCATCATTCAAATAAATTAAAATATTATTCAAATTGAAAGTCCATATGATAAGTGCTACTTAATATTAAAACCTAGGGTCTACAAAAAGTAAAGTGGTCGGGTACCACTGACAATAGCCTAGATTCTACTCCTAAGACTCAAGTGAATTTGAGAATGAGATTCTTCTCAATCTCTACTTCTTCATCCTTCTGCGAACTTCTTGGTTCTGTCGGGTCAAGATATCCAAAGGAAAAGAAACTCCCCCTCGAAAGGGGTATTTTCTTTTCCCTTTGGATATTTAAAACTATCCTAACTTAGTCTTCCAAATGGAGGAGAATCTTCCCCTAAGGGATGTTCTCTCCTCTTTGAAATCTAAGTTGGATACTTATGTATCCCCTCTCAAATATCACTTTGAATTACAACTGAATAAATTTGAATTACATTTAATGAAAATTAAAAATCTAGACTCAAACAACCTGTAGGGTTATCCTGAGCAATTATATTTAAATCATCCCAAGCAGTTAATATAATAAAATTTAAAATGCTCAAACCAGTCACACTTGGCTATGCTTTTTTTATTTTTAAACAGGGACAACATTTTGGAGCACCAACAAAAAATTGATTAATTTAAATTTAACTTTTCCCCCTTTAATTTCAATGCCTTATATGAGCATAGCGACCTGAATAAGATTATATCAGCATTTAAATGGCCCCTAACCTAAAGGTAAATCTAATGTCCATCAATAACATCATAGAGTATAGAAATTAAATAAATAATCACATTAATATTAATAACCAGCATGTAGTGAAAGCTCAAAAATTCTAGCACACAGCAGGAAAGTAAACACCGGCCAGGTCTAGATCTAGAAGTGGTGTCCTACCAAACCATCTAAGTCTGTGTAGTAGGCTATGTGGTTTGATATATCTTATATCAGGTAATTATTTAAAATTGTCTAATGTTTAGATTTATTGAAGGTCGAAGGGAAAATTTGGTTAAGGTTTAAATGTTAATGTGTTAAGGTTTATTTTAAAATGCATTTTTTAAGGCTGATTAATTAAGTGGATTTAACTAGGTATAAATTTAATTAATTAGATTAGTTACTAATTTTAATGATTAGATTAATTTAAATTTTCCATCAACTGATTCATGGCATTGTGCCACCAGGCTTGAGGAACCAGGCCTCCTTAGGACATGTAGCCCCACAACCCGGAGTAGTCCATCCTAAAAACTTTATTGATGTAGTTTGATTAAAGATTTTAATTTAGTTATGTAATTAATAATGATTTGATTTAAAGTTTTACACTCCATTGAATTTATTCGTGGCGTTGTGCCACTAAGCTCGAGGAACCAGGCCTCCTTAGGACATTTAGCCCTGCAGCCCGTAGTAGTCCATCCTAAAAACTTCATCTTTTGAGTGGTTATTATGTATTAAATGGTTGGTTGATTGATTTTATTAGTAATATTAAAAATTTCTGGAATTTTGATTGATTATTGAATTTTTTAATTTTATGGATTATTTTAATTATTAAATTAAGGGGTCAAATTTTGAGTTTTATAATAAAATTAATTTCTAAAAAGTTAATATTTTTATTAAATATTAAACCTTAAGATGAGCAATTAGACTATAAGTTTGCTAGATTTGGATTTTTTCATAATTAGTTATGAATTTATGTAGTTTCAATTAAAATTTTAACTTAATGTTGACTTAAAAGTTAACTTTTTTATTTTAAGGGATTTTTGATGGTTTGATATTTTCAATAAACATTAGACCTTATATGGAGTACAATGCCTTTGAGTTTGCTCAATTTGGAGTTTTTGAAATTAGTTATGATTTTTCAAAGTTTGGTTAATTAATTTATTTTTTTTAATATTTTATTAAGAAGGTTTTGATTGTTTTAATTCAAACTCATTCAAAACTTCCTGAAATTACTCCAAAAGGTTAGGGATGACCAATAAAAGTGTTTTCAGGAACTTAGAATTTATTTGGGATTTTATTATTTTTTAATTATTTCATTTAATTAAATGTTAATTTTCATTAAAACTTAAATTAAGATTAAATTAAAAGCCTAGTGACGGGGCTTTTCTTTTTTGTAAATAGATGATCAATTTCTGGTCAGTTTGATATATTATTTACTACTTTTGGATTTAATTTTGATTTATTACAATAATTTAAGTTTTTGGGTCCTTAAAAGGGCTAATTTTTTACTTGCTTAATTTTCTGACCTAATGACCTCTAAATCCAATAAATTTTTGACCTAAGGTGTAAAATGTCACTAAGTTTAATGTTTTGAAGTTTCACCCCTATTGGATAGGTGTACAATTTCCTAGAATTTTTCTAAGTTAACTAGACTTTATCCTTAATTATTTTTCTTAGGTGTTACTAAGGTTTAATTTGGTTTAAAACTCTGGTTACCTAACACTGGGACATATACAAGCACCCCACAGAAATTAGATAGCCTAATTCTATCAGTTTGGAGAGTTATGAATTTTCAAAGTTTTGAGTCCAAAATAGACCCATCACTTTGTAAATTCATCCCACAGTAATCCACTGAGCATTTGGACATATGAAAAATACAAGAAATGCCTAGAATAGTCAGTTATCTTTCACCCAAATTTGGGTCCAAGTTGATCACTGGATTATGAGAAAATTTCTAAAAATAGATTTTAAACAAACCCAAATAACTCACAATCTAGCCATCAAAATACTTTGATTTTAATTTTAATAAATAGTAGGGCTCAAGACCTTTCCAACAAGCCTAAGAACACTAAATTTAGAGAAAAAGTAGATTTTCTGTGAACTTTGGAAGTTTTTGGGCATTTAATTGAATTTTTTAAATTCAATTTAATCAGAAATCTCGGCGCCGTGTGTAATGGAGACACGTGGCATGATCAACGCCATCTGATCATGCTGAACGCGTGATCGGACGGTTGTGTTTAGCTGATTGAAACTCAGTTAATGAACTGAAATATTCAATTGCCCATAACTTTCAATCCAACCATTGGATTTTCATGAAATTTGAAACATAGGATCTAAATACCCTAATCTTTCAATCCATGAAGTTTCAAGACTCCATGTATTGTGATTTGGGAGAAATCAAAGTTTGATCATATAAAATAAAATGAAGATAACTTACAATCCAGTGGATGGATTTTGATGTTCTTGATCTTGTTAGAAAGTTGGAGAAGTCCTCTACAACGTTGTTGAAGACCTCAAGAACTTTTAATGGATGGATTTAAATCTTATATTAAAAGTATTCTTTCTCGCACTATCCCTCTCTCTCTCTTCCCTAAAAGGGGTTTTGGAGCTTGAAAAAAGTGGGGAAATGCTTGGAAAAGCCTTAGAACTAGCTGGAGAAGATCAAGGAGAGTCTTGGAGAAATGGGGGTTGCTGGAGATATGGATTTTTTAAATGAGAATCAATTATTTCTTTTTTTGGAAGATTTTTGGCACTTATCACTTATCCCTTTGTGTTTGGATGGTTGGAATTGATTGGGGGGTCTTGGATTGAAGCCAAGTTTCCTACTAAAT
Organism: Dendrobium chrysotoxum; assembly: GCA_019925795.1. Lineage (NCBI taxonomy): Eukaryota > Viridiplantae > Streptophyta > Magnoliopsida > Asparagales > Orchidaceae > Dendrobium > Dendrobium chrysotoxum. The sequence goes on from CM034302.1 coordinate 42,377,041, forward strand.
TGCTCAAATGCATGGACAAGGTTGGAGTTGAGTTTATCCCATGCTAGCTCATGATGAGAGGGGTAATTTAATCTTTTAATGGTCTTTTGACCATTTGTCGACTAGTTTGACTAGCCAAAAAGTCAAGCCAAATGACATGGCATACAAGGTGGCATATGGGAAGGTTTTATGAGGTGGTTTGCTTAATTTAAATGTGGCTTGATATTGAAGACTTGAGATTTGAATGCATATTTTGACCAAATTTTGATAAGTTGACTTAATCAACCTATGGTGATATGACTCATGGTGGGTTTAAAAATATTTGAGGCATCAAATGGAGTAGATTTGAGGGGTTAAAGATATTTATTTGATTAAATGAGTTAGATAAGTTGAAGGGGTTGAAAAGACCCATTTAAACCCTTAATGTACTATTTAATCAACCTTGGTTGCCTTGGTCAACCAGGTTGGCCCAAGGTCTGGGTTTAGGATCAACAAGTTTGAAATGATATTCTAAGCCTATTGGAGGTGGTCTTAGGGTTTGGAGAGTTCAATTCAGTCAAAATAACTATTTGGACCCTTAAAGGTCATTTAGGTCAACCCTGGTTGACTTGGTCAACCAGGTTGACCTAGGGGCTGGGATTGGGTCCAATATGTTTGTTTTAACATTTGGAGTTGAATGGAAGTGGTTCCATCCAATGATAAGGTCATTTGATTCAAAATGATTATTCACACCCCTAAAGGGTATTTTAAGCATTTTGGGTTAACCTGATCAACCAGGCTTAACCAAGGTCTGGGTTTGAGTCCTAAGCACTCTTAATAATGATTTGGATGCATTGGAAGAGGTTTTGGGGTTTGATTTGAAAAGGTTATGTTGGAGTTTAAACAAAAATCCAAAATTGCCCTTTAAGGGCATTTTTGCCCCTGGTCAACTGGGGGTCAAAGTGAGTCCACCAAAATGCAGTTTAATGTTCAACATATGATAATCAAGGATTTGGATATGATCAAAGAGTTTGGAGAAGGCTCCAAGGTCAAAATCCGCTAGGTAGCAAGTTTAGTGGCATAGGCCGTAAATATTTGATGGTTTTACAGCCTTCGGGTTTCAATTCAGTTTTTGGGGTTAGAAACCTCAGAATGAGCTCAAATTTAGATGATAGACCCTAGGGACATGCCTAATTAATATTTAATTTATAGATTATGAATCAAGGGTCATTTAATTGGGGTTTAAAGTGTTTGAAAAATCACTAAAAAAGGCTTTTAGGACCTAAGCCTTTAGACTTGGATTTTGGGTTTAAAAATTTGGATTTGAGCTAGATTTTGATTTGATTGCCTGAATTTAAATTATCCATATCACTCAAAATCAATTAGATGATTGTAGATGGATGGATAGGATTAAGTATAGATTGGTCTAAGATCTGGATTGATCCTAGGGTTTAGAATGGTCCTTATAACCTCGTACAAAGTTGAGGTCAACACTTAGTTCACTAAGACATGGGAAAAGTCATCTAAATGTAAACTAAAGCTAATCCTTGGTTAGTTTCATATTTAAAATGATAGGTGTATGTGAATATTATCCTTCAAGATGAATTACATATCCCCTATATCAAATTCAAATACAAAAAAAAATTCTTTTCTCAAGTCGATAATACGAGTGTTAGTTTATCTTTTAGGATAATTAACACAAATATTTTAATTTGATTATAAAAACACTAAATCTTAAATCAGTGGTCATTATCATTTTAATTTTGTCCGCAAATTTTTCTAGTGACTCCATCGAGGATTGGGTTTACTTACCATCTTTAGTGGAGAATAGACTTTAAATTCATAATACGATCATTTGTGTGAGTGAGTTGCCTATTTTTAATCATTCAAATCAAAATCTGATTTCAATCATTATATTCAAAATCCTATTCAATCATACCTTCAATCATCAAGTTTAAGTTCAATTCTCAATTAATCTGCATTCCAAATCCACACTTCACAATCACGTTCTTCTTTGTTCTGGGTCCATCATCAAAATCATCCCACTTCCATCATCAATTACCAAGAATTTTCCTTAGAGATCAAATAAATTTAGTTCAATGTGATTTTTTTATTCAACATATGATTTGAGTTCAGTAAGTTTAGTAATTGATATAGATTTTGGGTTAAATTTTAAAAAATTTCAAGCAAGTTAAATTTCAACTTCAACATTACCCTAGCCTAGTCTTCAGAGGACTCTCAGATTCAATTTGGGTCAGTACTTAACAACCTATAGTTAACTTTCATTAGACCATAAGTTGAAGTGGTTGAATTTGCATAAGTCTCTACAATGTCAGTTCCTCTTCAGATTAATGTTGAGGATGGACTTGTAGATACTCCTATAGATAATAAACCCTCAATTTTCTCTCGTCTTGCTTTCCCATGATCAACTAGCAGTGATAAAGGAAAGTGTGCAATCATTTTTGGAGCACCTGTGTTAAAAAATTTTGAGATAGGGTCATCTTCTAGAAACAATGAAATAACTAAGTCTCAACATCATAACATTAATTGCCAAATGAGACAGAGGACTAAGAAAGCTGAACTGATAGAAGGGAATAATTTGATTATCACTGTAACTTAAGTAGCAAACAAAGTAAATCCTAAAGTTCTTGAAGTAAATGTTTCTCAATAGTTATCAGGTAGTAGATTTCACCCACTATCATCTCCTACCAGAGAAGAGAGCATAACTTTGATAGCAAATTCTCCACCTCCAGCATCATATAAACAACTAACTCTACCTTTATTATCTATGAAGAAGAGAAATTTTAAATCATTATTGGATGGTTTAGTTCGTGAGTGTACAGCAAGCAAAATACAATCAAGGGCTAAATTCAATAAGGATGTTAAAGGGGTGATAGCCAATCATGTTGAACCTCAGCAACATAGAGAAAGGGTAGTTCCACCTCCAATGAGAAGGAGAGTAACTTTTGGGAACCACTAGTTAGTTGTGAATGTAGAATGCTCCCGAGGATTAAAGGTGTTTCCAAAAGCTAGTGACAGATCAACATCTTGTAGTTGTTACAATCATCAAAATCATAGGTCCTTGAAATATAAAGCGTTAACTCAGAGAGATGACAATCTAGTGTCCCCACCTGTATAAAATTATTATAAAGATTATCAAAGTAAAACTCCTCATCATTATTTGGATCATTACTCACTAAGAGTTGATAGATATCACAGTCAAGGTAGCCAATCCTCATCTCATTTTAATACAAGGAGGCTGAATTCAGCAAATCAGCAGACTTCATTATCGGATGGGAAGAAGGCTTGGTAGCCTAAGATGGTAACCACTCCAACTGCATCTAATTCTCACAAAAACAATGTAGTGGAGGAAAAAATAACAAAAGAGAAGTTTGTAATCAATTTGTTTCCTCCTAGAAAGTATACTCCAGTAAATCTGCATCATATGAAAAAAAAAAGTCAATAGAAGAAATGATGGATCATCTAAAAGATAGTATATGTCAAATAAAAGAGAATGAAGCTATAGAGGATGTAGAAATGAATTTGTAAGATGAAGAAATGTCTGATAGAATAAACATGGTAGATACTCATTAATCTCTACAAAGAGAGAAAGAAAAGGGTAAAGGCAAAGCAAGTGCTGATGATGATGAAGCTGATAAAGATGATACAATCGATTTAACTTAGAAACTATTATTCCAATTAAGTGACAAAGATGAGAAAATTTTGAGAATGGAAAATAAGTTAGAGGAGATGATGGTTATGATTCCTATTATACAAGGCAAAGCATCCCTATACTAGATATACAAGTCAAATCCTTACCTGATGAATCAGCACAAGTAATGTTAAGGGAAAAGCACTTCATAAAGAAGAAGTAGAAAATAAACTACTAAAGTTAAAAGTAGAGTCAGTGCAATCAGTCAACATCAAGCAGATAGTAGAGCAACAAGTTAAAGAAGCACTAGCTATATCTCATATACTTTGTATTTCTAAAGAGTAGATAATATCTAGAAGAATATGACTTTGTCCCTTATTCAGAAGGATTTGTACCTCCTTCATTCAAAAATTTTGATGGTGCGAGTAATCCTAAACAACACCTCATGCACTTTAGAGCTAGTTACTACAATGCTGGTGGCAGTGATGCCCTTATATTCTAATAATTCATTAGTAGGTATTGCATTTAATTGTTATGCTGAACTGCCTAATGAGTTGGTCCATATCTTCAATGAACTAGAAATTATATTTGTTAAGAGATTTAATGGTACAAAACATCATATCACCATTAGCAATCTTGTAGATAATAAATAGTAGCAAGGTGAAAGTTTGGTAGACTATATCTTGATATAGAGGAAACTTAGCATGAGATGTGAGCCACAACTACAAGAATAGCAAGCTATAGAGATCTTTCTGAAAAATATTTATGGTATGGTTGCCTTTCTATTTAAAGGCTTCACGATAAAAACTTTTAAAATTTTGTTTAGTAAGGCTTCCAATCTTTAAGAAGAGACTTCTCAACTAACATTCTTAAAAGGTCAATCCACTTTAGAAATAAAGAAAATAAAACCTCATAAGCTTTTAGAGATGAAATCAGGAATAATGTCTGTAGTTGATAAGGGGAAACAACTGAAATAAACTCAGGAAAAGAATCTGAGTCGACCTCCTTAATATCAATAGTATAACATACCCTAGAGTGATCAGCTCTAGACGCTGACCTTATCTGACTCCAGAATAGATAAAAGAAAATTTTGACTATTTTCAGAGCAAAACATATCCATTCAAAAGAGAGCCTATTAGAAAGATGTGTAAAAGCCTTACAAAGAAGCCAAGATTTAATCTTCTTGATCCTAAGAAACCAAAAGAGGTAGGAAAAGCAAGGCAACCCAATTATTGTCCATATCACCAAATGCCTAACCATGAGTTGGAAGATTGCATAATGTTTAAAGAATGGCTTGACAAAAATTAGAGAGATGGAATAGTTATGATACCCAAATAATATTTAGAGGACTCAAGTCAAGGATCCACTAAATGTATAATTGTTGAACCTTTTGTACCTTCTTCAATTTCAAAATTTGATGACATGTGGGATATTGCTTTATGTCATTCCTCAAAGAGAATCTTTAATAAATTATATCGTTCATCTTTCAAAGAACCCCCAAGAGCACAGAATCCCATCCAGGTTGATCTGGTAGTTCATGAGGAGAAGCAGAATAAAGTTCTAACTAAAGAGCCTAAGGAAGGGCGAGTTAATCAACCTTCTATAGTCTCAAAGGAGGAGGAGAAGAATAAAATAGTGTTAGGTTTTAATAAAAAAATTATTTCTAGCACCTATCTCTTAAACCATTAACTCTGTACGACTTTATTTCATCACATCTGGGACTAAGAAAGAAATGAAAAAGAATTCTACATATATTATATTTTCTTCTATTGATGAATATTCAAATCAAAATTTAATTAAAGATGAAAACAATTCTCAAGAAAGACAAATAAATGATCTAGACAAACAATTCCAATATTAATATGATAGTGATTCCCTTTTACTTGATGTGTAAGGTGATCCTATCAATATCAAATTAGAAATTTCTGATTCAGATATTCCACTAGAAGACAATAAAAAGACAAAGAATGATCAACAATCAAAACCCAGTGAAAATCCTTCTCTTAAACAAGTAGTACAAGCCAATCTTCATAGTGGTAAACATTTACCTCCACAAACTATAACTACTAATAAAGGGAAGCATGTAACAGATAATCAAGAAGCTTTCAATTAACCTCAACAAGCTTAATAGCTAGATATAGTGAAAACAAATTTTCCAAAGTAGATTACAACGTGTTAGCTCGTCTCATAAAGTTGCTTGTGAAACTAAGTATTTATGATGCTCTAGTTCTTTCTAAAAAATGAGGGAGGCTTTAGTCAAAGCTTTACTCGATCCACAAATCTGTATGACTCAACTAAAATTATCACAGCGAGAAGAAGTGTTATGCTTTAAAGAAGTTTCAGGGATTACATTTTCATATGAAGATTTATGTTTGGGAACTATAGATCATAAACATTCATTGCATATTTTATAAATATGGATAATTGTAAAATGTCTCATGTCTTTGTTGATCCAGGTGCATCGGTTAACATAATGACTCTTAAAACTCTCACTAGTTAATGGTGGATACTCACAAACTCATCTCTGATAAAATAATGTTGCGAAGATTTAACGAGAAGGGCAAGAGAGCTTTGGGTTTGATAACCATCTTGTTTGAAATAGATGTAAGTCAAGTGTATGCTTTGATATCACTTGAAAGATCAAGATGCACCAAGAGTTCTAATATTTATTGATTTTTCAGATTTCTTACAATAATAACTTAACTAGTCAAATGCGGAAGTTGATGATTTGTTATATAAAGTTGGTGATTATTCTCTAATTATCACAATAAAATAATGTTCTCAGATTTTCACCAAGCAGTTATAATAGAAAATAATATGCATGAAAATAAAGTGCGAAAAATAAAATCAGAAAGAGCACACCAGATTTATAGTGGTTCGGTCAAACTATGACCTACGTCCACTCCCCGGAGCCTCCTCTCCGAGTATTGCACTATCACTATAGTGTCTCTCCTTTAGCCCCCTCAGCTAGGCGGAGAAGCCCTTACAAACTCTCTTCCACCAACCCGGTGCGGCAGAGGACCGTACTCCTTTCACAGGCAGAGAACCTTGACTTCTTTTCACCCTCCTGGTGAGGCAGAGGACCTGAACTCCTTTTCACCCTCCTGGTGAGGCAGAGGACCTTGAATCACTTTCACCTTCCCCGGTGCGGTGGAGTAGCCGGGTCTTTTGACACCAAAGAGGTCTTCTTCTTCCCAAAGCTTCCCTCAAGACAAACCTTGACTCTTGGAGGAACTCAGGTGTAAGTTCGCTGGAGCAACCGTGTGAAAACCCCCTCTCACACTCCCTTGAAACCCACAAGGATCTTCTCCCTCTCTTACAAACTCCACCCTTTCTCTCCCTAGCCCAAAGCTCTCTCTTCAAGCTTCTTTAGAAGAAAACAACTCAATGAATACTCAAAAAGACTCCTACAAAGTCTTATGAGAAAGCTTAAATAGAGGGCTTCAAAAAACCCTAAAAATCCAATTCAGCCGTCAAATATCGTACAGTACGATCGCAGGATCGTCCAGTACAATATGCAGAATTTGACCTATTAGTACTGTATGATCTCAGAATTGTATAGTATGATTAGTTCAATCGAAGTGCAGTTCGTCCAGAATGAATCCTGGGACGACCAAAATCGTCTCTGATCATCGTACAGTACGATCCAGTTCGTACAGTACGATCTAAATATCAAAATTACGCAGATTCGATTGAATAATCACAGGATTAAATTAAGTAATATTTTAAACATCGTATAGTACAATTAAGATCGTACAGTACGAATAGAATAATTTTCAAATTCAAATTTTTGCCTAATTTAATGATCGACGGGGTTTCTAATTATACCAGATCGTCCAGTACGATGTGGTGTTCGTACTGTACGATTAGTTATATTTCAAAAGAATTTTTTTCAAAAAAATAAAATATTTTAATTAATTTCTGTAACATCAGATCGTACAGTATGATCCAGATCGTATAGTATGATGTACAGAAAAATTAAAATATTTAACATTAAATTTCCTCCCATTGTGTGTGTGTGCACGGTCACCAGGCTATCATGCACCTTTATAGAACTTGACTCAAGAAGTTAAAATAAATAAATAAAAATTACATTCTCTTTCAACATAACCTATTCTACCTAGTCTTGAGCCCTGAATCTTCAAAGACCGATGCCTGTTGTACCTGAAATATTAGTCAACACAAAAATATGTATACACAACAAATACTAGGAGAAATAAAGAGCCAATCAATAATATTGTTATCATCAAAATCATAAACTCGGGAGCCCAAGTTGTAACAATAGAAACCTTGAAAACTGAAGTCAAATTCCATAAAATAGATTCTAAAACCTACTTTAATACTCTCCTGGGTAGAACCTGGCTCCATAAATAGTTCCTTCTACCTTGCATTAATGTATCAAAAACTCTTGAGAGGGAGTAGAGCACCGCATCAAAGGTAACTTACAACCATTTTTTATTCACAAAGTCAGTATATACGAAGATGCCTCATATTATCTGCTTGAAAAGTTGGCTAATTTCTCTAAGAAACTCAAACTACCTGAAGTAGGAAGCAAAGAAAAGAAAAGAAAAAAAGAAGAAGAAAAGAAAAAAGAAGAACATTTCGATCTCGAACACGATGTTCACTGATCATCTACCCGTCCCTCATAAAGAGGAGGTAGAATGGCACAATGATCTAAAGAAAGAGGTTGAGGATTGTGGGTCTCCGAAAGGATTCTTCTTAATGGGAAACAGAATGAAAAAGGTACGATCACACTATCCCGTAGGACAAAACAGTTGTAGGCCTTTACACTCTATGCAAGCAGGCCAATAAAAGAGTAGATGAGATCATATATATGATTAACCATGGTGGATAGCGGCTTTCAACTACACACCTTAATGGATAATAATATATATGACCTGATCAAATTCACAAAATTAAGAAAACTCTCGATTAAGGAATTTATATTATTCCCTTAAAAGGGTTTGACATGCAGGAAAATTTCTAGGATCTTCCTAATTGAAGGGAAAAGATAGGCTCAATTTGGTTTAATCAACATGCACGGACCATGTCATCACTCGGCCGATCTAAAGAAGAGAAAAATTGGAGGAAAAAAAGACAACTACATTCAAGCATGCATGAGAGAATGATGGAGATGGCGTCATCTATGTGACGTGGATAGTTGGGGTTTATAGCCTCTAAAAGAAAGAGAGCTTACCCATCGATAAGGCATAAAATGGCATACCAATACCGTTAACCTTTGATCCTAAATCTATAAGAGATGTAGTGTTGGACACACAATACTAACATCCATGACATAACTAATGTAATCTAGACTTATATCTTACCTGAAAAGAAAGCCAGCTAAAACCACCTAATCGTATAAAATCCATACTGTCCAATTTTTATGAAATATGGGTGGGTGGCTGAGTTTTTGGAACTTAGGCTGACAGCTAGAGAAGTTCCTAAGTGACCTCGTACTTATGGATGGTATTATGCTTCTAAAACTAATGTAATTAAATTCTAATTTCAGTTAGTTTTTAATGCAATGCATGTTGGTTAAAGTATCCAAATCATGAATGCTTGAAATTTTAAAAATGCTTAAAAAATAATTTTTAGAAGACTTGGCTTCCCCAGGTTCAGAACCTCATCCTCATGGGTTAGATTATTTAAACTCTACCGCAAGCGGGGAAGTGTCTAAACAAGAAAAAGGAAGGTGCAATAATATGCATGTGACCCTGAACGACCTCTGGCTATTCCCTAGATCGTTATCTTTCTATATTATTTAATTTCTAAAATTTAAATTTTAATTACGAGTAGAAGAATTTTATTCCTAAAGAGCCTAGCGAAATCAAGCACATACATATGCAAGAAAGAAACCTTTAAAAAGCATGCCATTTTTATTACGCAAACAAAGTAACACATCATCAAAATAAATCAACAAAATAGAGTGTCCAAAGTTCGTGGCAAGTGACATATAATATATAACCCAGAGTGCAAAAAAGTAATAGTGGCCAGGCTCCACCGATAACAACCTGGATTCTACTCCTATAGAACGATGCAAGTCATAAAATGAGGCATTTTTATCTTGATCTTCAACTTCTAGTTCTTCTGTGGATCACCTTCCTTCAGTCTTATTGTGGTATATCCTCAATAGGATATCCAAATGAAAAGAAATTCCCTGTAAGGGGACTTTCTTTTCCCTTTGGATCCCTAACATCTTGTTAAAATGCCTCATTTAAAGACTTTTACAACTCTATACATCAAATATAATACATCAGGATTGCAAAAAAAAAAAAAATCTAGACTCTCCTTCAAGGTTATCCAATGCAATTAAAATTAAACATCCCAAACAGTTATATATGAAATAAAATGCTCAAACTAGCTAAACTTGGCCATGCTCTTATTTATTTGGAGGCTAAGTAGTTGAAACACCTGTAGCAATTATTTATTATTTATTTATTTTTAGCCCTCTTTTTAGCATTATATGAGCATGGCGACCTGTAAAAAATATCATAAGAATCAAAATCGCTCATAACTTATGGGTAATCTATTACTCATCATATCACAGAGAGAATACAATAATTAAAATCAACATTACAGAAATCATCACGAAAAGCTAAAAAAACTAGCCCATAGTTCACATGCAAATCGCCACATCATAGAGACAGAAAGAAAGAAAACACCGGCCTAACCTAAAATAGAAGTTTTGTCCTAACAAATAGATCTATGTGTTTGTAGTAAGCTAGGTAGTTTCGGTATGTCCTATGAAGGATAATTTGTTCAAGTTATTTAAAATTTGATTTGTTATAGGTCAAAGGAGAATTTTAGTTCAAGTTTAAATATTAATGCTTTAAGATTGATTTTAAAAGTTTTATTTTAGTATTTAGTTGATTACTACCTTCATTGCTCGCCAAGTCCATAAGATTTATTTCACCCTCCTTGGGGTTAACTTAATAGCCTCGTAAGCTTGGGTTACCCAGTAGTAACTAATTTTGTTAAGTTAATTTAGTTTGTCAAAAATTAAAAGAGAGATAAATCAAGTGATTTATTATTAATTAAGGAGTTAAATTAATTAAATTTGCTATTAACAGGTTCGTGGCATTGCACCAATAGGCTCGAGGTCCAGGCCTCCTTAGGACAGTTAGCCCACAACCCGAAGTAGTCCATCCTAAAAACCAAGTTGATATAGTTAAATTAAGAATTTTATTTGATTAAATCATTAATAATCAATTAGTTTTAAAGTTTTAGCACTCCATTAAATTCATTCGTGGTGTTGTGCCATCAGGCTCAAGGAACTAGGCCTCCTTAGGACACTTAGCCCTGCAGTCTAAAGTACTCCATCTAATAAACTTCATCTTTAAAGTGGTTGTTGTGTATTAAGGGGTTTGTTTATTGATTTTTAAAAGATTAGTTAATGATTTAATTAGGCTTTGATTAAATTATTAGATTATGAGATTCTGAGTTATGGTTGAATTTTTAATGAATTTCTTATATTGTTCACTTAGTCATTTAGGTTTTGATTCATTTAAATTCAAAATTAGAAGTGTTTTAAGTTAGATATGTAATTAATTATGAGAGTGATTTAATGAATTAAAGTTCGGGTTTTAGAAGTATTTTTGTTACTTCATGTTTTACCTTAAGTTCATTCTCCAATTTTAGAATCTTGGATTTAAGTTTGTTTTAATGAATTTTATTTGATTAGTATTTGATTAAGGGGTGATTAATATTTTAATTAAACTTAGTTCAAGTGTATGTTTGAATTTGTCTTTTAATGATTATGTATGATAATTATGATTTGATTAGGAGTTAAATATCTTTTATGCATTTGATTTAGATTATTATGAATTTGTTGGAGGTTTTGATTATTGGTTGGTTATTACTCATGATTTATAAGATTAGATACTAATAAACTAATCCTATGGTAAAATGTCACTAAATTTTCTATGTTTTAATGTCTCTATCCTAAAAGGTGTATGTATCCTAAGTCTAAGTTTTCTAAGACTTGATCCTTAGTTTTTATCCTTAAGTGTCACTAATGTTATAAAAGACAAAATAGAGTTTGTTTCTAACTTTTTGGATGTATGCATGTGTAAATGCGTTTAGGGATCTAAAAGAAATAAAAAGATCCTAATAAAATTGAAGTTGCTACAAGGTCCTAAAGGGTGGGGGATGCACACATCAAAAGGCTCCCTAAAGGCTTTCTAAGTTTTGAGAAAACTCACTACACTGGGGGCTATAACCTGATTGTTCTGCCCGTAGCACCCCCACCGGAATGAATGGGGGTGACTGATTTTTGTATGTAGGCTCCTTCGTCACAATAGCTCCAACGTTCTTTGCTCTTTTGCTCTCCCAAAGTACCTCGCAAGGAACACATAAAAAAAAAAGATTGTGTTAGAGCATGATAGTAATTAATCTGTAAATAATTGAAATGAAATGCAATTAAAATAATAATGTACCTTTTTTCGGCTTGTATATCGGTTGATTCGTCTCCCTTTTAAATCTTTCAAGCCTTACAAGCTCTTTATCACATTTCATTTCAAAAACACAAGCAATATAAGCAATAGAGAAATAGGGTAGAGAAGTAGAAAATTAAGGGGAGAGGATAAACCACTACTAGTTTACACTTTCCAACAACCAACCAACAACTCAAGTTTCTAACATGCTTCTCTTCACAACACGCATACATACATTTCCCTTATTACCACATTCACAAGATGTCTCAAGCAGCTACTAACTCCTCCATGCAAATATACAAGAACCCTCTCAACATCTTTTCCAAACATAACATGAAAACATTCCAAGTCACCTTTCATGTTTCCACTAAAGCCATCACAATAAAACATACATCTTTTAAAGATGAAAATCAAGACTATACCTCTCCAAAAACCATGCAACAAGCAAACAATTCTCTTGATGTTGAATCTTAACTAAGTTGCAATCATAAGAAAAGAAAATTTGATGCAAATTTGTTCTTCCAAAGTTCAAGAAACATTCTAATGTAATTACCAACATGATTTTCGCATAAAGCCCAAACAAGTCCAAGAAAGCATAAAGGAATTTCAGCATCTCATTTCAATCCCATTTGAACTAAATGCAAATAAGAAGAGAAAGGTTCTGATGCCAATTTGTTCTCCAAAATTCAAGAGCAGCACTCCAACTAATCATAAAACAATATTATACTTGGATCCATGCAAGCTCATATTTAAACCACATAAACATTTTCCAACATTCCTCTAAAGATACTTTATACAAGACTTATGAATACTCTCCAACATTCATAAACTTCTCCAAACAATTCATGAATTATTTCAACATGAAGCACACAACCTTGCATTTGAACCATGCACCAATCTCTTATAGTTAAATGTGCCTCCAATAACACAAGCAATATGGCATTGAATCCAACAACACTTGAATATTCACCAAAAAGAAACTTGCACTCAAATTTTATTTAAGTTTCCCAGAGGGGAATTAAATGAACAAAATTCCAACATTTTCATTGATTAAGCCATATAAAGAAAACCCATTAGATGAGCAAGAAAATCTGAGAACAACTCATCCCTTCAATTGTTAAGATAGATTTTTTTTTAAATCCTCAGACATATAAAATCGTAAGCTAATCCCAATAATTATAAAGAAAATTGACCAAGGTAGAAGTCATAGAGCAGAAGAAACTACCACAACACATACATTGCACAAAAGCATCTTTTGGATACAAAATAGGAAAAAAAGTTCATATCCGAAATTTCAAAAAGAGAAAAGACAACTTGCTGATTTCAAATTTGAATAAAAATTTTGTTCAAAAAGACTTTTCAAATTCGAGATTAACATACAACAATGCTTGCCTCTGTAAGGAGAGGAGGAAACTTTTGCATTCATTGAAAAAAATATGCTTTAACTCTAATATTTTTATGAAAGGGAAATAAAGAAACTACACAGTTATTAAAGAAATATACCCAAAGGTCTATTAAGATGAATTACATATATTTCCATACATTCTCACATAATTTCCATCATTTCCCCATTCTTGATTTTTTTTTTTAAGGAAGAAAGGCTCGCAAATTTCCCATCTTTGATAATAAACAATACCACTTTTCTCATGCTTCATGACAAAATCAACTTACAACAACAAAGTGTGAATCACACGAAACTTATTTACACTAGTGAGGTGAACTTTTCCAACAAAACTTCTAAATTTGATCACTTCAACCTAATAATGCTATACGAGATTCTCTCTTTGATTATTTAACGAGTTCAACATTCAACTTATATTTCATTCTCCAACATGTTGGCATAACAAGTGAGAAAAGATAATATTCAACATAACGCCTAGTTTCATAATAAAGCACATGTTCGAAGAAATGTTACATCATGAGATAGTGGAGGCCAATCGTAAGGCCAAAGCATTGGTATACATGCTACATCAATCATAGTTCATGAAATCCTCACTGTTAGCTACACTCCTTTTATTCCAAACAAGAGCAAGAAAAGATAATTATATTCTCCTAATCTTGACTTTCATATGGAGACAACAAGATCAAATAAAATTAGGATTTCCCAACAAAGTAAAGCTACACTCGCTCAACACCTCTTTTTGACCAAACACTTGTATTATTTCCAATAGGCATTTTTGCCAACACCATGCATGCATTTGGTGAAGGACGCCAAAATTTTTTTCATCACATACACATGAGGTTTTAAACGACACATTACATGATTTAACCCATCCATAAATACAATCTTTAACAGATTTGATATGCAAATACCGTAACTCTAACAACACAAGCCTTGCTACAAGGCACATTCCTACTTCACAAAATCACCTACCTTGTCCTCTTAAATGAAATATTCATAAAGGGAGAAAAACTTCACTCACAAAAAGCTACACGAATTTTATTTAACAGAGAAAGGAATGGAATAAGATTTGCACAACTCTATTCTACAAGCTAAACATTCAATATAATCATTCAATCATTATCATTCTTGAAGAGGCAGGAATGGAAGAAAAGAAACAAAGGAGGAGAGAAGGAGCATGTAGAAAAAGGTGAAGAGAAGAAGGTAGAAGAAGAAGGTTAAGAAGAAGGAGAAGAAGAAGAAGAAGAGTAAGAGGAAGAAGTAGAAGAAGAAGAAGAAAGAAAAGAAGAAGAAGGAAAAGAAAGAGAAGGAAGAAGGGATGGGGTAAGAAGAAAGAAATCTGGGATAAGAGGAAGAGGAGGAAGAGAACAATCACCTTGTGAACAAAACAAAAGGGGTCGGTGGCTAGGGCAAAGTGGTGACAGAGGAGACGGGCTTCGGTCACTCCTACGCTTAGTGAATGAGAGATCGGAAGGAGGAGGCTAGGTTTTTGAGCAAAGAAGTTGAGAGAGAGGAGTGGAGTTCCGCCTGGGTGTTTCCAAATGGGAAAGATAGAGAGGGAGCAGAGTTCTGAAATATGGAGAGGAAGAAAATGGGAGCAGAGCCGGGTATCTTGCGAATAGAGAGGACCCGAGAGTGGGGGAGGATCGAGTTCTTCTAATGCCTAATGAACTAAACTCCTTCATCATATCCTCGAGTGACTGTCAAAGGCTTGCGAGCACTGAAGTGATGAGTCGTAGAAATCATCTATCGCGATAAGATTTTATGCCTGCGATTAGATTTCTTGCGGGCGATCTCTATTGAAGTCATCAAAATCAAAGAAAAAGAGGCGGGAAAAAGTCACAATAATCATTACAAAAAGAAGAGATCTCAGTCATTGAATTTAAATGAATAAATTGCAAATGATTTGAGCTTGAATCGGACTCAATTTGACTCGACTCAGGTCGATTTGGGTTCAACTCGACTCTATAAAATTAATAAAATTAAATCTAAATAAATCGATGACTCGAATTGAATCAAACTCAACGCGGCTAAAATGTATCGATCAAGGCTAATTAAACTTCATCAGGTCTAATTTGACTCAATTCAAGTCATCCCAAGTTCGAATTGAACTTGCCGAGGTCCAATTAAATTGATCAAATACGCTTGCCGACACTCGTATGAAAATTGAGGTCAACAAGGATATCAAAACTAAATGATACAAGAAAGTGAACATCAATAAATGCAAGTAAGGGAGCCTGTAATACATATTGATTTGGAATCCAATTCAGATGAAGAGTCTTATGTGTTTGAGAAAGACCCACAGGCTGTAGAATATAGGAAATTTATTAATTAACAAAAGTTTGATATTTTTATAGAAACTAATAGCGGTGAGAACAAGGTCCAAGTCACTAGGAAGGATAATTTGGATTTATCTACCATGGAGAGATTAAAAATGTATTTGAAAAACATTACATTAGTCCCCTTATCCTAAGATGTTGTAAAGAGGTTGGAGGTGAAAGCCTCACTTTTTTCAGACCCAGACTATAAACCTAATACCTTTGTAACTTCCACCAGCAAACCCCCAAAAATTGATGTAACCCTTGATGATCCATTTATAGAAGAAATAACATAACTTCAAATTGGACTAGAGCTGAATCCCAGTAATTTGAAAACCTAAGGAGTACAAAAAACCACAAATACGTATCAAGATCGAGTGTTAGCTTTGTTAATCTATGTTCATTTAATAATGATGAAAATTGCTTACTTATATCAAAATAATCTAGAGTTTAACAGTCTTTTTTCAACAAATATTAAGCCTTTTACTAAACTTTATTTAAAAACTTCAAATGATCTGGATGACTCTCAAGTTAGGGATGCACCTCCTGAACATGAAGAGGAAATTTAGAATCTCAATTGGGATTAGATCGAGTTTAAGTGCTTATTTTGGAGATCAAAAGAGGAGAAGTAGGAAGCACTTTAAGATGCTAAAATAATGTAGAAGTGCCTCAACCTATTATATGTATTTGTTATAAGGTTTTAGATCAAGAGAAGCTTTGATTTTAAGTTAATCATTTTATTAGAAATTTGGGATTGTATTCCCAAAGTTTGTGGTTTTATGACTCTGAATCTACCCGAATCCTAAGTTCAAATTGAGCATTGGACAACATTAACCCGAACCTAGCTAATACAGTGTAAAACCTGGACTTACCTTAGCCTGGAATGGGGGGCCAGCTAACCACCTAGGCGATTTAAAATTCAAGTGTCCAGTCTTTTGATAAAAGAGTGGTAAGGACATTGTTAATTAAGTTTTAAGGAGTTAGGACTGACATCTAGAGTATATTTTAATTATCCCCTTGACTTATGTAGGATGAATATGCTTAAAAGAAAATACAATTGAAAATTTAGATACTTTTAATTCATTTCTAATGCAATGCATACTAATTGACTTAATAAATGCATAAATTTATATGAAGCAATTTTAAAAGGCTTAAAAATAATTTTTTCTTAGAAATTACACAACTTCCCCTCGATAGAATTACACCCTAATAGGTTAAGGGGTCTGCTAGAACCTGCAGGCATGGAGGTGCATAATAAGGAAGAGAAGATTTTAATATGCTTATACAGACTCTCGGCGGTCCCGAGCTTACTTCTTACAGCGTTAGAATTTTTATGTGAGCCTAAAATTTTTAATTTAATTTTAAGTAGAAAATATTTTATTCATGCCCTCATGAGCCTCCGTGCATCCAAGCGAAATCAAAATCGACATCCAAGAAAAGAAACCTAGAAAAAGGAAGTAAGTTCTACTACATAGCAAATTAAATCAACCAAATCAATTAAATAAATTTAAATGTCCATATAGCAAGTGCCACTTAAATATAACTTAGGGTCTATAGAAATTAAAAGTGGTTAGGTACCACTAATAATAGCTCAGGTTCTAATCCTAGGACTGACGCAAGTGATTTTGAGTGGGATACACTTTGTCTTTACTTCTTCGTCTTGCCACCTTTAACGAGCTCCTTGGATTCATCGGGTCTAGATAACCAAATCAAAAGAAACTCCACCCCAAATTGGTGCTTTCTTTCCTCTTTCAACTCTCAAAATCCTCCTAACTTGGACCTCCAAATGGAAGAGAACTCTCCCCTAAGGGATGTTCCCTCCTCTTTAGATTCCAAGTAGGATGTAGTATCCAAACTTAAAGACTCACTTTCACAACTCATAACTTAATCAGATTACATTACAGAAATAAATGAAAATTCTAGACCACCTTCATCATTATCCTAAGCAAATAAAATGAATAATAACATCCTAAGTAGTTATATATTTTGGCCATGCTCTTTTAAATTTTAAGGGGGCTTTGGCGATTAGCACTTGCAGAAAATTTTGTTAACTTAAACTTTATTTTCCCCCTTTATTTTAGCCTTGCATGAGCATGACGACCTACAAAAAATCCTATGACCATTCAGATCATTCCTAACATAAGGGTAATCTATCGCCCACCACATCAATTCATAGATTACAGAATTAAATAAACACTCACATCAATCAATCTATTTTTAACCAGCATGCAGTGAAAACCTCAAAAAACTCAGAAAATAACAGCAAAAAAGTAAACACGAACCTAGCCTAAACTAGAGTTGGTTGTCCTGGCAAACCATATAGAGTGTGTATAAAAGGATGTGTGGCTTAGATATGTCCTAGACTGGGCAATTGTTAAAGTTGTCTAATATTTGAATTATTGAAGGCTTAAGGAGATTTTAAATTATTACAAATCTAATTCAAGTACTGTGATTTTGATGATAATAAATATTATTATTCCTATTACTGATTTCTCCCGTGTCTGTGATATTTTGTTTTGAGTTGTGTGTACTAACTTTTTAGGATTATAGCCCACAGTTCATTTGCAATTCGGATCAGCTAAAGACTGGGTAGACTAGGGTTAATATTGGTTTTCATTTTATTCTATATTTTTTCCTTTCTTGAGTCGTATCCTCTAATTGGGTGGATATCTTTGCTGAGTAACCTTGCCCACACATAGGGGGAGAGAGAAAAAGGCTTATAAGGGAGTTTTTCTTTTTAAGTAATTCGTACTGTACCATTTTACTTCATACTATATAATATGTATATTGTACTGTATGCTTTTAATTCGTACTATATGATCTGTACAATTCTATCAAAATCCTAGCCGCTATGGGTTTAAATATGCTGATCGTACCATACAATTTTAGTTCATACTATATGCCTTAATTGAATTATTTTCTAATTAACCCCATGATATCTGACAATCAAATCAAGAGTAATTATTATGATTAATCATACCAAATGATTGATAGTGTATGAAATTGGTTATCCTAGATATCGTACCATATAGAAGTCCTAAATTTTAAACTAATTATACTGTATAATTTGAATCATACTGTATGACTGACATAGTATGAAGTTAGTCATCCCAAGTATCATCCTGAAAGAATAAAAGCAAATTATGAATATCGTACTGTATGATATTTTTATCGTACCATATAATTTGTCTAAAAGTTATACAGTTTGTCTATATGAACTTGCTAGACAATTCTAATTTACACTTCTCGTACTATAGATATGTGTATCGTACCATATGAACAGAAGACAATTTCTTGAAATTTAGGATTTTTGAAGCCCAATACTTAAGGATTTCTAATACTCTTGTTAGAAATCTTTTGTTGCTGGTTTATCTTGAGAGAGAACTTAGAGAAGGAGAAGGAGAGGTTTGAGAGAGAGATATCCTTGTGAGGGGAATTTATGAGAGGATTCATAATGGTTTCTCCAAGCATGGTTTTCATCATCGTCTTCAAGCTTCATCCTTAGTTTCTTAGTGGCTCTAGGGAGACGATCATCAGCATCAGATCCAGGTTCTCTGCCTACTCCATGTGGGAGTAAAAGGATTATCAGGTTCTTTGCCTACTCTAGGAGAGAGTAAAAGGATTGTCAAGTTCTCTGCCTACTCTAGGAGGGAGTAAAAGGATTCAAGGTACTTTGTCTCATTGGGTCGATGGAAAGATATTATAAGGGCTTCTCCACCTTGCTGTGGGGGCAAAAGGAGAGACAATAAAACATTAGTGTAATACCTGGAAAGGAGGTTTCTGGGGAGTGGACGTAGGTCAGATTTGATCAAACCACTATAAATTTGGTGTGTTCATTGTTATAACTTTTTTCCATTTTTATTTTTGCACTTTTCTGTGAATAAAAACTCTGATTATGTTGATATTATGAAATTACTTTTGCTTTCGCATCAAGGGTTATTGTTTGTTTTAAAATATTTAAAGAGATAAAAAGATTTTTCTTTTTGCCTTAAAAAATTTTTAAAATAACCAATTCACCCCCCTTCTTGGTTAGCCTCGAGCTAGTTCTCAGAGGTTTAACAATATTCACAAACTTTCAAGTGGTATTAGAGTGGGATTCATAAATTAAGTTTTTGAAAACTTTTAAATTTTGATCAATGGCTAACTTTGATAATCATAATACTGCAAAAGGCTATTGAATCACATGACTACCTCTTTTTGATAATATTCCTTTTAATTTCTAGAAAACTCGCATGTTTACCTTTTTACAATCAATTGATTATGGCATGTGGATGTTAGTTAAGGAAGAATATTCTGCACCTTTTCATCTTGTTAATGGCATAAAAACTGAACTTTCTTTTTATGAATGGAGTCTAGAAGATAGGGACTTAGCTCAACTGAATGCTAAGTGTTTGAACTATTTTTTTTAGCCTTAAATCTGAAGATTATATGCGTGTTTCCACTTATTCAACTGGCAAGAAAATTTCAGACAAACTATGCATAACATATAAAGGTACAAATAAAGTTAAACAACCTAGGTTGAACATTTTACTCCAAGATTATGAACTATTTTGCATGAAACCTAGTGAATTAATTTTTGAAATGTATACTAGGTTTACTCAAATTATTACTTCCCTGTATACCTTAGGAAGTGAACTCACAAATTATAAAAAAGTTAACAAGATTCTGAGATGTTTACCTTCTTCCTTTGATGCAAAAATTACTGTCATTACTGAATATAAGGATCTAAATGTTTATTCAATTAATAACTTACTTGGATCACTTTTTACTTACGAGTAAGGAGTGAACCAAAGGCAGCTTGATACATGTGAGAAGAAAAAGGAGAAAACTATGGCCTTAAAGGCTAATGATTCTGACACTGATTCTTCTGGTTCTAAAAATGATGACATTGCTTTAATAACAAGGCAATTCAAGAGCTTCTTAAGGAAAAAGCAAAAGCATCATCAGAAATGGAACAAAGGTATGAATAATAAAAATTCTAAAGTTCCCTTTGATGTTATTTATTTTGAATATAGAAAGCCAGGGCACCTGAAGTCTCCCAACTCTTAAAGCCCACCTAAGTAAGGAGAAGGGTGAAGAAAAACCTAAGTTCAAGAAGGGCAAGCAAAGGACCCAAAA
Source organism: Dendrobium chrysotoxum (assembly GCA_019925795.1). Taxonomy (NCBI): domain Eukaryota; kingdom Viridiplantae; phylum Streptophyta; class Magnoliopsida; order Asparagales; family Orchidaceae; genus Dendrobium; species Dendrobium chrysotoxum. The sequence goes on from CM034302.1 coordinate 42,397,924, forward strand.
GGCTTTTTGGGTGACTCAGCATCAAACACTTTTGAAACTGAAGTAGAATAGGAGGTAACCAACCTATGCTTAATGGCAGATGATCATCTTGATCATTCTAATCAAGAGGAGGTATGTGAGCTTACTTATAAACATTTATTTAAAGTTTCTAAAAAGATTCATTCTTCATATAGAAAGCTTAAAAAGTTATATAAAAGCCTCAAATCTAATTTCTTAATTCTACAGAAAGAGCATGAATGCTTAAAAAAAGATCACTCCACTCTGGATAGCAATCACATGACTTTGTTAGATGAATTTGATATTTTAAACAAGAAGCATTCTGATTTAACTACAAAATATGAGTCATTAAAATCATTGCATATTGAATTAGAAAAAGCATTTAAGGAATTAGAAACTCTTGTATCTCAATTAGACAATAAGGAGCAAACATTAAAAATTATTTATTTAAATATTAAAAATGTAAACAAATTTCTGCAAAGAAAATTTAACAGCTTTTAAAGAAAATAAAACACCACCTTCACTTATCAAATTTTATAAACCATCAACACAACATGTATTCAAACCTAGGAAGAGGCACTATCACCCACATATATTAGATAACACTTTTTCTAGTGTTAGATATTTTTCTTATGGCATGCTAGGACATATCTCCCACACTTGTACTATTCACCATAGAAAAGATTTGATGTGGAGACCAAAATTATAAAATTCACAGCATAGCATGCAAGCATTACATCCCATATTTTATAAGGTGGAACCCAAACTTCTTTGGGTTCATAAATCTAACATCTGATGATTTTGTAGGGTTGCTCTCAAAAAATGCCTCATGAGAGCATGTTGTACTTGAATAATGGATGTTTAAAGCATATGATTAGAGATCCAATCAATTCATTTCGCTGGAGGTCAAGGCAAGAGGCAAGGTGACATGTGGAGATAACACCACCAAGAGTGTGGTGGGCTTATGTATAATTGGCAATTCAAAAAATTTCATCATTAAAATTTTTTTTACTTGTAGATGTCTTGAAACATAATATGCTTAGTATCAGTCAACTCTGTAATAAAGGCTTCAGCATAAAATTTTTGTCAACTAGCTGCATTATAAGCCTAAATAATAATATTATTTTATAGGGAAAAAGGATCAATAATGTATACATGCTTGATTTAAATAATATTGAATGTGCTGCTTCATTTTGCTTAAAAATAATTATTTATGAATCTTGGTTGTAGCATAGAAGATTATGTCATGCAAGCATGAAATGCCTTAGAAAGATCACCCAAAAAGACTTAATAAGTGGTATTCCTAAACTAGAGTTCTCTAAGGATCACCTGTGTGATGCCTATCAGTCAGGAAAGCAAGTCAAATCCTCCTTTCCCTCAATCAACGACATTACCACTAGCAACCCCTTAGAAGTCCTTAACATGGATCTCTTTGGACCTATCAGCACTGCAAGCCTAGGAGGGAAAGTCTTTGGGTGTTTGATTGTTGATGATAATTCGAAGTTCACCTAGGTTAGATTCCTATCACATAAAAGTGAATAATTTGAGGAGTTTAAATCTTTTTCCACTTGGATTCAGAGGAAGCTAGGTTGTGAAACTGTAATAATTTATAGTGACCATGGTGGAGAATTTGAGAATGAAAATTTGGAGCAAGGGATATATCATAATTTTTTAGCTCTTAGGACCCCTCAATAAAATGGGGTAGCTAAAAGGAAGAACAGGACCCTGTTAGAAGTTACTAGAGCCATGTTAGCAGAATACTCACTTCCTAAATTTTTTTGAGCATAAGCAATGAATACAGCTTGTTATGTTATAAATAGGGTTAATCTTAGATCCAAGCTGAACAAGATACCCTATGAAATCTTTAAGGGTAGGACACCCAACCTCTATCACCTTCATGTCTTTGGATGTAAAGTGTTTATTCTAAATAATGAGAAGTTTCAACTAGGAAAGTTTGACCCAAAATCTCATGAAGGAGTGTTCCTAAGTTACTCAAGTGTTGGGAAATCCTATATAGATTTTAATAAAAGAACACTAGTAGTTGAGGAGACCACTCATATTATATTTGATGAATCTGATAATTTTGGAGGGTCTAGGGTAGAAGAAGAAAGGGCTGTAGAAGTCACCCAAGGATTAGAATATGTAAATCTAGAGGAAAGAGTAGAACCTAAAAACACACTGCCTAGAAAATGGTGATATTCTTCAAGTCATCCTAAAGAACTGATCTTAGGAGATCCATCTGAAGGTGTTAGAACTAGGCAAGGACTTAGAAAAGAAGTAAACAACTTTGCCTTCATTTTAATGACTAAACCCACCAACATAAATCAAACCCTATATGATGAATTCTAGATCTTAGCCATACAAGAAGAGTTAATCAATTTATAAGGAATGATATTTGGGAGCTAGTTGAAAGACCCAAGGACCAGAGTGTGGTTGAAACTAAATGGGTTTTCAAAAATAAAATGAATGATTCTGGTGTAGTGGTAAGGAATAAGGAAAGATTGGTGGCCAAGCAGTACAACAAGATAGAAGGAATTGATTTTAAAGAGACCTTTGCCCCAATAGCAAGATTGGAAGCCATTAGTGTGTTACAAGACTTTGCTTATTTTAAGGGATTTAAACTATACCAAATGGATGTTAAGGTGCTTTTTGAATGGGGTAATTAAAGAAGATGTGTATGTTGAACAACCCCCGAGTTTTAAGAATTCACAGTTTCCTAATCATGTGTTCAAATTAAAAAAGGCATTATATACACTAAAATAAGTACCCAGGGCATGGTATGAAAGGCTAAGCACATTCCTACTAGAAAGAACCTTTGTTAACGGGAGTGTAGACACCACCCTATTTTTGAAAAAGGTAGGAGATGAACTACTAATTGTATAAAATTATGTTGATGATATTTTGTTTGGATCCTCTGATAAAAGACTTTGTGATAAGTTTTCAAAAATAATGAGTAAGGAATTTGAGATGAGTATGATGGGAAAACTGACCTAATTTCTTGGAATTAGCATAAGGCAAAATGATGATGGAACTTTTCTTAGTCAAACAAAATACATTAAGATATCCTTAAGAAATATGAAATGAATAAAGCCAAGCCAATCAATACTCCCATGAGTTTCATTGTTCAGTTAAATAAGGATTCAAATGGAAAATCTATTGATCAAAAGAAATATAGAGAAATAATTGGATCACTTCTTTACTTTACTGCTAGTAGACCTAATATCATGCTTAGTGTTTAACTCTATGCTAGATTTCAAGCTGATCCAAAAGAGTCCCACTTGACTGTTGTTAAGAGAATCCTTAGATATCTCTTAGGGACCCAAAACTTAGGAATCCAATATCCTACGCATAACACCTCCTTTCAAATCATAGGATATTTTGATTTAGATTTTGCAGGATGCTAAGTTGATAAAAAAAGTACTTCTTGAACATGTCAATTCACAAACCTGATCATCTCACAAACCACATCACTAAAACTCACTGTATTTTCTTGCATGTAAAAAATTTTCCATCTGACATTATACTATATGACCTATATCGTATTGTATGAATTACACAACACTGCTATGATCTCTGCTATTAGCTTAATGAATGGTCCATACTGTATCTATGTTTCACAATCGTAATGTATGAACACCTTTTTATATGGTATGATACACGTGTCTCTGGACAAATTTACTTTTTCTGGTAAGACCTTTATTAACTGAAAAAGTTTAAATAGATAATTGCAGACTTTTTTAAACTAACAGGACAAAAAATCTTGAATTTACATTTCTTTTCTTATTTCCTTTGCATGATAATTTCTTGTGTATACTTAAAAATCTAAATCAAGTTGGAATTAAGTTGGTTGAAATGAAAACTTATTTTCTCAACTACATGTTTTTATATCATGGATATATTCTACAATTTAACAAATGGAATTCATTATTTTTCTACAACAGGTTTTTATTCCTATTAGAAAGCTCGGGTTTGCTTTGTAGATTATTCATCCTTATATAAGAGAATGAGTTATTCTTCTCTTCTATTTCGAAAATAATCTTACAATGGAGATTTTTAAAGATTTAGAAAGGAAGCAACAAGCAAAAATTCAACATAGGTACAAAATGAGCGCAAAATCAAAAGATTCGCAATGACGCAGAAAGTAAAAGAGGCACAAAATGAGCCCAAAAATAAAAGATGTGTAATGTAAGACAAAAGCTGATAAAAGAGGCATAAAATAAGCCCAACTTAAAATTAGGTTTTCTTTTTGGTAAATCTTTAAATCTTAGAAAATCCTTGTGTATTCATAATTTTGTATAATACTTGATTTTGGAAAATCTTGATTCTTCATTCATCACTTCTATAGTAAAATTATATTTGATATATCTCATGCTAGCAAGTCTGAAAAGTTTTAAGTTTCCCTATCTAATTATAATTTCTAAGTTAGATTTTTATTTAAACAACGGACTTTAGCCTGTGAAGGTTCTAAGATGGGTGTGCAAACTCTAGAATCAAACTACTTTGCTTGCAATAAAGTCATCACTTGTCTTATTTAAGGTTTTTCTAATGATAGAGTAAGTTTATGACATTCTGAAAATGCCTACAAAAGTTAACAGAGTTCAGATGTGTTTCTTTATTTTGGGCTACTAGTCTTTTTAAATCTGTGTTTTTTTATCCTGTTTTTGCTTCTGTATCTATTTCTATTTCCTATTTTTCATCTTTCTGTTGTTTCCCACTTTTTGTGATGTCAAAAGGGGGAGAGTTTGGTTTATTGATTAGTTCTTTGTTTGTTGATTATTTCTTTATTTGTTACTTAAGCTTAGAGGAAAGTAATTATTTTGAAAATCCTAAATAACAATGTTTGCCATCATAAAAAAGGGGGATATTGTTACAAATCTGATTTAAATATTATGATTTTGATGATAACAAACATTAATATTCATGTTACTAATTTCTCCTTTGTCTGTGATATTTTGTTTGTGTTATATCTACTAACTTTTCAAGATTACAGTCCACAGTTCTTTTGCAATTCGGATTAGCTCAAGACTGGGTAGACTAGTGTTAACATCGATTTTCATTTTATTCTGTATTTTTCCCTTTCTTGAGTCGTATCCTATAATTGAGTGAATATCTTTGCTGAGTAACCTTGTACACACATAGGAGGAGAGAGAAAAAGAATTTTGAGGGATTTTTTCTTTTTAACTAATTCGTACTATATGATTTTACTTCATACTATATGATACGTGTATCATACTATGCAATTTTAATTCATACTATACGATCTGTACAACTCTATCAAAACCCTAGCCGCCATGAGTTTAAATATGCTGATCGTACCGCATAATTTTAGTTCATACTGTACACCTTAATTGAATTATTTCCTAATTAACCCCATGATATCTGACAATCAAATTAGGGATAATTAATATGATTGATCATATCATATGATTTACATCGTACCGTATGATTAACATTGTACGAAATTGGTCATCCCAGAGATCATACCATACAAAATTCCTAAAATTTGAACTAATCAAACTGTACGATTTTAATCATATTGTATGACTGATAGAGTATGAAGTTAGTCGTCCCAAGCATCAACTCAAATAAATAGAAAAAATGTTTGAATATCGTATTGTACGATATTTTTATCTTACCATACAATTTGTCTAAAAGTTGTACAGTTCATCTGTATGTATTTATTGGATGTTTCTAATTTACACTTGTCGTATTGTATGATACATGTTTCATACCATACGAACAGAAGACGATTTCTTAAAATTTTGGGTTTTTGAAGCCCACTACTTAAGGATTTTTAACACTCTTGTTAGAGATCTTTTACTGCTGGTTTGTCTTGAGAGAGAGCTTAGAGAAGGAGAAGGAGAGGTTTGAGAGAGAGATATCCTTGTAAGGGGGATTTGTGAGGGGATTCACAAAGGTTGCTCCAAGCAAGGTTTCCAACATCATCTTCAAGCTTCATCATTCGTTCCTTGGTGACTTTAAGGAGACGATCATCAGCATCAGATCCAAGTTCTCTGCCTACTCCAAGTGGGAGTACAAGGATTATCAAGTTCTTTACCTACACTAGGAGAGAGTAAAAGGATTGTTAGGTTCTCTGCCTACTCCAAGAGGGAGTAAAAGGATTTAAGGTACTCTGCCTCACCAGGTTAATGAAAAGATTTTATAATGGCTTCTCCGCCTTGCTGTGGGGGGAAAAAGGAGAGACACTAACTAATTAGTGCAATACCTAGAAAGGGGGTTTCCGAGGAGTGGAGGTAGGTAATATTTGATTGAACCACAATAAAATTTGGTGTGTTCTTTCTTATTACTTTTTCCATATTTTTATTTTTGCACATTTTCTATGATTTGATTTGTGATTGAGAACTTTGATTATGTTGATATTGTGAAATTACTTTTGCTTCTGCATCAAGGGCTATTATTTATTTTAAAATATTTAAAAAGATAAAAAGATTTTTCTTTTTACCTTAAAGAATTTTTAAAACTACTAATTCACCCCCCTCTTAGTTAGCATCGGGCTAGTTCTTAGAGGTTTAATAACCTTCACAAACTTTCATAAATTTGAGCTCATATATTAGTGTTTTAAAGTCAATTTTAAAGTGTATTTTAAGTATTAAATGGTTACAACCTTTATTTACACCAGTGCCATTAAGTTTATTTCAGCTTCCTTGGGGCAAAGTTAATAGTCTCGTAGGCTGGGCCAGGGGGAGTTAGAAATATTACAAGAGGTCATATGAACTCAACCATAAGCTCGATTGGGCAGGAGGTAGCCCAATTCACTTGAATGGTTCAGGTTGACTCGAACCTGTACAGTTTGGGTCAGTTTGGGCGTAACCAAGGTCAAGCCATGACCTAGGATTGATGATGAAATGCATTAGGTCAAGGTCTATTCAATGCAAGTGTTAATTGGGTTTGAATTGATCTGTGGTGAGAAATGGCTCAGGTCAAAGTTGTATTGATAACTTTGGGCTAGCCTAAGTTTTGACCCAAGTCAACCCAAGGGCTGGCCTGACTAGGGGAGGTGTGTTGAACCTAAGACCACCCAATGGAGTGTTGCAAATCTGGTTTTGATGATGACAAACATGTTTCCAGTATGTTTTGCTTGGCTAATCTGCTTCAGGCACAAAAGACCGCGAGCCACTCAAGCCAACTCAAGATCGGGTCCAAGTGTGTCAAATGTATGATTTTTCTTTTTATTGAGTCAAGTGTAATGTAACTGATTCCCTAGCTAAGTAACCTTGCACACACACACTCAGGGAGAGAGATTGAGTGAATTAGAGTTTCTGCTCAAAATTTGTTCATATCGTCCTGGACGATCTCCACATCGTCCTGGACGATCCAGTTAAAACAGAAACCCTAATTAGGGCGACTAAGTTAAGAGGGTCTGATTGAGTCGATCGTCCTGGATGATCTCCAGATCGTACAGGACGATATGCCCAAATCAGAAATTCTCAGCCGCCAGATCAAGTTAGGCAAGTTCTTATTTTTAGATACTTGGTCTGATCGTCCCGGACGATACGTGTATCGTCCCGGACGATCCAGTACAATCATGCCTAATTTAATCTGGTAATTAAGGAAAGCGATTTATTTTTGGTTGATACGATCATATCATCCTAGACGATCGCAGGATCGTCCTGGACGATCTTGATCGTCTAGTGCATTTAAGCTGTACGTCTAGAACTATGTACAGGACGATTTGGGGCCTTTTTGAACTAATCGTACAGGACGATGACCCCATCGTCCTGGACGATCAAGTCATTTTTTGGTCGTCCAGCACAGATTTCTCTGGACGACCCGAACTGTCATCTGGACGATTTCCCTCAATTTGCACTAATCGTCCCGGACGATCGCAGGATCGTACGGGACGATATGAACAACTTTTTCTACAGATCGTCCAGAAGAGCCAGATCGTCCAGGCTGAAACAGCTGAATTTGAACTGATCGTACAGGATGATCTACCGATCGTCCTGGACGATCTTGGCCGACCAGTTGAGATTTAGGGCAAATTTTAAGCCCTCCTTTAAAAGAACTTTTTCCAATTTTTGGAAAAATCTTTTGCTGCCTTCCTTCCCTGAGAAACCCTAGAGAGAGAGAGAGTTGGGAGAGAGAGAGAAGATCTTGGGAGGGGGAGTTAGTGAGGGATTCACTAAGGTTGCTTCGAGCACGGATCAGAGTCGTCTTCTCCGCTTGTCGTCTTTCGTCTAGTCGGTGTTCGCCGTGGGAGGATCGTTCGCAAGAAGATCCGGGGTTCTCTGCCCACTTCAGGTGGAAGCAAAAGGAGTTCGTAGGTTCTCTGCCTGCTTCAGGAGGAAGCGAAAGGAGTTCAAAGGTTCTCTGCCTGCTTCAGGAGGAAGCGAAAGGAGGTCGGGTTCTCTGCCTCACCGTGTGGTGAAAAGGAGATTTTTGTACAGGCTTCTCCGCCTTGCTGTGGGAGCAAAAGGAAAGACACTTCTGTTTAGTGCAATACCCGGAGGGGAGGCTCCGGGGAGTGGACGTAGGTCAAGTTGACCGAACCACTATAAAATTTGGTTTGCTTTTCTGATTCAATTCTGCACTTTAATTTTTTCTGATATTAACTGCTTGGGTGAATATCTGTGGTTGATCTTTTTATCGTTGTTTTAATTCGTTTCCGCTGTACGTTATAAAAAGATTTTTATAGTTATCGTGAAATTTTTAAATAACCAATTCACCTCCCCTCTTGGTTAGCCTCGGGACAAGTTCACTAGGGCTTAACATCCCTATCGAACTTTCAAGTGGTATCAGAGCGGGATTTAAAATTTAGGTTTAAAAACTTTTGAATTTGATCCATGGCTAACTGTAATAATCGTAATACTGCTGAAGGATATTCTATTACAAGACCATCGTTGTTTGATAATATTCCTTTTGATTTTTGGAAAACACGCATGTCTACTTTTCTACAGTCTACTGATTATCGCATGTGGATGTTAGTTAAGGACGGATACGAACCACCTTTTAGACTGATTAACAATGTGAAAACTGAACTGCCTTTTACTGATTGGACGTTTGATGATCATGATTTAGCACAGTTAAATGCAAAATGCTTGAACTCTTTCTTTTGTGCTTTAAAATCTGAAGACTATATGCGTGTTTCTACTTGTACAACAGGAAAGGAAATCTGGGATAGATTATGCATAATATACGAAGGTACAACTGAAGTCAAACAGTCTAGGTTAAACATCTTGTTACATGATTACGAACTTTTTCGCATGAAACCTAGTGAGACTATTTCAGAAATGTACACAAGGTTCACTCAGATTGTTACCTCTTTGCATGATCTAGGTAGAGAACTTACTAACTACGAAAGAGTGAACAAAATTCTAAGATGTTTGCCTGCTTCTTATGATGCTAAGATTACTGCTATTACTGAATCTAAAGATTTAAATACTTACTCTATTGACAGCTTACTTGGATCACTCGTTGCTTACGAGCAAGGGGTGAACCAAAGGCAACTTGATGCAGGTGAACGCAAGAAAGAGAAGACAGTGGCACTAAAGGCCAAGGATTCAGATGCTAGCACTTCCGGGTCTGATAGCGATGATGTTGCCTTAATCACCATGCAATTCAAAAGCTTTCTAAGGAAGAAACATAAGAACTATCAGAAGTGGAACAAGGGTAAGTCCAATAAAAATTTTAAGAGTTCATCTGAATCTGTTTGTTTTGAATGCAGGAAGCCTGGACACATAAAGGCTGAATGTCCTACACTTAAAGTTCACCCAATCAAGGAGAAGGGTGAGGAGAAACCAAAGTTCAGAAAGGACAAGAAGCGGATTCAGAAGGCATTCTGGGCAGACTCTGCATCCGACTCTTCTGAGACTGAAGCTGAAGAGGAGGAAACAAACTTGTGTCTTATGGCTGATGATCACCCTGGTCAGTCGGATCAGGACGAGGTATGTGAGCTTACCTACGATCAATTATTTGAAGTTTCTGAAAGAATTCATACATCGTATAGGAAGCTTAAGAAAACTCATGCTAGTTTGAAATTAGATTACTTAACTTTGCAAAAAGAGCATGATTCTGTAGTTAAAGATCATTCCACACTTGATTCAAATCACATGTCTTTGCTTGATGAATTCAATGAGTTGAATAAAAAATATTCTGATTTAGTTTCTGAGCATGATTCATTGAAAACTACGCATGTGGACTTAGAAAGAGCTTTTAAAAAATTAGATACAATGGCATGTGAAGTAGAAAGTAGCAAGGGAACCTTGAAATTTGAAATTGCAAGTTTAAAGAAAGAAAATGAGTTTTTGAAAGTAAAGATCAGTGCTTTTGAAAAGAACAAAATACCGCCTACTTTTGAACAGTTTTATGCACCGTCACTTTTTGAAAAATCTGTTGCAAGTTCTTCAAATCATGTTTCATATACATCTAGGAAGAGGCATTATCATCCACATAGATTAGTTAACCCTTTTCCTGGTGTTAGATATTTTTCATGTGGCATGTTAGGACATATTTCTCACACCTGCACTGTTCACCGTAGTACACATTAGGTGTGGAAACCCAAACTGCCTGTTTCACAGCACAGCACGCATGCATTGCATTCTTCTTTTCATAAGAAGGAACCCAAACCTGTTTGGGTTCCTAAGACTGATGTTCGATACTTTTGTAGGAGTGCTCTCACACAAGACCTCGTGAGAGCATGTGGTATCTGGACAGCAGATGTTCTAGACATATGACTGGAGATGCAAATCAGTTCATTTCGTTGAAGGCCAGAGCTGGACGCAAGGTTACACTTGGAGATAACACCACCAGGAAGGTGATAGGCACAGGTATAATTGGTGATTCAAAGAACTTTATGATTGATAATGTTTTGCTTGTAGATGGACTGAAACACAACCTGCTGAGCATCAGTCAACTCTGTGACAAGGGATACAGCATCAAATTCCTACCCACTGGCTGCATTTTAAGCTTAAATGATGAAGTTATTTTGCAGGGGCAAAGGATCAACAACGTCTACAAGCTGGATGTAAGTAGCATTAAATCTGATAATTCAATTTGCTTAAAAACTGTTGCTGATGAGTCTTGGTTATGGCATAGGAGATTGTGTCATGCCAGTATGAAAACCCTTAGGAGAGTCACCCAAAAGGACTTAGTTAGAGGTGTGCCCAAGCTTAAGTTCACTAAGGATCACCTGTGTGATGCCTGTCAGTTGGGAAGCAAGTCCAGTCCTCTTTTCACTCTGTTAAGGACATTAGCACCTCTAGACCTTTAGAAGTTCTTCACATGGACCTCTTTGGACCCATTAGCACTGCCAGCTTAGGGGGGAGAGTCTATGGTTTTGTGATTGTAGATGATTATTCGAGGTTCACTTGGGTTAAGTTTTTGTCACATAAATCTGAGTCATTTGATGAGTTTAGATCCTTCTCTACTTGGATTCAAAAGAAGTTAGGATGTGAGATTATTACCATCCATAGAGATCACGGAGGGGAGTTTGAAAATGAAAGATTTGAAAGTTTTCGTGAGGATCATGGGATTAGTCAAAATTTTTCAGCTCCTAGGACCCCTCAGCAGAACGGGGTAGCTAAAAGGAAGAATAGGACCTTAGTGGAAGCCGCTAGAGCCATGCTTGCCGAGTATTCACTTCCAAAATACTTTTGGGCTGAAGCGGTGAACACTGCCTGTTATGTGCTGAATAGGGTGAATGTGAGAGTCAAACTGAGCAAGACACTCCAAATCTGTCCCACCTCCATATTTTTGGCTGTAAGGTTTTCATTCTGAACAACAGGAAGTCACCCTTAGGAAAATTTGACCCCAAATCTGATGAAGGAGTGTTCTTAGGATATTCAAGTGTGGGGAAATCTTTTAGGGTGTTCAATAGGAGGACTTTGGTGGGGGAAACAACCCATGTAGTGTTTGATGAATCTGATCCTAAGGAGTCTAGATCTGAAGTTGAAGATGAAGAGATTATTGAGGTTACCCAAGGAGTTGGAAATACAAATTTGGAGGAAAGGGTAGAACCTCAAACAGAGTTGCCTAGAGATTGGAGATACTCTTCGAGTCATCCTAAAGAACTGATCTTAGGAGACCCTTCTGAAGGTGTTAGAACTAGGCATGGACTTAGGAAGGAAGTAAACCATTCTGCATTTATCTCAATGACTGAACCCACCAACATCAATCAAGCCCTGTCAGATGAATTTTGGATTTTAGCTATGTAGGAAGAATTGAATCAATTTGTAAGGAATGATGTTTGGGAGTTAGTAGAAAGACCTAAAAATCAAAGTATTGTAGGAACCAAGTGGGTCTTTAAGAATAAGATGAATGATTCTGGTGTGGTGGTGAGAAATAAGGCAAGATTGGTGGCTAAGGGGTATAATCAGATAGAAGGGATTGATTTTGAGGAGACTTTTACCCCTGTAGCTAGATTGGAAGCCATTAGAGTGCTACTAGCCTTTGCCTATTATAAGGGATTTAAGCTGTTTCAAATGGATGTTAAGAGTGCCTTTTAAATGGGGTAATTAAAGAAGATGTTTTTGTAGAACAACCCCCAGGTTTTGAGAGTTCCCAATATCCAAGTCATGTCTATAAATTAAAAAAGGCCTTATATGGATTGAAACAGGCACCCAGAGCTTGGTATGAGAGGCTTAGCACATTCCTGTTAGAAAGAGAGTTTGTTAAAGGGAGCGTAGACACCACCCTTTTTCTGAGGAGATTAGGAGATGACTTACTCATTGTCCAGATCTATGTTGATGATATAATTTTTGGATCTTCTGATAAATACTTATGTGAAGAGTTTTCTAAAATAATGAGTAAAGAGTTTGAGATGAGTATGATGGGAGAATTGTCCTACTTTTTGGGGTTTAGCATAAGGCAAACGGATGATGGAACCTTTCTCAATCAATCAAAATACACTAAGGACATTTTGAAGAAATATGAAATGGACAAAGCCAAGCCAATCAATACTCCCATGCCCTCCTCAGTTCAGTTAGATAAGGATTCAAATGGAAAATCTGTTGATCAGAAGAAGTATAGAGGGATAATAGGTTCACTGCTTTACCTGACTGCTAGCCGACCTGATATCATGTTTAGTGTCTGTCTTTGTGCTAGGTTTCAGGCTGATCCTAAAGAGTCCCACCTGACTGCTGTTAAGAGAATTCTTAGATATCTTTTAGGAACCCCAAACCTAGGAATTTGGTACCCTAGGCACAGCACCTCTTTTGAGATTATTGGATATTCTGATTCTGATTTTGCGGGGTGTAGGGTGGATAGGAAGAGTACTTCTGGGACTTGTCAGTTCATAGGACAGTCGTTAGTCTCCTGGTCCAGAAGAAAACAGAACTCAGTTGCACTTTTCACTGCTGAAGCTGAGTACATTGCCTTAGGGAGTTGTGTGGCCCAAGTTCTTTGGTTGAAGCAGCAAGTCTTGGATTTAGGAGTACCTGTTGGCGCAATCTCTGTTCTGTGTGATAATACTAGTGCCATCTGTATCTCTAAGAATCCAATCCAACATTCTAGGACCAAACACATTGACATTAGGCATCACTTCATTAGGGACCATGTTACAAAAGGGGACATTGAGCTACATCACGTAGCAACTGAAAATCAGCTGGCTGACATATTCACTAAACCACTGGCCTTTGACTCATTCGGCATTTTGAGAACCAGATTAGGAGTGATTGATATAAATGCTTGATTCTGATGACTGCTGATTTATGATTGTTCTGATTGGTATTCTGATTTCTGTTAGTTAGTTTTTGTATTCTATTTTCTGATTTCTGTTAGTTAGTTTTTGTATTCTGTTTTCTGATTTCTGTTAGTTAGTTTTGGTATTCTGATTTCTATTTTCTGTTAGTTAGTTTTGGTTGGATTATTTACTTTCAGTTGATTTTATTTCTTTTGCTGATTTCTGTGTTAGCCTTACTATTATTTTGATTTGAGTATTTACTTTGCTGTGATTTTCTACCTATTTTTATTTATTTACTGGTTCATATCTTACACTTACTGTTTTATGCTTCTCAAGATCTGATCACCGCTCACTACTTCTGGTGATCTGAATTTTTGACTGGGAGTTTTTACCATGTTTTGGTTTGGAAGCTGATAAGCAGTGATTGACTTCGCAGAATCTGTTAAAGGGAAGAAACATTGATAATTGTTTCTCTTCCTCTAACTCCTTTACTGGTGTGTAGTTTCTTTTGAATAAAAATCCTTTTCAAAATTAAAATGTTAGTTTTTGAAATAGAGATTATTTTATCTTCCTACAGTAATCTGCCTCATATCAATAGTGTTTTTCAAAGTCTTGAGTCATTAGTTTGATTTTCTAAACCAAGTGATTGCGTTTATCATATGTTGTATGGCTTTTGTTTTGTGAATCGTTCTTCCTTACTGCGGAGATTCATCTCCTATGTCTGGAAGATAATCTCACAGCTGAGACTCTTTAATGATTATGAAAAGGAGAAAGCTTATAAAAGATGCGCAGTGCGCCAGATAATTTGAAAAAGAGGCATAAAATGAGCCCAAAATTGAAAAGATGCGAAATTGCCAAATTGAATACACAAAGTGTATCAAAAAAATCAAAAGATGCGCAAAGCGCCAACCAATTTGAAAAAGAGGCACAAAATGAGCCCAAAATAAGCTTTCTTCCCTTTCAGATTGTTAAATGTCTTAGAGAAATCTGTGCGCCACTTAATATTTTTAAAAGCTTGAGTTTTGAAAATCCCGATTTCTGATTTTTTACTTTGTAACACTATTATATCAGATATTTTTCTGGAACGAGGCTTGAAAATATCTCTTTTCAAATCTAATGTCTTTTCTTTTGAATCGGTTTTTTGTGTTGAAAGAGGTTTGCATCGATAAGGTGCCCGGGGTTGGAGTTACGAAAGTTGATTATTTCCAACCTTTTCTGGATTTCAGCGCTGTCAATCGTCCTGTCATTGGTTTTTGAATCTAAAATCAAGGAAAAATTCTGATTTTCCTGTCGTGTAGTTGTTCTATTTATGTTTTATTTTATGTTTTATTTTCGTGTTATGTTTTTCGCTCCTCCTTTTTGTGATGTCAAAAGGGGGAGTCAGTTGTAGTCGTGTCTGTTTCTGTTTTCTGAGTCATGTTTCCTGTATTGTTTTAGCTGTTAAATGAATATTTAAAAAAATGTTTGTTTGTTTGATCTCCTAGTTTACTTTTATTTTCAGACTACTTTAAAAATGTTTGCCATCATCAAAAATGGGGAGATTGTTGCAAATCTGGTTTTGATGATGACAAACATGTTTCCAGTATGTTTTGCTTGGCTAATCTGTTTCAGGCACAAAAGATCGCGAGCCACTCAAGCCAACTCACGATCGGGTCCAAGTGTGTCAAATGTATGATTTTTCTTTTTATTGAGTCAAGTGTAATGTAACTGATTCCCTAGCTAAGTAACCTTGCACACACACACTCAGGGAGAGAGATTGAGTGAATTAGAGTTTCTGTTCAAAATTTTTTCATATCGTCCTGGACGATCTCCACATCGTCCTGGACGATCCAGTTAAAATAGAAACCCTAATTAGGGCGACTAAGTTAAGAGGGTCTGATTGAGCCGATCGTCCTGGACGATCTCCGGATCGTACAGGACGATATGCCCAAATCAGAAATTCTCAGCCGCCAGATCAAGTTAGGCAAGTTCTTATTTTTAGATACTTGGTCTGATCGTCCCGGACGATACGTGTATCGTCCCGGACGATCCAGTACAATCATGCCTAATTTAATCTGGTAATTAAGGAAAACGATTTATTTTTGGTTGATACGATCATATCGTCCTGGACGATCGCAGGATCGTCCCGGACGATCTTGATCGTCTAGTGCATTTAAGCTGTACATCCAGAACTATGTACAGGATGATTTGGGGCCTTTTTGAACTAATCGTACAGGACGATGACCCCATCGTCCTGGACGATCAAGTCATTCTTTGGTCGTCCAGCACAGATTTCTCTGGACGACCCAAACTGTCTTCTGGACAATTTCCCTCAATTTGCACTAATCGTCCCGGACGATCGCAGGATCGTACGGGACGATATGAACAACTTTTTCTACAGATCGTCCAGAAGAGCCAAATCGTCCAGGCTAAAACAGCTGAATTTGAACTGATCGTATAGGACGATCTACCGATCGTCCTGGACGATCTTGGCCGACCAGTTGAGATTTAGGGCAAATTTTAAGCCCTCCTTTAAAAGAACTTTTTTTCAATTTTTGGAAAAATCTTTTGCTGCCTTCCTTCCCTGAGAAACCCTAGAGAGAGAGAGTTGGGAGAGAGAGAGAAGATCTTGTGAGGGGGAGTTAGTGAGGGATTCACTAAGGTTGCTCCGAGCACGGATCAGAGTCGTCTTCTCCGCTTGTCGTCTTTCGTCTAGTCGGTGTTCGCCGTGGGAGGATCGTTCGCGAGAAGATCCGGGGTTCTCTGCCCGCTTCAGGTGGAAGCAAAAGGAGTTCGTAGGTTCTCTGCCTGCTTCAGGAGGAAGCGAAAGGAGTTCGAAGGTTCTCTGTCTGCTTCAGGAGGAAGCGAAAGGAGGTCGGGTTCTCTGCCTCACCGTGTGGTGAAACGGAGATTTTTGTACAGGCTTCTCCGCCTTGCTGTGGGAGCAAAAGGAGAGACACTTCTGTTTAGTGCAATACCCGGAGGGGAGGCTCCGGGGAGTGGACGTAGGTCAAGTTGACCGAACCACTATAAAATCTGGTTTGCTTTTCTGATTCAATTCTGCACTTTAATTTTTTCTGATATTAACTGCTTGGGTGAATATCTGTGGTTGATCTTTTTATCATTGTTTTAATTCGTTTCCGCTGCACGTTATAAAAAGATTTTCATAGTTATCGTAAAATTTTTAAATAACCAATTCACCCCCCCTCTTGGTTAGCCTCGGGACTAGTTCACTAGGGCTTAACATCCCTATCGAACTTTCATGGAGGTGTTGGTTTGGCTTGGTGAAGCTTAGGTTAGGAAATGGCTCAACCCTTAGTGGTTTTGACCACTTTGGGTTAGCCTAATTTCCAACCTAGGTTGACCCAAGGGCTGGGTCAACTAGGGCAGCTATGTTGAGTCATAGGGGACCTAATGGTACCTTTTGCTTGATCCAATTTAGCTTGAGGAGAGAGTTGACTCATGGAGACTTCTCTATAAATAATTGGGTCAAGCCGAAGGGCTAACCCAAGTGGGCCAAAGTCTTGGGCCTTAAAGAGGACATCCCTAGGGACCTAAGGAGTCATCCCATGGGATTGAGTGGGTTTGGCAAGGCCTTGGTCAAAGGGTTTGAAAGGATTAAAGGTGTATGTGTGCTTGGTCAAACTTGGTTGACTTCATCAACCAAGTTGTCATAGGGTTAAAGGTTAGGTCCATTAAGTTTGGATTGATCATATGAACTCAATGGGAGTGGTCTCAAAGCAAGGGGAGTTCATTTAGCTTGAAATATAAGTTTTACAGGTTTAAAGGGTAGTTTGGTCAACCATAGCTAACTTAGTCAACTAGGTCAAACTAATAGTTCAGTTTGGGCTCAACAAGTTTGAATTGATCAATGGAGACCAATGGAGGTGGTCCCATGCATTGGAGTGATCATTTGGATTGAAATTGACATTTAAACTCTTAAGGGATATTTTGGTCACAATGGTTGATTTTGTTAACCAGTTCAAACCAAAAAGGTGATTTTAAGTTAAATGCTTTCCTAATGATATTTAGGATGCATTAGAAGAGGTTTCAAGGTTTGATGTGATTGAGACATATTGAGTTTTTGGGAAAAGTCTAAAAATGCCCTTAAAGGATATTTTGGTCATTTTGACACCTAGTCAACTCAAACTAGGTCTAGCAAAGTGCAATTTATTGGTCAACATGTCATATTTGAGGTCATGAACATGTTCAAAGGTCTTGGGAAAGGTCCTAAGGTTAAATTTTACAAAATGCCAAGTCTAGTGGCATAGGCTATAAATATTTAAAGGTTTTATAGCCTTTAGAAATCAATTTAGTTTCTGGGTTAGAAGTGCCAGATTGAGCTCAAATTTGAAGGGTTAATCCTAGGGACATTCTTAATCAATATGCAATTGAAAGATCATGAATCAGAAGTCATTTAACTGGATTTCAAAATAACTAAAAAATCATTCAAAAAGGGTTTTAGGACCTGGGACCTTAACCCTTGGATTTGGTTTAGAATTTAGGATTTGGACTAGATTTTGGGCTTGAGTGATTGGGCTTTAGTCAACCACACTAATCATAATTAAAAGAATGGTTGAGATTGAGCTGATATGATTTGAGGTTTGATTGAATGTTTAGATTGAAAGGTTAACTTGTGGGGTAAGTTAAAGTTTGTGATAGAAGTTGAACTGAGGGATATTTGAAGGCTGGATGTGGAGTTTTATTGGAAGTAGAATGGGCCCTGATGACCTCATACAAAGATGAGGTCAACACTATGCCAAAAGTTTTACACCATTTAATCTATCGTATCAATATTTTTTAAGGAAAACCCATAGAGGGCCTACGCGATGATTAAAAGAAAAGATTACAAGGTCCTTAAAGGAACCTCGAGCTCTCTACTGCTCGAAGGAGCTACAAAACAAACCAAAATAAAACCAACAAGCTTAAGGTCCCTACTAAGCCCAAATACAAAATTACCTAGGTATAATTTAAGGTGGTAAGAAAGAAGCACCCAAAAATTCGAGAAGATCAAAAGATTGACATTAGCCCCCATCTTCTCATCCAAAAATTCTAACACCAAAAAACTTGCACTAAAAGAAACCTACAAGAAAATAATCACAGAAATAACAAGAACAACATTCTGCCAGAACAAACAGTCCAAAACAACCCAAATGCCATCATTATAAGAGGTGGTAAAGTACCAAATAATAAACCCTTGACTGGCATTATCAAGCACCCCTAGTCAAAAGAATATTAAGGAAATAACAATAAAGAAGAGCCTACAGATAGGCGAAACTAAAATCCACCAACAACTAAAAAAGATATCAAACAGCCTGGAAATGCTCAGCCAGAAGCACGTCTAGGAAGGTAAATCCCACCTGTTCCAGCAATCATTAGGAGAGAAGATCCACACAAACCATGACAAAATAGAAGAATACTCATCCAATAGATGCTCTAGCAAACAGTTAATAATAGGATATCTCGTACTAATACAACTGCAGACACCAGAAAAAATAACTAAAACTGAAATCCACCCACATCTTTTTAAAATCCCAGACATACCAACAGGTAGATTAAAGAAGCCACAATTACAAACACCAGATAAAGCAAAGCATAACCAAATAACAGGATAACTAAGAGAGTAGGTTGACAACATCCAGCTCAGGTATGGAGTATCATATAAATTATGAAGCCAAAATACTAGCTGTCACTCAAATCTGATCAATTACAACCTAGAATGGGAGAAAAACTAGATCAAACACTGAGATAAAGATTCATATAATTGCTATAGCACTCTAATAAAAATTGAATATCATCACCCACATAACCCACCATACCCCAAACTGAGCTACCAATATTAAAAGTGCGGCACCAATAATACACACAAGGATCTAAAATCCAAATTTTGTTCGACCACACCAAAATACATAATAACTGATAATCGTAAGAATACAACCATACCAAACTCCATAACAACTAATATCCACACCTCCCACTCCAGCAAGGAAAAGGAAACGATGAGCAACAGTTAATAAAATGGCTATAATGAAAATTAGTCCAATCACTACTAAACAAAGCCACATCCCAAACACCACAAACATTATAAAAAAAAAACAACCAGAATGCATAGGCGGAACATAAGCATCCAAGAGAAGAGTATCATTCAAAGAAGAGAAACACAACCACAACATGGTTGAAAGCCAAAAGCAATGATTAATTTCTAACATAAGGGAAACCAAGTTTATCTAATATGATAATACCTTTTTAAATTGGTTGGCAAAGTTGAATAGGATAAATCAATAAAATACTGTAGACTACAACCATAATTAGCTAACCAGTTAGCATAAACATTCCCTTCTCTATAAATGTGAGAAATATCAGCATTAAAAAGATCAATAATTGCTTGATTTCCCTAATAAGATATAATAACTCAGGATTGCATATGTTATCCTCATTATCTTTCAACCAGTGGAGACATTGCATAACATCAACCTCAATCAAAATGTTACTAATACCAAGAGAAAGGCATAATTTTAAACCATTAAGAATAGAAGAAAGCTCAGCAAAAATAATAGAGCATCTAGAAATAGGACCAGCATAAGCCATAATGAGATTACCCTAAAAGTCTCTAATGATGCAACCACAACCATAAGCATTATCTTGAAAGCACCATCACAATTGAGTTTAAAAGTATTGTAAAATGGTTTGTACCAATGAATATGTTTTGGACCAATAGAGACATGCACATCATTAAGGGCAATCCCAAAATCTTCAGCAACAAAATTAACCCCACTAAAGTTTTTGAGACAAAAGATGAGCATTAAAAATATTAAGAATCTTATTCTTAATATTCCCAGTAATATGGTGATGATCCATAACAATAGTATTGAAAAAGGAATTATTCTCAGCAAACTAAATATACCACAAAATGAGGGAAGGAATGATATTCCTAATATGGCCTCGAGAACATGTAAAGCAAAGATTTAAAATATCCTTGATGCTAATATTACCATAAAAATGATTAAACTTGAAAATGTCATCAAAATAAATCTAAATTTTAGAGGCAGTAGGACTAGAGATAAAGACATTATGCATGTTTTCCATGTGATATCAACATTGACATTTAGAAGGTAAAATGAAACCTCTTTTAATTAAATTATCATCAGCAGGAATATATTTATGTAACACTCACCACGTAAAAGTAGTAATGGTAGTCGGGATACATTTATGCCATAACATAGAAAAAATTTTAGAAGTAGTATTCTTAGTTCTAAAAATATTCCAAGCATCCTTAAGTCTAAAGATGCCATTACTAGTCATGTTGCATAATAAAATATCATCATCTTCAATAGATAATGGAATTTGCAAAATGAGATTAATTAAAGGAGCAGGAACAACTTCAATGAGTTTAGAATAATCCCAACAATTATCAATAATAAAATAATTAACCTTGGTAGCCACAATAGAGAAAGAATTGATCATTTGACCAATAGAAGTCTTACCCAACCAATGGTCCTGCCAAAAAAAAGGTTAGCCCGACTAACACCCCATTTAATATGAGGTTCCGCAACCCATTTTATGTTGCAAAGTCTTCTCCACACTCTGGAATCACCCTGCTTATAAGTACATAAGGTAGGGTGTTTACCCATACAGTATTTAGCAGTTATGTACTCTGCCCAAAGGCTAGACTTAGCACGAAAATTAAATTGTGGACTTGTAACATAATTAGATAATTTAACTTAATTTAACTTAGTTCATTAGCTAGTTGAAAATTAATAAAATTAACTAATTTAAACTTAATATAATTAATTTAATCGTGGGCTTGCAATATAATTAGTTAATTTAACTTAGTTAATTAGCTAATTTAAACATCTTAATTAGTTAATCAATTAATATTATAATAAAAATTATTAATTAATTTAATCTAGTTTATTAGTTAATTTTAAATTGCTTAATTATTATAATAGTAAATTTAAATTACGTAATGTGTTGCATTAACTTGGTTAATTATTTAATTTATTAAATTAGTTACTTCGGGAAATTAGTTAATTTATTTATTTTAATTAAATTTAACTTACTTCATTTTCCTTATTTAATTTAATTTAATTTATTAATGTTTTTTTAACTATAAATATATGATTATTTCCCACAAAATTTTAAATTCCATCAGAAATCTACTGAAAATCTATCAAAAATCTGCCAAAAATATGTAAGAAATTTGCCAAAAATCTATTGGAAATAAGGCATTAGAATATCTGCCAGGAATCAGTCGGAAAGCCATCGAAAATTCACATAAAATTTATAAAAAAATCTACCAGAAATTTTAGAAAAAATTTTTCTGTTAAAAATTTCACGAGTAATTTGCATTTTTCTTGTAGTGTATATTTTCTTATAGAAATATTGCTTAAATTTTATTTTAGATGAACTAAATATGAGTGAGGAATAATCCATTGCATTTGCACACTGCTCAATGAATTCTATGTCATTCAAAATTTATTTGATAATTTAAATTCAAGTATGAGTTAAAACTATTGTGAACCTCAATTAGAACTTGTTTGAACCACAGTTCAAGCTTGGTTCAAACTCGATTTATACCTATTTCAAAATGCATTTGAACTCACCTCATTTTGTTGCCTCTTAAAATCTCACTAGGGGAAGAAATCCACTATTGTCTATATAGCTATCAAAAAGGGGAAAGGGAGTGGAGTCATCTCAAAAAGTCATTTGAGAGGTGTATCCATTCTTTATTTTTTAGGACTCAACAAGATGCAACTCATCAAATGTCATGTCAAGGGATAGAAACCCCAACTATGAGTATGATGAATCACATGACAATAATGATGAAAGGGATTAAGAAGGAGGATTATGATGAAGATAATCGACAAGGGGATCATATCCTACTGACATTAGTGATGGGGAGAGGTTCACTTCCCCAAGAGAGGATATGTTGTGTGGTTTCAATAGTAGGGACAACTAGTATGTGAGGAGAAGAGGAGTATGTAGATAAAGCTCATTGATGAAGGCATCTTAGGATTGGCAACATGCAACTTTCTTGGGAAGGCATCGTGAGTCTATCACATTAGGGGAAAAGATTGGAGCCATGTTTGAATCAAGTTTGAACCAGGTTCAAACCAATTTAATTCATGACAAATTTTGATAAGAAATTCACAAATACAAGAGAGTAAGAATTACATCTGAATGAAAATTCAAGCTTATTTCTTCAAGAATATGGATATTTTACATGTATTAAAAGGTAAACAAAGTCAATTTCTTTCTCTCTCTCTCTATATAAACACATAAACACACATTTACCTCCCAATTAAAAATTGATATTTCTACTTTCAAATATAAGATTAGAATTTTATTTCTTTTTAAAATTATTAAAATTAGTGCTTGTAAGACTTTAAGTAGATTATTAGTCAAACGCATAAAATATTTTCTAATGAATGACTTTGACGAAAAAAAATTTGTTAGGATAATTTGATTAAACTTTTCTTAGGATGGATCTTAGAGATCTTGCATATGCTTTAATATTAGGTAAATTATGAGTTATTTTTATTGCATAATCTTAAAACAAATCTGTGAGCTTTGAGAATAATCCTGATCAATTTTTATGTAAGAACCCAAAGACTTGAAAAATATAACAGCTCGAAGACATGAAAAATATTTTAAAATGGAAAAATATAATAATCTATATTTTAATTTAAACTAGAGCACTTTGGCACTGTACTTTATAGCATTGTGGTGCTATGCTTAAAAGCATAGCAGCACCACTAATCACTACTATGGTGTTTGAGTCTCTGTTCTATAGTAATTCTGTATTTAACATGCAGCACTGTGGCACTAGATCTGAGTGTTGTGGCGGTAGGCCACTAATAATATTTTTATATATATTAAATCCAAAAATCCTAAGCCATTTCCTCTCCAACATCGTGGCGTGCTTGAGAAGGCAAGGGAGAAGGCAAGAAAAGGGAGAAGAAGAGGTGAGAGAAAGCAGGATTTAATCATTTTTATCTATCACTTCTATTATAAAATGTCTTCTAATCATTATAAGTAACCCAAATACCATTTTAGTTTTTAAATATTTTGAGTTTGATAGATTTATTCTCTCCTAAATTAATAAAAATATATTTTTCTTTTGATTTATCATACTTTTACCATATAACATTTTATATATGATACAGAATTTATGGACATTTTGATAGTAATATTATGTATTTCACTAGGTAAAATAAAAGTTATGATTTTTTGAAGCTATAGATTGATATATAAATTTCTCTGTATTTTATAGAATTGAGCATTTAATACATTAAAATGCATTTTATGAAAGTAAGGAAGGCTTGCTATCAACACTATAAATTAATATGGGTTAGATCTTAAAATATAATACCCTGTATAGGAGGGTAGGCCGACGAGCTTTCTTTTAAAGATGGTTTGTAGTGTTGTCTTAGTATTAGCCTATAATTGATGATTGATTGAGTCGACGGGTAGAGGGTGATGACTATTAATAATTTATTAAATGCCACCTAATATGATAAAATGATAGCAATGTTGTAATGATAATGATAATAGTAATGATGAATACAAATAAATGAAAACACCACATTAAAGCTAGATGTCATACCTTGCTGAATCATATAATGAAGCATATATATATTGATAATATTGATAAATATAACTATAATGTGCATGTTTGATGAATGATTGAAAATGTAGTTTTGAAAAAAATTTTTAATATTCTTTAGGAAAGTTGAATTTCTGGAATTTAAATTTTATGATCGAACACTTATTATAAATGATATATCACCTCAAAAGGTGAACATATCGTTCTCTAACAGGTTCAGATTATAAATCTTGATTTATCCTGATTATCGTAGTCAAACTCAAGGAGAAACAACATATGACCCCGAAGAATCAGAATGATATTTAATCCAATATTTAACTACAATAATCTAGTAAAGAGATCATTAATTTCATAATCAAAGTTACAATAATAGTACGATATATCTTTCCAAAGAAAGAGGATATCGTCTGTTATCGATCATTTGAAAATGACGATAATGATCGTTGACTTTTGAATTTCCCAAAGATAATCAATTAAAGGTTTTGAAAACTTAATTTTAAAAATCAGGTCTGGGTTTCTAAATCTCCTACGAGCGCAAGCCCTCATAGTTAATTACATCGTAGGAAACCAGAAAATTTCCTATGAATACTCTCGATTAAAATAGCGATACGAATTTTATTAAAGATTTCAAAGTTTGATATCAAAGGAGGTTAAGGACTGATATTTCAAGTGGGAATGGTTCAAGGTTGAGCACTTATTTCTAGAGTCAAAGGAAGAAGAGTAAGAGGTGTCTTAAGATTCTGAATTACTTCAGAAACACCTCAAACTATCCTAAGTGTTGGGCTTGAATTAGATTGAAAGAGATTTAATGTTTGAGTGATCAATTTTATTAGAAAGTGGGAATTAGATTCCTGGAAGGTTGAGGTCTTAAGATTGAACATATGCCTTAGAACCTAAGTCTAAAATTGGGTACTGAAAATCAGTGACCCAGAACCTAGCTAATACAATGCAATCTGGACTTACCCCGGCCTGGATTGGGGAGCCAGCTAAACCACCTAAATTGCTTTAAAACCATGTGTCAGGTCAATTATACAAGAGTGGTAGGAACATTGATTAAGATTGGTTTAAAGAATTGGGGTCGACATCTAGAGCAGATCCTAATTGACCCCTTAACATATGTTGGGTTAAATGCTTAAGCTAAAAAATACAATTAAAGATTTAGACTCAAATTTAATTTGTTATTAATGTAATGCATGCTAGTTGATTCGATGAAATGCTTAAATCAACATGTAGCTGTTTTAAAATCAGGCTTAAAAAAATAGATTTTATCCTAGATATTGCACAACATCCCCTTAGACAGAACTGCACCCTAATAGGTCAGGTGGTCTGTTAAAACCCGCAGGCGGGGAGATGCCTAACAAGGTAGAGAAGATTCAATATGAATGCATGAAAAACCCCCGGCGAGTCCGGGCTTACTTCTTAAAAGCGTTAGAGTTACTATCTGAGCCTAAAGTTTTTAAATTTTAGTTAAAATAGAAATAGTTCATGACCGTACCCTTACGAGCCTCTGATCGGGTTCCAGGCTAAAATAAATATGACATGCAAGATCGTCAAATAAACTATTAAAAACATGCGGGTCCTTAATCACAATCAACACATCAATCAAATCAATTAAATAATTAAATCAATTAAATAAATATTCAAAATGAAAGTCCATGTGGCAAGTGCCACTTAATTATACAACCCAGGGTCTGCATGAAAAGTAAAGTGGTCGGGTACCACTGACTACAACCCGGATTCTACTCTAAGACTCAAGTGACTTTGAGATTTGAGATTCTTCTCGTTCTTCACTTCTTTGTCTTCTTGGAACTCCTTGGATTGTCGGGTTTGGATATCCAAATGAAAAGAAAACTCCCCTTGAATAGGGGTGTTATCTTTTCTCTTTGGGTATTTGAACTTCATCCTAATTTGGATCTCCAAATGGATAGGAACTCTCCCCTAAGGGATGTTCCTTCCTCTTTGGATTCCAAATTGAATGTTTAACATCTCAATCTCAAAGCACTTAACATTGCAACTCAATTATCATCTCAAATTATATTAATAGAAATTAAAAATCTAGACTCAACAACCTGTAAGGTTATCCTAATAATCAGTAGTTTATATTTGACATCGCAAGCAGTTAATATGTTTGAAAATTAAAAAAATACTCAAACCAGACACACTTGGCCATGCTCTTTTTAATTTAAAGGGGGACTTAAGCATTCTGGAGCACCTGTGCAATTTAACATTTATGATTTTTGTCCCCTTTAATTTTAAATGCCCTGTATGAGCATAGCCACCTGCATAAGATTAGATTAGTATAAGTCATCCATAACCTAAGGGTAGATCTAACGTATAATCAAATCAACACAAAATACAGTAAATAAATAAACAATCACATCAACATCAATTACTTAAATCTAGCAACCAGCATGCAATGAAAACCACGAAAAACCTGGCACACTCAAGTAGTAGAAAAGTAAACACCGACCTAGCCTAAGACTAGAGTTGGTTGTCCTAGCAAACCATCTAAAGTGTGTGAGGTAGGCTGTGTGGTTTGGATGTGTCCTAGATAGGATAATTTGATTGAAGTTGTTTAAAGTTCTGGTTAGTTGAAAGGCTTGAGGGAGATTTTAATTGAAGTTTAAGTCTTAATGATTTAATATTGATTTTAAAATTGATTTTGATTGTTTATTAGATACCACCTTTGTTGCACACCGAGGCCGTGAAGTTTATTTCACCTTCCTTGGGGCTAACTTAATAGCCTTGTAGGCCTGGGTTACCTAGTGGTACCCGGTATATTTAAGTACTTTAAGTTTAATTAAGGGTTTAAGAGCTGATAAATTTTATTCAAATTGATTGGTTGCTGGTTTTAAGTTTAAATTAATATTTTCTGGAATTTTGAATGATTTATTGAATTTTGAAATTTTCTGAACTATTTTAATGATTTAATTCAAGAGTCAAAAGTTGACTTTTTATATTAAGCTTAAATTTTGGAAAATTAATATTTTATTAAAATACTAAACCTTAATACGATCAGTTAGACAGTAAGTACACTGAAATTGGATTTTTTTTAGATTTTATTATGAAGGTTTGAAGTTTTGACTTGAATTTGAACTAAGTTTGACCAAAAGTTGACTTTTTCAAAATTGATTGATTTCTAGAAACGTAACATTTTTAATAAATATTAGACCTTAAGATGAGTTGAATGCCTTTGAGTTTGCTCAATTTGGAGTTCATTTGAATTAGTTATGAATTGTTGAAGTTTTGAGTATTTATTGAATTTTCAAAAATTGTTTAATTAATGCCCTTTTTGTGATTTGAATCCAAATAACCTCAAAACTCCTTGAAATCAACTCCAAAGGTCAAGAATGACCTAAGGAGTGATCTCTAAGTATTTGAGAAATTTTTGGAATTTTTAATTATTTTTAATTAATTAAATTAATTAAATATTGAATTTCAATCAAACTTAAATTAAACTTAATTTTGAAGTCCAGTCAAGGGGCTTTTATTTTTCATTGATTAAGGGTTTAATTCTGGTCAGTTTGAGGTATTATGTGTAATTTTTAGGTTTAAATTTGATTTATTATAATTTTTGGAAGTTTAAATGGCTTAATGAAGGTTTAATTTTGATTAGGTTAATTAAGGGGCTTAATGATTTCAAAATCCAGTGAGTATTTTTCTATGAGCTGAGGGTATCACTAAGTTCAAATGGTTTAAGTTTCAAGTCAATAGGAGGTGAATCCTAATTTCTAAAATTTCTCTAAGTTTTCTACAAGGTCCTTAATTATTGTCCTTAATGATGTCATTAAGTTCAATGGGCTTGAATCAATGTTCCTAACCCTTAAACAAACATATACATATAGGAATACACATCATTCACAATCAATTCCTAAATCTAAGAGAGCCTTAAACTAAGTGGTGTGTGTATGTCCTAAACATGCAAAGATTAATGCTAATTAAATATACTTAATTAGATTAATGAATGATTAAAGCATAATCATTCATTAACATTCCCACATGATATCTATTCAAATGTGTTGATCTATGTTTAAAATTCTAAAGTAAATCTCTCAACCTAAAGGGTTTAAATACATATATATATTAT
Organism: Dendrobium chrysotoxum; assembly: GCA_019925795.1. NCBI lineage: Eukaryota > Viridiplantae > Streptophyta > Magnoliopsida > Asparagales > Orchidaceae > Dendrobium > Dendrobium chrysotoxum. Next base: position 42,426,232 of record CM034302.1, read on the forward strand.
TTTAAAGTAATTTTAAATATATTTATAATATATATGAACTTATATATGTATAAACATAGATTTTAAAATTAAAATACTTGAAAATATGATTTGGGTAAGTTAAATATCTAAATGAGAGATCTACTGATCTACTAAGGTCATTTGAAAATAAATTTTTTTTTAATCTTCAAAATAATTAACTTGGTATTTAATTAAATATTAATTAAATACTAAAATAATTAAGTAATTAAAATAACTTGAAATTAATCAAGTTTTGATCTCTGAATTTGATTTCAAATTAAAGTGCTTAATTTTCTAAAAATTTTGATATATTATACTTAATTTTCTGATTTAAAATGAATTTCTTATGAATTTTTTAAGTTTAAATCACTTAAAAGGAATTTTAAATAATTTTAAATTAATTAATGACTAAAATTAATTCTAAAATCATTTAATTTAAAATTTAAGAATTTTCTGAAATTTTAAAATTATTTAAATATATATATATATATATTAATTTTCAAAAGTATTTAAATTATTAATCATTAATTAAATATTATTTAATAATTAAATATTTAGTTAATTGAAATATAAGATGTAGTTTGAATTAATTAATTTCAAAATTAGAATAATTTAAAAAAATAATTAATTAATTATTGGATATTAATTAATTAAATCAATGAATATTAATTAATTAATTAATTATTAAAATATTATAAATCATTTAAATAATATTAAATAATTTAATTAGATTTTATTTGAATTTTCAAATATTTTTAAGATTAATATTAAGTTTAAAATTAATTAAGTATTATTAATTATTTAAATATTTAATTTGAATATTAAATGACATTTAAATATTTCAAATTGTTTTAAGCTTTTAAAATATTTTAAATGATATTTAAGCTTTTCTAATTAAAATTAATATTAATTAAAATGTTAAATCATTTAATATTAATTAAAGTAATAAATTGTTTAATGTTAATTAAAATATTAAAAATATATATATATATTAATTAAAGTTTTAAAATTATTTAATACTAGTTAAAATTAGAAAGTATTTAATATTGATTAAAATATTAAGTAATTTAATATTAATTAAAATTTTAAAATCATTTAATATTAATTAAAATATATAAAATATTTAATATTAATTAAAATATTAAGTAATTTTAATATTAATTAAAATTAATTTTTAAATTTTAAAACTGATTAATTAAATTCAAAATAATTAATATAGTATATATAAATATGTGTATTAAATAAAGAAAATAATTTTCTATTTTTTTTATTTAAAATGATTAAAAAAATATAAATCATTAAAAAAAGTTTGGCGGCGCCGGCGGGAGCCACGTGGCAGCCTCCCATTCGCTGGTCCAAACCGCGGGACAGCGCCAATCATTAGTGGCGACGGTTAGCCGCTCGTAGGCGCACGTGGTTTCACTAAACCACGTCGGCAACAATCCTAACCGTTGATTCCGTGCGGCGTCGAATCAACGGTTCTGATCCGATCGGAAGCACCCGGGTTCGATTACTCGCTGATGCATGGTCGAACAGACCGCGGGATGCCAAGATCGCCTAAATCAGCTGGAACGAATCGAGCCCTAGACTTCATTTTTTGAGTTTTTCTCTCGATCCGGTGAGCTATTTGCGATAAAATTTTAAACCTAGATAGCCTAGGTGAAGAGAAATAGTGTGGATATATTTTTTTGACTAAAAAAATGTTTAATGGAAAGCTAATTTAAGCTAAGTGCCATAACTAGGGTTAGAGTTTTTGAAGGATTTTACCGATGGATTTGGGATTTTTTGGATTCTCTGAACTTGTAGACTGTCCTCGTAAATTTTTGTAGAAGACTCCTCGGCTTGATGACGTCTGGATCGATCTCTACGATCCTTTGAACGGAAAACACCTCGGTTTGCTGTGAAGCTTGCCGCCGGCGAGGTCTAACCGGTGGATCTTGGTCTAGAAAGCTTGAAGAACTCTTAGGAAGCTCAGAGAAGCTAAGGGCTAGACTTGGGGAGGCTGGAATGGAGAGAGAGTGTAGGGATCTCAATGAGAGCTCTCAAGAGTGTTTTTACCCTATTCAACCCATCCCAGTTTGAATGGACGATTAGGATTAGCTGGAGGAGCTTCCAGATGAATGCCACCTGGCCTGGAGGTTGTTGGGAGCAGGGAATCAAAGGACAAAGGTACAAGCCATGTGTAAAGAGAGTTTTGTCCTTATGCAAGCATATGGGAGTGATCCAAGCCATAGACTCCTGATCTAAGGGCTGGGATAGGTTCTAGGAATGTTCTAGAGTCAGGCCAAACAGCTGGAGGTGCTTGGATTAAAGGGAATTAGGATTAAGGGGTCATTTGACCAAGTTTGACCCCTTTAAACCCTTTATTGACTATATTTGACTAGTCAACAGTCAAAGGCATGTTGAGGTGTCATGTGGGAGAAGGTTTGAGCTGATTGAAATGGATTCAAAGATATTTAAAGGGTTAAATCAAATATAAGAGCAAACTAGTGAATGGACAAGTTGATTTGACTAAATCCTAATGCATTGACTAAACTCAAATGTTCATGATTTGACTCATGACAAATTTAGATAGGTTTGGAATATCATTTGAAATAAATTTGAGGGCTTGGTTGGCTTAAGGATTGGGATTTGAATGGGAATAAGGGAATTTGAGGAGATTTGACAAAGTCTTAATGGGTTGACTTGGTCAAACTCAAAGTGATTTGACTTTAAAAGGATTTGAAAATATTTGAATCATAATTTGAGTGAGTTTGAAAGATTTTGATGCATATAAGGTTTGATTCAAAGTGGTGAAGCTTAAGGGCTTGAACTGGTCAACCTAGGTTGACCTGGTCAACCAGGTTGACCCAGAGCCAGGGTCTAGGCTGGATCAATCTCAAATGATATATAAAGTCTAGTAGGAGTATTTTCAGGAGTCAAATAGGTCATTTGGGTCAAATGGGTCTATGGGGTGCTTAATGGGTCAACTGGGTTGACTTGGTCAACCAGGTTGACCTAGGGTCAGGGATTGGGTCAAACTAGTTCAGAATGACATTCTGAGTCTACTGATGGTGGTCTGAAGGTCTGGGGAGGTCATTTGGTCAAAATGACCTATTTGGGCCCTTAATAGGCCTTTTAGGTCAACCCTGGTTGACTTGGTCAACCAGGTGGGTCTAGGGTCTAGAAATAGGTTCAACAGATTTGAAATGACATTTGGAGACCAATGGAGGTGGTCCCAAGGTCTGAGGAGGTCATTTGGTCAAAATGACCTGTTTTGACCCATAAAGGCCTGTTTGGTCAACCCAGGTTTACCCAGGGGCTGGAAGTGGGTTCAACATGTTTGGTTTGATGTTTAAAAATTGTTGGAAGTGGTTCCAAACAATTTGGAGGTCATATGGTTTGAAAAGTGCATTTGAACCCTTAAGGGGTATTTTGGTCATTTTGATCCCTGGTCAACTAGGGGTCAAATTGAGTCCAAAAAAATACAGTTTATTGTTCAATGAGTCATAATCGAGGGTCTGGAAGTGATTTGGAGCTTTGGAGAAAGCTCCAGGATCAAAATCCATTGGGTGGCAGGTCCAATGGCATGGACTGTAAATATTTGAAGGTTTTACAGCCTTTGGATTTCAATTCAGTTTCTGGGGTTAGAGACCTCAGAATGAGCTCAAATTTGGAGGGTTGCCTCTAGATACATGTCATATCAGTGTGGAACTGACATACCTTGAATCATAGGTAATTTGATAAGGTTTTGAGGTGTTCAAAAATTTGCTGGAAAAGGCTTTCAGGACTTAGACCTTTGGCCTTTGAAATTTGATCTGGATTTCTGGTTTTGAGCTGGGTTTTGATTTTGAATGATAGGGTTTGAACTATCTAAATCATTTATAATCATTTAAGTGATTGTATATGATTAGATAAGATTAAAGTCAGGTCAGAGGCTGTGACAGCTAAATCTGGGTTATTTAAAGATCAGGATTGATCAGGGATTTGAATTGAATTAAACTCTGGATTAATTTGAGTCTTGAATAGATTGATTTAAAGTCTGGGTTGGTCTGGAGTTTGAATAAATTTGAGGTCTGGATAGATCTAAGGTCTAGGAGAATTCTAAGATCTAAATTAATCTAGGGAAATCTTAGGGTCCAGAGTAGATCCTAGGGACTGAAGTCTAGGAAGATCCTAGAGTTTAGGAAACCCTAATGTCTGGGATCTAGAAGGTTCTTAGGATCTTGAATATATCTTAAAGTCTGAATTCTAGGAAAATCCTAGGGTTTGGGAATCCTAGGATCTAGAGTATAGAATGATCTCAGGATCTAGGTAGATCTAGGATATATAGTCTATGAAGAATCCTAGGGGCTAGAATAATCCTAAGATTTTAAATGGACTAGGAGAATCCTAGGATCTATATTAAATCTTAGGGTTTAAGAAGATCATATGATCTAGAGTCTGGCAGAATCCTATGATCTAGAATAGGTCCTAGGGTTCAGGGTCTAGAAGAGTCTTAGGATTTAGAAGAATCCTAGGATCTAGGTTCTAAGAGGATCCTAAGGTTTAGAATGATCCTAAGATCTAGAATCTAAGAAAGATCCTAGGATCTAGAATAGTCTGGAAATTGGATTGATCTGAGATCAAGATTGATTTGAAACTGATTGATCTAGGATCAGATTGATTTGAAACTGGATTGATCTAGGATCAGATTGATCCTAGAGTCAGGATTGATCCTAAGGATTAGAAATATCCTAAGATTTAGAATAGTCTAGAAATTAGATTGATCTGAGATCAGGATTGATTTGAATCTGGATTGATCTAGGATTAAATTAATCCTAGGGTTAAAATTAATTTGAAGAGATCCTAGGGTCTAGAGCAGATCCTAGGGATTGAAATCTAGGAAATCCTAGAATCTAGATTGGTCTTAAATTGTGTTAATCTGGGGTCAGGATTGATCTGGGGTCTTGATGGGTCCTACTGACCTCATACAAAAATGAGGTCAACAGTGCATAGATAACATTGATAGATAGATCATGATGGGTATAGATATATGTATTGATTGCATATGTTGCATATTTACTTTTCTACTATCTAAAAATCCTTCCCTCATCTAAAGTACCACTCCCATTACCTCCTGTCAAAACCGCACCCGATACCAAATTCAAGAAAGTTCTTATTTCCCATCACCTCTTCATCTCTTGGCAACTACAGTTCGCTTTGCCACTTATTCTTCTCATTTTCTTTATCTAAGTTTGTTGTTTATCTTCCCCATTTCTTCATCTAGGTTTGTTATTCATCGACTCCATATCTTCAGCTTGTAATGTGATTACCCTGACATCGTATATTTCACTCACCTCTTCTTTGCTCAAAATTGCCTCTGGCCTCACCGTTAGGTCACCTAGGTTTGATGTTCATCTTCTCCATTTCTACATCCTATGTCATGTTTAGGCCAACACTATCAATGTTTGCTGTTTGCGAATTAGATCTTTGTTTTGTAATTATTAGACACATATTATAAACACCACTACATTTATGATTAGGAAGCCACCTCTACAAGAAAATCACTACATTTTTGAAACACACGTCAACTTCTTGCCCATTGCTATAGCAGAAAGCTGCTATGAACTCCAACCGTAAGATGAGAAGCTACTTTCATATACACCATCAAATGCTAACAAACTCTGAATATATACAGTTTATACTTTATGTATTTGCATATATAAACTGATGTAGAAACTAATGAAACTAAGAATGAAAATATACCAAGTTTCCATACTTTTCATTTTTCTTTATTTTCCTATTATATGTATAGGTTGAGTAAGTAGATACATTTCATCAGTTTACAGTAATTGTGGATTTGTGAAATGAGTTTGAGCCACTCAATGACATCAATGAGAAATCCAGACAACCTAATATATTATCGTTCTAGTTTATAATGTATAATTTATACTTGCTATAAAGCTAATAATCATGGAAGAAATTCTATAGATGTCCCTAGAATATATCAGAAGATGATTATGGATATTTTAGGTGGTTTGAAGAACTAAATGATTTGACGGAAGATATGAATCACTTAAGAAGTGCAAAACTAGCCGAAATTCATTCCAACTATGCTATCTCAGTTACATATGAGTTTCTTCATATAAAAATCTTGTTGGTGTTTGTGATTTTACTTGTTATAGTGGTTGTGAATTCTCTATCAAAGGGTTGTAATTGTAAATTTTGATTATATTGTACATGAATGTACTTTTTGATGTAGTAGAAGTTATTTGGCTTTCATATACAGAAAGTCAACTGTTTGTGGAATTTTAAAACTGGTAGGAAGTGGATGCTTGAGATTTTGTATGCACTCTTATGATTTATGGTAAATAATTGAATTTGTAAACACTGCATTTTATGGCTGTTGACAATATGATCTCTTGGCTTATTTGATCCCTAGCTTAAGATAAGCTTCAAATCATTAAAGCTGATTTCGACCCAGCCAAGGTAGACATGATCTTTTCTCAATTTGAGCTGATCATGACTTGTTAAATTTAATTTGAGTTTGAGCTGAGCATGAATTGTTTTGCTTTTCTGTCAATTTAAATATTTTAAATCATTGTTTTTTAAATCTGCTACTTGCATCAAACTTAATGTTTACGTGTGGCTTCTAGTTGGAATATTTTATAATGATGACTGGTTCATAATTGAACTATTTGAGAGCAATATGAGAGATGAGAACCAAAAACAACACCAACATGTTAATTTCAGCCAAACTACAAATAACACTTCATAAAGGCATCTAATTTCTGAATGAAATATTATTTGAGAGCAGCCAGACTAATTCATAATTGAACTATTTGAGAGCATTTAACTGTAGCCAACTACAAACAACACTTTGTCAAACTACAAACAACAATTTTTATCCAACATACATGGTACTTGAGAATTTCTAAATCAAATATTCAAGCAAAACTACAAACAACACTTTGTTAAGGCATCTAATTTTATTGGACATTCAATAAAGAAAAATACATCTTTCTCAGCTCTAACCTAAGCTCACATAATTTATACGCCGAAATGGTAGTTTTGCTCCAACACCCGATATTGTAGTCACCTGATTGCCATTCTAGATATCTCCACTTTAGTATTTAAAGGGTTTTTTGCAAGTGCTTCTATGGTGCCCTTATAGCTCTTTTTTTTTTGCAACTTCTAAGAAGTTTTTTGTTTTTCTTTGCTTTGGTTTGCCACGAGGCCGAAGTGAATTTAGTGTACCAACCAACTCACCATCACTGAGTATGGACCACTATTCCTTTCCAGGATGTGTTGAAATAGCTCCATCGTAGGCCATTTTGTACCTAACTAAATAGTAGGATTATTAAGTCAAAGAACATAAAAAAAGTTAAACTTGAGGAAGAAACAAACCTATAACTGTAATAGTGTTCATCCACATATGTGTGCTATAAGTCATGTTGTTTTGATCTAATGAAAGTAGCATCATGTAAACAGGTTAGTTCAGATAATTGCCAGAATCTACAGCTACAGATCTTCTTCTTTGTGTCCACCTCATGATATTCATAAGTCCCTTCAACCTCAGCTTTGGTGGCTATTGACTGTCGAATATTAAAGTGTTCCTTTCTTGCACTAACTTCTTTGATTTATTCCTCTACATGAGGAACGAGTGGCCCTTTCCAAGTAGTAGAATTTAACTTCCTTTGAGAATGTGATTCCATCATCATTCCTATAATCATGTTGATTAAATCCACCATGTGATTACTTCTAGCTTCTTCCACCCATGAATTGAAAGACTCTATCATGTTGTTCGTGTTGTAGTGGTTCTTAATATACTTTGAAAAAGTTTCTTGGACCACTTACATGTCAATGAATTTAGATATGAATGTACTTCTGCACTAATACTGAATATCGCTTCTAGTTAACATTAAATTCATGCATACTATAAGAATTTGTGGATGTCCACACCAAATTCTGCAATGTGGCTATCATCACAACAAAAATGTTTCTTAATATTTTTTCAAAGGTGTCTCATACAAACTTTATGCTTGGCACTGGGAAAGACAACAATTGGTAGCCTCACCTAGCCCCTTCTCCCTATCTGATATGAACACCAAATGTTCTACCTCATAATTAAAAGTTTCAGACAAATTCCTCATAAACCACTCCCAAGTTTTTCTATTTTAATTTGGCTACGACACATGCAATAATAAAGAGACTATTATTGCCATCCAAATAATTAGTAAAAAGTAGTACACCTAAATAATTTGATTTAAGATGACATGTATCAACACCTACTAGAAATCTACATCCAGCAAAGAAACCATCAATACGAACCTTGAAACTATCGAAGAATTGCTTAAATGAGTGATTATGAATGTCACACATGTACATTATATGTGAGCCTAGATTTCTATTGATTAACTCCGACCACAGTGTGGGAACCCACTTGTAGTTATCATCTATTGAGCCAACATTATATCTCTTGCTAATTCTCTTGAACGCCATATTTCATATATGGTATTGATAATCCAAAAGTGGTCTCCAAGTTATTAACAATGTCCTTTGGCATAATATTAGGATTCCTTTTCACAAAATCCTTGATTTCATGAGCAACTTCGCTTGTAGTAGTTTGCTTGTTTCGACTCTATTTACTCCTGGGCATAAATGCATGGAATGTACTTTTCTAACTTCAAAGGAATGGCCATCTTGACATAATGAAGCACGTATTCTCCATGGACAACCATGGTATGAGCAAGTAGCTATAACTCTAGATTTGTCACTAGCCTTAATCTTAATTGCAAAGTTATATAAAATTGCATTGTAACAAATTGCTTGTTTGAAACTTAATGAATTCTCAAAATGTGAACCAACACATAGAGAATTTGCCTCTTCAACCTGAGATGCAGAGAAACCATCACACAAACCATCTAGTATTATGTTGTTATTGTCCTTGTTGTTCGCACTTAAATCATGCATATTGCCTAATTGAATGCCATATGTAGTTTGAATATTTTGTGACTGAACCAGTTCTTCTTCGTGAACAATGATTGCAACCACCATCTCAATTTGACTTCTTTCATTAGAACTATTAAGCATGTCAAGTACATCAGTATCACTCATAATCAACATATAAATCTTAGGCAATGTTATGTTGATATGATAGTGTAACTCAAAGGCATGACCCCTAAGCCATGGCGAAAGTGCTTTAATTTGTTCTTTCAACAACAATAAATTGACTTTATTTCTCTCAAGCTTCAAAGTTTTCTGACTTCCACCAATATATTTCATTCTACTCTAGCGCTTCACTGCACTCCAATATCCACCAAATTTGAAGACAATGCAACATAAGTTATTAAGATCCATATCTGCGAAAATAATAGAATAAACACATTCTTTTAACATGACATACAAATAGCAAAAAAAAAAAAAGAAGCAAAATGAATGCATTTACCTTCGTGAAGGCAAATAAACCCCAAGCTAGTAGCAGCTGCTAGACCAGGAGTATCAGGTATACCTTCTGAAGTCCCCTGAACATGAATGACACTATTTTTAACCCATGAAGATAGCTCAAATGCATAAAGCTTAAAGGCACTTGATACATCATTTTGGACAAATAAGACAACGAGAGCTTATATAAAGAAGGGGTTGCTAATCAAGCTATAAAGCTATTAGAAAATGGTGCGTGATAATTATTGGATTATAAAAAAAAAACACTATTTTTTTTTGGTTTGTTTTAGTTTAGATTACATTCATACAACTCCTAACTATCAGAAATGGGAACTAAGCTCTATAGACCAGCTCGTATCTCCCAGCATGTGGGACGATGACCTCCATCAAACCTCTCATCCAAAAACAAATATTTGAATCCACCGTAGTAATTGATATTTCTTTGGGGCGGAAGCTTAGACAATAGACGAAGAAACATATAAGACGAAATGCAAACCTAATGAGGAGGGTGGTAGGCATCATTACCTGTTCAGACGCAAACAAATGGCAGACTCTCTGATTTGTCTTGGAGGAGAGAAGGAGAGTGATTAGGCGTGAAAGACAGTTCGCGGTAGGGGTTTTGATGGGAGATAACATAGTGACAATTTTGGTGAAGGGAATAGTTTTTAGGTGGTAGAAAAGTTAATATTATAGTTTGTATGTTAAATATATAATTAGAATAATTTTGAGTGTTAGATATGTAAAAATCTTTATTTTGAATTAATTAATATTAATAATTAAAATTAATTTCTTAGCCTCAATTATAATTTAGTCCAATCCTCCTTTCTTTCCCGTCTGCTTCCGCAACAGCCTAAAACCCTAACGATGAAGCGTCGAAGTTCCGGCGGGAACATAAAAACTCGCAGTTTGTTAAATCCCGTAAATCCACCAAAGTACAAGGTACGGTAAATTCGGGATTCACAGCGAAACCGAGTTAAAACGGCGTCGGATTTATTTTGAAAACTTGACCGTTTGGCAGAATTTACGATTAAAATTTTTCAAAGGAAACATTAGTTGCGTACAATTGTCTGAGAAAGAGGAGGAAGGGCGAGTGGCGCCATGGATGCTTTTTGGGAGGCAGCGAATTCTAACGTCCCGACGACAGTAGAGGAGAAGGGTCGGAGGTTTGTCGAGCACCCGGGCCCGACGAATCCGATGGTGTCGCCACTGCTTACGGACCTTTACCAGTTCACCATGGCTTATGCTTACTGGAAGGCGGGGAAGCATCACGATAGAGCAGTGTGAGTTAAGCTGTTATTTTTTCCCTGTTTCTTATTTTCATCGATTAATTGAGGGATTAATGATACTCGCATCCTCTTGGCCTGCTATCCATGTTGGTTTGGTTTGAATCATGTTCTTTAGGTGCACCTGCTGTCCCAAGCAAATTATTTTTCTTACATGTTTGATTGTACCTTCAACATAGCCTATTTCATATTCAGTTCCGACTATCGACTTCTTAATATCTAAATATTAGTTACTATTAAAGCAACATAAATGGTTCTAATCGTACATATACTTTATGATTAGCTAATAGTTGTGTTTTTTTGATGAATGTGCATGCTTATGCGGGATCTTCTTATTTTCTTTTATTTAATTGCTGGAAAATTTTACGTTTTCACTATGATAAAGGGAAATGGGTAATGAATGTTACCAAATTGACCTAATATGGCCTTGATAAAGTTGCCTAGGAAGTGCTTAGAAATGGTTTACGTGGTTTGGTAGGTTTTAACGCTATAAAAAAAAGCTCGTTGTTCATTTTCAATCATTTTTGGATCCATAGTTAGCTCGACTTTGGTTAATTTTTAAAGCTTATTTATTTAATGAGCCAACATGAATAAGACTTTATTTGATTGCGTTCTACTGGATAATAGATTCTTTATGCCTATATATGCATCAAATTTACACATATGCATTTATGCATGCATGCTCATATGTGTTTATGAATATATGTGTGCATAAATATGTATTCATATATTTATATCTGTATGTATTATGCATGTATACATGACAGTTTATAATCTATATATGACTTGCAATTAGAGTTTATGATCATGAATTGTTCATGTTTGGCTTAATAAGTTAACAAAGTGAATAAAAACAAAAAGTTTTGGCTCATTTTCTTAATAAGCTTATTCAAACAACACTTGAGTTTGCTCAAGCTCAGCTTGTTTGTACCCCCAGCAGGGTTAAAGCTCAAATATTTCTTCCTCTATATTTAGAAGAATATGCTATTTGAAATAGATGTAAAAAGATTTGCCCTAAAATATTTAATCAGTATCTCATACTCAAATAAATAGGTGATTTCCTTGTCATAAGTTGAAGTTACCGAATAGTGTTTTTAAAAATGTCCTTAGAAAACCTTTAATGACCATATTAGGACAAAAATGATCTTATTTCCTTGTTTGACTATGGATTGAATTAATTTTGATATCTATATAACTTCTTGGAGTATATTTTATGGGAACCAAACTGAACCGTTGCATATCCCCTTATATTAGGAAGTGTGTTCAATGCATAACTTGTATTTATTACTATTAAAATTAATAATCGCATGGTGCTAGGCATGGTGTGCTTTATTTTTTTTCAATGTGTATTGCATCACCATCTTTGTGTAATGAATTTGATGTTATGCATAATAGGTAGTTGAATTTATAATATGTCAATTCTTTGTTACTTTTTTGCCTCTATAACCATTACCTAACTGAGTTGCAAAGCAGATGAGCCATTGATTACTACAGACATGCGGTCCTAGCTTGCTGAGCATTTCCACTCCAAAGGGCATTGCGAAATCTTGTAGTTGCCATATGTATGCCATTATATTCTAATGTTCCTTTATATATGCTAAATAATTTCGAGTTTTTCTTTTCACTTGATCAATTTTCTCTGCCTCTTATTATTATTGCTAATGGTACTATTGTATCCGGGAAGAGTTTATGCTTTTAATTATGTTGGTTTTATCTAGCATATTTGATTGTACTCGCTTAATTTTTTTTCTAGCTTTGTGCATGCAGTGCTTATAAAGGCATTATTAGTTATGGATTCATCTATTACAAATTTTAAAATTCCACCATGCTGCTTATAAATTTATATTTTTTACTCTTGTGTAAAGCACATTGGACTTCACGCCTCATTGGAGATGAACACTCCCATGCTTGGCTTGATATTGATCACTTATTTTTGGAGTTAATTTGTCCTCTGGCTATAGACATTATTGGGTGTATTGATGTGGTAATGCTAAAGTCTGTTCGTGGCACTTGAGTTGAACTGGACTTTACTTTTCTTGATTTTGAGTCCCTCTATATGACTAACCATCATTTTAACAATCCCGTTATTCATTGGCCCGTACCTTTTTGTGTTCGTCATCAAAATTTATTTTGAAAGATTATTATTATTATTATTATTATTATCATTATCATCATTATAATCATTATTATTAGTATTATTATTATTATCATTATCATCATCATAAGCATTATTATTAGTATTATTATTGTTATTGTTGTTGTTGTTATTATTATTATTATCGTTATTATTTTTTGTTGGCATTTTATTTTATTGATTACCTTACTTGTTGGTTTTTAGCTGGGATGAGAAATATTGAGAGTTGATATTTGGTCGACAATCAGTTATAAACCTCAAAGAAAACTTAGCTAGAATAGATGAAAAATGAGGATTCATAATTTTAATCCCAAATAGTTAGGATAAGATTAATGATAAATGATAATGATGCTATTAGGAATATATGTTTCTAGTTTACTATGCAATGAAAATATGAATGTTTCAAAATTGTGATTTGAATGTGTTAGTAAGTTGCTTTTGATTGGAGGAAGGAAAAGGGTTATGGATTAAAAAAAGTTGGTTACTAATTATATCTAATAGTTGAATTGTTAATTGATATAGATGCGTATATGTCCGTACAAAACATACAACTGCTATCAAGATCTGATAGTTGACTTGTTACTAATTATATCATCTATGATAGTTAAATTATAAATAATAGTCCAAAACATACAACTATGCCAACACATGCAATAATACAATAGTATGTGTCTTGTACATTAACAAACTCATAATAATATGAATTACGTCACAACCACTATCAAGGTGACACATATAGATATGAACTCATATTTAAAATCCTCCAGATATTTTCATATGGAGCAGGTTATCCATATAGAAGTGGTAGTGAAATCCAAATGTCTTTAAGATCCACCCACTTTATGAAGATACCTTGGTTCTACGTTAGGCTAGGGATGAGAAAAGGTGTGTATAGGCCAGTGTTTTAGGTGCATCACTTAGCTAAGACATAAGTCTTATTGCTTGCAACAATCCTAGCAACACGATGTTTCAGGCATGCCTAGTTAAATTTATCTTCAAATTCATTAATTGTTTTGACTTTCTCGAAATATCCATCTAAATTGCTAGCATTTAATTCCTGTTTTAGAAAGTCTCTAAGTGAGGCTTTGAAATGCATAGGCATTCTCCTCTAAATACGTTGTCATTTTTAAGAGTATAAATTCAGCATTTTCAAAGTGCTAAACGTAATGCAATGCGCAAGGGTTCCCTTTTGCTTCAATACGAAAAGCACAAAACGAAGTGATGCTTTTATGAACTAGAGTGATCATTTATACATATGTTATGTGCATACAATAGTCATTTAATCAATCAAATTTAAACTACATTAGTTAATAATTATAGCAATTTAATGATATGTTAAAAAAAAATAGCAATTTAATGATATGTTAAATAATGATAATTTTCAGTTATTTGAAAGCCAAAAAAAAAGTACAACTAAGACAAAAATCAAGAGTATTCGTGAGATTTAGTGACCAACTAGAGATCAATATGCAGAGACACTGTGAAGCAATAGAGAGTATGAATATGAGGCATCTGTAAGTATTTTAGAGAAGAAGCTTGTGGATGGGATGTTACTAACCCAAGCAATAATAACTATGGAGAAATGTATGCAAAACTAGCACGCAAGAGAGTGTGACTAGATGACCTACTAAGAAGTGAATGGGTTTAGCATGTGGGAATAGAGAACTAATGAGAAGCTAGTCAATGACTACAAAAAAACAATGAGAAGAAATAAACATTTGTGCCTAGTTATCGTGATATATGCTTGAGTAACCTATGAAATTTGAACTTGGATTTATTTATGATTTGAAGCCGAGTGCACAACAGTATAAGGAGATGGGACAAAGTAGTGCATGCGTGCACATCACTGTGAGCTTGTGCTTCATAGGCAATTGCTTTGTTTTACTCCATAAACACACAATGAAATTCTCTTTTAATAACACTCTCATAATAATTTATTGCTCTAGTGGGATCTTCTAAAAGATTGATATAAGTATTACTAAAATTATGATACTCAATAATATAATTTAGCTAATCCATCGAAACTAGCGGTAGACATAAATAAAGTGGATAAAATTGCTACTTGCGACTAAAGGCATCAATGATTTTATTTTGTACTTTTGGTTTATGTTTAAGTACAAATGTAAATCTCTGAAGGAACTGTACTTATTTGGTGTGTTGAGGTTTCAATTTTTTATGCAAGTTTAAGATTCTAAGGCCTAATGATCTATGTATGAGAAAAATTCATAACATAGCAAGTAATGTCTCCAGCGGCTTAGGATTTTAACTCTAGTATAAAGGATTTTAACTAGAGTATAAAACTCCTCATCGCATTCGATTTTTTTGCTAAAATAGGCTACGACATTACCTTCTTGGCTGAAGACTATGCCCTAAGCATTAAATGATACTTCAAAGATAATAGAGAATTCGAGTAGCCTCAATACATAGGATTGGGTCATGGTTTCTTTAAGTATTTCAAAAGTCTTAGCAGTTGCAGGGGACACTCAATTTTTTTAATCCTAACACAACTAGTTATTGGTATAATGATAGTACTAAAATTTTTGAGAAACTTTTTAAAAAATGCCTAACCCATGAAAAGCTTCTAACATCATGCACTGAACGTGGTGTAGGCCATTCTACGACAGCTTACTTTTTTGGGTAGGTTCCATTTTTAGATACTATAAACTACATAACGCTCATATGGTCAATGAAAAAAGAATGCTTCTTAAGATTGACAGATAAACTATGCTCCTAAGTACAAGACAGATTCTTCTAAGGTGCTCATGGTCACCCTTTAGAGTCTTGCTAAAGATAAATATGCCATTAAAATAAATCATTATGAATTGTCTTAAGAAAAATTGTATGATTTGAGTCATAGTTCTCGTGGAAGTATTAATTTTGTTTGATAAATCAAAGGGTTAAATAAACCACTCATAAAGTCAACCCAAGTTTTAAATGTTGTTTTCTACTAATCACTCTGCCTTACACTAACTTAAAAAGGATTATTGATTCGGACATCAATCCTAACAAATCATCTAATCCCTGAAGGAGACATTCACACTTAATGGCTATTTTATTAATTTCACAATTGCTGAAGCATATCATCATAGTCTTGTCTTTCTTAGGATTGAGGAGTGAAAAACAACGAAGAGGTTAAAAATTCCCCTAATGAAAGCTCTAACAACATTTGAACTTGCCTTATCAACTCTTGATGCCTAATGGGACTCATCCTATTGTGCGACTAGTTTGATAGGTTGGGTCTTGGGATTAAGTCTATTGTGCGTTGAATTTCATGCATAGGTGATAGACTATTTAATTTTGTTGAATCTCTATGAATACATCCTTAAACTCGATCATGATAAGCTTAGCAATACATGGTATTACCAATTTAATGACCTCAGGACTAGAATCATGAATTATTACAACTCCCACAATTGATCTTTCAGTATACTCTCTTCATTTCTCCCTAGAATATCTGTTGCAGGACTTTTCTTTTCCCTTTATCTAATTTAGGTTTGCATTAGCGGTAGGCTAAATATTCTTCCTAGGAAAAAATGGGTATATTGTAATATTCTTATACTCATGTCTAAACACATAATTGTTGGTAAAAGAGCATTCCTATCAAATTTGTAGGGTTTTCTTAGAATCTCAGTTTCTACTTGCATAGGTATAATGTTACATATGACCTCTTCTAAATATGAATTGAATTTGATGGGTCCTCGATATAGCTTTTGAATTGGGATAAAGGTGTCATTGACCCAAGAATAGCATAGGGGCTAGAGTGACCCACAAAGACTAATTTGAGGTGAGATGATATTTGTGGATATCATATTTATGCAACTAACATGATGTATCACTACCTTTTCTCTTATTCGAATTAATGCGTAAAAGTCGCATGCCTTTAATTCTCACTTTCCTAAGGCTGTGCAAAATACACCTAACAATGGCTAAGAACTTATGTTGTTTAGTAATTTATATAATCATTGCCTAGTGTTCTTCTTTTAACTCATCCTTGAGAAAAAACAACTTGGGTTCAACTCTGTCAGTAGAGTTTGCGTCCATTTCTCCTTCCTCGATATACACTAGCTTAGTTGGATATGGTGCTATGACAATACCTTCAGCTCTTCAAAAGAAATAATGAACTTGTGACCCTCCCACAAGTTGTGAGTTGGATTGGGTGCACTTTCTTGTTTGGATGTAAGAAGTGCGAGTAAAGATACAAAGAAATTGGATGATATAGTATAACTGGAGGAAGCATCAGCAATGGTGTTTCGCGTTATAGGTCTAACAATATATGTAACATTGGATTGGTGAAATACTGATTACCTTTAGAAACACTTATAACTATCGTGACCCTATAAGCCAAAACCATGGTATGAACCTCTCTTAGGACAAACTCCTATGAATATCCTTTCATGATTCTACTCTAAATTGTGATTGTGTGTACTACATTTTTTTTTACTCCACAATGAATCAAGTACCAGGGGTAGGGGTGTAAGTGAGCTGAGCCGGCCTGCGAGCTGGCTCGAGCTCGACTCGTTAACGAGCTCGTGAGTTGAGCTTATCAAGCCACGAGTTCGAGCTTGGGCCTATACTCGAGCTCATATATTAAACGAGCTTAAGCCTGACTCGGCTCGAAAGCTTGTTGAGCCGCTCGATTAAATTAAAATATATTTAATAATTAATTTTAATTAGTATTATATAATATATTTTAATAATTTTAAATTAATTCTACATTTAAAAAATAAAAATTCTAAAAAATGTTGAAGTTTTTGATTTTAAACTAAGAATCGAGCTCAACAATCGAGTCGAGCTCGAGCAATTGAGTCATGCTCGAGTTTATGAATTTCTTAACGAGTCGAGCTCGAGCTTAGTAAACGAGCTCAGGTTGAGCTCGAGCTTGAGAGCAATAACAACTAAACAAGCTTAGCTCGATTAGGCAGATACTCAACTCGTTTACACCCCTATCAAGTACTCATCGAAACAGGCAATGCATTCAACAACAACATTCCTCCTTGGCCTACCTTTTGCCACTGATCTATTAGTAGTCTATTTTATGGTATTAGTACATGTTTCTCCCTTAAATGAGTTATCAGCTCTCTCCAGGTGCCTATTGGTTCTAAAACTCTCTTTAGATTTTCGATTTTGAGGTTATAAATTTAAAGATGAGCTTGATATGTGAGCTTCTTTTTTACAAACATAATCTTCAGCTCCTCACTTAGATTGTACTGGTCAGAATATTGGTTTACATTTGATTTCCAATCTAAGAAGACTTTGGAATCCAGACTCCCATAAAAAATTGTGGCTTCAATTTTGATAGTTTTAAGGACTCTATTGTAGTCATGTATATGGACTAGCTTACAAAGTAGTGGATGGGGTTGTGGGTGTCCTTTAGACCTTGGCAGTTCTTATGGTTGTGCTCCGAGTTATACCAGAATCAACATGGATGCACTTGTTAATCTATTGTCTAGTATATCTAACCTAGTCGGAATAGCCTTTTAGGCCTAATGGAATTGGCTCATGTTGGCTATGTAGAGTGTGTTAACTATACTCTACAGAAGCATATGGTCATGCACAACACAGTGTCCTAAAAATAAAAAAGGTTGTTTTGAAAATTTTGTGTATTTTTTGGGGGCCTTTGAATAGTTAGACATGTTACGTGCAAATAGCAACTTTAATAGCAAAAAAAAAAAAAGAAAAGAAAAAGAAATAATGATAATAAAGGATTGTTGAAATCAGTGTATGGTATTTATGAACAAACCAAAACAAAAATATTTAGTCGCGCCTTCAACCAGTGTGAGCATGCTTTGTTATTTTGAACCAATCCAAAGTCAAAAGGGTTTAGTCATATTTTAGACCAAGTTAAACTATGTCGCTTTCTTGAACTGAGCTAAGGGATAAGGCCTAGTCACATTTCCAAGATGATTAATGTCAAGAACTGTCTGTCTTTACACTGTGTGGCCGAAAGAAAGTTGGCTAGAAAAGAAAGAAACTAGAAAAAGATATGAGTTTCGAGAAAGCCATAATATTAATGTGGTATGCCCCTACCTAGACTAAATTGTGCTCTAATAATAATTTAGGCATGACACACTACATGCGCGTGCTATGTTATTTAATAAATAACCTTTCTCTCACTAATGTTAGAGAAATTTGGGAAATAATGTATATTCGAGAGGTCAGAAGCAGGAAAACGAGTATGCAGAAATATTTCAGCACAATTACGATTAATGAAAATAATGAATGATCGTGTGAAGATCACACTGATGCAGAACAACCAAATCTTGGAACCATGCATGATGTAACCATCTATCATAGAAACCACAAGTAAGAGGTGCATAGACTATGACTGAACAACAAAGAAAAGCGGTGAAAATTCAGGAAGATGAAAATACACGGCTAGGTAGCATTTACTTGAGCCTTTTGGTATTTTTTAAATCTTGATGGATTCATGATGATGTCTGCCGCGTAGGAGTCATTGCCCCTCTGGATGTTTAGCTGATGTGTCACCGCATAGAAAAAAAAAATGTTTAAAATTTACACTAGTGTAAAACTTGTGCAAGAAACAAATAGGATATCATCTATCATAGAAACATCAAAGGTAACCAGCCACATAGGATGTCATCTATCATAGAAATTTTGATGTTGATCATCTATCATAAGGATATCATAAGGTTGCATATTCTTACATGAAAGGTAACCAGCCACATGGGATGTCAAAGACTAAAAAATGATTAAAACAAGATATAGGACAATAATATCTCACATGAAAGAAAAGTATAAACAATATCTATATGTCCATCCATCCAAAGATTGTACTTGTTCTCCATGATTAGACCAAAATACCAAAGCTGCATAAATGAGTTTGAACAGGAGAATCAAGAATATTGAACCGATGCTAAAGATGGCAAAAGCAGCTAACTAAAGAGTGCTGATGAAATGTGGACAACTAAATGCTATGTAAAACCAAAGCAGTTTAAAAGTAGAGTAGATGTTACTTTTTCCAAATAGATCTTGAGTAGGAATGGTTAGAGCTACAAATTGAATTGATCCTGTGAAATCCTCGTCTCTTGTGGTGTGCTTACAACGAGTTGTTTTTGTTCGAAATTTTTTGGGACAACAAAATATTTCATACATGTAAAGTAAGATCAACATCAAAATATATCTTGTATCATCGAAGATTTTACAAATATTTGTAGAACATTTATTGACTAAATCATAAATTCATTATGATAGAATAATTGCGAAGAATAAAATAAATAGGTAGATAGAAAATGTAAGACTGAGTAGATGGGATTGACAGAGCAAAGAGTGTCCCTTTGGTGTGTAATTTGCTTTTACTGTTGCTCCTAGGCTTGCATGTGGGGCTAGTTTCTCCCTTCCCCCGCAGCATAGTCTGATTAAAATTTTATAGAAACTTGCACTCCTTTGAGAATTCAAAAGAAAAAAAGTGTTGTCAAAACTAAGGGAGGGAAAGGAATAACTGAAGTGAATATGAGCTTTTATCATCTTGAAGTCATCTTCTTTTTTTTTGTTAGATGGAAAAGGAATAACTGAAGTGAATATGTATAATAATTTGATGAACTTTGTTTGAGAAATTAATTCTTGTAGATGCTATTTGATCTGTATTTGATTTATCCCAGGTTCGATTTATACTTTCGAAAGAACCCCTTTGGTGGTGAATACACTGTCTTTGGTGGTTTAGAAGAATGTATTCGTTTAATTGCTAATTTTGAACTTAAGGAGGAGGAGATTTCTTTCTTGCGCTCTGTAATGCCTACCTGTGAGGTACAGTTTGTTCATTATGCATTATCTATTCTTATTTTATTTACCCTAGTTCCGTATCTTTTACTAATGCCATGCTTCATATTTGTTCAATATTATGGAAATTGTAAATTACGCAATTACTCCCTTGAAAAACAATAATCACAGAAAAAAACAATGCCATCATAAAGCTGTAGAAGATTAGTGCTGTTTTTTCTAAAAGCTTTCTGACATATTTTTTATCTAACATTTTTTTGGCATTAATTAGTTTCAAATGGTCTTATCTTGTTGCTAATTGAATGTTTATTTATGAGACGACAGCAAGAGTTTTCCACTCTTCTAGATGCCCTAAATCTGAAACGTTACTGGATGTGCTTTGTAGGATGGTTTCTTTGACTATCTTAGGGCTCTTGACTGCTCAGATGTTGATGTTTATGCAATCTCAGAGGGTTCCACTGTATTTCCCAAAGTACCTCTCATGAGAGTTGAAGGGCCTGTCGCAGTTAGTACCCTCAGCTCATGACTTTTTCTGCAAACAAAAGATTCCTAGATTGAAAAATGCTTGTGAAAATTCCATATGCTTTTGAGTAAATTTATCTCTTATTTTGCTTTAAGTTAATGGCGTTCACATAAATTTTGATATGTTAGGTGGTTCAACTACTTGAAACTCCTTTTTTGAATCTTGTGAATTATGCCTCATTGGTTACTACAAATGCTGCAAGACATCGATTTGTAGTGGGAAAATCAAAAGCTTTGCTTGAATTTGGGCTTCGGCGAGCACAAGTAGGCATTTTTTTTCCCCTCTCTCTCTTGATAAGCACCAACTATCCAACTATTTTTCAAGGAAACCCCATTGTGTTCTGACACGCAGGGGCCTGATGGTGGGATAAGTGCATCAAGATACTGCTATATGGGTGGATTTGATGCTACAAGGTTCATAATTTTAAACTTATCCAAATGAAAGTACCCATTTCCTTTCTTCTACTCTTCTTAAGTTTGTACACTACTGCATTTTTATGAACTTTTTGGTAATAACTTTGTAATCATTCAAGTTTCTCAACTATAAACTTCCTAATTAAAAATTCTTCAGGTTCATTATCATTATTGTCCTATATGGTTTAGAAGGACAATTCAAAGACATTGGACTTATCTCTAAGTCTTGTATTTATGAAAAATATAAAACCTCCAGAATTTACTACAACAACAACAACAACATCAAGCCTTTGTCCCACTATGTGGGGTCAGCTACATGATTCCTTTTTCTCCATTATGTCCTGTTAAAAGTCAAGTTCTCGTTTAAATCTAATAAAGAAATATCATTTCTAATATTTTCTAACCAAGTCTTTTTTAGGTCTACCTCTACCTTTCTTAACATAAGTCAAATCTAATACCTCTACTTTTCTAATCAGGTCATCGGAAGCTGCCGTTTTATATTACCAAACCATCTAAGGCTACTCTTTCTAATCTTATTTTCCACTGGAGCTACTCCAACCTTTTTGAAAATAATAAAATTAACATTTGATAAAATCTAGTTCATTAAAATGACCAAATTTTAAAAAATTATAACTAATTACAAACTCCAAATTGAACAAAGTCAAGGACATTGAACTTATCTCTGGTCTAGTATTTTTAAAAAATAATAAATCCCTAGAATTTAATGTAAATAAAAAAGTTAAAATATGGTCAAATTTAATTAATAAAATAATCTAAAAAAATCATAAATTCAATAAAATCTAGAAAATCCAGAATTTGATTAACTTATTGAATTAAACGAAATGCACAATAATGATGATTGAACATAAATACTTCACCTTTCATCAGTGAAGTTTTTATGTTGTATTACCTCGAGCTGCGAGGCTATATGTCCTAAGGAGGCCTTAATCCTCGTTTCCGTTGTGATAACACTATGAATGAATTCATGGAATGTAGTTATTAAAATACAAAATCTAAATTAGTAATCAACGAATCCAACTCAACTAAAAAAAAACCAACACTCCGTCAACAAAGTTTTTTGGCTGAACTACCTCGAGCTGTGGAGCTACGTGTCCTAAGGAGGCCTTGGTTCTCCTGCCCGTTGTGACAATTCCACAAAACAGTTGACGGAATGCAAACATTAAATCATAATTATCTTGAATCATTAATCTACAAACTAAATTAATTAAAATTCACCAACCAACAATCAAACTTAAAATAAATAGGTAATTGTTGGGTAATCCGAGCTTATAAGGCTATTAATTTAGCCCCGAGGGGGATGAAATATACCTCATAACTCTAGTATAAACAAAGGTAATTACCATTCAACTTAAATAACTCTTTAAATCAGTAATAAAATATTTAGCCTTTGAAGCTTTCATACACCTTGCTTGACTCCTTTCAGGAAGAAAATTGTGCATTAGATTGAAAGCTCTAAATGGTTAATTTAAATACTCTAAACAACTAATTATCAACCATCTTCAACAATCAAAATTTATCCTAAATAAATTCTAAAACATCAAAATATTAAAACTTGAACTCGAACAAAAACTCTTTTAACTTTCAACACAGAAAAGCAAGCCTTAAAAAATTTCAGACATTAATAAACTTAGGATATATTCAAGCCATATAGCCTATTACACACACTATAGATGGCTTGTTAGGATAGCCAACTCTAGTTTTAGGCTAGGCCGTTATTCCTTTCATGTGCTTTTTCTCTGTGATGTAGATTAATGTGGATTTCTATTTGAATGAATGTTGGTTGATATGGTTTGATGTAATTTATGATTTTTATGCCATGATGCTCTTACCATATTGTTTATGATGTGATATGTGATGGACATTTAAATTTTTCCTAGGTTAGGAATGACCTGGATGTTAACAGAATTTTCTGCATGTGGTAATGCTTATGCTAGGATATTATAAAGAGGGAGCTAAAAATTAATCATGATTTAAAACTAATTAGATTTCTTTCAAGTGCTTCCGCTGTTTAGCCCCCTTAATCATTAAAAAGAATAAGCAAGTAATTATGATTTGAAATATTTGAAATTTTATATGAACTGTTTTGCTAACGTGCAGGGAGGTTTGAGTCATTTAAACTTTTCAATTATACAATTCATGAATAAAAGAGTTGTATAAGCTTATAAAGCAAGGCATTCTCCTAAGAGATTTAGGATCCAAAGAGGAAAGAAACATCCTCCAATGGAGAGTTCTTTCCATTTGGATACCTAAATTAGAGGAATAAAAGAAGCCCGTAGATAAGAACCAAGGAGAATTGAAGTTGAAAATGCCTTGCTTTATAAAGACTTGCGTCATTTCATAGGAATAGAATCCAGGTTGTCGTTGGTGGAGCCTGACCACCTTTACATGCATCAGACCCTGGGTTGTATATTAAGTGGCATTTGCCACATGGACTTTTGATATTCTATATTCTATTGATGATTATTTAAATTGTTCGCGCAGTAGAAATTGCATGATTTTTATAGGTTTTATTAATTGCATGCTCTCTTTTAGCCTATATTTCGGCAGGCTCTTAAGGACAAGAAAAAATTCTTCAACTCATAACTAAATAAAAGAAATTAAGCTCACATAAAAAGATAAACGCTCTTAAGAAGTAAGTCAGAGCTGTCTGGCGTTCTCATGCATTCATACTTTTCTTCTCTGCTTGCTAGGCACCTCCCCACGTGCTGGTCGTGGCAGGCCATTTGACCTATTAGAATGTAGTTCTGTCTAGGGGATGTTATGCTCTCTAGGGAAAAATCTTTTTTTTATGCCTATTTTTAAAGGTCAATGCATATCATTTTGGCATAAAGAGTAAATCATCATTCATTACATTAGAAACAAATGAAAGTTAATTAAGACTTAATTGCATCAAGCATAATTACAATATTTATAAGTAAAGGGACCATATAGAAAATTCTCTAGATGTTGGTTCTAAATTTTCAAAAACTTAAATAACAACCTTCCCATATTTCATAATATCGGAATCATGATTTTAAAGCGCTTAAGTGGTTTAGTGGGCTTTCCAATCCAGGCCGATGTAAGTCCAAAGTGCATTAGATAGGTTGAAGTTATTACTATGTAGTGCTCAACTTAGATCTAGGTTTTGAGGAAGACCCAAATCATAAGTCCTCACCCTTTGGAAATGTAATTTCAAATATCTAATTAAATGTCAACTCAAATATAAAATCTTCTATCTAAAACATTAAAGCCCAATATAGGATAGATTGGAGTGTTTTTGGGAGGTCCTAAAATGTCAAAGTGCTCTCTACTTAATCCTTTGACTTCTAGAAAGAATTATTCCAAATTAATCCAATCCTCTTTGAAAATTCTTCCATTCTCATTCTTGTCTTAATCGTTGAAGTTCTAAAGAAAATATTCGACACTATTTTAATCGAGAGTATTATTAGGAGATTCAACTTTCGTAGGATATAATTAACCATAAAGGTTTGCATTTATGGGAAACTTGTAACCCCATATTAAAATAAACCTTATCTTATTTTCATAAGATAGGAGAAAAATCTTGGAACGTAGACGATTTCAAAAACTTATTTTTGTGTTCAAACAACCTCGCAGAGTATTATTTTCACCTTTCAAGGTGATATGATATGATCGTTGTCATGTTTGATAATAAAAATGGAGAATTTTTAAAACCTCATTTTCATCTTTAAATACTATTGTGGAATAACATTCTCATCTTTCGGGACGATATGTTATTCCTCTATTTGTATTTGATTATAAAAATGAGTGATTTCTAAAATCCTATTTTTATATTTGAAACCATTGTAGAATAATATGTCTCTCTCTCGAGATAGTATCTTATTCTCAATGCCGTATTCAATCACAAAAATAGGAATACCCCAAATCTATGTAGACATTTCAAAATTATTTTCCCACAACCATTTATTGAATAGGTAGAAAATCTCAACCCGAACTCAACTCAACCAATCTTGGACTTGACTTGACTTGACCCAACATAAAAAATATTTAAGCTATGGCAAGTTAGTATCAGTACATCTTGAAATGAAAATGATTACTCGATTTGCATCCAACAACTCATTATAACCAAAATTTACAATTTCATGAGTTTCATTAAAAAAATAATCAACTTTTAATAATTATTTTTGAATTGGCCCAAACATGACTTATTTTTTCTCGAATCCAGTTGACCCAACCCCAACTTGACTTAAAACTTATATAGATTGACCTAAATCTTGATTTTTCGTGTTCAGTTTTTGTGTTGGGCCCAATATTAACACCCCTAGTCTTAACATGTTATCTGGGCCAATAAGCCTTCAGACCCGACCTCCAGAGTTGTTTGACATCATGATGACACCAAGTGGTTTTTAGCAATCCAATGACTTATTGCTACACAACCATCCACGGGGTGTTAATGTGGTCTTCTTGTCAACACTGTAGAGTTAGTCAACTAATCTAGCCAAAGTACATTCCTACATTGCACTGCGGAACCAAAATAGAGGTCAGCATCCTCTTAATAAATTTATTTAAATAGCGTAGAATCATCATGGAACTAGTTATTTGAAATTGTGTTCTTTATTGTGCCATTCATTGAACATGATATTATATCATATGCCTAGAAGACATTATGATAAAACTGTAAGCTCCAACACCAAACTTGATATAGGATGTATCAAGGTCTATAATTTCTAATGCAGATCTATTATAAGGAGTGACAAATCATGTAACACACAAAATTTGCATATTGTAAAACTCTTGATCTTTTAATTATTATTGATTCCCTTTTATGAAAATTGAAAATATAAAAGAAATCAATTCAGACAAAAATTCAATGGCTTCTATTAGAAATAATGAGTAGAAATTCTAAATCAAGAAAGCCACACACTATTTGAAAACAAGATTATATTGAATTTGATTAAGATCAATCATGCTCGCAGACTAAAAATAAAATTTAAAAGAAGGAAAATGAAGAGAAATAATTCATCAAAAGCAACTCCCATGCTTGTACAATGGTTGTAATCTCTCCCAAAAATATTGAAGTCTCTCACTTGATCAAAGAATTAGCTCTCTAGATTAAAAGGAATAATACATCAAACTAGAATTTTATTCAGGAACCAATTGATTTTTTTGTTCATGACTTGGACCCATATTTTACGATCACAAATAATCTAAGAAATTCTCTTTAGTCAACCATAGATGATTAATGAGAAACTGTATGACCTTATCACGTGCAAAAAAGCCATAGAGACATGAGTTTTGATCGCTTAAGAAGAAGCCACTAAACTTATAAACAAGAAAATTGGAGAAATGGTGAATTGGGATGCTAGGTACATTAAAAGGAGCTGCTTTTTCATGGGACTCACAAGCACAAAGATTCATAAGTTTATGCCATCGAATAGAAATCATAGAAAGGAGCAAGCAGATATCCAAAATTGATGACAAGTTGCAGGTAGCCAAAAAAAAGGGCAATTAGTCATTGTTTTCAAGATTTGTAGGAGGAAGTCACCCAGCCACAGAATAAGTTGTAAATAGGGAATCATTAGTAGACTACTCACATCATCTTCATTAAAGTATACACTATCTTTTGTATAGTTAAGTTCTGTTTTGTCATTTTAACCAGAGGGCTTACCTGGATTAGTTGCTATGTTCTCCAGCTTATTCAGAAGGTCTTAGGCTTGAATGACGGAAATAGCCTCTCTGTAAATATAGGACCATTTATCAAATCTTATATTAATGAGTGTCGAAACACAATGCACTGGGTAGGCCCTTTAACCACTTAATAGCTCCAAACTAAAAAATTTCTTTGCAGTTCAAGTAGTTACCTACCTTGAGGTTTGGTTGACTATTATATAGCCCCTTTTTTTTGAAGAAATGCAAAGAGCAATTTTATTGATCTTCAAACACAAATCCTAAGTGATAGAAACCCTATCACTTTCCTCCTTTAATAGAGAAACAAAATAAGGAGGAATATTATTACAATCAATCCTATCCCAGAAAAAATCAGAGAGAGACGCATAGTTAGCACAACAATCTGCCAACTTATTGCAATTCCTATTCATAACTTGAAATATAATTTGATTAAAGTCTCTAAGAAAAGACAAATCTTCTCTTTTGAGGATAGGAACCTTCAAATCTTCATTTTTCACCATGCTTTGGACATACTTCATTACATTGACATTATCTCCTTCAATTATAATGCCTTTCATTTCTAACATCCACTCTTGCATAACATTCTTCAAAGAAAGAATTGATTTATACTCCAACTCCGAGTGGTCCCAGTGTAAAGAGGAAAAGCCAAAAGCATACAAGAACCTTCCTTTACAATCTCTTATTACTCCCCCAACTCCACCCTTATAAGAGCTCTTCAATGAAGCATCAACATTAAGCTTGATCCACTCGGGTGGAGGAGGATGCCAAAAGGAATCAGACAGCTGCTTCGGCTGATTGACATCCCAGTGATCAGAGCGAAACGAGGCAACAACATAGCTTACGACATTTGCAGCTGTTACAACAATGCTATCATCCCTCTCCCCGTGCTTGAGTTTATTTCTGCTTTTCCAAGAAAGATATACAGCCGAGCAATACAAATTCCCTATAAAAGGATTAGAATTTGACAAAATCAGCAACTTCTGATTACATTCTTCCATATCTACAAACATAGGGACCATAAATCCCCATTTGTTAAGCTTTAACAAGACCTGAACTAGATACACACAAGTAACTGCTATGTGTTTCGAATCTTCAGTTGATTTGCAACCTCTCGGACAGCCATTGTAATCCTGTAGTCTTCTATACACCAGGAATTCATTAGTTGGAATAGCTTTGTGGACCAGCCTCCACCAGAAAATTTTGACCTGTGGCCTAAGCTTTAGTTTTTTTTTCCATTCCCAATTCAAGTTCTCAACATTATTATCATTTAATTTTTCAGAAATCAAAGCTGCCATTGATCTGCCAGAGTATTTAAAACTCAGCTCCAATTGATCACCTTGTAACTCAGAATGGATTGGAACAGCCGCAATAACCTCCACTAAATCAGGACCAAATGCCAACTGCAACTTTTCCTCATCCCATCTCCCATTTCTTATAAAGTTTGAAAGACTAGAGCTTGATACATCTAGTACAGCAGCAAATGTGGGCCAGCAATCAATGCTCTTATAAAAAATCCAGGCATCTTTAAAGATGTTGATACTAATACCATCCGAGACCTTCCATCTTACAACTTCTTTTAGATACAAAGCTCCATTCTTTAAAATCTTCCAAGTCGGAGAGGCGTTACTTCTTACTTGAGTATTCCAAATGTTATCTCCATATTTGGCCTTCAAGTTCCTGTTAAGGAGGGATAGAGGATTTGAAATAAAACTCCAAGCAAACTTAGCCCTCAACAGGCCTGTTGAATCTGCTGCTGAATGAACTCCTTGACCACCCATCTTCTTGGATCTACAATTCGTATTCCATGCAACATAATGTAGACCCTTATGCCTATCACCTTTTTGCCAAAGAAAGTCCCTACACATCCTATCCAAATCATTCAATACTCCCTTAGGAACAAGTGAATGTGTAGATAAGAAAGTATGTAGAGAAAGAAGTGAAGACTTAATAAGAAGAAGCTTCCCTGGGAGAGAAATAAACCGATTATTCCAAGTATTAATTCTACTAAAAGCCTTCTCTAATAGATTTTGAAAATCCTCAAAGACTAATCTTCTTAGCGCCAATTTGACTCCAAGGTAGTTGAGTTCCCTTACTACCTTAAAACCGAGAGCATTAGCAAGTTCCATAGCCTTTCTTCTTTCAACAGATTTCACAAAAAGAATTGAAGACTTCTGGGCATTTTTTTTCTGACCCGTCCACTTCTTATAATCCTTCAATAACTTGTTAATTTTCTTAACATGATTGAGACTTGCTATAGAAAAAATTATAATGTCATCAGCATATTGGAGGTGTGAAATCTTATCTGAATTAGGTGCGATTTTGATACCAATATTGCTACCTCTTTGAGAGAATGCATTCGACAACAGTTGGGAGCACAATATGAAAAGATAAGGCGACAAGGGGCAGCCTTGTCGAAATCCGGTCTCTGCTTTAATCCATGGAGAGCTACTGCCATTAATTAAGAAAGAAAATTTTGGGTCAATCACACATTGCATTGACAGATTGGAGAATTTTCCTGGGAAACCATAACAATCCAACACTTGCTTTAAGGTGGATCATCCCATGCTATCATAGGCTTGTTCCATATCCACTTTGATTGCCATCAAACCTGTCTTTGATTTGGAAAATCTGAACTTGTGTATTAGCTCTTGAGAAAGAAGAACATGTTCAGATAAAGAATGTCCTCTGACAAAAGCAGCTTGATCTTCAGAAATAATCTTAGGTATGAACCAGACAAGTCTATTCAGCAACATTTTAGCCACAATTTTGTAAAATGGTAAGCAAAGACTGATGGGCCTATAATTGGTAGGATACATAGGATTTTTCACTTTAGGAATAAGGATCACCAAAGTTTCCTTCCACTCCTCACACATTTCACCAGAAATAAAAAAGGAGTAAACAGCTTTCCAAACATCCTCTTTAATTATTTGCCAATACGATTTAATGAAAGAATAAGTGATACCATCCAAACCTGGTGAAATGTTAGATTCCAGTCGGTTGACAACACCTTCAAGTTCCTCCTTAGTGAAGTCAGCCAACAACAAGCTTATATCTTCCTCCTTCAGAACAAAGGAAGGGTTCGGCCAACCCTTAAGAACACATCTCCTCCCTTTCCACTTATCTTTAAAGAATTCATAAAAAACCCGTTCAATTTGCTTTTGCTCCTCAAACAAATTACCATGAAGGTCTTTGATTTGATTAACTTGATTGCAATTCCTCCTATAAGACGCAAAAGCATGAAAATATTTAGAATTGGTATCACCTTCTTCTAGCCACTTGATCTTTGCCCTTTGCCTCCACTAGGTGTCAAGTCCCCCGAGAGTGGAATTAAGCTCCAAGACTTTAGCTTTCAACAAACAAAGCTTAGCATTTGATAAGCCGCCCTTTTCAGCTTCTTCCTCTTGTAACTCAAGTATTTCTTTCTTGAGACATTCTTTCAACTCCTTAAGATTTACAAGCTTCGATTTGCTCCAAAAAAATAAAGCCTTTAAAGATTTTTTAAATTTAATGTTAAGAGAATGAATTGCATTACCTAGCACTTTCTTCTCCCAAGCTTTCTCCACAATCTTATAGGATGCTGGATAGGAAGACCACACTTCTTCAAACCGTTGTAGTCTACTTCTTTGAAATCCAGCCGATACCACTTTAATCAGCAAAGGACAATGGTCTGAAGCTATTCTAGCAAGATGTCGAACCACAGCTGGTTGAATAACCTCTAAAGCCAAAGAATTGAGAAGCACACGATCCAACCTTTCTAAAATCCGGGCTCCACCACTTTTATTATTACACCAAGTGAACTTTGGTCCTACTACTCCCACATCATGCAAATCACATATATTCATAAACGTATTCATGTCTTGAGATCCCTGAGAAAACATGAATTTTTTACCTCCTCTTTTCTCCTCTTGTGACAGGATGCAATTAAAGTCGCTCCCTACTAACATAGGAGTATTCAATTTAGAAAATACTTCAAGGCTACTCCACAAAAGCCTTCTTTTATAAACTTCTTTGCTGCCATAAACCGTTGCAATCAGCCATACTCTATTCGGAATGTTAAGTTCTCCAACAATCGTTTTGAGAAGATGAAAATTTAACTGAGAAAGAGACAATATCTGACCTCTAGCATATCATCATTCCTCCAGACAAACCCTCAGCAGGAAGCAGGAAATAATCCCAACAAGGTCCCAACATTCTATTGAATTCAATTTTATTGTCTGAACTAATCTTAGTCTCAATCAACCCAATAAAAAAAATATCAAATTCACTAACCAATTCCTTCAAATAACGGGAGGCCTCATGTTTCCTAGCCCCCCTATAATTCCAAAATACAATAGAAGTCATTGGATATTAGAGTTGGGATTGCTCCCACCCCTATTATTTTTCAGCAAACTCCCTTTCCTCCTTGTAAGAGTAATATTATCCTTACCCAAAGATCTTAATTCTTTTTGAAGCTTGAATTTCTTGCCTCCCGAGTCTTCTTCCATCTTTTCTAAATACAATTGTTTCCCATCCACTGCAGCAATTTCTCCTTCCTCTAGTTCTCCGGCCAAAGGTTTAATTGCCTCAGAATAATCTTCCTCAATACTATCCAGCACTTTAAACTTATTCAAATCTGTCGAACCGGGAGGAGTTAGGGAAGGTCTGGCAGCAGCAACGTGTGTACCTGTAGATTCAGCACCACTTGAGCCAACTTCTATATTAGTATTATGCATATCAACATTGAAGTTGATAGCCTCTTTCTCTCCTCCTTTATCAGAATTTGGATTTTCCTTAGCTTGGAAAGAAGCAGCCTTGGGAAACTGCTTGCTTATCATACCCTTCTTCTTCTATTTTTAACATGGACCCAAGGCCCATACGTAGAGCCTAGAACATTTTCAGCAGACGAAACCTCCTTACTTTTGCAACCACCATCTCCCAAATCATTATCAACAACCTTCAAAGCTGGCTGATCGATTACACTACATTCATCTACTAGGTGACCAACTTTCCCACACTTGAAACAAAATGAAGAAACTTTCTCATATTCCACCTTTTGAAAAAACCTCCCAAATAACCCCTCGACCCAGACTCCAGTGGGAAATTGTTTGTCTAGAGCCATACGAACACAAACTCTCGCATATTCCCTCTTGCTCTATTGGAACATATTACCATCAACCCATAAAGGTGTTCCTATCATAGAAGCTATTCTCACAACATTCTCCTCATCCCAACACAACAAAGGAAGATGAGGCATTCTTATCCAAATTGGGGAGGATAATCCTTTAAACGATGTTGGAGAAAATTGAGGAGCCCATCTATCCAACCCAACTATGTGCCCATTAACATACTAAGGTCCACCTTCTAAAACCTTCTCCACATCCTCAAAGTTGCTGAATGAGTATAGAACCCATCCTAATCCAAGAACAGTTAAATGAAACTTGCCAAAATTAGCCCACTGACGTCGTAATTCGATTGCAATCAATTGAATCGGAGTCTCTTTTCCAAAAACCTTAACCACCACAGAAAACTTGAGCTTGTCAGAGTTCATCATAACCTTAGCTTCATTCAATTTGATTGCCTTCTTATCTTCAGAGAGATACGAATCATCCAAGGTGAAATTGACTTTCATATTAGGACGTCTTACCCAAGGGTTTAACGACGTTTTTAATAGGTATTGCCTCCTGTTCTAAAATCACATCCGATTTCTTCGAGCTAATTCCTCCTGAGGCATTAACACAAACATCCGAATGCCTAGAAATACCATTATTCGTCCCAGACTCAGGCAAGTCTATGTTATTGCTATCAGGGCGCACCACGCCAGTAATATGATCATCTTTGTTATCATTATTCAGGAGATTCGCATTTATCCCTAACCGAAGATCAGAGATTGCATTTGAATAACCGAACTTGTTAACAAAGATCTTCATATCTGACGAAGAGGCTTCACAGTCATTAGATTTCATTGGCGATAAAGCCACAGACTTCGACGGCCTAGGAGTAAAACAATTAGATGCATCCATAATACTCTTACCCTTACCTTCCACCACATTGACTTTCATTGGAGGAATAGAACTAACCTCTTTGATAATCAATGGGCATGCAGATGTCTTAATCTGCGAATCATTTGCTTCCATTCCTTGATTCTTCTGACAACTTATTACATCATCTCTAATTTGATCACTATTACCAGTGGGATGTTGTCCAGCAGAAGTTGCCGCCGTTGATGGCCGGCGATTATCCGCCGCCATCGCCTAAAGAGCGACGATGAGGCCGGATAAAAAGCTGGGAAGGTAGGAATTTGAAAACTAGGAATTTTCTCTCTCTAACGGGTGTTTCTCTCTCCGCAAAATTATGCACAACTTTTTCACTTTCTATTATATAGCCCCTAGGGGTTTGAAAAAATTTCAAATCCCTCCCTTATGCCACTTTTTTAATCTAATTTCCATCTGTTTAATATTAAAGGTACTCTTTTGCCCTTGGAAAAGGAAAGAAAAAGATATTTAATATTTTTCCAAATAAAAAGAGACATAAAAACTCAAACATATTTAGTGATATTCTTAATACGTTTTCTGGTACTCTCATACGTTTTATATGAGTTTCTTTATATCTTAGGTGTAAGATTTTTATAGGATATTTATTTGATAAAATATCAATTACTCCTTTTTTTGATATCTTTCAAGGGCAAAAGAGTTATTTTAATTAAACTAATAAATGTTGGGGTAAAAGTTAATATATAGGAGATTTTTCATATCTTGTCTTATCTCAGAAGATAACGTAATAAATAGCTAAATCTTAGGGGAGCTAAATTGTAATTAGCTGTTCTTTTCCAAATGGGATATCAGTTTAGCGGCAGGACATGATATTTTTGCATAATTATCATTCTTTGTCATAATTTTTGATTGATCTTATATTTCATGATTTGCATAGTTCTTTATTAATCTGAGTTTTTGCGTTAATGCTATTCATATAATGTCTGCAGTAACCTAGCTGTAGGAAGGTTTTTCAGCATACTGCTCATGGTTTGCATGGATCTTTATTTATCCAAGTTTTTATGTTAACGCTATTCATATAATATCTACAGCAACGTAGCAGCAGGAAGGTTTTTCAGCATACCGCTACGTGGAACACACTCACATGCATTTGTTAGCTCTTTCGTGGTAGGTCTTACCTTTTTGATTTGCTGATCATTATTTGGAATTAATATGCGGTACTACGTATGTGTAATATGCAGATAAATAATGAAACATCTGTTTATGTTTCACTTTCTGAAGGTTTTGCATGTCTGCTGTTATTTGTTCTTGTATGACAATAAGTTGCTATAAAGTTGTTCCTTTGGGAAACAGGTAACATGCAATTTTCTTGAAGACTGAGCCATGTGAAACACATTTTGTCAAAACATTTCCAACCAAAATATTTAGAGCATAAACCATTAAAACGATACACACACGCACACACACTACTATTTAAAAAAGTGGCATGCGGTTCTATAAATCTTAGATCCTCATTTTTTAATTTGAAAAAAATAGTTGTAATGGGGTTGGAACTAATTTTTTTTAGCAGGGTATAAATTGATAGTTATAAAAATACTCTCAAAATTTTTCATGCACATGTTTATGTCACGACCCGGCTCGAAAGCTCAAATTAATGGGGCGGGAACAGACGGTTAGACAGGTGATTAAATTTTCGTGTACTAATAATCTATTTCTAATACATTGAAAGAGCCAGTAAAACTTCAAAATTTTAAAGTTAAAGCTATTAAAGTTAAATTTTAAAGTCACGCCTATGATACACATTTTCTCTTCTACTCATTTAAGATCTTTAGATTATACATGTGAACGTTTGCAATGAAAGAGTAAGTCACCACTCAGTGAGTACATCATACTTCTAAATTGTATATTTCAAGACATTTGGGATAATATGCATGCTTATTATAAACTATAAAGTAATTTTATTTAATATCCTTGAAATTTGGAAATGGCCATAGATCATATCACATCATAGCATTTTCTATAAATTATACAACAGTCACAAGAGACGATCTAAAATAGTATCAATGAAGGTACTTTTTTCTCAATTTTTTTTCATAACATTTTCTATTTATGCACGTGGGTATATTGCATCCTCAACCAGTACCATAAGGGGGTGTGCTTCATCATTCATCATGCTTATACAAGCATTTCTACTAAATAACTTTATTTTCATGCTCTATATCATTTCATATCATTTCACTATAATATTTGTGCTAAATTACATAAATCTATATCATCAAGCTCGATATGATCAATTGCATTTAAAAGAGAGAACTCATATGTAATTTGCAATAATGATAAGCTATTAAATGCAATTAGAAAAAGCAATACAATTACGATAATTTAGGAATATGAGTACTCATTTTGAATATAGATATTATGATACTTTTGCTCCTAACTTTGATGTTGATAGAATTAATAACTATACTAAGACCTTATCATTAAAATCTTAAATGATAAATTTGCTCTTAATATATGTAACAAAATATTTAAATTAGTTTTTTACTTTAAATTTCTCATATATATATATATATTCTTTAAATTATATGCTTTCTCTTTTTCTCTCTATAAATTTACTTAAATTTCAATCGAAAAAATTCATAACTTAATAAATGATATATTTTAAATTTAATATTATAAATTTTCATTTATATATTTATATATATCATAATTAATTAAATTTTATTTATTTAAATATGCCAATTATCTCAAATCATTTAATCTATTATTTGCATAATTAAAATCTCACGCATGAAATAATTGACATTACTAATTAAAATTCATATCTTATTTAAATCCACTAAAATAAATCTCTATCTCTCTTTCTATCTATCTATCTCTCTCTCTCTATATATATATATATAATCCCATTCATTTAAATTATTGTGTGGGCTCCGAAAATTCGGCCCCGGCCTTCCCTGTTGTTTTTTCGGGGGATTTTTAACGGATTTAAGTTCCGGGGTAAATTTTGGAAGGCAGATGAGTTTGTAGATAAGACACTACCCAGAGATTTCGCCCTCATTTTGCGAGGACTTTATGATATGAGTTCTGATTTCCTATAGGTGCAAGCCGCTATAGTTAATTACCCCTCTCGATCACGAGAGAGAACTTTCAATTAAGGCTAGTCATCAATCAGATACGTAGAAATACGTGCATCTGACATATAGTAACAACATGGGATTGGGTGTTGAAAATTGGATATTTAAAATTAGAAATTTCACCATCTTGCACTTAAAGCGGATGGTGGGGGAATGGATGGTGGGCCCGATCAAGATCCCATGGTTCCGCCGTCCCGGGCCATCGTGGTCCCTAGTCTACTGAGTCAGAGGAGGTAGTCGACCCAACCTAACAGAAGGATCCTTGTTGGCAGCCATGGCTTGCTTGGTGCAAGGGTACCTTGTAGACCTAGGGTGGATGTTTGTTTAAGGGAATAAATTTGAATCCACCTTAGCTAACAGAGGGCTTTGTGCCTTATCGATTATATTCTATTGATTCATTGCTCAATGATTTGATGCCACTAAGGAACGTATTGGTTCTAGCCATAACCGTTATCTTGTGGTGTCATTTGGCGGCAAAACCACTCAAGTCAGGGGGCCCCGGGTCATAACCGTTTATCCTGCAGTGTCATTTGGCAGCGAAACTGTCAGTTAGAGGACACGTACCACATTCTTACTGGCAGGAGACTATTTTGAGAATGAATCCTAGTGACATTCTTAACTGCATATTAGGTCTTTGTGAGCTAAAGTTATTTTCAGATTTGTCCATCTCGTCAAACTATTGCGAAGGGCGAATGGGTTTTGCTTTAAGCGGTTGATGATTATTTTTAATTTTAAATATTTTGGATTTTGGATTTCGTGGGTGTTTGAGTAGCATTGTGGAATATTTGAAATTAACCCCTCCGGTTGAGATCTATATTCAACACGACCATCATCGGGGTGTTTATGGGAATTCCATTCATGGATTGAACCTTGTCGACTCTGTCGAGCTGTCGATAGAGGATCGGGTTTTGTAGGCTTTGAACCTTTGTTGATGAATTTCATTGTTTATAGGTTTTGAAGGTCTAATATGAACGTATAAAACAGATATTCCGGTCGACACCCTGATCGTATATCTATTTGATAGTTCGAGCCATGCCGACTCCTATCTATCCATATAGAAGGATCGGGCTCGAACTCGAGTTCATTTATTGACCCGCACAGATTCCTAGATGTCACGTGTGTATCTAAAACACGCTCGCTGGGGCCCATGTGGGTATATGATACATCCCCCTTATATGTATCTATGTGAATACATAATATAGTGCACGTGCGGGGGCATTTTGGACATTCAACGGGTTTTCTACGATGACTTGTAGAAATTTGAGTTTGTCGTAGTGCTTCGATATTAGCTCGTAGGAGGTGTATTGGATGCATGACCATCGTTCATCAAGAAACCTGCAAACCTTAATAATCTTATCCAGCTCAATGTTCAGAACTTGGTTGAACTGAGACTCACTCATTCCATAATGATTTGACCTGGCTTTTTCTTCCCAAAATTTGTATAGGAATCAATAAGTGATTCCTAGATTATGCCATCCTCATCATTTTCTGTTGTTGGCTTAAATAAAGAATCAATCATTTCAACCTTGGATAATTGTGTCTTTACTAGTGTCCTGTGCGTCGAAATCAATGGCCACTGCCCCTGAACTAACAACTGTAGTAATGGAAGGTAGATCAGGTTGCTCAGGAGATCCTTACAAGATATCCATTCTTAAATAATTGTTGCAGTCCTTGAGATGATTGTAGTAACAGGTGCATCTTCTATTTGTAATTGCGATTTTAGGCCGTCAAGCTTTGCATCAATCTTTAATAGCATATTTGTCAAATATTGATCATTAACCCCAGTGGGTGCAGTGTATGTTGGCATCCACTTCAATGCATCTGTATGTACAATCTTGTCATTTTCACTATTGAATCCTTCTAATTACAACCGATAAGCTTAATGCGAAATGGATTTACTTATGTCTGTGACATTTCTATCAACGCTGCATGTAGGTTCACATTTACTACAATTCTCTTGGTATTCGCTTGTAAGTAATATGTTGCCTGTATGGCAGGCAATACTTTGACGAATAATAAATGTTTGCACTTGATGCGGTTTGAACACTTCTTGCTTGCAAGGAATTGATGTATTAGGTATCTGCTAGATCTTTCATAAAAGTTTGCAGGTGTTTGTATATCGATCAGTGTTGATTATCGAATACTGCAATGTTCATTGCCTGCCGATGATCATCACTTGCAGATATGTTGTTACATCTGTGATGGACTTCTGGCTTCCTCGTACACATTAGTTGACAAATCAATGCTTTTTTCTTATGCATCAACATTGATTACGCGTATGACAAACCTCTTATCATCATCAGTGGACATTCGTATTCATCCACAATTCTTCCTGTATTTGATTGTGGGCAGTGTACGACAATTATTCTACAGTCATCTGCGAGCGGGTTGAATCATCTTCTGTCATTCATAACCCTTCGTCAGTGCTCTCCGATGGATATGGTAGAGACTGCTAAGTCTTCTTACAAGACTGTTGTACCGACTACCATTGACTTCAATTTTACTACTTGAGCACATTTACCTGTGCTTTGATGTCATTCACATAGCATTATCATATTTACTGTACATCATCCTTACGTTGTAAAAGACTGGTGTATTCTTTTATATGTTGACCTTTACTGCCCGCGAAGTATAATGCATTTGACTTCGTATTAACATCAACCACAGAATGCGGCATTTGTTGTGCATCTTCAAAATTTTGTTCCTGACTTAATCGTAACACACATAACATCACCTTGCTTTTAATTCATATGTTCATTACGAATCTCTTTCATACTTGTTTAAGCATTGATGCATTGATTATCTTTCGCATGCAATGCATTTTCCATTTACTCCTTGATGTTTGCATTTTTGTAGTCTTGACAACCTCTTGTCATTGGTTGAAAACTTTGTATTGTTGATTGCGACGATGTCATTCAACTTTCATCTGATTATTACTTGTGAATGGATGATGCTAAGAATCACAAGCCTTTCATTATTAATGTCCCTGAGTCGCTTGTTTATTTATATCCGTTTGAATGATCAGAATTCATTTATTGATCATTTAGATTTTGATTGTTCGGTTGTTAAACCAAAGTTCGGTTCCATTCGAGTTCAAGTTTTTGCCATTTGATTCAGGTCAAGTTCATGTCCCCTGTGGTCTTGCTTCTATTCAAGTGTCAAGTTCCCTTATTTGATGCTCGAATTGAATCTAAATGAAGTTCCTTATTTTGTTCTTCTGAGTTCAAATCAGGGTCCCCTGTTTGTTTGTTGACTTGAGTTCAAATTCTTAGTATTTGGTTCAAGTCAAGTTAAAGTCCAAATTTGAGTCTCTTGCCATCCAACACCATTTGATTAAGTTTGATTTAGTTTTGATGTTGTGTTCATGTTTTGTTCAAATTAAGTCCAAACAAAGTCCCCTGCAATTGTCCAAGTCCTCTGTTCACCGGAATTTTCGGTAGCCTCCCGGCGTCTCCCCCGTTTAGGGGAAAACTATAAGAGTCTTGGCCTTCCCATCATGCACAATAAAGGCATGTATGGTAGGTGTCCGTAGACATCGTGGCCGTGTCTTCATTCCCACCACGCTAATAAAAGCGTGTATGGGGTCGGCAAGGGTACCTGTTTGAAAATACAGTTGCTTTCCCCGCGTACGGGTACTTATAAGTAACCCCGCCTCGCCGTAGGTGTCGCACCAGGTTCTCATCCCACCACGAGCAATAAAGGCGTGTATGTGCGGTTTTTCGGTGCGCCGCTAACGTCAAAATGGGGCTTTAGTTTATTACCCGCATCGTTGTAGGTGCCACACCGGGTCCCATCCCACCACGCACAATAAAGGCGTGTATGGTAGGTGTCTGTAAACACCGCGACCGTGTCTTCATTCCCACCATGCTAATAAAAGCATGTATGGGGTCTTCGACGGTACCTGTTTAAAAGACAGTTGATTTTCTCCCCACTCGAGGGTACTTTTAAGTAACCCTGCCTCGCCGTAGGCATCGCACCGGGTTCCCATCCCACCACGCTCAATAAAGGCGTGTATAGGCGATTTTTCGGTGCTCGACGAACGCCGAAATGAGGGCTTTTAGGTGATTACCCGCCTCGTCATAGTAGCCGCACCGGGGTCCCATCCCACCACGCGCAATAAAAGGCGTGTATGGGCAGTTTTCCGGTGTGCCGCGAACGATGTGAGCTCTCGGAGTTTTAAGGCTGAGGGATTATACCTATGCAACGACAGCTCGTGGATCGAGGCAAGAGAAGTAGACATTTTTTTCTTTTATTTTAATTAACTTTAATTAATTATAATTAATCATAATTACTAATAATTAATTAAAATTAAAGATAATTAATTATAGTTAAGTAACTAATTATAACTAATTATCATTATTATTAATTAACTATAATTAAAATAATTAATTTTGATTAATTAAAATTAATTAGAAATAATAATAATTAATTAAAGTAAAGATAATTAATTATAATCAAGTAACTAAATATAAATAGTTATCATTATTCTTAATTAACTATAATTAATAATAATTAATTTTGATTAATTAAAATAATTATAATTAATAATAATTAATTAAACTTAAAGATAATTAATTATAATTAAGTAATTAATTGTATTTAATTATCATTATTAGTAATTAATTATAATTAAAAACAATTAATTTATAATTAATTTTGATTAATTAAAATAAAAAGAATTAAAAAAATGCAGGATTTGAATCGGATTAGAGCAGGATTAGGAAACTGTTAAATCTTACAGCAAGACAAATCCTCCATTTCCTCTTTTAATCGTAAATCCCAGATTTACCAACCATGTAGTTGGGCGGATTTTCAGGGGTTGGCCGAAGAAGCACGCGAGAGGGTAGAAAGTTACCTTCACAGCGAGCAGTTCCCGTGGTTGCTTTTGTTCAAAATGTCGTAACTCCTATTCGACAGGAAGGGAAAGTCGTCTAAGGTGCGAATTCGAACGACAACGAAGGAGTCAGAGACGAGGCTTCGACTAGGGAGGTTTCACGACAAAGGTTAGGAGGAAGGGTTTGGTCGCTGGCTTGTGTGATCGAGGGCTTATGACTAGTGGATTTCGGCTCTAGATGAAAGAAGAGGCGACGGGATTCATGAGTTAGCAGCGATGGGAGCTCGGTCGCAGAAAGGCTAGGGGTTCGGCAGAGAGGTGGAGCTCCGACTTGGGGAAAATGAGCGAGAGAAGCAGAGGTTGCAGAGGCTTAAGTTCTGCCGTGGACAGGGGGAAGCTGATTGTGGTGTAGGCGACGTCTTGGAGGTCGGAATCAGGACTGAAGGAAAAGGCTACAGGGAGCTGGAGTTATGTGAATGCCTTGCTGGAGGCGTCGGGTATGAAGGGAGACTGGAGGCTGGGGTCGAGGGATTTCTACATGTGGGAGGATCAAAGGAATAAGCAATGCAGAGAAGTGTTGCTCCCGGCTTGCTTTTAACGACGTGAATGAGGGCAGTTAAGCGGGATTTGAAATAAGAAAAAAAAATTGCGATGATTTGCCCGTTACCAGTCGAAGTGACTGTAGCAGCGGCGAGATGAGATTGTAGTAGGATTCGCACAAAATTTGCTAAGATTTGGCAGAGGTATTTAAAATTTTTTTTTTGCTTCCTTTGGACATTACACAAAGGTCAACATATTGTAATTACATATTTTTATTTAATTTAAATATAATCACTTATTTAAAATCTCATAATTTAAATAATCAATCCATAATATCAATTTCTAAAAATTTAACTAGAATATTCTAAAATAGACAATAAGTAACCCTAATACCAATTAAGCTTATTAATTTTTTTAATCATTAATTAATATTTTCTAATAAAATTTAATTAAAATCCATTACCTTTCCAAGTTTAAAATCCTAGCTTTGCCCATGCTCGCCCCCACGCTCGCAGCTCAAGCCTTCTCCTCGTACTTTGCACCCGGATCACTCAAAAGAATTTATTCATTTGCCCAATTCGAGGTTAGGCAAATGAAGGACAGTTTGAATGTTTTCTCACCATCTTGGTTTAGAGGAATATGATGAAGAAAATGCAACTTAGAGGTTGCAAGTTGGAGGAAGCTCTTTGAACATTTGATATTCAAAGATGGGTGATTGTCCACCCAATTTGTGTTGGGCAAATACAAGAAAAGACATGTAGATTTAGATTATAAGTCATCATGAATTTCTTTGAACATTTAGAGATTCAAAGAGAGGAGTTCATTCTTTCAACTTTGGTTAGAGGGATGAAAGGAAGAAAATGCAACTTAGGAGTTGGAAATTCTTAAATATTCTTTGATCATTTGATAATTTGATATTCAAAGAAAGATATTCAAAGAAAGATGCACAGTCTCCTTATTTAGGTTAGAAGAATGAGAAGATTTTCCCACAATTTGAGTTATAGAAAGAGAGAAAGAAATATGCAACTTATGGGTTGCATATGGGAGGATAAATCATTGAACTTTGTATTCAATGATATATGATCATTTATCAAACTCATGTATTAGGTAAATGTAGGAAGTGATGTGCAACTTAAGGGCTTCGGGTTGAAGAGTGATTCATTGAATTTTGTGTTCTATGAAACATGATATTTATCAAATTTGTGTTAAATACCGAGAAATGGTATGCAACTTAGAGGTTGCAAATTGAAGGAGATTTTTTGAATTTTTGGCGTTCAAAGAGAGATGCACTCTCTTAATTTGAGTCTTAGGAGAATGAAAGAGTTCCCTATGGAGGCTAAGGAAAAATGAGAGGTTTTCATGCAATTCTTGGTTTGTAGGAAAGTAGGAAGAAAATGCAAGTTATAGGTTGCAAATTCATGGATGTTCCTAGAGAATTTGATGTTCAAAGGGAGGCATTCATTCGCCTAATTTGTGGCTAAGCAAATAAGAGGGAAGAACTCAAGATTTGGTCTCAAGTTAAAACATTTTGCAACATGATGTATTTAGGATTTTAGAGAAATCCACAATACAAAGCATGAGGAGGATGGGTGATAAGTCCTAAGGCATGCTAGGAATCATGCAATGAAATATTTGGAGGTTTGAGGAGGCTCCAAAAGTCATGCATGAATAAGGTATTGATGATTGTTTGTTGATTTTGTATCTCAACAAACAAAGGATAGATGACTTAGAATTTGGTTCTAAGAACCCAATGACTCATATATTGATGGTGTTTGGAACCTTTGGAGGCTTCAAATTGTCATACATGAGAAGGAGGAGAAATGATTGCTTGTTGATTTTGTCTCAACAAAGAGGAT
Source organism: Dendrobium chrysotoxum (assembly GCA_019925795.1). NCBI lineage: Eukaryota > Viridiplantae > Streptophyta > Magnoliopsida > Asparagales > Orchidaceae > Dendrobium > Dendrobium chrysotoxum. The sequence continues at coordinate 42,469,730 of CM034302.1, forward strand.
GGAATGAACCTAGAATTTGGATCCTAAGGTTATAGGATTCATGCAATGAAGTGTTTGGGGTGTTGAGGTGCTCCAAGCCACCATGCATGGGAGGGATGGATGATTGTTTGTTGATTTTGTGCATCAACATACAAATCAAACGAACCTACGATCCTGCCCTAAGGCTGAAGGATTCATGTGATGATATATTTGAAGTCCTGCGACACTTCAAATCATCATTCATGAGAGGGGAGAAAAGTCCATTTGCTAATTTTGTATCTTAACAAGTGAAGGAACAACTTAGGATTTGGCCCTAAGGTTCAATAGTTCATGTAATGAAGTGTTTGGAGCCTTTAGGTGCTCCAAAGCATCATGCATGAAGGAAAAGAATCTTGAAAGAGAACTCCCTAATTTGATTTGAGTGTTTTGGACTCATTTTGGGAGGGGAAAATTCACTCCTATGACCTCTAGGAAGTAAAAAAAAAAAATCAAAATTTGATATGATTTAAAAACCTAGAAGTGTATGCATGATGTGATTTGTTATCTTAGGGATTTCATCACACGCTCAATTTATATATCATTGCACTTAACCTCTTAATTTGCAAATTGTGTTAATCATCCTTAGATAACTTCAATGCATGGTAGGATATGATCCATAGGCTTTGGAAAGCCATGGAATATTCCACCCTTGCTTCATAAGCATCTAGAAATTAAATGAGTATGATTAGAAACTTACAGACCTTAGGTAAAAAACAAGTCAACAAATAACCCATGACATGTATGTATTTTGATTTGAATGAGATAGAAAACCTACATCTAAAGGTTTAAGAAAATAACCAATCAGTTTTGACATGACTTGGTTCATTAAAAGCAGTAGCGCGTGTTTCCAATCTTTAGGGATTTCATCATTTTACTTCAATCCTCTAATTTGAATGATAAATAAATAGGATTAAATAACTCCAAACATGAGTGTTCAAGGGCCTTTGAGGGTAAAGGCCCATACTGCACATGAAGTTCATTTTGGAATTAATCGAGCCTATTTAGTTATCTTTCAAACTTTTGAAGATTGAGGTTTGCAATCTAAATCATGCAAACTAATTTGATTAAGTGTGCAATCATTTAGATTAGAGTTACTCATCATTCATCTTCTCGTCCTAAATTTGAGGAAGTATTAAAGATGAACTCAAATGATTCTATTCATCATGGGATTTGGAACATGAACTTGAGGGCTCATGAAAGACCTCAAAATTTGTTTGTGAACTTTCACAATCAATTGAATTCATTTCTATACATCCGACAAATTCAAGAGAAATTGCAAATGCTAACGAAGCAATGCTTCCACCTCCCTATGTTAGTTTTGTCTTAAGTTATAGTTTGCTAAAAGTGAGGTGCATGCTACAAGATGTGAAAGACCCTACACATTGTCATTCAAGTTATGGTTGAATGACAATGCTTGGCCTAAGGCTTGATCGTAGGCGAAGGTATTGGACACAAAATGATCATATTGCATGCAAGATAGAGTGCATTGGACATGAGCCCAACGACCCGGCGCCATGCCGCCATCCCCTTTTGGCTCTCACATGAGAGCAATCATGAGAAATCACAAGATTTATATGATTTGACTAAAAGGACATTGAACAAATGGGTTGTTTTAAGGGATTTTAGAAAACAAAAATGCATGGTTTCTAGGGACCTATGGCTAACCACACATCAAGAGGCTTAAAGACCAAGGGATTTCCTAAGTTTTGAGAAATTTTATCTTGCCGGGCAGTCACGGCGCCAACCACTATCCACTCGCCTTGTTAAAAGCTAGATCGAGGAAGAAAGCTGCTATCCAAATACTCCGGACATCGCTTCCACAATCACGAGCTCGCCGGAGACGATGTAAGGAAAAGAGGAAGCCTCCTACATTCCTCTAATTGGACGGGATCAACACCTGGAGGAGGTCGACCTTTGAACAGGGTCAGCGGCCTGGATGGCTCGGCAACCAGGCGGAGTCGGCGGACGGATGAGGTCGGTGAACGAGAAGGTGTCTGCGCAAATGGGTGAGGTCGGTGGACGGTATGGTCTCCGCGCGAATGGGTGAGGTTGGCGTCCTGGTTCTCTCTGGGCGGTCGAAAGAGCCGAATTGTTCTCCTCCTAGTAGCGCGTGCAGAAGCAAGAAGAATCCCAAAGGCCTCTCCCTCTCTCTCGCTCAGATGATCACACGATGACAGACCGAATGACCACCGGCTCGCCTCCCGCTGTCACGACTCGGCCTGGCTAGCCTGAAATAACGGGGCGGGAACAGAAGGTCGTACGGAGAAACATCAAACTTTCAAAGCATAAAACTTACAATTCACAATTAACATGAATATAAATTTCATCCAACAATAAGAATAAGAAAGAGCCACTAAAACTTCCAACATAAAATTTTTTAAACTTCTTCCACATAACATCCAGCCAAATAAAACATAAACATAAACTAAACATAAACTTAAGCACAAACATAAATAACAACTGAGTTCACATCTCAATAACAACTAAGTTCACATCTCGATCCTTATACTCAACTCAACTCAACTCAGACTCAATAGAAAACAATAAAGGAACCTTTCTTCCTGAGGTCCTACGACGGTAGGTGTACTGTCGTCTCGTAGCCATCACTTATCTCCTGAAAATAAATCCCACAACCAGGGTGAGTTTACACTCAGCAGGTAACATGTATTTATTATAAATTCATGCAACAATAAGATAAAATCTTTTACTTACGGTTTAAAACATTCAGAAGATCATAAGAGGTATCTGTCATATAATATAACATTTTCATATGCTAAAATTTCTTGAATCAATACATAATATTTCTTTTGTACTTCCATAACCTTTACCATTTGAATCATAACATTCAATTCATAATCTGTCATTCATATCATTTCATAAAAATGCAATAGATGCTTATAATGTAATACACTCGTCCCGGAAGTACCAGAGTTTTGGTACTGATCAGGTACCCAGTCAAATTTTGGCCATTTCTTTACCATTTTGGCTCCGCAGAACCCCTTTACCATTTGACTCCAAAGAGTCCCTTTACCATTGACTCCGAAGAGTCCCTTTATCATTTGGTACTCCGGATCAATCATGCACATACAATTCATAACATAATTAATTATCCTTCATAAAGCTTAATTAACTCAATGAGTTGTATACAATGCATAATTTGTTTTATGTACAACCCCTTTCTACCATTTTTCAGATATCCTCAACATTCAGTTAAATACTATTTATCACATTTGTTTCAATAAAAGAAAATATAAGAAAATAACAATTAACATAACCATAAACATGAAGATATTAATTAGAAATTTACATAACTTGAAATATTTTACATGAAGGAAATATAAAAGCAACATGAACTTACAATAAATACAAGTACCTACCTCTCTTAAGCACGATATTTCCTCAAAGTGTCGATTTGACACAGCTCTTTCACCTTAACAATCTCAACCTAAGAACATTTACAAAAGAGACGTGTCATATAATTCAATCTTCATTAAGGCTGAATCTAAATCCTAAGCTTAAACCCATCGTTTTCCCCTAAATTATTTCTTACGACACTTAAGGAATATTAATCAAATAAATCTTAATTTTCGGATTTATGAAAAATCCTAAATTTTGGAAACCCTAACTTCATCAATTTCATCAAATTAGTACACCAAAATTATCCCTAAACACATCTTAATAATTACCTTAATTATTTTCTGATTTAATTAATTAGAAAGTTATGAAAAATAAATTTTCATGAAAAACTCTAATTTATGTTATTAGAAACTCCCTTAGTATCATTTGGAATCATATTTGTGAAAACATTTAAAGAAATTTCAATTTTTGGGTGAAACCCTAATTTCCCAATTTCAATAAAATTTGGAGAAAACTTCGTTTTTACCGTTAAAATACTTCCCTAAACCTTTCCTAATGATTCGTAAGAAAATAATGAGTTTTTGCAAAACCCTAATATTTTTCTTTCCAAATAACTTGAGGTTTAGAAGAGGGAATGAAATTCTAAGACATACCTTCTTCTTCCCTTGATCTTCTCTTCGATTTCCCCTAAATTTTCGCCGAAAAAACATCGCCGGAGCCTTTCCCTAGCCTCCCCCGTCGCCTCTCCCTTCCGCCTCCGTCTCCTTCTTGCGTTCGGTTCGGCCGAATGATGAGGGAGGGGGTTCGGTTACTCTATTTAGGAGAGAAATAAAAGGCTAAAGACCCTTATGCCCCCACTTAAAACATATTCGCTTTAGTACTTATGAGGGGTAAAATAGGCATTTAGAGACTTCCAAAATTTTTAACTCCAAATTTAGGCGAAATTTGATATAAGTTCTATATATCAAAACGATCAGAAATTTGTGTAGGATTTTATAAAATTATTTTCGTTACATTCCGTTAACTTTAATTTTTCACTTAAATTGCGTTGTGACGCATCGAGAAGCGTGCGAGACCTATGATCGTCAAAATTTTGGGTTTTACACCCGCTCTCTCTCTACGTCAAACGAGGTTCTACCGCGGGATTTGTCATCCTGCCACGATATTCTGCTATAGCGCGCATATCATGCTTTTCTTCAAGGAGATCACCCAAACAATAGCGCTCAAACTTCGATTTATTTGAGAAAATCTTGCCTGCTGATTCGATAGCTTGATCTAGAAAGTCAAATGAGCCCATATTTGACAAATTGGCTGGAATTGGGCCGAAATTGGACTTGATCGAAATCAATTTGGGCTGATTCGGGTCTGATCGAGCCAATTTTGTGAAATTGGGCTAGAATCAGCGCTGAATTGCGTCGAATTTGGCTCGACGAGACTCAACGAGTCTGAATTAGATTCGATTTGGACCAATTTGATTTTAATTGGATAAAATGGAGTTTAATTTAACACAATTGAGGCCCGACGATGCTCAATCAAGTTGATCGAGTGTGATCGAGCCCAGTCGGGCTTGAATCGGCTTGATCAGGGTCGGGTCGATACGAAAAACACGTCAACAATCTTTCATTTAGATTTTGCTTAAAAAATTATATTCTTCTAATTATTCACCTTTATTATTTAATAGATTTACTTCTATTTTGTTTTTATATTTATTATAATTTATTAAATGATAGAACAGAACAACATAAGCAATATAATCTCACATACCCTTGCGCTATTTAAAATACCCTCATATTTAACACTTTGGTGTTAACTTTAATGGTTGTTTTAGGCCCTATGACTAAATTGGATCAATTTCCAATTGTTGGGGGACTAAATTGGGGCAGTTTGAAACTTTGGGATCAAATTAAACACTTGTTAATAGTCGTGAGACCATTTTAGACTTTTTCTCTTATTTGATATATATCCCATATTTTTTCCATTTTATCCCTTTTGTCTTGACTTTTTACCTCTTCTGATTCAGTCACTTGTGAATGTGCTTTCTTTTTATTAATTTTATATTGTGTAGAAAACTTTCATTGCCTAACTTGTTATCATGCTCAGAGCACCGATGAGATTGTGGACAAATCACTATGCAGTCATGATGGCTCAAGCACTTGTGAAGATTTTGTTAATGCCGTGCGGAGTTGGCTTAATAAACTTCAGGTGGTGATTTTTAAGTCTAGATCTTTCCCTTAAAAGAAATCCTGCAAGTTCTTTTAGAAGAATATTGTTCTTTGTACTACACTTAAATTGTATAATCATTTGCTGCATTTGAAGTTGACAAGTAATTTTGTTTCACCTGATGCTATAGTGATTCTACCCTTTATTAGGTAATCTGTATTTGCATAAAACTCATAGCTGTGTGGGATTTTTACTGACTTTAAGAAGCTTGATGCAGTTCTTGTTTGCTGAATATATTGATTTTCAAATTGAAGATTTATTTGTAAAACTACTAAAAAAAGTTTTTTTGTTGATATGGTAATATCACAAAATTTAAATATTGTTGTTTTTCTTGCAAGAAACTTCTACAGAAAACGAAATTATCCTTGCATGCTGAGGGAACTGCTCTGGTTCACAAACTTATTGTTTTTGAGAGCACCATGTAAAGCGGTGACAGATTGTCTTTTACTTCTCACTCTGTAATTAGTTTCTTACGCCCACCACTTTTTTATCTAGAATCTGGAAAAAATCTTTAAATGCTCATTATTTGTACGGTACCTGGACTTTTATATTCATTTGCTGCATTTTTAGTCTCCTCAAGTAATTTGTTTCATTTGTTACAAATTACGTCAGCCTCAGTCAATTCTATTGTGAAGCCTGTATTTGAATGGCTCTGCAAATTCAAAGTTCTCACATGGCGTATAAAACATTGTTGTTTGAGATTTATTGCTGACTTTAGGAATCTTTATGTATATATATATATATATATATATATATGTAACTTTATGGAGATTGCCAAATGAACCTTCGTTGCAAAGGCTGCTTAAAATGTTTCTGTTGCGCTTTAAATTTCTAATTTTTTTTTAATTGAAAGCCATGTGTTCTGAACAAAAATATACCTGCACACAGAGCATTGCTCTTGTTCACGTTATGTTCTTAACCAAATCATCTACTTATTTAACTTATGCAGCAATCTTCTTGTTTTCTCTGCTTCATTGAGCATCAATGTCATACCGTTCCTTGCTGAATTTATCCTTTTCATTTAGTTGTCGGACTCACTGCATGGTGCTTTTGGAGAGACTAATCAGAGTGAGCTAGCGGCATTCATATCCTATGCATTGGCCATGCCAAATAACTTCCTAGCCCTTGTTGACACATATGATGTAAGTTACATATTATCTTAATCTTTCTGATGTTTTCTTTGTTCTGCTATCAGTGGTTATCCGTTCTGTTTTATATTGCAGAATTGTTGTAAAAGTTCAACGCCATTTATTCCCTTTGTTTCCAACCAGCATGCATAGAGCGAACTACCAACACCCACTTTTCTATCACCCAACCAACTCAACAAACACGTATGCTAAGAATAAAAAATGATGAATTATATTATCATGTAATCATTGTCCGCTGATCAGATAATTTAGTTATGTTAAATATACCCAGTCGTCTGTTTCCTTTGGCAATTGTATAGGGATTTTTTATGTAATGCGCCTCCTCGGAAGATCAACATCTTATATTTTATGATAATAACGAAAGGAAGCAGCATAATTTCTCATGAGCTTAGCGGTGCAGTATGCAGTGGCGTAGCCAGGATATAAAATCAGTGGAGGCAAGTTTCTAAGTAGGCTTTTACACATTCAAGTTGATTTCAAACCAGCCGTAACTCAGAACCAAATCCAGTCAAGCTGTCCTTCAATATGATACCCAAAATTGGATCGCCAATGGTTAAACTAAAGTGAAACAAACACTATGGTTGGATTTGAGTATTGCCGTTGCCAGGTCCCAAGTCCTGGATGAGAAAAGTGGAGGGTCGTGTTAGGTAGTCGACAGCCAGCGTAAAACTTGTCGAATAATAATGGCATGAATCCATTAAGAAATTGTGTTAATGCTAGGGCGTCCCCAGGAAGCGTCGCGCTGTATGGCCTGAATACAACGACAAGTGTGCAAGAGCCGCTGCACTGGCGCCCGGGTGCAGTGTTAAATAGGCAAGGGTTCCCACATCAAAGACGGATGTGGGCAAAGAAGCTAGTCCATGAAACTAAAATTAGGATAGGAACTTGGAATATAGGTTCCCTTACAGGAAAATTTATGGAATTAATAGATATTATGATTCATAGGAAGATAAATATTCTGTGCATTCAGGAAACTAAATGGGTTGGAGAGAAGGCTAAGGAGATTGATAGTTTAGGATTTAAACATTGGTATTCGGGTAGGAGTCATACTAGAAATGTTGTAGGTCTGATTTTAGATAAGAGTTTGAAGGATAATGTTATAAAAATTAATAGAATTGGAGATAGAATTATAGCTTTAAAGATTGTTGTTGATGCTAAGATTGTTAACATTATAAGTGCTTATGCTCCTTAAGTGGGTTTGGATATGGGTTCAAAATTAAAATTTGTAATGACTTAGAAAAATTAATACAAAAAATACATCTTGAAGAAAGTTTTTATTGGAGGAGATTTAAATGGACATGTTGGTAGAGAAGTAGATGATTTTAAAACTATTCATGGTGGTTATGAGTTTAGAACGATGAATGAAGGTGGTAAGTCCATATTAGATTTTTGTTTAGTTTATAATTTTTTAATTGCTAATACCTTATTTAAGAAAAGGAATGAGCATCTCATTACTTAAAAAAATGGATATAGTAAAATTCAGATTGATTATTTTCTTATAAGAAAATTAGATCGTTTAGATTGCAAAGATTATAAAGTTATTCTGAGTGAAAAGTTATGTATTCACATCGTTTATTAGTTTTTGATTTTAAGATAAAGGGGCAGAAAATAAAAGATGAAGTAAAATGATATTCTAGGATTAGATGAGGGGCATTTAAAGAATATTAACAAAAATATTTTTGAGAGTAAGAGTTTAGATCATAAGATTTTGTCTGTGTATGAAGATGCTAATGTTATGTTAGAAAAAGTGACTAGTGATATTAAGAATATTGCAAAAAATGTGCTTGGAGTTTTAAAGGTAAAAGCTCCTAATAGTAAAAATAGTTGGTGGTGGAATCTAAATGTGCAAGAAAAGATTAAAAATAAGAAGATTTGTTATAAAAATTGGTTTAATTATAAAAATTCTGATAATTGGGTAATATATAAAAAGACACGTAAGGAATCTAAGAAAATAATATGCAATGTAAAGAGCTTGGCTTTAAGTGATTTATATAATATATTAGATACTAAGGAGGGAGAAAGATATATGTATAAGTTAGCCAAACAAAGAGATAGGAGTAGTAAGGATTTAGTTCAAGTGAAGTGTATTAAGGATGAAGATTAAAATGTACTTTTCTTAGAAGATGATATTCAACAAAGTTGGATGAGATATTTTGCTAAACTTTTTAATGAAGAATGTGAAAATGCAATTGACTGTAGTGACCTTAGCATCCTAATGAAAAAAAAGATTTCTGTTTTTATCGACGTATAAGTAAAACCGAAGTTAGAGAGGCTTTAAAGAAATGAAGGGTGGAAAAGCTATCGGACCTGATGATATTCCAATAGAGGTGTGGAAATGCTTAGGAGATGAAGGAATTTCTTGGCTTACTAAACTTTTTAATACTGTTTTGAAGGCTAAAAAGATGCCAGATGAGTGGAGAATGAGCGTGTTAATCCCTATTTTTAAGAATAAAGGTGATGCACAAGATTGTGCAAATTATAGAGGAATTAAGTTAATGTGTCATACTTTAAAACTATGGGAGCGAGTTATGGAGTATAGGTTGCAGCGTGATACTAATGTTTCTCAAAATCAATTTGGATTCATGTCGGGTAGGTCTACTATGGAAGCCATACATTTATTAAGTGATTTGATGGAGAAATATAGAGAGAATAAGGAGGATTTACATATGATATTTATTGATTTAGAAAAATCATATGATAAAGTTCCAAGAGAAGTGCTATGGAGAGTTCTTGAAAAGAAAGGAGTTAATAATGCTTATATTCAAATCATTAAAGATATGTATGCAGGAGCTCTTACTTGTGTTCAAACACAAGCTGGTTTGATCAAGTATTTCCCTATTTTGGTTGGATTACATCAAGGATCAGCCTTAAGCCAAATATTTTTGGCTTTAGTCATGGATGTTCTCACTAGACATTTGCAAGAGGATGTACCTTGGTGTATGTTTTTTGCTAATGATATTCTTCTTGTTGATAAGACTAGAGAGGGAGTTGAAGGTAAACTTGAATTGTGGAGGTCAACCTTATAGTCTAAAGGTTTTCACTTGAGTAGATCTAAAACGGAATATATGGAGTGTAATATTAGTAATAATAGACCTAGTGAGGAGATTGTGACTTTGGGTGATCAAGTCATTAATAAGAGTACACGTTTTAGATATCTTGGATCTATTGTTCAGAGTGATGGTGAAATAGATGAGGATATTATCAGCAGAATTTAAGTTGGATGGTTGAAGTGGAGGAATGCATTGGGCTTCTTGTGTGATAGAAAAGTACCCCTCAAGCTTAAGGGAAAATTCTATAAGATGGTAGTGAGACCTGCAATGCTTTATGGTGCCGAATGTTGGCCATTAAAAGAAAAGCATAATACTAAGTTAAGTGTTGCAGAGATGAGGATGCTCAGGTGGATGAGTGCCTTTACCCTTAGAGATAGGATACGAAATGAGCATATACATGAAAAGGTTGGAGTCGCTCCAGTGTAAGATAAGATTAGAGAGAGTCGCCTTAGATGGTTTGGTCACATAAAACGGCGGCCTCCCGATGACCCGGTTAGGAAAGTAGAGGTATTAGATTTGACTTATGTTATGAAAGGTAGAGGTAGACCTAAAATGACTTGGTTAGAAAATATTAGAAATGATCTTTCTTTATTAGATTTAAACGAGATTTTGACTTTTAACATGACACAATGGAGAAAAAGGATTCATGTAGCCGACCCCACGTAGTGGGATAAAGGCTTGATGTTGTTGTTGTTATTGTTGTTGTTGTATATTAAAATAAAAGCTATGGTTGTATGTCTTAATTTTTTTTTATTTTGTTTATACCAATATCATGGATTCATTTTGATTGGATTCAAACTAAATACAAATAAAAAGAGAGTTTATGTTATAAACTTATGATCAATATTGGGATGGGTCTAGATTCATCGTTTAGCATATTCCCTTTAGGTTCAATTTTATTCAAATTGTTAAGCCTGAACCAAAATTGAAGCAAACCAATTTATTTATAAAATGGTATAAGTTAAACTAAAGTTTGGTGCAAACCAATTTGAATCAAATTGATCCAGTTTTTCTGATTTGATTTGATTTTTTTTATTGAGAAAAATTTATTGGTTGCCCAACTCTTTCTAGAGAGAGTAGAGAAGTTTTAGCAACTAAATTGCAAACAACCTATTTTCAATTCTAATACACTAGAGGCAAGATTAATACGATGAACAATTTTTTTTAAATTTGAATTTTTTAATTTACGCAATTTTATTGGCTACCCAACAGCTTAAACTCTCTACTTAGTTTTAGTTAGAAGGTAGGCGCCTCTGTTGAGCCTAACCAAATCCAACAGCTTAAACTATCTACTCAGTCCTAGTCAAAAGCTAGGTACCTCAGTTGAGCCAGATGGCTTTCTTGGGTTATTTACTTGTTGGATTTGAAGTATCGAGCAAGTCCAGATTGCATGCCCTTATGTCAGTTTTGATATGAACAAAGATTTAAGGTGTTAAAGGAGTAATTGCTCTGTTAAGTGTGTCCAAGTAAACCAATTCAAGGGGCAAGTTAACTCAAAGTAAACTGCACTGAAGATGCTTGGTTGGATCAAAAAATGAAGAGGCCAAGAGAGGACGTCCAAACTCCAAAGCGAATGATAAGTCTGATCTAAAGAGGTTTCTCTCTAAGATTAAAAAGGATTCTTGTGATGGTTATTTCTATGTTTGGGAAGGAGGCCTGTGAGGGTTCTTGTTAGATCCTAAAGAAAGGTGTGATAGTTACCTTTGTTAGTCCAGTAAAAGCTTGAGTCAGGAAAAAGGATGTTCTGTAAGTGAAACTTGAGGCACGCATAGAAGCTCCTGAAGGAGTCAAACAATGATGAAGTTGTCCGGTACAGTTTCATTTTTAATTCTTTTTCAGTTGCTCACAGAATTGATTCTCACGCATTGGTTTCCCTTATAATGGTTAGAATTACCTTTCTTTATCTAGCTTTCACACATACTTAGATATATTGGGAAAATGAGATTTAATTTTATTGTTCTCTACAAAAAATACCTGATAGAACCACCCTCCCACTTGCAGGTTATTGATTCTTATGCTTTACTTCTTCCTCATAGAGGCTAGAATTACCATTCTTTATCGGACATTCACATAGAGTTTTAGATATTTAGGCAAAATTAGATTTCATTTTAGTGTTCTCTACGAAAAATGCTGATTGAACTGCCCTCCCGCTTCAGCTGGAAGGTTGGAAATAATTGATTATTTTGTTTAGCATGAGTAATAGATCATGTACAATCAACTTCAAGAACAAGAGATAAGCATCTTCTAGGTTTTCCCACTAGATGCTGCCGATATTTAATGAGCGTTGGCATCTTTAGCTTCAACAAGAGACCATTGTTTAAAATTGTACAATATGAGGCTCGCCTTAGCGCAATTTCAGTGAAAAACTCCTTGAGGCTTATGCCTTAAGCTTTTTTTATGAGGCGTGCACCTTAGCCACCTTGCCTCATTGTCATAAGGTGTACGTCTCATCCTATATATATAATTAAAATTTGCCTAAATCCTAAACTAAAGCCCCAAACAAATCATGCCTTCATGCACTCTCAAGCCGTAGCAGCTTCCTTTTGAATGCTTTGACTTCCAGCATGCAGCCTTCACCGTAGCCACCAACAAGGTTCACTTGGAAACCGCACACCACCACCACCTCATCTGAAAATCTTAAAGTATTACCCTTATCTTTATGTTGATGACAAATATTTATTAAAGAGGAAGATGACTGAAATATATATGATATTTTTATACAATTCCTATATTTTATATTATTTTGCTTTTGTAATATTTGGATTTCGATTATATTTCACGCAACTGACCACTTGCCACTTTACATCTTGTACAATTTTTTGTTTCATATATATATCAATTTGTTACTTCATAGTTCAATAGAAAGTTAATATGTTTTTCTTTAACATATTATTTGGGTATTATATAAAATTTATTTTTTAACATTTATTTTTACTTTATGTAATTTTTGAATTTTAAGGCTTACATCTCAAAATGCCTTGAATCTTATGCCTCGTCTCATGTATGAAAAGTGCCTCAATGCCCAATCGTGTAATTTAAACCTTGCGAGTGACATGAAGTATGTGTCTCTTAGAAACTTTGATTGGATGGTACCATTGTTGCTAGAGTATATTAAAGAACAAATAACCATATAGCTTATAAATCTATAAATGCAAGTGGATTAGTGGCTTATCATCTTTTCAGATGTGGTAAATATATGATTAAGCATATAAGATAATTATAAGCATATAAAAGCAGAAGATAGATTCTATAAAGGTGCACCTAATGCATGGGTTATCATTGTGAGCTCAAAAAATTTGATCATCGGGTCTGCTAAGAGAGTTTTTTGTGTTTTTCGGGTCAAAATTTTGGGAGACATAAGGTTGAAGATAAGACAATATCAAAAGATTTCACTACCATTTTATAACAAATTTATGAATTGGTTCAATTTTTCTCATAGATGCATACCCCTATGGTTGATTACCCCTCCTAGTAACAGGATATGACCTTCAATTAAGGCTAGTCATTAGAAGTTAAGTGTTTGTAAAACCTGAAAATGTTGAATCGTAGCGTCGCAATGCGACGAAAATAGACGAATTTTAGAAGTTTTCAGAATTTGACAAAACAAAATTTATAAAATTTTACATTAAATTTCGATCGATTTGATATAAAGGACTTAGGGTTAATTTCGTATGGATTTTAAATTAAAAATCGATAAAATTTACTTAAAGGCAAATTACTAAATAGCCCATCCTTTTCTTGTTCGGCCAAGCGCAAAAGAGGGAGAGGGAGGCGACAAGGGGTCTTGGAGGAGTGGCGGTTTCTGGCGGCGATTTTTGGGGGAAATCGAAGGGAAAGCCCTAACCTAGAAATCTCTTCTTTTTGCTTAGATTTTCTTATATTGAAAACCTAGGGTTTTTCCGAAATTCGATTTCCTTGAGGATGCCTTAATAAATGTTATTCCTAATGACCCTAGGAATATTTTTAAGAGTAAAAATTTGACTTTTTCACAATTTTATATTTTCCTAAATTTTAATTATAGAAAATTCGAAAATAATTATGCCCTAAGTGTTAATTAGGTAAAAGGTAGGTTTTAGCATGAATATGTGATGAAAATAATGGAAATTAGGTTTTCAAATTAGGGGTTTTAGGGTAAAACCGAAATTTTAAGTTATTTTAAATTAAATTAGGTAATTATAAAGGAGTAGAAAGGGGAAATCATGGGGTTAGACCAAAATTTGGACTTTAAATATTTAGGATTTAATTAAATCCGAAAATAATGTTATTAAAATTGCTAAGTTAATGAAAATGAATTATGGTTCATTATTGTTGGGAGATAGTAATGTTGGGTAATAGACAAAATGCTAAGTTAATGAAAATGAATTATGGTTCATTAGGTGTTGGACGTGGGAGAGGAAAGACCTTGAAAAGATAAACGATAATTTGCGCACGTCCGAGCTTGTTTGCTTATATTTGAGGTCGGTAAATGTAATTCTTTTAAATTCAAAATTTACTGCTTCTCTAATTTTTATTTAAAAGTGTCATATACTCATTGTTATTCAGTTTAGCAATAGCATGTTCGTTCCTTAAATGCAATGTACTTTGGCAGTATGTGATGGATAGTTTAGAATGCATATCTTTTTCTTTTAAAATGTCTACATATAGAAATGCATGTAAACATTATATTAGGTAGTGATATATGCTTGATTAGAATATTAGACACCATCCTACAATAATTATATTGTATGATTGCATGTGTATGTTGGCACGGAGTATCAATATGGTAAAGAAAATAGTAAAAAAAAATAGTAAAGGAAAAATATAGCTCCTCGAGGCAGAAATAGCCAATTGAATGTATACCTGATCAGTACAAATTTAATACTTCGTTACGGGTGTATAAGATATGAATATGTTATATGCATAAAGAGTATGAAAGGAAACATAAAAAATGTGAACTGTAAAATATTATAGACTTATGAAAAGTAAAATGGTCATATAGGATGACATATAGACTTAGGCACATCAACTATTACTACATGACATGTTAATGTTTCTTTCTTTAATTTATTTCTACACTGTACCATGAAATTAGCATGCATAATATATCTTTTACCTTATTTTTTTGAAATTGATAGAATAGCATGTTATCTATTGAGTCTGAGCTCACCGTAGTAGTGGAATGTTTTTTAGGAGAGCCTGCTAATCTGTGATGGCTGGCAGACAACTATTCACCTATCGTCGTAGGGAATTACTAGGAGACAGATTCTTTTTGTTGTTTTTGATGTCATGTAATAGAATTATGTAATAGATTGGCTTATACTTTTTGTAGTAGAATTACATGTACTTGTTTATTGATGAATCACATGACTTGTACTCTTTGTAGAAGATTTTCCATGTACTTGTTTATCGATGAAATAAAATGTTGTTTTTGAGTTAGTGTCTCTTTCTTATTTTTGTTTGGATGATTATTATGATATGATATGTTACATTGGAAGGAAGGTTTTAATTTTTTCATACGACCGTCTGTTCCCGCCTCGTTAATTCGAGCTTATTGGGCCGGGTCGTGACAGTGTTTAGTATATATTACCGACAAATTTGATATAGGGTTAACAATTTTGCACTTTAAACTTAAAGTTGGTGGTGGGTAAATAATGATAAAATCCATCAAGATCCTATGATTATGTTATCCTGTATTATTATAGACCATAATTTACTCAGTTAGTAGAGGTAATTGATTTAATTTGACCGAATGATACTTGTCGGTTGTTATAGGTTACTTCGTTCAAGAGATCCAGGCCTAAGGTGAATATTTATGTATAAGGATATATTTAAGTCAACTTTAGCTTACAAATGGCTTTATTCCTTATCAAATGCACCATATTATTCATTTCTTAAAGATTGTTTTGCCACTGGGGAACTTGTGGGCTCTGGCCAATGAAACCACCTGGTTAGAGGTCCTTGGCCATAAACATTTATGTGCTGCTATTTGGCTGCAAAATCCTCGATTAGAGGATATATGCCAAATCTTTACTAACAGAGGTCATTTAAGAATTAATTATAGCGATAAGCTCAGCAAGACATTCGTTTTTTATGCGCTGAGATTGTTCTAAAATTAAACCCTCGACAAAGGATTGTGGAGGGTGGATTAATTTCTCTTTAAGTCTGTAGGGATTAATTTCACTTGAAATGTTTGAATTTTTTAAGTTTTCTTGATACTTTTGTCTTAAACTTAAATCTGAGATAAAATAATTTGCATAAGAATTTAAGGGCATTTTGAAAATAGAGTTTCCTCTTGTCAAGATTTTCTATTAATGTGGCTTTCATTGATGTATTTAAATAATTTTATTTTATTATTTGCGACCTTGTCAACTAGCTTGCAGAATCATTTTATTTGAGTTCGAACATTTACTTAACTTGTCGAAGCACATATGGACAAATTTAAATTTTATAGTCCTTAACTTAATTTAGAGGAAGTGTGTATTTTTTAGTGCATTTATATAGCATTTTCACATATTTTAATGCATTTGCTCCATAAACGTTCATGCTTTTGTGGATGACCATAATGTACTTTCACATTTTCAAGATGAATGCAATTTAAATTTATTATTTATTTTAACACGTGCAATATTGTTGAATCGCTAAACTAAGAGTTTGATGTATTTAATCTAAGCGTATGCTGTTGAACTTAATTTAAAAAAAAAATAGTTTGTAAATTTTAAAATAATTACAGACTTTGTAGAGTAATTGTGTAATTTTTCAAAAAGAGAAAATTTTGTTAACGCTTTATAGTTATTGACCTCAATACGAGTGTCGGGGTCAAGTCGACCGCACACGGTGAATTTTGAAAGCGAAAATATGCGACGTCGCGTGCAACCCACCCATCACGCATCGAACAAAAATCCAAATCGCTAAAATGGCCTCCGTTCCTGAAATGAGCAGCGCTAACACTTTTAGAGCAACGGAAATTGCTAAAATCGACATTCATATGGATTAAGACCGTCGATCAACAAAAAAATTAAATTTCGTGCACGTGCGAATCGAGGCGACTTTGATATGCGTGATTGAGGACGACGATGTGGCGATCAAAGCGATGCATGATTATTAAAAAAAATATGACCAATTTTATATTTTAAAATTAATTGTAAATAGTAATTTTAAAAAAATGGCCTAAATCTAAATAATTAAATCCCTAAACTACCCCTCACTTAACACTCCCTCATAGCACCTAACCACCCTCACTTTCACGATTCACTTACGCACGCAATACCCGACCCCTCCTCTCTTCCGCTCGGCTACCCCTCTTCTACACGATCCCAAGCCGTTGGCCACTCCCACCATCTAAGGATTCGTGCGTCACGTCATCTCGCCATCATCGCTGCTTCTGCTGCACACCTGAGGCTAGGAAATACTGTGCTTTATAAATAGGTACTTAAAGACCCGTATCCGCTTTTATTAGCGAACGGGGAATAAAATTTGGCTGCGGTGTCACACCTACCCTGAGTGCTTTTATTAGCAAAAGGGAAGGCTTAGCACACCCGATGCAGCCCCCTTTTCGGGTACGATGTTGGGGTGCTGCCGAAATTTATAATAAAATGCAGGACTTAGACAATATTTTTTTTTTGAAATCTATCTTAACTCCTAAGTCAACAAAATTAAAAATGCATGTCATCCTAGGTTCCAAACACTGAAAATAAAAATGAACAAAAAAAATCAATCAGAATATAACATAATAGAGCTTCTAGTGAACTCGTAGGAGAACTAGTGGCTTATAGGAACCAAAATTTTCTCTCTTAGCTCTTTAACTGGCGCACACCCAGGTCTCTAAGCAACACCCTTTAATAGTTGAAATGTGTGTAATGAAACAAGGAATAACTCTATATTTATAGTCTAAAAAGTAGCCATTTGTGGGGGCCCACCAACAAGAAAATCCAATAATGAAGTAGCAATGAATTTTCTTATTAAAATAATGTAAATGTGTCATGTGAGAAACTTCATGTGCAATAATGTCAAGATGGCATTTCGAGACTCCTTCCTTATATTCCTCAAGCATTCACAAGCGAGTAAAATGAGCGTAAATATACTTGAATACGGACGGTAATTATCTTAAAAATAAAGAGGGGTAAAAGTAAAAATTATTTACTTTTCCTACAGGAATGTATTTATATTAATGGTTAGCACGTAGTATCCCTCGTATATCCCCAATAATTATTCTGGCTAAATGCTTAATAATAAAATGAGAAATGTTAACCACATTGCAAGTCACGGGTGCACAAGTGCCCTAGGTAACGTGCATGGCAGCTATTAAAGTCAAGAGACTCGTACGCCCCGTGAATGTGTTGTACATCCCTTGAATATTTCTTTCAAAAGAAACAAAATAGTACACTGTTGCGCGTCATGGGTTGCATGACTCATTTAATATATGTGGGACATATCAAATCACTAAAGCAAAATATTGCCTATACATTCCTCCCGTCGTATAGGGAAAATGAGCCGAAGACATACAAGTATACTGTACGAGCAAAAGCATCACATACGTTTACTATTTGCTCTGAAAGTGCATTTGCAAATGCATCAATAATCATACAATTTGTAAATGCACGCATACGCATTAACATGTACATACACTGCACATGCACATTATGCAACATACAAAAGCATTGTGCGTACATGCTATCCAACGTGCTAATATGTTACATGCATGCTATCCAATATGTTAATGGTTCATGTACATGTATTATGGAACATGCAGTTACGTCATGCAATAGTATTGTCTAACAATGCAACATGCATATACAATATACGATATATTAATGCATTATGCATATTAGTCACGTAGCATGTAAATATATTACACAAGTAGATATGCAACATATAAATACATTAGACATATGTCTTGTCCCACACTCAGATATGCCATATGCACGTACTATGTCACATGCAAATATATTATGTGTATATACTATGCAACATGTAGATATAGTAGTCATACACGTTTCACAACTTGCAAAAGAATTATGCACTCATTCTAAGCAATGTGCAAATGCATCATCATCATATAAATGCTTCATGCACATCATACGAACATTTTAATGCATTATACTAATTGCACTGAAAAGCACGCCTCCTACATGGGCCCCTACAAGCATGATATATGTGCATACATGTGACGTCTATGAATGTTGCGCGGACTAATAAGAATAATAAATTGGATTTAAATCTACTCTGAAAGGTGTACAAGCATATTGTACAAATATGCTAGCATGCATAATATCATTTAAAATGAAGTTTAAGATACCCACATGAGCTCCGATGAGCTTGATATATGTGCACACGTGACGTCTAAGAATGTTGCGTTGGTTAAAAGTAAACTTAAGTTCAAGTCCGATTCGCCTCTTTGAATTGACTTGAGTTGACAGACTTGAACCACCGAATAAATACACGATTAGAACACCGATTGGAGTATTTGATTTTATACATTTATATTAGGCCTTCAAGGTTTATTACAAGAAAAAGTTAACTGTTGAAAGCATAAAATCTCATAACCAACACTCGTTGAAATTAATTGAGGTTTTTAATTTTATATGTTTATATTAGGCCTTCAAGATCTCTTACAAAGAAAATTCACATATTAAAATAAATATCCTGATTCTGATATCATATGATAACTCCAAAAATTAGGAACTGAACTCCATCCTCTGTTTGCAAGCAAATAGAGTTGATAAGGTTTGACTAATGAAATGACAATACTCAAAAACCCCGATGCTTGTGTTGATAGAAAATCTCAACCGGAAGAGACCCTTCCTTTCAAAATACTCGTAAACCCTGATGATAGCCATGTTGATAGAAAATCTCAACCGGAGGGGACGTTCCTTTCAAAATACTCATAAACTCTTATGATGATCGTCTTGATTGAAAATCTCAACTAGAGGGGCATCTATCTTTTAAATGCCCTGTAAGTCTTAAAATTTATCATTATGGGGGCTTTGATTTTTATAAAAGTAAAAAAAATCCAAAATTTACTAAAATTAAGATATTTAAGATAAAATAAATCACCTAATAACTTAAAAGCAAAAATTTTTCACGCCCTCAACAGTTTATTGAGGTGGATAAATTTGGAAATCACTTTAGCTCACAAAGTGAATGTCTAGTCAAAAATATCACTAGGATTCATTCTCAAACCATCTCCTGCTAGTAAGGACGTAGCACGTGTTCTATAATCGATAGTTTTGCCGCCAAAATGCACCATAGGTAAACGGTTGTGATCGGGGCCCTCTGACTTAGCAATTTTGCCGCCAAATGGTAGCACTAAATTACAGTTATATCCAGAGCCCGTATGTTCCTCAATGACTCTAAATCTTTGAGTAATGAATCAATATTTTATAATCGATAGAGAAAAAAGCCCTTTGTTGGCTAAGGTGGACTCAAATTTGTTCCCTTAGGCAAATTTGCACCCCAAGCCTATAAGGTACCTTTGGACGAAGCAATCCATGGCTGCTGACAAGGATTCCTCTGTTAGGTTGGGTCAACCATCTTCTCTGACTAAGTAGATTATGGACCATAATGACCCAGTATGTTGGAACCAAGGGATCTTGATCAGGTTCATCATCATTCAATTTTTTTCATTTTTGGTGCATTTGCTTGTTTCGCTTCTATGCTCTTTGATGTGCATAAATGGTACACTTGCATGTTTTTTTGTGTAATTGTATAATGCATTTGCATGTTTTTTGATGTGTTTGAGAGTTTTTTAGGTGTTTGCATAATGCACTTCCACACTTTTCACTATATTTACACATTGTACTCATACGTTTCTTTAGCATACAGCATGCTTTTCATTACATCTATATGATAGCTTTGCATGCTTTTCGATGCATATCCACAGTGCATTCGCACACTTTATGTATTTGCACTTTTTTAAAGCCCTTACATGATGTAGTTGCATGTTTAGATGCATTTGCACAATGTATTCGCATAACTTTCAATGTCTTTACTCGATGTGTTGGTGTGCTTTTAGAATAGTGGTACGCTTCTCAAGATAACTATTTATACTTCTTGAGGGAGTTGCATACTTCTCAAGGGATTAGCACATTTCTTGAGTCAGTTATATACTTCTCAAGGGAGTGGGCACACTTCCTGAGTCAGTTGTATACTTCTCGAGGTAGCAGCATGCTTCTTAGGGTAGCAACTTGCTTCTTGAGGTTGTAGTATACTTCTTGATGTATTTGCACACTCGTCATTGCGTCGCACTTGAGTTCGATAATTATGTTTGCTATGAGTTCATGTTTTGAAAATATTTGAATTATGATTATTTGTGCGAGTATTTATTATTGAATTATGTGTAAAGTTTCATTTTAAGATTTTAAAATATGCCTGTTCACTTGTGTATATATTTTGCGAATTTAGTGGTGTTGAAGATAAATAAGAATCTCATCTCATGTTTTACATTATTGTTTTTTATGTTTTTTACATGCTTGATTTTTAGTGTGGCGAGCCCCACCGAGAATTAAATTTCCTCGTATAAGTGGGTGTATAGCTTGGTTCACTTCATTCCATTATAGTTTATTTAATTTTTCATTTTCGGCATTCGACATAATTTTAAGGGTGATAGGGACATTTGGTTCGTGCTTGTGGGTGAGCTAAAAAGTTCATTATAAGTCCCTTTTAAGTTAAGTTTTAGTTCAATCTTCGTTGATTTTTTTTTGTAATTTTATTCTTTCATTTGATATGATTGTATTTATTTTATTGGTTCAAAGATGTCATTCAATGTTATGTTTCCTATAAGACTATTCAATTTGAATTTTGGCAGCCTCTCAGAATCATAGGGGATGTCTTCGAGCGTACTAGTCCTTCCAACCATGTTTAAAAAAAATACTTATGGTCAATGTCATGTGATACTATAACTGAGGTGTTTTTTATCCCAACGCTCTTAAAAAAGCTTGCATAGGCTTTTGTCACCTGCACAAGTAAAAACGCAATGTGTCTATCACCTTTCAGTGCATTTGTACAATATATTTGCACCTTTTTATGTGTTTGTGAGTTTTTTCTATGTCTACATGAAATACTTACATGCTTTATAGTGTATTTGTATAGTGTATCACAGTTTTTTTTAATATAACAATTTATGTTTCGATGTGCCTACATGATGGCTTTACACGCTTTTTGATGCATCACATTGTACTCACATACTTTTTCAATTTATTTGCACCATTTATAAAGCCCTAATATGATCCAGTTGCATGTTTTTAAGTGCATTTTGCACAATGTACCATATATCCTTTTATGTTTTTAATTAATGCGTTGTCTTGGTTTTAGAATTATAGGGCAGCTGTGCACTTCTCAAGGTAGTTGACTTTTCAAGACAATTTTACACACTTCTTAGGGGAGGGGCACATTTCTTGAGTTAGCTGCACATTTCTCGAGATAGTAGCATGCTTTTTAGATTAGCAACACATTTCTTGAGGTAGTGACATACTTCTTGATGCATTTGCACACTCAATGCATCGCACTTGAGTTCGATAATTATGCTTATGATGTGTGCATATTTTGAAAATATTTGTATTTGAATTGTTTTTGTGAGCATTTATTATTGAAATGTAAGTAACATTTCATTTTAAGATTTTAAAGTATGCTTGTTCATGTTGCGAATCTGCTGGTGTTGAGGGCGAATAGGAATCTCGTCACATGTTTCACATTGTCTTTTTAATGTTTGTACTTTCTTCGATATTGGCCTGGCAAGCCCCATTAGGATTGAAATTTCCTGCAATAAGTAGGGAGGGGTGTAGCTTGGTTGGCTTCATTCCATTACAGTTCTTTTGAGTTTTCATTTACTTGGGGGCATTCGAGATAATTCTAAGGGTGCTTGGGAGGTTTTATTTGTGCTTGTAAGCGAGCTATAAAGTTCATTACAAGCTCTATGTAAATGCAGTTTTAGTTCAATCGTTGTTCTTATTTTATAATTTTTTTCTTTTGTTTGGTTGTATTTTTTAAGAATAAAGGTGATGCACAAGATTGTGCGAATTATAGAGGAATTAAGTTAATGTGTCATACTTTAAAACTATGGGAACAAGTTATGGAGCATAAGTTGCGGTGTGATACTAATGTTTCTTAAAATCAATTTGGATTCATGCCGGGTAGGTCTACTATGGAAACCATATATTTATTAAGAGGTTTGATGGAGAAATATAGAGAGAATAAGTAGGATTTACATATGATACTTATTGATTTAGAAAAAGCATATGATAAAGTTCCAAGAGAAGTGCTATGGAGAGTTCTTGAAAAGAAAGGAGTTAATAACGCTTATATTCAAATCATTAAAGATATGTATGCAGGAGCTATTACTTGTGTTCAAACACAAGGTGGTTTGACCAAGTATTTCCCTATTTCGGTTGGATTACATCAAGGATCAGCCTCAAGCCCATATCTTTTTGCTTTAGTCATGGATGTTCTCACTAAACATTTGCAAGAGGATGTACCTTGGTGTATGCTTTTTGCTGATGATATTCTTCTTGTTGATAAGACTAGAGAGGGAGTTGAAGGTAAACTAGAATTGTGGAGGTCAACCTTAGAGTCTAAAGGTTTTCGCTTGAGTAGATTTAAAACGGAATATATGGAGTGTAATTTTAGTAATAATAGACCTAGTGAGGGGATTGTGACTTTGGCCGATCAAGTCATTAATAAGAGTACACGTTTTAGATATCTTGGATCTATTGTTCAGAGTAATGGTGAAATAGATCGGGATATTATCAGCAGAATCCAAGTGGATGGTTGAAGTGGAGGAATGCATCGGGCTTATTGTGTGATAGAAAAGTACCCCTCAAACTTAAGGGAAAATTCTATAAGATGGTGGTGAGACCTGCAATGCTTTATGGTGCCGAATGTTGGCCATTAAAAGAGAAGCATAATTCTAAGTTAAGTGTTGCAGAGATGAGGATGCTTAGGTGGATGAGTGGCTTTACCCTTAGAGATAGGATACGAAATGAGCATATTCGTGAAAAGGTTGGAGTAGCTCCAGTGGAAGATAAGATTAGAGAGTGTCACCTTAGATGGTTTGGTCACATAAAATGGCGGCCTCCCGATGACCCGGTTAGGAAAGTAGAGGTCTTAGATTTGACTTATGTTAAGAAAGGTAGAGGTAGACCTAAAAAGACTTGGTTACAAAATATTAGAAATGATCTTTCTCTATTAGATTTAAACGAGAATTTGACTTTTAACAGGACACAATGGAGAAAAAGGATTCATGTAGCCGACCCCATGTAGTGGGATAAAGGCTTGATGTTGTTGTTGTTGTTGTTTGGTTGTATTTTTTGATGTCATTTAGTGTTATGTTCCTTGTAACTCTGTTCAAGTTGTATTTTGACAACCTTTAAGCATCTCCCCTACTTATGGGACATCTTTGATATTAGTAAGTCTTTCCACCACACTTAAAAATGTTCATGGTTGGTATTGTGGGATACCGTGGCTTGGGAGTATTCTTTCCCATTGTGCTTAAAATGTATGCTTAGCCTCCGTCACCTGCACGAGGAAAAATACAAAAGTTCCTCACCATGTTAGAACAATGTATATGAGTACTTATTTTATAAATTACCCCTCCACATTAGAATAAGGCGCACGGGTACTTAACTCTGAGGCTTCAAATTCTTTCTCATTTGCACAACAACAATGATGATGATGAGGAAATGGGATTGTGAGCATGAAAACACAAAAAAATTGAATTTTCTTTTGTTCTCTTTTTTTTAGTGTCTTTTCTTCTCCCTTTCACTTTTTTTGGGAGATCTCTCTCTACTAGAGAGTGAGAGGGAGAGAGAGTGAGAGAGAGAGAGAGAGAAGATGATTAGTTTGGGGTTGAAGCAAGCTCGGTAGGAGTCGACGACTGTTAGGGATTACAATTTGAGGGTATGGTGATGGGGGAGGGAGGGAGGTGAGGTATGTCAAGGGAACTAGTGTGGTAGTTGGCATTGGCGGCGCTAGGGACGAGAAGAGGTGGGGTTACGGGTTTGTGCAGTTCATGGTGAGAGATAAACGAGAGAGATGGGGTAGTCGGCTGGAGCTAGAATGAGGGTAGATGGGGCTACGATGTGTGGGATGGAGGTGACAGAAATGCATGAGTAGGTGGTCAGTTGGGCGTCACAAGTAGGGGGTGATGGAGGATTGAGGCGCGTGATAATGATTAGCTGAGGACCATGAGTAGAGGATGACGGAGGAGGACATGGGGCAAGTGTTGCGTACGATTTTGGGAGGATTAGACAAAGGGTAAGCGGTGTGCAAGAGATCACAAGACCGGGATAATGATGAATATTTTGAGAAGCTAGTATGAATATTTGAGGTATTTGCATGATTTACTGGGTACGACTTTGCTCGATGACTTGAGATTTTTTAGATTTCTTTTGACTTTTTAAATTAAATAATAATAAAAATAAAACAAATGAAATTAAGTTAAATTAAAAAGTGTTCATATTTTCATGAAATTCCTCATTCCTCATGCATCTTCATTTTTGTATTGCCCCCTTTGTGAGGCAAATTTTGCATTTTACCTTCATGCGGCAATCTTAGCAATATGGATATCCTTTTTAGATAAATTTGAC
The DNA here is from genome assembly GCA_019925795.1 of Dendrobium chrysotoxum. Taxonomy (NCBI): domain Eukaryota; kingdom Viridiplantae; phylum Streptophyta; class Magnoliopsida; order Asparagales; family Orchidaceae; genus Dendrobium; species Dendrobium chrysotoxum. The sequence continues at coordinate 42,495,080 of CM034302.1, forward strand.
ATTCAGGATGTGTCAGCATTGTTCCTTTTATGAGTAGGTGACATTTGAGCGACTTCCGCACAATGTCACATCCATAGTCATTTTTTGCTGCATTCGATTGAAACAAGTATGAAGGGTACTTCTTTGGTAAATACTATGCTCTGGACATGGCAGTGCAATCTATTTTGCAAATGGGCAATGTTTGGTTGGTTTCAATTATAGTTGAGGTGTTTCGAGACTGTTTCATTGTTGCTTTAGTTGGCCATCGTTCCAGTGTATTTGCTCAAATTGGTTGCAAGGTACATCTGGATGTCAACAATTATGAAAATGTGGGTTTGGATAGAGTTTTATGCATACAATCTTACCCCTAGTTGTAGAGAGCTTGTTTTGGTAATTCAGATTCATTTGAGGCAACCTGACCATTGCTCTAGCCTTGCCTTCTAAACGATAGCTCTAAGGAATAGATATATTAAACACAGGATTTTGAGAAGCTTAAATATAGCATGTTCAATTGGTTGTGTTGCATATAATTCTTATTTTTGTTAATGCAGTTCTTGTTTTGTCACAGCTCAGAGTTTGTAATATGCATTTACGTTCATCAGGTTATGAAGAGTGGAATCCCTAACTTCTGTGCGGTTGCTCTTGCTCTTAGGGATATGGGGTAAGTATTTAGTGACTGTCACGTTAACAAACAATGTTTAGTTTCAATAATTTTCCATGCTTTTGACGATTCAAAATGCTCAATTTATACATTCTACTATTTTTTTTGTATGTATCATCTAAATTTGTTGATCAAATATATGACTATAGTACCAAGCTATTCTTCTATAGGATAGTTCAATATTAGAAAAACTTATAGCATTCATAGCAGTTAGAGCTCATATGTCGAAACTTTCAGAAACACCTAAAAAGGGGGAACCACCTTTGTTTAAACTTAATAAACCTCTTTATAAACAGTAGTTTCAACAATCATGCATCGCCTGAAGACAAAGGAACTTAACTGATGCACATCTCCTAGTTAATAATTATACCCACATATATAAATTTGTAAGAAAGCTCTATTATTGATGGTCATATGATCAATTTTGACTAGTTAAAAATGCATGAGATGTCATTGTCAAACTAAGATTTTCTTTGGGACAGCTTTTGGCAATTGCTTTTTCGCTGCATTCAAGAATTTTTAATACTAGAAAGCTGCTTTAAAAAACAGAAAGTTGAAGCATCCACGTCAAAGGCTGTAAAGCCCCCTGAAAAAGTTGTCCAGAAGCAAAGAGGTAGAAAGAAGTTAGCGTCGACTCTCCCTATATTCATCAACCCTCTATCTAAGTCAAAATGACTTGTTCCTCATTTGGGAAGTTACACGGATGAAGGAGATATCTCTGTCAAACCTGAGGAGATGCACGACCCTTCAGCTATAGGGATGACTATGAAGGCCTATTTTGATTCGGGTTATGAGTTTGAATTTGCTTACATGGGCAAGATTTGATGTTTCTCTCTTAGAAAGAAAACCGATACACCGACATTAGAAACCACTTTGGTGGTCATGTCGGTTCCTCCCCAACACAACAAAGAGGTCACTTCTCATGAGGTTCATAGTATCGAAGAGTTTATAATATTTTGTGTGCCTCCTCTACACTGGAGTAGCGGACCAGAGCTTATTTTAAAAATCAGGTGAGCATCAAGAAGAAAATTGCTACTGGCTCGTCGAACTCATCGATGCTGGAGAGATAATATCCATAAGGATTCCCAGATATTACCTCACAAGGCTTCGAAATATGATGCGAAAGCAAGGAGTATGTATGGGGATCACCAAACAGTGAACTTGATACTTCGAGAGGATTTGGTATCAAAAAGGTTTGCAGGCTTCATGAAGAGATGGAACCCCTACAACTAAAGGCTTGCGATTCATCTTATTGATGTATCATAAAAAAGAAGTATGTTATATGATAATGGAGGAAGAAGCTGAATTCAAAAGTGACAATGAAGAACTTTACGAAGCTAACTTTTCAGATGATCAAACTATAGAAGCCAAGCTAGCGCTTGAAGAGCTGGAAGATGGTGGGCAGGCCACTACACTGGATGAGATGAAAGAGATGAATTTAGGGAATGAGGACGATCGTCATCCAATTTTCATCAGCACTCTCCTGCCGGAAGATAAAATTGAAGTGATGAAAAGGCTACTCTGTGAATTCAGAGATTATTCTGTCTGGATATATGCTGAAATACCCGACTTATCCGTTGATGTGACAGTTCACAGATTAACCAATAATCCTGATGCAACACCTGTCAAATAAGCTCCAAGGAGAATGAGATTGGAGCTTGGAGCTTAAAGAGCATGCTTTTGTACAAGCAGAAAAAGCTCATTAAGGCAAGCATTATTCGTTAAGAAAATTATGCTGATTGGATAGCTAATATTATCCTTGTGAAGATGAAGAGTAGTCAGATTTATATCTGCATCGATTTTTGGGACCTCAATAAGGTGTGTCCAGTTATGACATGTCTCTTTTACGGATAGATCGTCGGCTATAATTAGATCAAAATGGATCCCGAAGACGAGAAACATATATCATTGCAAACACCCATCGGCAAATTTTGCTATATAATTATGCCTTCGACTTGAAAAATGCTGGAGCTACATACCAAAGGCTATGATGCTCATTTTTGATGACTTGATCCATTAAAAGGTGAAATGTTATATAGATGATCTTGTTGTTAAAAGAGATCGTAAAGATCATCTTGATGATCTTAGTGTTATGTATGAATGTATTAGAAAGTTTGATATAAAGATGAACCCTCTCAAATGTGGCTTCGGGATTTCTTTTGGGAAATATTTTGGGTACGTTATATGCCATCGAGGAATTGAAGTTGAATCTAAAAAAAATAAGGCGAACGTTGGGATGTCACCGCCAAAAAGTTTTCGCTAGCTTCATTCTTTGCAAGGACAACTCTAGTTCATTTGGCGTTTTATTTCAAATTTTTTAGAAGATGTTAATCATTTCCAAAGCTAATGAAGAATGATGTTTGCTTCTAATGGGATGACAAGTGTCAAGAAGCTTTTGATAGTATCAGAATATATCTATTGAGCCCGCCCATTCTCGCAGCATCAATTCTTAAGAAACCTCTCATTCTATATACAACAATACTAGAAGTGTCCCTCGAAGTGCTATTGGCATAACATAATGAAGAAGGTAAGGAGATTGATATCTACTGTATCAGTAGAAAGTTGATTGGAGCAGTGAAGTGTTATTTTTTCTATTGAGAAACATTGTATGGCTCTAATATTTGCATCTCAAAAGCTCTTCATTATATGTTTCTCATAAGTTCACCTTAATTTCAATGATTAATCCGTTAAAGTTCTTGATGATAAGACCAGCATTGACAGGTGGGTAGTGATTCTCCTATAGATTGAGATTACATTTGTTCCCCAGAAAGTAGTGAAAGGGTAAATCCTTGCAGATTTTCTCGCAACTCATCAATACCAACAGATTCACCTTACAATGATGATCTGCCTGATGAGCAGATTCTTCTAGTTAATGAAAATGAGTGGCTACAAATTTAGGAGATGTATTTTGATGGTTGAAACCTACCCAATCTTGAAATCTGCCAAGCAAGCGAGCTGGAATTGGCCTTATCTTCATAACGCTTGATGGAAGAATAAAGAGATACTCATCTGAGTTAACTATGCCTCGAACTAACAATAAAGCTGAATATGAAGCATTGGTGGCAGGCCTTGAGATTGCTATTTCAATAGGAATCCAGGCGATTCATATCTTCGGTGATTCTCAGCTCATCACAAATCAAGTCTTGGGTCTCTATAAGCTTAGTAAGCCAGTGTTGTTTCACTATCACAAATAGGTTCTTGAGCTACTGAAGATCTTAAATGTTTCATTGAGTCCGATCTCTAGAGCTCTAAATAACAAGGAAAATGCTCTAGTAAAACTGGCAAAAAAATGGCTAACTCAAGCTAGCAGGATGCGACTACAGTTGATCGTCACTCTCCAACACAGCTTATTCTTGAAGATCAACAAGAGAAATCTCAAATGATTGTTAGGAGATACAGGTCTAGCAAGGTCTCAGGATCATGGTGGAATTGTTCAGAGATTGAAGGACAATATGATTGGAATCTGCATTTTATTGACTATTTTAAAGAAGGCAAACTTCCAACAAATAAATTATTATTTACGTGGATTGGAAAAAGGGCGTTACGGTATACTTTTGTCAACAACATGTAATATCGTTAGATCATTTGACCAAATGTGGCTGCAATGCTTGGGAATCAAGGAAGCTGATAAGGTTATGAGCGAAAGTCATGAAGGACTTTGCGGTGAACATAGTTAGGTACCAAAACAGCATGTAAAGTTAAGTGATTGAGTTATTACTTGTCAACGATGGTGAAAGATTGTATTGAACATGTAAAAAGATGCCACAAGTGTCAAGCGCATGGTAATACGCTGTATCATTCACCAAATCTGTTGCACCCGACTATTGTGTTGGCCATTTGAATGTTGGGGAATTGATATAATTGACCCGATCGATCCACGATCATTAGTTGGACACCATTTCATTCTAGCAACGACTGACTAGTTCTCTAAGCGGACTGAAACGACTTCATTGAAAGAAGTTGCCACCGAGCACGTTATAAATTTCTTCACTCATAATGTTGTCTGCAGATTCGGTGTGCCATGCCGCATCATCTGAGACAATGGCCCAACCTTTAGAAGCACCAAGATAAACATATTCATCTATTGAACTTCACATATCCGCCAAATCAGTGCGAGCGAAGGTGACAAAAGTGACAATAGATGAGCACGATCATCGGCAAGTGCGACGCTTCACTAAACTATCCAAACGACCTTTGATCGTTGAACAGATCATGATGATGCAATCAGAGCATCTAATTTAGCTAAGGGAGGACCCCTCGCAATTGAATTGAATGATAGTGTCGAAATCGACAAATTACAAGTGCGACGACCTGTGACGTTGCCCGAATGATGTTCATTTGCAAAACATGCTTCGCAGTTGCGTCTGAAATGTTGAGAATACCTAAAAATGACTGCCACATTGTATGGGTCATCCGAACAAGTGGAAATGTCAATTTTACATGAGTTTTGAGGCAACAGTGACATATTTTGAGGCGATGATGGAATGAATAACAAGAAATCGCCTAAAGAATTAATTCATTTCATTTGTTGTTTAAAGCACTTTTATAATATATGTGTATATATAAAGAAAAAAAATAAAAATCAAGAAAATCCTACCTAAATATCCTATTTCCGCAATCTTGCTCAAATCCCTCCAAATCTCTACTATTCAGTGCCGCTCGGGTCTCTTCCCGCAAATCTTGTACCGACTCCCATCTCACGCTCGCTTCGATCGCGTGCTGCTTTAGCTATTAAAATAACGACGAATAGAGCTCTCATTTCCATCTTCTTCTCTTGCACAAAACTTCTTGCTTCCTTCCTCAAACAACTACAACTCCCTCACTAGACTGACCCTTACGCACCTTTACACATCCAATCCCTCCGACCACAACAACTTCAATCCTCTCGTTCCCGCTCTCTACTATCCGCACATACACCTCCCATCCAACCGAACACTCGCCTGCCTCAAGCGGCAGTAGCCCTCCCTATTCGAATACCACCAACTGAACTCACCAAACTTTCCAACCGATCTCATGTTAACCCCTCCCAGCTCCCAAGACATCTTGCCGATTCCCTATAACTAAAGCCCTATCCTCCCTGTTTGAAAACTATAGCTGAACCTACGAACCTCTCAGTGGAAACCGCACATCTCTATCCGATCCTGCCGACCATGCCGAATCACCCGACCCCGTCGAACCAGCCGCCCTATCCCGTTTGCAAGCAGTAGCTCCCCTTGATCCCAGACCAACACAGCTGTCTTCTTCACTTCCCAATCAAATGACAACACCAACTCTTCAATACAGCTCCCAGCAACTTCGTCTTCAGCCTTCCACTTCCTCGGGCTTTCATCTCGCTTAACAGGAACACTACAAAAACATTTCCCCTCACATCCCTCCACTCCTTTCCACTCTCTGCCTACCCAACCACCTACAACACTCATACATCCCTTTACAAACAGCAACTACTTTGCTTCCCCCTCTCAGCCAGCTATCCAACTCCACCAAATAGCTGAACTCCTCTCAGCTATCTGTCCAACTCCACCAAACAATTGAACTCCTCTTCTAGCCCACAACCCAAATCCCACTCATAGAACCCAACAATAGTAGCCCACCTGCAACCCATTCCACCTCCAAATTTTTGCCCACGTGCAGCCCATTCTACCTCCAAATCTCAGCCCACTTGCAGTCCACTCCACCTCTCAAACCATAACACCTATAGCCCAACAAAGCTACCAAACTATCTCCCCCTCTTACCAAACACATGCTGCTCCATCAACCTCCACTAAAAACTAACCTCACTGCTAATTCTCTGCATACAAAATTGCCCTCTTCTCAAACTTGTCAATCGCCTTGCTCCTAGCTACTTGCCAAATTTCCATTCATTCTCTTAAACAGAGAGAGCGTAGCTTCCTACTCTCTCTACAACCACCTCTCTCTTCCAATATAATTATTATTAGTAATAATTAAAAAAAAGATAGAGATAGCGAAAAAAGGAGAAAAAAGAGAAAAAGATAGAGATTTATGTATTTCCCTCCTGACTCTCGTGCCCTCGACACTGTCATCGTCGCCTTGCTCGTAAATGTATAATGTTCATTAAACTCAATCCCCCTCCCCCTACACCCCCCCCCCCCCAAAAAAAAAAAAAAAAACCAAAAAAACAAAATCCTATTTTTGATGCTCGCGGCGCAACGAGTAGACCCCCCATGCGTGCTATTCTTAGCATGGTGGGAGAGAGCTTAGTGCGGCGCTTGCGGCGAGGCGAGTAAGCCTTGTGTGCTCTTTTCTTAGCACGACGAGGTAAAACTTAAGTACCCGTGCGCGCTTTCACGCCGGAGGGGAAATTTGCAAGTTTTTCGTGTAGGTACCCTTGCAAACCCATGCAGCCCTTTCTTGGCGTGATGGGGTAGAAAACCACAGCTGCGATGTCCCCCGACACTGACCATGCACGTCTTTCTTGGTGTGGTTGGTAGGCCTAGACTCTCTCAATTTCCGTCAAACAGGGGAGACGCTGGGAGACTGTCTAATTTCAAACCTATAGGGAATCGAACTTGAACAAATAACAGGGGACTTGATTGCAACCAAAAATTACAGGGAACCGGATCTAAATAAATGCCGAAATTGAAATAACAATTTGCACAATAATAAAAATTAAACACAAATGAGCAAGTAGAGGGCTTGCGATGTAAATGGCAGTTCACCCACGAATGTTAAATAAAAGACCTCATATTGAAGTTATAGCAGTAGACCTAAAATGAACATAATATCTTGCTTATGGGTAAAAGTGGTTGACTCTTTATATGACAGCTTGCCCGTAAAGGCAAAACACAATATGCCTGGAACGAAGATGGTAGCTCACTTGAGAGAAAAAAATGGGAGATTTGCAATGGAAGTGGTATTCTTACAAGTAAAACATGAGAATCGTAATAAGGATAGTCTGTTAATAATCAATATCATTTAACTTGTAAATCAACACATTAATCCGCCTGCAAGCAATGACGGTGGATATGTTGCCAATGTAATGGATTCCCTATAAACATGAGTGAGGAAATTGCATTGAACACATCACACTATCTACAGACTCGTTATGCATGTAGCAGTTTGCCTACGAGTTAAAATGGTAGGCTTATGATAGAGAACATGAATTTGAAATGCACACAACAACCTCATCCACAAGCAATGTTGGGGGATATCACATTGAGCATGGTTCACCTACATACAATAGTTGGTGACTTCTGAATGCCTATTGCTGGCCCACAAGAAATGTTGAAGAACGTTATACTGAACATAGTTCACATATTTTCGATAGCTGGTGGCTTTGAATGCCTACTGCTTGCCCACAAATAGTGTTAATGAAATTTGCATTGCATGACAGCTTGCCCGCAAGAAGCAACAAGTGACCAGTAGCACAACACTACAGGTCACCCATGAGCAGAAGCAGGGAGCTCGTAGTATCAAACTATCGTATCAAATGAATTGACTTACTATAAGTGTTAATGGGGGATTCATAACGAACAGTACAACTCACTTGCAGGTGGAAGCACACTCCTATAAGTTAGGTTGGAGAAAATAACAACTCACAGAAGATGAAATAAACTAAATAATGCCACCGGCCGGATTCACAACATTCATACAAATGGACATAAGGCTTTTACAAATTCTCAAATGGAATCTTGTGCACACTCAAATGACAATCACTTGCACAACTGATTAATTTCAAATATTTTAAAATGATCTCTCTCATGCATTGAAATATGATTTCCTAAACTCTACTGTGACACATCGAAAAGTGTGTTGTTTTAAGAAACATGTAATATCCCAATAATGTGCATCGAGAATTTGCATATGCACTACAAAAATGCTTTGAAGAGTGTGCAGGTGTACAATACAAATACATCAGAACTGCATGTTACCCAAAAATATAAATATAACATGAATATGCAATACACTATATGTTATGGATATTCCCACCTAGTATACAAATGCACTATGCACATATACGTTGCAGTATGTGGAACATATTACGTAAGCATATCATGCCGACATGCAAATATATTTTATGTTACACAAAGGCGTTGAATCATCACATAGATGTATTATATGAACATGCAGATAACACATAAATAAATTGTGCATACACACCATGCAAGATGCAAATGCATTACGCAAACATGTTACAACATACAAATGCATCACGAGCATAGGTTAATCAACATAATGATGTATTCACGAATGCATAACGTGCAAATACATTACATCATTCGTGCAAGTTCATTATGCTAATCAGTAAACACACTATAATGGTTATGCAAATCCATGATGTCATTCATGCAAGCATGATAATGTTATAAGTACATCATGTCAGTCTTATTGATGCATCATACCAATCATATATATGTAGCATGTCAATCATACGATTGCTTTATGACATAAGTATGATGTATATTATGCACAATGCACCAAATACACCAATTATTTTGCAAATATGAATACTCATGATGCCTAAGGATGTTGTACGGGTTGAAAGAGAACTTAAATTCAAGTCCAATTATTCATTTTGAATGGATCGAAGTTGACACGACTTGAACCACTGAACAAATATACGGTCGCAGTGTCGACCAGAGTATTTGATTTTATAGGTTCATATTAGGCTTTCAAGGTCATTATAAGAAATGTTTACTGTTAAAAGCATAAACTCCCGGAATCAACACTCGTTGAAGTTAACCGAAGTATTTAATTCTATACATTTATATTAGGCCTTCAAGGTCTTTACAAATAAAATTCACACGTTAAAATGAATATCCCATGTTTTGACATCTACACGATAACTCTAGAAATTAGGAGCTTGACTCGATCCTCTGTTTGCAAGCAAACAGTGTTGATAAGATTTGACTAATGAAATGATGATACCTATAAATCCTCAATGATGGCTGTGTTGAAAATTAATTTCAACCGAAGGTGATTATACTTTTTAAATGCCCCCAAATCTTAAAATCAATCATTAATGGACTCCAATTTCAGTGAAAGTTAAAACTCAAAAATCACAGAAAATTAAGATATTTAAGATGAAATACATCACCCAAACACTTAAAGAAAAAATTCATCCGCCTCCCGAAAATCACTTCAGTTCATAAGGACTGAATGTCTAGTCGAGAATATCACTAAGATTCATTTTGAAATCATCAGTTGCTAATAAAGACATGGCACGTATCTTTGAACTAGTGGCTTCGCCGTCAAATGACACTATAGGTAAATGGTTATTATCGAGGCACTTTGACCGGGTGATTTTGCCACAAAATGGTACCACTAAATTATGGTCATGGCTAGAGTCCATATGTTCTCCAATGACTCAATCTTTGTGTAATGAATCAATAGAATATAATCGATAGGGCACAAAGCCCTTTGTTAGCTAAGGTTGATTCAAATTTGTCTCTTTAGATAACTATTTACCATAAGTCTACAAGGTACTCTTGTATGAAGCAGCCTATGACTGTCGACCAGGATCCTTCGGTCAGGTTTGGCCGACTGCCTCCTCTGACTAATTAGATAAGGGACCATGATGGCCTAGGACGACGAAACCATGGGATCTTGATCGGGTTCATCATCAATGCCCCCACCATCTACTTTAAGTGATCAGTGATAAATTTCAATTTTCTAATATCTAAAATTATTGATACTATACGCTAGATATTACGTATATATTCAACACTAGCCTTAATCTAAAGTGCTCTCTCGTTATTGGAAGGAGTAATTAACTATAAGGGCTTGTGCTTATAGGAAACCTAAACATATATCATAAAGTCCTCACAAAATGAGGGTGAAATCTCTGGGTAGTGTCTTATATGAAACCCAATCTGACTTTTGAAAATTTATCCCGAAACCTAAACTTGTTAAAACTTCTCGCCGACATAAAAAGAAAGGTGCCACAAAGATGCTGGGGCATGAATTTTCAAAGCCCACAGATTTCTGGCTACATTACTGGGTATGGTTTCTCTTTCCATCTTTGACTAGTCGTACATTTGCTATAATAGCAGCAAAGTGTAATGAGTTAAAATTTAAATGCTTTTTAAAAAAAATGATTATGTAACAAACTCCTTTAAAATTCTCTAAGTAGGATTAAAACTCATATGAATTATTTGTTTATGTTATTTTGTTCTGTGTAATCTCTGCATTTTGAAAGTGTAGGGTGATGTATCAAATTCTGATTACCAATCATTGCCTTTCATTAGTGCAGAATGGAATTACATAACACCCCCTTCATCGTTCAATTGAGATGAGGAGCTAGCATTCAGCTAGCAACTGCTATTATCAATATTGGAGATTTTGGAGCCACCATCCAGTTTGGTGGGCTAAAATTTCTGCAGCTACTACAATGGTTGCTGTCATTCCTATACACGACATAACAACTGAAGGACCTGCTTGAATGTCATATCCTATAGAAGCTACTACACGTCGTGCGCAACTGCCAGCGTAACGAGTGCCACCATCTAGAATGACTACTAGTAGAGAGGTCCCCCAAAAGAGGATCTCTGCTTTCGAAAGGTTGTCCCAGCCAGAAAGCCCAACTATGAATAGCATTTTAGCCTGGCAAAGAATTTCTGTGGTGCCTGCCAACATGTCACCCCCCATTTTGATTCCCTATAATCAATCTCGAGTGTAACAGAGAGGGAGAATCTGAACAGACTTATCTTTTACTAACACCCATCCTGAAATAATTCTATCAGGATCAGTGAGTAGGAAATGGTCAGTCCAAACTCTTCCAAAACTTTAAGTTTTTCTAAAGTTAAGACTAGAATTTAATATTTCGTAACCGGATGCATATTTAAACACTTATAGTAAACACATCAAGTAAAATATAGAGCTTTACTCGACTTTCAAATAATATTTATATATCCAAAAGTGTCTGTACAACTTCTACTTTGACCTCTGTGTACACCCAAAACGTATGTACCCAAAAAGGACAGTCGACTGTCCTGTCTAATGCCCCACAGGCTCCTTCTCCTTTCCTGCAGTACAACCACTGTTAATGGGCTAGAGCTCAATGAAATATGCAAGCAATGTATATGAAATAATAAGCATGTTTGCAATCAATTAAAAACACATGAAAATTTATATAAGATATAAGATGCACATTACATCATTTTCTATTCTATTCACTGTTCAACACTTTTATGCAAGTCATATGATGACTATATGCTTTTGTACACTTACAACTATCTAATTTAAGGTTGGGTCAACATTTCCAACTTTTAGAATTGAAGTTGCTCTTTCATTTCAAGATTGGGTCCGAATTCCTAATTTTTTGAATTTTGAGAGTGTAGGCTTACCTCATCAGGTCTTTCGCTTTTATTTGTAAGGGTATATCTCTCATATATGACCTATCTCACATTTTCATAACAATTATAATAAATATATGCTATTGCAATAATGGTGTGATGAATCGTTAACCAACTATAATATGAAATTGGAATTAATGTCATCAAAATTATATACAATGTGAGTTTACAATTATATAAAATTTTTCTATATCCTATACCATAGTTTGGGTATCTCACATTGCTAGGAATTGGTTCTTTTAGACTGTCTTCTTTTCCTTTTGTACATCACCTTCACCAAACCTCTTCTCATTCAACCCAAAATTTCTCTCATGAATTTAGCAATTAGCCATATCAGAATTCAGCCAACAATCCTTTTTACTCTCTACATTTCCCTAGCTGAACTTAACGACCAGTAGCTGATTTTAATAACTGTAGTAAATTTCACTAATGAATTCAGCATACAACAACTGCAGTAGTCCCTTACCTCTTTTCTTTCTTGAATTCAACAAACAACAAGCTGATTTCAATCAAAACTAATTTATGCTAACTCTTATTTAAGCAAATATGAGTAATATTATCTTTTCTCCCCCTTGTTAGTTGATCCAGTCGTTGCTTACCCTCTCCAGTAATTAGTCCACTACATGTTTAGCTAAGTGGAAAGGCTATAGTGAAAGTTAAGTAATTAACTGTTAATTAAACTTTTAATTATATACTTAAAGGTAAATATTATTAAATGAACATATTTATTCTTAGGCTTGTAATTTGGTAAGCTTCTATATATCAAAATGCTTAAAATTAAAAATAGAATATAATAAAAATAACTTTGACGTTTTATTGAGGAATAGTAAAATAGGTATATTTTGAGGAAAACTTCATGCCAAATTATGCTTACTTTTTTTAATTTTTTTGGGTAATATATTCCACCCCTCATTGAAATTTTGTCCTCAAACTTTACCTTAGCTATCATCAAATAAATGAGGGAATTTTGATCTAATGTCCTCTTCCTCTTTCTCCCATGTTGTCTCTTTTTGTGGTCTGTATTTTCTTATCATTTTAAGATAAGGGATCTGACGATTTTTTAGCTATATTGTATTAAACTCTAATATTCATTCTAGTTTCTCAGTGTAAGTTAGATTCTTCTGTAGATCATTTTCATCATGTAAAATTCTTTGATGGGCACATGAAAAATATTGTAAATGTTTAACATATCAGTTGGAAGAACAAGCCTGTAAGCAACCTTACCAATCTTTTCAATAATTTCAAAATGTCCTATATACCTAGGACTCAATTTACCTCCTTTCACAAACTTAGATATACCTTTCACAGGTTTAACATTCAGAAATACAAAATCACCAATCTCAAAATCTACTGCTCTGTGCTTTGGGTCATAATACTTTTGCTGGCGATCCTGAGCAGCTTTCAATCTGTCTCTTATTAATCTGATTTTCTATATTACTTTATTAACTAGCTTTGGGCCCATTAGTTAACTTTCTCCTATCTCAAACCAAGTTAAGGGAGTTCTACACTTTCTATTATAAAATGTTTCATATGGTGCCTTTTTTATGCTTGATTGATAGCTATTATTATAAATAAATTCTATCAATGGTATGTGATTCTCTCAGCTACCTCTAAGATTCAAAACACATAATCTCAACAGATCTTCCATTACCTAAATGGTTCTTTCATATTGACCATGAGTCTGAGAATAAAAAGCGGTACTAAAGTGTAGATTTGTGCCCAAGCTTTCGTGAATGCTTTTTCACAACCTATAAGTAAATCAACCATCTCTGTTTGAAATGATAACTTTTGGAATAAGGTGCATTCTGACAATCTCTTTCACCTACAGGCGTGCCGATTTATCAACTGAATCAATTTGCTTTATGGGAAAAAAGTGAGCCGATTTTGCCAACCTATCAATAATCACCCAAATACTGTCATGTCCGTATCTGGACCTGGAAAATCACTTAACAAAATCTTTTGCAATATTTCCCATTCCACTTAGGGATAGGTAGGGATTGCAATAGTCCATTAGGTCATTGATGTTCAGCTTTCATAATTTGACATGCTTCACAGTTAGATACATATTCAACATCTTTCTTCATATATGGCCATTAGAAATTTAATCTCAAATCTTTATATATTTTGGTACTGCCTAGATGAATGGTATAGCTAGAGTAATGAGCTTCTTACAAAATTTTTTTTCTCAAGTCTAGATTACTAGGTGCCTATAATTGAAATTTATGCTTAATGATTTCGTCAGCATCAATAGAAAGATCTGATTTTTGGATACTCAATATCAACTTTTATTGCCTCTTTAATACGATATGCTAAGGTTGGCTTTACTGTTATCTGATGTAAGTATTCTACCTTTTAAATATCTCTAATGTCTAATTGTAGATTTTTTATCTCCTTGATCGACTGAATCTCTTGAGTAATCATCTAATTCATTATTCTTATGAATTTACGACTCTGCATCAACCAGAGTATTAGTGTTTTTTAAGACAATATTGAATATCACATCATAGTCCTTAATTAGCTCTAACCATCTTCTGTCTCAGATTTAATTCTTTCTATGAAAATATATATTTTAAGCTTTGATGATCAGTAAAAATTTTGCATCTTACCCCATATAGGTAATGCCTCCAAATCTTCAACGCAAATACCATTGCAGCCAGCTCTAAATCATGAGTAGTATAATTTCTTTAGTGTGGCTTCAACTGTGTCGATGCATATGCAATTACTTTTCTGTTCTGCAGTAGAACACATCTTAAACCCTTCAAAGAAGCATCACTGTAAATTTGAAATCCTTCTGTTTTTGATGGAAGTGTCAATACTGGTTCTGTAGTTAGATGCATCTTCAATGTCTGAAAGCTCTTCTCACATTCAGTAGTCCATTCAAATTTAACATCTTTTCTCATCAACTTAGACAATGGCATAGCAATTTGTGAGAATCTTTTAACAAACCACCTGTAGTATCCCGCCAATCCCAAGAAGCTACGAACCTTTATAACATTCATTAGTGTAGGCCATTCCACAATTGCTTTCACCTTTTGTGGGTCTACTGAAATTCCTTCACCACTGATAATATAGGCCCCAAGAAGGTAATACTCCTTAGCCAAAATTTATATTTTGAATATTTTGCATACAACTAATTTTTCCTTAATTAGATGGCGAAATTAAGGAGAAAGCTGGGGACTCATCCCCTCTCATCATATAATGCCCTCTATTCTGTTTTGGAACTGTAGAGGAGCAAAAAAATGCAAGGCTTCTCTATATTTAAAAGAAGTTGTAAAGGAGAATGGGTTTTTTTTTGTGGGTTTGTTGGAAACCAAGTTGAAGGAGTTTGGGGATAGTGATGCCATTTCCCTGTTAGGAAATGCGTGGGAGTACTTTCATGTCCCTTCGGTGGGTCTGTCTGGAGGTATAGTTGTGTTGTGGAAGAGAAGTATTGCTTCTTTCAAGTTGATGGACTCGTTTTCTCAAGCTGTTATAGGGGAGTTGGAGGTAGCCAATAGAGGATGTTGGCGTATTGTAACTATTTATGGAAATAAAGATGTTTACAAGAGGAAGTGTCTTTGGGAAAAGTTGGAAGCCTTCTCGAGTACTGACCTTCCTCTTGTCTTGGGTGGAGACTTCAATTGTCTCCTTTCTAGAGAAGACAAGAGAGGTGGGAGGAGGTTCTTGTTCTCTCAGGGACCTAAGGAAATGAAAGCTTTCCTTACCAATAATGATCTCCATGAGGTGGGATGTGTAGGGCCCAAATTCACTTGGTGCAACAATAAAACTGGAGCTGATCGGATCTTGGAGAGACTGGATAGATGTTTTGTGAACTCTGCTGCTATTAACTTGCCTCACCGTTTGGTGGTAAGGCATCTCCCTAGAGTGGCATCGGATCATTGTCCCATTTTGCTTGATTTGGTGGAATTTGGCGCTAAGATCAATAAATCTATTAAATTTGAGGATGTGTGGGCTTCTTTGCCAGTTTCGGCTGCTTTAGTTAAGAACGTCTGGAATACCAAAACGGCTGGAAATTCTGCTCAAATTTTAAATCAAAAAATGAAGAGAACTTTGAAAGCATTGTTCTTCTGGAGTAAATCAAAGTTCAAAAGTTTTAATCAGCAAAAGGAGGTGCTTATGAAGGAGATATTGGAACTTCAATCTTTGGAAGCTGATAGGGGATTACTCACGGTGGAAGAGATGTGGTCTCTCAAAGGGAAGATTAATGAGCTGAATTCCCTCTTACCTCGGATCAACACCTGGTGGAAGCAACGGGCTAAGGTGAAGTGGATGGTGGAAGGGGATTGTAATACTCGGTTTTTTCAAACCTTTGCTAGTACTAGGAGAAATTCAAATTTCATTTTCAGCTTGAAGGATGAAAATGGGCTCTTGGTGGAGGACCATTGCAAAATTCAGGAGGTTTTGGTTCAGTTTTTCAAAAGAAAATGGCGTGAGAGGAACTGCAGTTTGGATGGTTGGCCTGAACCGTGGAGATGTCTTGAAGATGCAGACAAAGATTTCCTTTGTAGAGAATTCTCCCTAAGTGAAACCGAGGAGGTAATCAAACAGACGGGTGGCTTCATTGCACCTGGGAAAGACGGAATCACTTATTCCTTCATCAAAAGCTATTGGACTATAATTAAAGAGGACTTATGGAAGGCACTACAGGATTTTTTTAACTCTTCTGGCATGTGTAAAGAGTGGAAGGAGACGATGGTAGTTTTGATTCCCAAAGTTGAGAATCCACTTTCTCCTGCTGACTTTCGGCCTATAAGTCTTTGCAACACTGTGTATAAAATTGCAGCAAAGGTTTTGATGAATAGATTAACACACATTCTTCCTAATTTGATTTCTAAGAGCAAGCAGCATTCCTAAAAGGCCGCTCACTCTCAGATCATGTTCTTATAGCTCAAGAGATGCTCCACAAATTCAGGTACTCTAAAGCTTCGAAGGGTGTAGTTTCTTTTAAAATTGACATGGAACAGGCTTACGACTCCATGTGCTGGCCTACTTTATGTAAAGCTTTGGAGTATTTTGGCTTCCTCTCCTCATTTTCTAAGCTGATTATGGATTGTATTCAAAACCCGGCCTTCTCTTTAGTAGTTAATGCTAATCCTACTGATTGGATACATGCTCAAAGTGGTTTTCGACAGGGGTGTCCTCTTTCACCCTATCTGTTTATTATTTGTTCTCAGCTCCTGTCTAATGCCTTTTTAAATAATGATTCTATTGGTGTCCAAATTAATCCATATGGGCCCAGGAATTCTCAACCGGAGGGGTCATTTTCAAATATTTCAAAATGCTTTTAAAATTCCAGAAACTCCAAAAATCCAAAATATTTAAAATTAAAATAATCTATCAAAACACTTAAAGCAAAATCCATTCACCCTCCACAATAGTTTGTCGGGGTGGACAAATTGAAATTTACTTCAGCTCACATAAAACTATAATGTCTAGTCAAAAATATTACTAGGATCCATTCTCAAACAATCTCTGCCAATAAGGACATGGTATGTGTCCTCTAATCGGCATTTTCGTCTCCAAATGGCACTGCAAGAAAAACGATTATGACCCAGGGCCCTCTGAACCGAGTGGTTTTACCGCCAAATGGCATCACGAGATAACGATTATAGCCAGAGCCAATACGTTCCTTATTAGCATCAAATCCTTGAGATATGAATCAATAAGATATGATCGATAGGGCACAAAGTCCTTTGTCAGCTAAGGTAGATTCAAATTTATCCCTTTAGACAATTACTCCCCCCAGGTCTACAAGGTACCCTTGGACGAAGCAACCTATGGCTGCCGACAAGGATCCTTTGTCAGGTTGGGTCGACTACCTCCTCTAAGTAGACCAAGGACCACGATGGTCCGGGACGACGGAACAATGGGATCTTGATCGGGTCTATCATCCATTCTCCAACTATTCGTTTTAAATGGAAGATGGTGAAATTTTTAATTCTAAATATCCAATTTCCATAACCTAAACTCATGCTGCTACTATATGCCAAATACTACATATTTCTACGTATCTGATTAACGACTAGCCTTAATCGAAAGTTCTCTCTCGTGAACGGGAGGGGTAATTAACTATAGGGGCTTACGCCTATAGGAAACTAGAACTCAGATCATAAATTCCTCGCAAAATGAGGGCGAAATCTCTGGGTAGTGTCTTATCTACAAACCCATATGCCTTCCCAAAATTTATCCTGGAACTTAATTCATTAAAACTCTCTCGAGAAAGCGACAGGGGAGGCCGGGGCTGAATTTTTGGAGCCCATTGATTTTTGGCGACCTCGCTGGGGAATGGTTTCGCTTTCCATCTTTGGCTAGTCGTCTCAGTACTATCGTAGCACTAAAATCTACATAGCCTGAAAATTCAAATTTTCCAAAGTGATCATTTAATGAATTGAAGTTTTTGAATATTCTAAAAAAATGAGCATTCAACCAATTCACTGAGATAGCGTATTTAGCAGGTTTTTTAAATTTGTATTATTTTAATTGTTTGCTAATATTATCTGTTTTATTTTTCTGTTCTATGCAAGTCTCTGTATTTTAACAGTGTGGGGTGATGTATCAGACTCTGATCACTAACCCTTGCCTTTCATTCATACAAATGGATCTATAGAATACACCGATGACTGTCCAACAGGGATAAGGAGCCAGGATTTAACTGGAAAATGCTATTATTGAGACTGGGAATGCTGGAGCTACCATCCAGTTTGGTAGTCTTGACTTCCCTGCAGTTGTTGCGAGGACTGCCGTCATTCCTGTGAATGGCATGAACACTGAAAGGCCCGTCAGGAGGCCCCACTCTATTGAAGTTGTCACGCGTCGTGCGCACCTGCTAGCGTCGCGACCTGCTATTTAAGAGCCTCGAAGGAGGATCTCTGTATTCGATCGACTTTCTCAATTTTAAACCTCAGCCGCCAAAAGAGTTGTGGCCAGCGGAAGGATTTCTGCGGTGACTGCAAACACCATAGCTCTGCCAACCGAGTTATCTGCATCCAGGACAAATATTGGGGAAACTTCCTCATCTAGAGGAAGGCTTACCAGGAGGCAGAGGAGGAAAAGGAATGCTGAGCTTCGAGCTTAGCAGCAACTACCCATCCATCCATCGAATCTACCGACTCATGAGCTAGAAGCTACCATTCCAACCCGGAATGGATTCGCCGGCCTGAGATGGGTGAAAAGAAATGACTCCACTGATGAGCTAAAGTGAGATCATTGGCTTGAAGCCCCGATCCCTCCAAAAAAGAAACAGCCTGAAACTCTTTCAGCCTGGGTACGTATACCGAGTCCTGAAGATTGTGAAGGAGAAAGGACTGAAGAAAAAGTTCTAACGGCCATTGACAGTTGAGGCCAGGAGAACCCCATCGAGGGAGCGTCTATCCATTGCGACGGAAAGAAGAGAAAGAAAGCAAGTTCCATGCGATGAACATCGGGGTGTGACACCCAAACTACGTGTTCGAGAATCAACTGTCGAAAGGTCTCGGTAGAAAGCAAAGAAAGTTTGGAGGCCAAAGCCTCACAAAGAAGATAGAGCAGAAAGGAGAGTAAAGATAATCAACATGGGTGTGAGATCTGATATGGCTTTCCAGAGATCCACCCCCAACAACAAATAATGTCAGAAATGGGCCCCAAGGAAGGTCCACGATGACACCCTTCCTGACGATCGACATCTTGGAGACTCCGCCAGGGAATCCCGTCGCTCACCATCCCCACCAAAGGAAGAATCGAACTTCGACCGCAGCTTGCATATTGAAGAAGTTTTTTTGCCAGATCAAGAACCGGAGATCTAGTGGTGCCGCCGCTCAGAGATCCGAGTACTAGAAGAGGAGGGGGGAAGAAGACATGAAAGAAGAAGAGGAATATATAGAAGAAGGGTACACGAAAGATATGGAAGAGGAAATAGAGGAAATAAATGACGCCATAAATATGGAAGTCATCTATATGATAAGGCACACCAATGCCAACGAAGAGGCCTATTACAATGACGGTGAAGGCGATGACTGTTGGCAATCGCCGCCTAGACAAGTGTACCGACGTCGCCGTGAGGCTGGGTCCACCGCTGGCAGAGGCAGCCGCTCTTCTGAGGAAGAATGAGAAGAAGAGGTTGAGGAGAATCCCTTTGCTGACAAGAATGTCACGCTCACAGAAATACAGAGGCAAATGAAACGTCAAATGAGGGCTAAAGATAGGGAAATCTCTCAGTTAAATGAGAAAATGACATAGAGGATGACCTAAATGACGGCAATGATGCAAATGATGCAAAGAACTGTTGTCGCCTGTCCTATGCCCGATCCTCCAAACTTCCAAATGCTTCAAGTCTCAGGAGTACGGGGAACTCCTGATGGTGGTCATGAGGCTCAAAACATCACTCGCCAGCCCACTCCGCAAAATATAGGCAGTACTTCCGAGCCTATGATGGCTGCACAGCTTGAAGGAATAATTACAGAAAAGATCAAGGCTATCATAGTCGTTGATCAAGCAGAAAAGCTAGTAGGAAAGCGTCGACCATATCTTGCTGAATATGACCAAGTGCCATATCTGAAAGGGTACTCTGTACCAAAATTCAACACTTTCGATGGCAATAAAAATCTCAGGTAGCACTTGGCACAATTTAAAGCCACTTGCGGGAATACAGGGGGAAATAATGCCCTGCTCTTCTGACAATTCGTTAGCAGTTTGACAGCAGCTGCTTCTGAATAGTATGCTGAATTGCCAAACGACTTTGTAAAAACATTCGCAGAGTTGGAAGCTATGTTTGTGAAGAGATTTCGCCAGTGCAACCAAGAAGATAACATTCACTGACCTTGCTCTGAATAAGAGAAGAATGGATGAGTCAGTGACAAAATATATCACTCGCTGGCAAAATTTGAGCATGAAATATGAACTGCAGCTCGAAGAAGAGCATGCCGTATAGTTGTTAATGGGAAACATTGACGCATTCTTCCTATGCATGACTACCATCACCACATTTCAGGACCTGCTGGACAGAGTGGCAAAGATTGAAAAGTTGACCTTGTCAAGATTAGAGAGCCACGCTGATAAGCCCAAGAAAGCTAAAGCCTCGGGTGCTAGAAGAGGTGAGGCCGACTCTACGTTTTTCTCTCGCGCTGATAAAGAAAAATGTGTGGTTTATAACATAGACAAAGGAAATCTGCCAATGCAATACGAAGAAAGGCCAAAACAAGCCTACAACCCTAACCCCCAACCAAAGCTAATACTCGGGGGCAATGATAAACCACTAACTTATCAAGGCGGTGGAGAACGCCCAACATAAACAATGAGAACTGGTGATCGAACGTTCCCGTCGCTCAAGGATAAAATGAATAAAGAATATTCATTCAAGAGGGAGTGTCGCCAAGTTATTTCGACAGGCCATAAAAGCGGGCTTAGAACTGCCAGAGTGCAAGATTCCCGAAGAGTCAAAACACACTGGTGACCCAAATTATTGCCCATACCATCAGGTAATCAGCCGCCCCATTGAAGATTGCTACATCTTCAAAGACTGGTTGGAAAGAAAATATAGGAAAGGGGAACTCACATTGTCGAAAAATATGTTGATGCACCCTATGAAAGAATCAACTCGGGTAGTTACGGCATCTTTCATACCCCCGATTGAAGAAAGAAGAAATGAAAAGAAGTCAGCTCAAGAAGAGTAGTGGGAGATTGCTGTATCTAAGAAAACTGTGAAATGTTGAAGCAGTTGGAATGAGTTTCAGGTGTGAAATGGAAGTCTCCCACTGAGTCGGTGATATATCCCAAGGCACTGCCTCTGACACGAGCATCTATTTCTAAACAATTTGCCAATTAAGCTGGCACTTTAAAGTCTGGAAGGGTGAAATCCTCCAAAAGAAAGACTAGGTTGAAGAAGCCCAAGGAGAAAATGATAGCAACTCAAAGGGCTATTGACAGTTTGGATGAATACTACCAGACTGTGAGGTGACCTATTAAGCTCGCTGACTTCATGTCATAGCTTAAAATAGATGAAGCCGAAGAAGGTGATGGGGAATCCTTCCCGTAGAAGTATGTCGGGTCATCTCTGTGGCGTCAAATGTACTGACAAAAGAAAAATGTACTAAGGAGGCGGTCTCTGAATCCTGTATGATGGTATCGCCAATGGATTACAGTTCAGAGAAGGATTTATATTTTCCAAAGGAAAATGAATTGGATCCCGACATAGCATTGCAAATGGGACACGTAAATCTATGTGGTGATTCTGAATCAACAGGTGAATCTCTAGATGCGACGATGGCCGACTCGAAAGAAAATACGCCGTCAAATGAGTCTGAGGCGGAGGAGATCGCTCAGGAGAAGTTGAGAAGCAGCAAGATATTTTCGTCTCCACCAAAGAAAGGGATCTTCGATAAAGATAAGGGGAAAGAGATAGTCGTCAACGAAGATATCATCTCCAAAGACTCCAAGAAGAAAAATACTCTAGTCAAAAAGATAGATTATAATATTTTATCCCATCTGAGAAAGATCCCTACCCAGCTCAGCATATACGATGCTCTGGTGATGTCTAAAGACCTTCGGGAGGCTTTGATTCAGGCTCTCAAAGACCCCTAAAGATACGAGGGGTATTTTGCTGAGCGCAACATGACTGAGATCCTGCAAGCTCGTAACGAACCATTCATCACCTTCACAGAAGATGACATGATGCTCGGGACCATAGACCACAACCGACCTATGTATGTTACTGCAGAGAGTGACAGTATGATAATCAGTCGGATCCTGATCGATCCCGGATCCTCCATAAATCTCATGAGCCTTAAAGAACTAAGATCACTCTGCCTCGATGTGGAATACCTCGGATCAGTTAAGCTGATGGTGCGTGGCTTCAAAGAGAAAGGATACCCTTGGATTGTTTATGCTCCCTCTTGTATTTGGAGAACTTCATACAGAAGCCAAGTTCCATGTAATTGACGCAGACACTTCATTTAAGGCACTACTAAGTTGCCCCTGGCTGCATGAATATAACGTTGTCTCGTCGACACTACACCAGTGTATGAAGTATCTCAGGGATGGAGAAGAATTCAGGATCTCTGGTGACATCCAGTATTTTGCAGTCCATGAAACAACGGATTATGAGGATGCACAGTATTTCATTCCAAAGAAGCAAAAGCTGTCAAGCTCTCTTCAGGTTAAAGCTTCAAACTCAAAGGCTACAAAGCGGCCTAGACAAGAAGGTGAGAAGAAGTAGGTGGGGAGAAAGAAGGCGCCGCCGACTCTTCCCAAAATAGATGCCACTCCTAAAGAAAGGAAGCACGTACCTTACCTAGGGAGTGACACAGATGAAGATGATATCACCCCTATAAAATCTCGGAGGGTATGCTAGTCCACGACTAAATGGAGTAGAGAGGTTGAATATTCAAACGACGATTATGACTATGACTCTATCTACATGAATACTGTGAAGGGTGTATTCTCTAGGAGAATAGATAGCCTGACAATCTCAGATAGCGTGCTCGTAGTCACGCGTGTTCCCCTACGATACTTCAAGGAAATAATTTCGCGAGAGGTGCATAGGGTTGAAGAACTTGCAACCCTTTATCCGCCTCCTCTTAAAAAGGGGAGTGAACCAGGGAACGTGCTCTATTCCGTGGGAAAGTTTGAAGAAGAGAGTCGCGATTGGTATCGTAGGCTCGTCGACTATGAAAAATTACTACCTACGAGGCTACCTAGGTTTAATACCAAAGGTATTCGAAGGATATTGCAAAAGCAAATCGATATTCCTACCTCTAAACGACAACTTCGTACATGCCTGTGCCTCTAGTTCGGAAGGTAATTGCGTCCATTATGACGAAAGGATATGGTGCATATAAAGGTATCAGATTCATCAAGCGAAAATATCTTCGAAAGGAGACCTGCCGAGTAATCACATACGGGGAAGTCAAATCTGACGACAGTGACAACGAGGATACGTACGAAGTTGATACTCAGGATGATCAATCCGTAGAAACCAAGCCTGCACCAGAAGAACTGGAAGATGGTGGACAGGCAGCCACTATGGACGAACTAAAAGAGATTAACTTGAGAACTGAGGATGACCCTCGCCCAACGTTCATTAGTTCCCTTCTGTCAGAAGAGCAAGTGGAAGAAATAAAGAACTCCTCTGTGAACTCAGGAATTGCTTTGCCTGGACATACACTGAAATGCTTGGCTTATCCCTTGATGTAGCAGTTCACAGATTGGCCATCAAGCCCGACGTGATGCCTGTCAAATAAGCTCCAAGGAGTATGAGATTGGAGATTGAAGAATAAGTGATTGTTGAAATTAAGGAGCTCATAGAAGCAGGCTTCATCCGAGAAGAGAAATATGCCGACTGGATTGCCAACATTATCCCTGTGAAAAAGTAGAATGTTTAGATCCGTGTCTGTATTGATTTTCAGGACCTTAATAAAGCGTGCCCAAAAGATGATTTTCCACTCCCTGTATCAGAACTTCTTGTTGGCAACACATTCAATTACGACATATTCTCCTTTATGGACGGATCATCAGGGTACAATCAGATTAAGATAGAGCCCGAGGATGAAAGCATATATCATTCAGAACGCCCATCGGCATTTTCTGCTACACGGTCATATCCTTTGGTTTGAAAAACGCTGGTGTCACCTACCAGCGGGCAATGACACGTATATTTAATGAGTTGATACATCAGAAGGTCGAGTGTTATGTAGACGACCTGGTCATCAAAAGCATGGACCGGAAAGATCATTTAAATGACTTAAGGATTGTATTTGAGGGGATCAAAAAGTTTGATCTGAAGATGAATCCTCTCAAATGTGCTTTCGGGGTCTCCTCCAGCAAATTCCTGGGGTATGTTGTTCTTCACCAAGGAATCGAGATCGACCCCAACAAAATTAAGGTGATTATTGAGATGTAGCCTCCTAGAAACCTTCATCAACTTTGTTCTTTACTAGGACAATTGGCTTTCATTCGGCGATTCATATCGAATCTGCGGGTAGGTGCCAGCTATTTTCAAAGCTAATGAAGAAAGATGTCTGCTTCAAATGGGATGCAGAATGTCAGGAAGCATTTGACATCATTAAAAGATATTTATTAAATTCACCTATTTTCGCAGCGCCAACTTCGGGGAAGCCTCTTATACTGTATATGGCAACACTAGAAGAGTCTCTCAGAGCATTATTGGCCCAACATAATAAAGAGGAAAAATAAAATGCATTTTACTATATCAGTCGGAGGCTGATTGGAGCAGAAATACGATATTCTCCAATTGAGAAACATTGTCTGGCATTTATTTTCGCAGTCCAGAAGCTCCTCCATTACATGCTATCTCATAAGGTCACGTTGATATCAAAGATCGATCTGCTGAAGTTCTTAATGATAAGACCAGCATTGAGAGGTCGCTTAGTTAGGTGGACAGTAATATTACTGCAATTCGATATCGTGTATATGCCATAGAAGGCGATAAAGAGACAAGCTTTAGCAGATTTTCTTGCCGCACATCCAATCACAACAGACACTCCGCTCAACGATGATTTGCCTGATGAACAAATCATGCAAGTCGAGGAAGAAGAGAAACTATAATTTTGGGAAATATATTTCGACGGGGTGTCGTCGATTAAACCTGCCCGACCTCCAAATCTTACTAGGGCTCGAGCTGGCATCAGCATTATTTTCATATCGCTTGAGGGAGGCATAATGAGATTTTTGTTCAGTTTAACTGAGCCTCGAACCAATAATGAAGCCGAGTATGAAGCTTTAATAAAAGGAATGGAGATTGCGATCAATGTTAGAATTCAAAATCTCCAAATCTTTGGCAATTCACAACTTGTGATAAATCAAGTTCTGGGCGTTTACAAGATCTGCAAACTTGAATTGGCCCACTACCACTGACGAGCTCTCGAGCTTCTGAAACAAGTTTCAAATGTTAGGATAGCTTGAGTTCCTCGAGGTCAGAACAACCGAGCAGATTGTCTGGCTAAATTAGCCAAGGATGTAGCAAATATGGATGAAGAAAAGCCTATACCAATTATAATTCACAGTCGTCGGATCTTAGAGCCGGCAATCTTGCAATTTTCGCAGGCAAAGGGTTACTAGATTCAAGCCAGCAGGATACAACCCCGGTTGATCCTCAAACTCCCCAGCATATCACTATTGAAAATCAATCAGAAGAACATTATGTAGTCAAGAGACATAAAACCAGTAGATGCTTGGAGTCGTGGTTACATTGCTTAGATGTTGAAGTCGAAGACGATTGGATGCAACCATTCGTCGACTACTGCAAAGAGAGAAAACTCCCGACAGACAAATCTCTAGCCACAAAAATTTGAAAAAGGGCATTACGATACGCATTTGTTAATGACACGTTATACCGACGAGCTTTTAATCAAATATGGCTGAGCTGCCTAGGGACCGGGGAAGCTGATAGAGTGGTGATAGAAGTTCACGAAGGACTCTGTGGTGCATATCAGTCAGGTCCCAAAATGACCGCTAAAATTAAGAGGATGGTTATTATTGGCTGACAATGGTGGGAGATTATATCGACCATGCCAAGAGGTGCCATGAATGTCAGATTCATGGTGATGTCATACATCAATCGCCAAATCCACTGCACCCTTCAGTAGCGTTCTGGCAATTTGAATGTTGGATCATAGACATAATCGGGCCGATAAATCCGCCGTCATCAGTGGGACACCGCTTTATTCAGGCAGCAATAGATTACTTTTTGAAGTGGGCGCAAGCGGCTCCATTTAAAGAGGTCACGTCCGAGCACGTGATCAATTTCTTTACTCATAATGTTGTCTACAGATTCGGTGTGTCACGTCGCATAATCTCGGACAACAGTACAACTTTCAAAAGTACAAAAATTTACAAGTTCGTCGATCGACACAAGATTGATTGGCAGTATTCATCAATATACAACCCAAGAGCCAATGGCTTGGCGGAGGCCATCAACAAGTCGCTGGTGAAATTATTGAAGAAGATCCTCACCAATAACAAAAGAGTGGCATACGAAGAAGACAGAAGCACTTTGGACGTATCGTACTAGTTACAAAATGTCAACCAAGGCCACTCCTTACTCACTAGTGTTCGGAGTTGAAGCCGTAATGCCACTAGAGATCGAACTGTCGTCACTCCGAGTAGCAATTCAGCACGATCTCACTCAGGAGCAGAATGCTTGCCTAAGTATGGAAGAGCTCGATGCGCTTGATGAGGTTACAAGCCCAATGAAACCTAGGAATTTACCGAGCAAGAATGACAATATCCTTCGACCGAATGGTATGCCATCGATCATTTCAAGAAGAGGAATTGATCCTGGTGCTGGGAAGGCCAATCATCCCACACTGAAAAATGGGTGGCAAGTTCATATCCAATTAGGAAGGCGCCTTCGTCGTCGAAAAAGTGTACCAAGTAGGAGCTTATTGATTGATCGATTTGAACGGTCAGAGGCCTATGCCACCAATCAACGGCCAATATTTAAAGAAATATCATGCATAAAAATTTTTATCCAATGTAATATACACTGGTCAAAGTGTTATATGCGTATTTATCAATACATGCTTATATTTATGTTTTGAAATTCTCTTGTGTAGCAAGAATGCATTTCAAAATCCCCCACAAGATTGTGGGTATTTTAAATATATATTTAGGTTGACATCGCGCCACGTGCCAAAATTTCCGATTAAATATTTAAAATCTCGAAATACAAAGCCTATCCAAAAATGTCCCTGCAAGATAGGAGGCATTTTCAAATATATTATGTGTAGATATCATGCTTCGCGCTGACATTTTCAAATAAATATTTAAAAAATTTTAAAATTTTAAATTTACTCCATTCTAAAATGTTTCTGCAAGACAGTTAGGTTGACATCGCGCTACATGCTGAGATCCCCGAATAAATATTTAAAATTATCAATGCTAATATTCTTACATGCTGAAGAATACAATGAATTCTTTTTTAAAGTATATGCAGGTGATCTTCCAAAAGTTTGGGACACCATCTTCTCCAATGTACCAAGATTTTAAAAGTCAAGAAAGAGACTTTTATTACTACAGACTCTAACAAATCAAGTCGGAACAACTTGAAGTCTTTTAACAGCCTGAAGCATAAGGTTCGAGTGGGTGTAAGAGGTCGGATCCAACAAGCCCAAATATGATCGGATCGCTAGCAGCTCCGTCTACTCAACACGCCATAAGAAAGATCATAGTAGCAGAACCCCCACTTCGTCAACCCGTCAGTAGGGACTGTAAGAAGTATGAAGGCTAATTTGACTCGACAAGTTCAAGTGATCGTAGTCTACCAAATTCTCCTAATTGGCTGGATAATCAAAGTTCCAGTGGGAAGAAAGAGTCGCGAACAACTACCAAATATATGTAGGCTCTAAATCTTCAACCACTCTTCAACCACAAAGGATATCTCCAAATCTACCGACTTCAATAGATTCAACATTGGGAAGCACGTTTCCTGTAGCTCAAGTCTAAAGCCTGAATGGATGTAAGAGGTCGGATCCAACAAGCTCAAATATGGTTGGATCGCTGGCAGCTCCATCTACTCAACACGCCATAAGAAAGGCCGTAGTAGAGGAACCCTCATCTCAGCAACCAAAGTATGACAAGCTGTCAAATCCTAGCTCGCTCAATCTGATGAACTCAAGTGACTCGGATTGAAGTCTCCTCAAGTGATTAAGAATCAAGATAATACCTACATTTGGTACTATCAACCAAATCCAAGACCTGCAAATCCTTCAACAAATACACAAAACGTCAAGCACAGATCGAAGGAATTTTTCTTCAATAAGTCTACCTAAGCACAAAGCAAAGGACCGAAGAAATTATCCAAAAGTTCATGAAAAGCATATGGTTGAACTAAGAGGATTTCATCATTAGTAAGTTTGCTATGCATAGAGCTCTAGATTGGTGACTTTTCGCCACCGACCTAGTATAAACCTAAAGGGTTTTAGGTCACCCGCATCTGCTCCTTCACCAAGCCCGCCAAGGCAAGAAGCATAGGGCCGAAGGCATACAAATCTCCCGACAAGTCACTAAAGACAAATCTACTCATCCTTCACCAAATCTGTCGCATAAAGCACAGGGTAGAAGGAACTAAAATCTCAGGACTCAAACTGAAGTTGTGGAAAGAGTATCCTGAATGACATCTACAAATGTCCCTAAAGATTGGGGTATTTTAAGTATTTATTTGGGTCAACATCGCGCTGCATCTCGAGATCCTCAAATAAATATTTAAAATTTTGCCGAGATACAACCAGAGGAGGGAAGAATGAAAGATCCTCTATAAACCAAATATATGTTTATCACAAAGCATAATTTGAGCAAGATACAATTAGTACAAAAGACAACAAAGTCTCGCTAGCTGATGAATATGCCAAATTTAGGCAAAATCAGAACACCGGCAACCATACAGCAGAAATATTACATCCACGCATGATTGCGGCAAAGAAAATTATTGAGCAGCTATGAAAATGTCGTAAATTGAAGTGACGGTGGTGTCACAAGAGAATAAACGGTGGTGATATTATCCACTAGCATCAATCTACAAAATCTATGGAGAATAAAAACCCCAGCATGACACCGAAGTGAGTGCTTGGAGAGCCGCAAAATGAAACCCTCAGTATGACATCTAGGACAAATAGCTAGAGATCAACAGGGTCAATCAGTATACAACAAACGTGGTTCACTCTAGACGCGTACCACATTTGTTGGGGGGCATTTATTGACCGATAATACAGAAAACAAAAAAATTTTCTTGCATACCTATTCGGATCGCACGTCGTCGCCATCCCGCGCACGTCGAGCCGTTTATTTGTACGTCTTCGCACATCGACGCCACTACTCTGTTCGCACGATCTTTGCCTCGAGCGAACCCCACTCGCATCGTTAAAAGGCTGAAGGAGGGGAGGTCTTCGACTACTTTTTTCTTTCCCTCTCTAGCACGCTTCTTCGCTCCTTCCTCGCTAATCGACCTCGCTTCTTCGACGACGTTCCCTTCCTGTGAAATCGAAAGTTACAACTTTTCGATCAGAAGCAACGATCGGAACTCACTTGTTGTGAGGTTAACTTTCTTCCTTTTGGCGCGCTTATGCGGCCTCTTCATTGCTGTTTGGCTACGCTCCATCAACTATTTTCCCTTCCTATCGGTTCAGAAGTTATGACATTTCGATCTGAAGCAACGGTCGGAACTCGCTCACTTTGAAGGCAACATTCTTTCTTTTGCGAGCTTTTTCAACTAGTTCCACCCGCTGATTGCTCTAGCCGCGATCCTCTCCGTCGATGACGTTCCTTTCCAATCGGAGCGGAGGTTACAACATTTCAATCGGAGGCAATGAAGGGAAATCGCTTGCTGTGAAGGTAATTTCTCCCTTGCATGTGCTTCTTCAGCGAAATCCCATATACCGTCGAGCAAAATGAAGGAAACAGAGGAATTAACTCTCTGTGAGGCTGATCTTGCTCTAATCCTATTCAAATCCTAACTAATTAATTATGATTATTCATAATTAATGGTTATTAATTATAATAATTATAATTGATTATTAATTATGATTAAGTTTTAATTAATTATATTTAATTATTTTTAATCTTAATTGATAATTATTTATAATTATTCATAATTAATTATTATTAATTAAGATAATTATGATTAATTTTCAATTGTGATTAATTTTAATTAATTATATTTAATTATTTTTAAATCTTAATTAATAATTATTTATGATTATTCATAATTAATTATTATAATTTATAAATAATTATGATTAATCACTAATTATGATTAATTTTAATTAATTATGTTTAACACATACATGGAGAAACAACTGCGCCGCTCTTTTAAACAGGTACCAAAGACCCTTAAGCGTTTATGTAGCGTAGCGGGGATTGATGAAAATACAGCCGCGGTGTCACCCGACATCTACCTGAAGTATTCATATAGCGTGGAGGGTGGAGGGGAAGGCTGCCTCTTGGTTTTTCTTCTAGACGGGGGGGACGTCGGGAGGTTACCGAAATTTGGGCTGAACAGGGGACCTGACTTGCATTTTTTATGAACGACAGAGGACCTAAAACTGAATTAATTTGAGCTCAAATGAATAAATTATAGGGGACTTTGTTTAAACTTGATTTGAATAATTAAATGGATCAAATGCAAACTTAAATGATTAAATAAAAGATTTGAACTTTCTTTGTACAATAAAAGACTTGGACTCAAATGTGACATGAACTACAAGAAGTGTGAACTTGAATTGAACATAAATCTAACTCAAATTTAAAAAAAGTGAAGAGACTTGAGCCAAGTGCATGGGAACTTGAACATTGAACTTGAACCCTATAATATCAAGTGGGATTTGATAATGAACTATACTCAACTTGAATTGAATGATCCATAAGAATTCAAGTTGGATGATGACACAAGGAATTCGAATGAATCATAAAAGATTTGGACTCGAATGAACAAACTATATAGAACCAATCTCATGACAACATGAAGCTTGAACCAAGCATGAAGGAGCTCGATATCATGCTTAAAATGAAGTTATGGGTGGTGAGATAGCAACTCCTAATTATGTGCAAGAGAAGCATACACAAAACTTATGTTGGATGAAGAGCTTACAAGTACCCCCCACTCAAGAATGATAATAAAAATTCATGCGATCAATTTACTTGAGATAATTGCAATGATTATAAGCACGTATTGTGACGACCGGTTCAGTGCAATCGGTTCAAGCGAACCGTCCGAACCTTATTAATAAAATCCCTTCCCCGCGTAACTGCTCCCCATTTCGCGACATAGATGGGCTGGGCTGACCTAGCGCAGGAGCGGACGTCCGTTTTCGCACGAAGAAGTTTCGTTTTGCTATTTTGAGTGGAAGGTTGTGATTAGGGATGAATTTTGACAACTCCTCTTAACTCCTTTCCTACTCTTATCGCTAAAGAAGTGGAATTTAGGAAGAAGCGAGAGGAACGACCGAGGGAAGAAGGTTTGTTGAAATTCTTTCAACTTCCTTTTATAAATTATATCGTTTTACTTCATCTAAAGCAAATGATACTTTATTAAAGGAAGAGAGAGCGATTTGAAAGAAAAGGGGAAGAATTTGAGACAGAAAAAGAAAAAAGAATTTAACTGTGGTATTCCTTCTTAAGGAAAGGTAAGAAATTAGTTGAGATCATATGTTTTTATTTATGGTTTCTTTTACTGAATAAACAATGAGAATTATATTTGGTAGGAAGAAATCAAGTGATATAGATTTTGTTAGACGGTGGAGGAAGAAAGTTTTGTGAGAAAAGAAAGGAAATCTTGTGAGGTAAGTTTTGTTGAAAAGAAATCAAATGCTTATTGATATATTTAATTGACATTAGTTAAATTGTTATATCCTTGTGAACAGTTAAAGGCTTTCAAAACTGGATGAAGGCTTTCAAAATTGGACGAATATTGGAAGAGGATAATAAAGTGGGTAATTATAATTATTTAAAATTTCATTATTTATTTCCATTTCCATATTGAAAGAAAGATTGCTTTGTTTATTTTGAGAACTACTATGAATGAAACTATGTAAACTTCAAATGTATAAGATAGTGTACATAGATAATTCTGATAAAGTATATAGGGACGTCATGAAAATGTGAAAGAAGGTTAACATAAATAGAAAGATAAAGTTTAAGCAGTTATACCTATCTATGTTACTGATATTTATTTAAAAGTTTACATATGAATAAATGACATAAAATGAATGAAAGATAAATGAAAAAGGAAAAAGGATATGCATGCAAACTTATAGTTGTTCACCCCCATATGGTACTGACTAGGGAAGCAATGTACCCGTGCACGTTAAAAGGAAAAGGTTATGGAAAAAGAAAAAAAATGAAAATGGTTGTACCTTTGGGTACATTTAAACGGTGCTCCTGTACAATTTAAATGGAAAAGGAATAAATATTTAAGTTTTATAAGATTTTAAAGGAAAATGACCCGAAATGTATAAATGACTGAAATGAATGAAAGAAAGTTAAAGAAAGGATAAGATGCATATTAAAGATTATAAGTGTATTGTAAATAAAGGATATTCATGTTAATTGTTTTAACAGTTACCCACTGAGTTTACTTAGTAAACTCAAACTACGAATTTAAATGTTTCAGGTAAGTTTTCAGAGATTTAGAAATAGCTGAAAGAGAAGAGTTCGTCTATAAAAAATACCGTGCAACTAATAACAGGTAATATATGAATTGAGATAAATATTAAGTGTTGGAGAATTTTTATTAGTGGCTCTTCAGATGAGAAAAGAGAATTTGATTTTTAAATTTTGTTATGTTTATGAACTGAAATGAGTAGATCCTACCGTCCGACTTTTAGTTCCGGCCTCGTTAAATCGAGCATCTGGGTCATGACAAAAGTGGTATTAGAGCCAAATTAAAATATGAATCATAATGGAAAAGCTATTAGGATGATTCTTAATGATTTAAAGATTTAATGTAAAATGAATATCTTATTGTAAATAGAAATTAAAATGATTCTGAAGAAAAGAGAGAAGTTGAAAGGATGGTACCTAATGTTAATGTTAATCCTGAGCCGCTAACACAAATGATGACAGCTATGGCTCAAATGATTCAAGACTCAAGGAAACAACCATCAGTTAGTAGCAGTGGTGGTGGAATGCCTATGGATAAGTATCTCAAATTATTTCATGTTATGAGACCACCATTATTCAAGGGAGTTGAGGGACCAATTGAAGTTGAAAATTGATTGCTAAGAATTGAAAAGATTTTAGAATGAATGTTCTGTCCAGAGGAGAGGAAAGTCTCCTTGGCAGTTTTTGCTCTTGATGGAGAAGCAGAAAGGTGGTGGAGAGGTCAGCATAAAAATAAAATTGGAGGGATTCAAGACATGCAAATAAAGTGGGATGATTTTATAAAACTGCTCAGAGATTGGTTCGTGCCTCCTTCTATAATGAGGCAAATGCAGGATAAATTTGTGAGACTTGTACAGGGAGATAAATCAGTTATGCAATATGAAGCTAAATTTATAACATTATCCAGATATGCTCCTCACTTAATCCATTCTACAGAAGAACAGTGTAATCGATTTTTATCTAGATTGAAAGATGCAATTAGGCAGCCTCTTGTTCCATTTGAAATTGAAGATTATTCAGTGCTAATGGAAATGGCTAGGAGGATAGAAATGGACCTGCAAAACACTCAAATGAGACGTGATTTTCAGACGAGAAAAAGTGGTGAGGTTCGTAGCAAACCTCTTTCGCAACCTGGGAATTTAATTGGAAGAAAACTAAGTCCAGTAGCTGTGATAGCTCTAATGTAAACAGTTGCAACAAGTGTGGAAGGCAACATAAAGGAGAATGTTTATCAGGTACAAATACTTGCTCCTGGTGCCATCAACCAGGTCATATAGCCAAGAACTGTCTTACTTTGGGGCAAAGACCAGCAGGAGAGTCAAGGATGAATACTGGATCTTAGAAGAATGTTGGAAGACCAAGAACAGTAGAATCAGCTACTTCTACTCCAGGATCAAGTCAAAGTCGACAGAATACTCTGCCTAAAGTATATGCACTGACTCAGAAGGATACTAAAGATTCACCTTAAGTGATTGGAGGTGATAGAAATAAAAAATGAATAAATGTGTATTTTGAAAGTATTCTTAAAGGAATGATGAATGTTTATGTTTTTTTTTATTTTTATGAAATTTTATAGGTGTGATTATGATGCAAGGAAAGTCTGTACGAATTCTGTTTGATACAGGAGCTTCACAGTCCTTTATTTCAGATGAATTTGTTAAATCAGTTGGGCTGAATGCTTATGAGACAAGTGTAATTTTGGAAGTTTTAATGCCTAATGGATCTCTTATAAATGTGACTGGTGTATGTCAAGTGACTTTCAAAATAAATGAAAGAGAATTTAAAGCAACAGTAAATGTTTTACCATTGCAAGAGTTTGACATGATATTGGGAATGGATTGGTTATCAAAGTATTTTGTGATTATTGACTGCAATAAAAAAATTATAAAATTTAATTTTCTTGGAGAAAAAGAGTTGAAATTCTATGGAGAGAGGAATTTCTTCAATAATAATCACTTATATGAAAGCATACAAATTTGTATTCAAAGGATGTCAGTATTTTCTTGCTTAAGTAAAGGATGCAAATAAGGAACTTAAAGAGTTAAAAGATATACCTGTAATCAAAGAATATCCAGAAGTATTTCTAGATGATTTGCCAGGATTACCACCAGAAAGAGAGATAGATTTTATTATTGAATTAATACCAGGTTCAGAACCAGTAGCAAGGGCACCTTACAGGATGGCAGTCAAAGAGTTGCAGGAGTTGAAAAGTCAGTTATAAGAAGTTCTAGATAAGGGGTTTATCAGGCTAAGTTTCTCACCATGGGGAGCTCCAGTACTGTTTGTAAAGAAGAAAAATGGGAGCTTCAGAATATGCATATATTACAGAGAACTAAATAAACTTACTGTTAAGAATACATATCCATTGCCCAGAATTGATGATCTTTTTGATTAACTGGAGGGAGCTATAGTTTTCTCTAAAATTGATTTGAGATCTGGATATCATCAGCTACGGATTAAGGAGGAAGATATAGCAAAAACAACTTTCAGAATCAGATATGGCCACTATGAGTTTGTGGTAATGCCATTTGAAGTAACAAATGCACCAGCTGTATTCATGGATTTAATGAACATAATTTTTAAGCTATTCCTGGACATATTTGTAATTGTGTTCATTGATGATATCTTGATTTATTCAAGAGATGAAAAGAATCATTCCAGTCATCTGCGGGCAGTGTTGCAAACACTTAAGGAGAACAAGTTATATGCTAAATTTTCAAAGTGTGAATTTTAGTTGAACAGTGTGAATTTCCTTAGGCATGTGATTAGTGGTGAAGGAATTTCAGTTGATTAGAATAAAATTCAAGCCATTTCAGATTGGCCACGGCCAACGACAGTTTCAGAGGTGAGGAGTTTTCTGGGTCTTACTGGTTATTACAGGAGATTTGTAGAGGGGTTCTCTTAGATTGCAATGTCGTTATCCAGATTAACTCAGAAAGTAGTGAACTTTGAATGGAGTGATCAGTGTGAAGAAGTTTTCCAGAAATTAAAGAATTGTTTAATGACTGCCCCAATTTTGATAATTCCATTAGGTTCAGAAGGGTTCCAAATTTTCTATGGTCCTTCATTAAAAAGACTTGGATGTGTACTGATGCAACATAGTAGAGTGATGGCTTATGCTTCAAGGCAACTGAAAACTCATGAAAGGAACTACCTCACTCATGATTTAGAATTAACAGCTGTAGTTTTTGCACTCAAAATATGGAGACATTACTTATATAGGGTCAGATGTGAAGTGTTTACAGATCATAAGAGTCTCAAATATATTTTCAATCAGAAAGAACTTAATTTGAGACAGAGAAGGTGGTTAGAACTCATTAAGGATTATGACTTGGACATACAGTATCATCCGGGAAAGACAAATGTGGTTGCAGATGCACTTAGCAGAAAAGCTTTTGGAAATACAAATTGGTTAATCGCCCAGCAGGAACAGATAATTAAAGATATAGAAAGACTAGAACTTTCAGTGGTTAATCTGAAGAATACAAAAGATATGATATTAAATCAATTGGTGATTCAATCTACCTTGAAGGATAGAGTACTTAATTCATTGTCTCAAGATGAAAAATTTCAAGAGATCATAAGGAAAGTGCAAGCAGGATAGTTAGAGAACTTTGTAATTGATGGAGAAGGATTACTAAAGTATAAGGGCAGGATCTATATTTCAAATATTGAAAATTTAAGAGAAAAAATATTGCAGGAAGTTCACCTCTTAAATTATGAAATTCACCCAGGTAGTACAAAGATGTATCAAGAACTGAGAAGAATATTTTGGTAGCCAGGATTAAAGAGGAATATTGCAGAATTTATGGCAAAATGTATTCCCTGTCAGATGATTAAAGCAGAACATCAAAAACCAAGTGGTCAACTATAACCTTTACTTATACCTGAGTGGAAATGAGAAGATATTGCAATGGATTTTGTAATTGGATTACCTAGGTCAAGGCAGAGTCGGGATGCAATATAGGTTGTTATTGATAGATTAACTAAGTCAGCTCATTTCTTACCAATCAGGTAGACAGATTCGGTGGAGAAGTTGACAAAACTATATGTTGATGAAATTGTGAGATTACACGGAATTCCAAAATCTATAGTTTCAGACAAAAATGCCCGTTTCACTTCTAAACTAAGGAAGAAAATTCAAAAAGCTATCAGTACATCATTTCATCCTCAGATAGATGGGCAATCAGAAAGGATAA
The DNA here is from genome assembly GCA_019925795.1 of Dendrobium chrysotoxum. Classification (NCBI taxonomy): domain Eukaryota; kingdom Viridiplantae; phylum Streptophyta; class Magnoliopsida; order Asparagales; family Orchidaceae; genus Dendrobium; species Dendrobium chrysotoxum. The sequence continues at coordinate 42,532,315 of CM034302.1, forward strand.
TTCAGACTTTGGAGGATTGAATGCGACTGTGTTTTAGATTTTGGAGGAAATTGGGAGACTCACATACCGTTGATTGAATTTGCATATAATAACAGTTTCCAATCTAGTATTGGAATGACACCATACGAGGCTCTCTGTGGGAGAAAGTGCAGAACACCCTTGTGTTGGATAGAAACAGGTGAAAGAAAAATAATTGGAACGGAATTGGTAGATGAGGCTACTAGAAAAATCAGATTGATCAGAGATAGATTAAAAGCAATTCAAGACAGGCAATGAAAGTATTATGTTGCAAAGCACAGACTAGTTGAGTTTGAAGTAGGAGAATTTATTTTCCTAAAGGTCAGTCCGATGAAAGGTGTGCACAGGTTTGGAAGGACAAGAAAATTGAACCTAAGGTTTATAGGTCCTTTTGAAATCATAGAGAGGATTGGAAATATGGCTTACAGATTGGATCTACCAATGCATATGTAAGGAATTCATAATGTGTTTCATATATCAGTACTCCAGAAGTATGTTTCAGATGAATCTAAGAGAATTCAATTCAAATCAATTAATTTGCAACCTGATTTGAAATATGTTAAGGAACCTGAACGAATATTGGATTATGATGTAAAACAGTTGAGGCATAAGGCAATACCTTTTGTGAAGATTTTATGGAAACATGGATCAGAAAGAGATGCCACCTGGGAGAAGGAAGTTGAAATGAGAAGTCAATATCCTCATCTATTTAACTAAGGTATATTTCCTTATACTTGATTTAATTTCGAGGATGAAATTTTTTTAAGGGAGATTGTGATGGCCGGTTCGGTTCGGCCGGTTCAAGTGAACCGGCCAAACATTATTAATAAAATCCCTTCCTCGCATAACTGCTCCCATTTCGCGACAGAGACAGGTTGGGCGGACCGAGCGCAAGAGCGGACGTCCGTTTTTGCACGAAGAAGTTTAGTTTTGCTATTTTGAGTGGAAGGTTGTGATTAGGAATGAATTTTGACAACTCCTCTTAACTCCTTTCCTATTCTTATCGCTAAAGAAGTAGAATTTAGGAAGAAGTGAGAGGAATAACAGAGGGAAGAAGGTTTGTTGAAATTCTTTCAACTTTTTTTTATAAATTATGTCGTTTTACTTCATCTAAAGCAAATGATACTTTATTAAAGGAAGAGAGAGCGATTTGAAAGAAAAGAGGAAGAATTTGAGAGAGAAAGAGAAGAAAAAAATGAACTGTGGTATTCCTTCTTAAGGAAAGGTAAGAAATTAATTGAGATCATATATTTTTATTTATGGTTTTTTTTACTGAATAAACAATGAGAACTATATTTGGTTGGAAGAAATCAAGTGATATAGATTTTGTTAGACGGTGGAGGAAGAAAGTTTTGCGAGAAAAAAAAGAAAATCTTATAAGGTAAGTTTTGTTGAAAAGAATAAATGCTTATTGATATATTTAATTGACATTAATTAAATTGTTATATCCTTGTGAACAGTTAAAGGTTTTCAAAACTGGATGAAGGCTTTCAAAATTGGACGAATATTGGAAGAGGATAATAAAGTGGGTAATTATAATTATTTGAAATTTCATTATTTATTTCCATTTTCATATTGAAAGAAAGATTGCTTTGTTTATTTTGAGAACTACTATGAATGAAACTATGTAAACTTCAAATGTATAAGATAGTGTACATAGATAATTCTGATAAAGTATATAGGGACGTCATGAAAATGTGAAAGAAGGTTAACATAAATAGAAAGATAAAGTTTAAGCAGTTATACCTATCTATATTACTGATATGTATTTAAAAGTTTACATATATGAATAAATGACATAAAATGAATGAAAGATAAATGAAAAAGGGTAAAGGATATGCATGCAAACCTACAGAAGTTCACCCCCGTATGGTACTGGCTGGCGAAGCAATGTACCCGTACACGTTAAAAGGAAAAGGTTATGGAAAAGAAAAAAATGGAAATGGTTGTACCTTTGGGTATATTTATACGGTGCTCCGTACAATTTAAATGAGAAAAAAAATAAATATTAAAGTTTTATAAGGTTTTAAAGGAATATGACTCGAAATGTATGAATGACTTAAATGAATGAAAGAAAGTTAAAGAAAGGATAAGATGCATATTAAATATTATAAGTGTGTTATAAATAAAGGATATTCATGTTGATTGTTTTAACAGTTACCCACTGAGTTTACTTAATAAACTCAAATCACGAATTTAAATGTTTCAGGTAAGTCTTCAGAGATTTAGAAATAGCTGAAAGAGAAGAGTTCGTCTATAGAAGATGTCGTGCAACTGATAACAGGTAATATATGAATTGAGATAAATGTTACGTATTGGAGAATTTTTGTTAGTGGCTCTTCAGAAGAGAAAAGAGAATTTGATTTTTAAATGTTGTCATATTTATGAACTGAAATGAGTAGATCCTACCATCCGACTTTTAGTTCCCGCCTCATTAAATCGAGCATCCGGGCCGGGTCGTGACACGTATGGAGAATGCAATGATGTGCTTACACTCAACAATACAAAGCCTTCAATGAATGATAAGGAATTACTATTTCAGTTGGGAGACAAATGTAATTGAGCAATCTCATCATGCATGACCCAAGTCATCTTCATGTGACAACAAAGGGACTTATGCCAAGACTTCAAATGAATATGATTTACTCATGAGAAAAGAAGACACTTGCAGACAATAACACTGTCAATTATCCTATGAATACACTCAGGGAGATTGAATGAAAGGCATTTAGCGAATAAAGCAACTGCTTTGCATCGCTGCCTTGTGAATAACAAATAGGAAGTTGATAATAATCAGCACAACAATCATACAAGAAGATGCGAAAACCTCTACTACATCCATTTAAGATCACTAACGAAGGGATATAGATCGTAGAAGACACTACAACTTACCCATGAGTAGCACTAGAAGATATGCATTCAGCGCAGTTTGCCTACACATAATGGCAGAAAGCTTGCGATGTATACCAAGAACCTATCTCCAGGCAATAAGGGTGGATGCATCACTAATATTGGTGGATTCTCTACAGACATGAGGTAGAAGATCGTGGCAAGCGCAGATGCCCGCAAGCTCTGACATAAGATTCTCCATATGTATAATGACATAACTACGGATGATGATTAATAGCACGTAGTAGATGATGCAACACCCCTACGATCAACTTCCCTTCAAATGCCCAACAAATATGTTGATCCATTGCAAGTAAGGGAGGATGTTATGCAACAAATGCAAATACCTACAAAATTACTATAGGGGACCTATTATGTCCATGAAGTGCTATCCTCGAGCAAATACAGAAGAGCTTCAACAAGTGCAAGCTCTTACGACCCAAAGTAGGAGATTCGTTAATGTACTACAATCTATTTGCAGAAAGCAACAAGTAGTGCACGACAGTCTACCTGTACAAAGCAGCAAATAGCTTGATTCACAAGCTGCTATACCACGCCACCAACTCCGCAACATGCATACAAGCGGACAGAAGACGTATACAAGTTCCCAAATAGGGCGTCGCACATATTCAAATGATAGTTGCCGCACAACTGAAATATCTTGAAAATATCCCCGCACATGCACCTTAATTTGTATACACATAGCTACACAAAAGGGGATGTATAATACACCCATATGGGCTCCGACAAGCGTGTTCTATTCATACACATGATGTCTAGGAATGCTGCACGGGTCAATAAATTTGAACTCGATCCTCCTAAACAAGTAAATAGGAGTCGACAAGGTTCAACAAATAATTATAAAATACCCCCAAACACTCGCATGGGCCCTGACGAGCGTATTATTGGTACACACATGACATCTAGAGATGCTATGCGGGTTAGTAAGTGAACCTAAATTCGAGACCGATCCTTTTATATGGATAGATAGGAGTCGACACGGCTCGAACTGTTAAACAAATATGCGGTTGCAGTATCGACCGAGATATTTTATTTAATAGTTCATATTAGGCCTTCAAGGTCTATTAAACAAATGGTTCACTAACTTACAACAACGAAGAACTCGATCCTCTGTCAGCAAATTGACAAAGTCGACAAGGTTCAATTCTCAAATGCAAATGACCTCAAAGTCACCCCGATGATAGCCGTGTTGAATGCAAATCTCAACCAGAGGGGTCAATTTCAAATATTTCAAAATGCCTCCAAAATTTCAAAAACTTCAAAAATCCAAAATATTTAAAATTGAAATAATCTATCAAAACACTTAAAGCAAAATCCATCCACCCTCCGCAATAGTTTGTCGGGGTGGACAAATTAAAATTTACTTCAGCTCACATAAAGCTAATGCCTAGTTGAAAATATTGCGAGGATTTATTCTCAAACAATCTCCTGCCAATAAGGACGTGGTACGTGTCCTTTAACCGGCAGGTTTGCCGCCAAATGGCACTGCAGGATAAACGGTTATGACCCGGGGCCCTCTGAACCGAGTGGTTTTACCGCCAAATGGCACCATGAGATAATGGTTATGGCCAGGGCTAATACGTTCCTTATTGGCATCAAATTCTTGAGATATAAATCAATAGGATATGATCGATAGGACACAAAGCCCTCTGTCAGCTAAGGTGGATTCAAATTTGTCCCCTTAGGCAATTACTCCCCCAGGTCTACAAGGTACCCTTGGACGAAGCAACCCATGGCTGTCGATTAGGATCCTTCTGTCAGGTTGGGTCGACTACCTCCTCTGACTAAGTAGACCAGGGACCACGATGGCTCGGGACGACGGAATCATGGGATCTTGATCGGGTCTATCATCCATTCCCCAACCATTAGCTTTAAGTGCAAGATGGTGAAATTTTTAATTCTAAATATCCAATTTCCATAACCTAAACCCATGCCGCTACTATATGCCAGATACCACATATTTCTACGTATCTGATCGACGACTAGCCTTAATCGAAAGTTCTCTCTCGTGAACGGGAGGGGTAATTAATTATAGGGGCTTGCGCCTATAGAAAACCAGAACTCAGATGATAAAGTCCTCGCAAAATGAGGGCGAAATTTCTGGGTAGTGTCTTATCTACAAATCCATCTGCCTTCCCAAAATTTACCTTGGAATTTAATCCGTTAAAACTCTCCAGAGAAAGCGACGAGGGAGGCCGGGGCCGAATTTTCGGAGCCCACATATATTAATCTTTTTGTATATGTTATGCTTATTGTTTACTTACTCTCGTGTTAGCATCACTTATCTTATACACATCCATACACCTACATTTATATATTTGTGTGTTTAGTTAAATTTTGGTGTTTTATTATTCATTTTCATTTTTGTGCTTGGTTGTTAGGAGGAAATTTGTTAAAGAAGTTTGTTCGTACCAGGGCACACTTGACTTCAATTGTTGTGGGGCAATTTATGTGAACTTTTTTTTAGTGGTGCCTAATTTCGCAAATTGTGCACCACATCTACATTTGAAGACATGCCAATTATACGTGGCATGATTAAGCAAATGTTTTGATATTATCAATACTACTATATGCTAGAGAAGTAAATATTTTGTTGCTCTAGTCTCTTGAAGACTTATCAGTATTGTGGGATTTCACCTCATCAATAATCTCTAATAAATTAGATAAGGCACTTAAATGCTGACAAACCTGTTACAGGTATAAAGCTACTGGAATTAGGTTGGACTCTGGTGATCTGGCATACTTGTCCATTGAATCTCGCAAATATTTTCGTGTTATAGAGAAGGAATTTTGTGTTCCGGGTTTTGGTAATCTACTCATCACAGCAAGCAATGATCTGAATGAGGAAACCATCGATGCCTTGAACAAGCAGGTAATTCTTCTTTGAGGAATCACCATTCAAGCTCATATGTCTATCTGTTTTATTAACTAGATGGAAGTTGCTTATGGTATGAAGCTTCATGTTAATTAGTAGTTTAAAAACAGCTAGCATTTTATGATTTATGGTCATCTTGTTCAGCTTTTAATCTTCCCAACCTTGAACCTACTTGCTTGTGCTTTTGCTTATAATGATTTTAAATATGGAATCATTTTTTTAAGTTGCTGAACTGATTATTTAACCAATTACATTTGCAATGTCCCATAACTTCTATGGGTTATTCTGCTACTTTCATTTAAAATCTTACTATAAGATAATGAGTTATAGATTTGGAACCCCATAACTCAAAAAATAATCACAAATTTTCTCTCTTCAAGAATGAAGTATCATCAGATGTTTAATTTTTTGTTCAGGGTCATGAAGTAGACGCTTTTGGCATTGGAACCTACCTTGTTACTTGTTATTCTCAAGCAGCTCTTGGCTGTGTATTTAAGTTGGTTGAGATAAATGGTCAACCGCGTATTAAACTTTCTGAAGATGTCTCTAAGGTTTGTGTTTCTTAGCCATATCACATCTTTGCTTCATCAAATTTGATTGTTCTTTTTTACACAGGTCACTATTCCTTGTAAAAAAAGATGTTATAGACTGTATGGAAGAGAAGGCTATGCACTGTTGGATTTAATGACTGGGGAAAATGAAGCGCCTCCTAAGGTAACGTCATTTAATACCATATGGCATAGTTCATTTAACATGGTTTCATGCCGTAGACTAGACAAATTAAGCATGGATGGCAATATTAGTGTTTATATATATATGTATATGTATATATATATGGTAGCTATCAATGGTTCTAGAAAAGAAAGCAATATATGTATTTTTTTTAGGATAATCTTCACCTTTTAATTTCGGCCATTGATAAAATTGAGCTTACGTGGTAAACGTAAAAAATATTGCTTTTTTCCCTGAAACAGGAAGGGGAAAGGATCCTATGCCGTCACCCTTTTAGTGAATCAAAGAGGGCATATGTTGTTCCACAACGTGTGGAGGAGCTCTTGAAGTGCTATTGGTCCGGTGCTTCATGTATGTTATATTCTTTCTTTCATTTTTTCTTTATTTATACATGAATTTATTGAAGCTTTAGCAGCTGCGTTTACTACAGATGATTCATTCATTGAGCTGAATTCCAAACCATATAGGTGCTTGCTTTTGAACATTTGCACTTTCATCTTGACTATTTCTTTCATTTTGACTTCTCCTTCCTCTGCCTCATCCTCAAGCTTGCGGAGCTATTCTACCACCTCATTGTGCTCTACCATTTGTTCCCTGAATTGGATGCACCCTATCCAAAGTTTTCATCCCTCAATAATACTAAATCAGTTGAAGGCCATCACAAAATGAGATACCCCTTTTTGATTGGCTGGCAAAAGATTATGTTCGCAAATCCATTTCATTCGGTGCAGATCTTGACAAATTCCTTTTGCCTGTTCGGCATTACTCTTCTTGTGATCTATACTTTTTTCATATTAGAATATTCCCAATGGTAGAAATAAACATAATATTTTAGAGTTGTATGAAGATTTCACTCATACATAAGTTGGAAGCTGCATTTAAGAGAATTTTTTTACGCTAAAAATTTAGGAAGGGGAAAACTATAAAGTCTAATCTAATTTAAATATTTTTATAATTTTAATTTAAGGATTATAGAGTGTTGCACTTTCTCACAATTTTAGAAGGTGCTATTACAATTTAATAGACTTGAATTCCTAGAAATATCTCGTCCTAGGAGTTCAAGGGTGTTGATGTTGACAACGGGTGATAAGCATTGAATGATAATTAACATGCGTAAAAAAATAGTTAGTTTTTTTTTTTTGAGAAAATGCTTGTAGCAATTTTATTAATGAGTCAAATTACAAGCAACACTTTTCACATTCCTCCTTCAACACATTAAGAAAAGTAGGAGGAACCTTATTACCTTCTAATCTATCCTAAACAAAATCAAAAGAAGAAGCAATGTTAGCACAACAATCTACTAACTTATTACAATCCCTATTCACAACTTGAATAATAAGTTGATTAAAGTTTCTCAAAAAGAAAAAAACATCTTGACTCAAGCCGGGCTCCATGCAAACTTCTTGTTTTAACAATTTTTGTACAAACTTCATGACATTGTAGTTGTCTCCTTCAATGATGATTCCCCTTGCTTCATACATCCAATCTTGAACAATCTTCCTTAAAGATTTGATGGCTTCAATCTCCAAAACCGAACTATCCCAATGCAAGCATTTAAAACTAAATGCAAATAGAAATCTACCTTTACAATCCCTTACCACTCCACCTATTCCAGCTTTGTAAGACTTTTGGAGAGAGGCATCAACATTAAATTTAATCCAATCGGTTGGAGGGGGATTCCAAGTTGGAGAGAACAGCCTAAGCTGATTAGAATCCCAGTTGACCGAAATTAGATTATATGGAAATGAAGAGGACGCAAGACTTATTGCATTGGCTGCTAGAACATTAATTCCTTCTTCTTTACCTTCATGTACCAACTTGTTTTTACTTTTCTAAGTCATGAATACCGTGGAACAATATAAATTGCCTTTGAATGGATTGGATTTAGACCAATAGGCTAACTCATTATGGCAGCTTTCCAGATTAGTAAAAACCGGAATATTGAATCCCCATTCATTAATCTTATGAATTGCCTTATGAAGATACTTGCAATGGACAGTTATATGCTCTGAATTTTCCACTTCATCACATCCTCGGGGACATCCATTAAAGTTGATAAGTCTTCTATACATCAAAAAGTCATTAGATGGGATTGAATTATGCTCCAATCTCCACCAAAAAAGCTCCACTCTAGGCCGCAATTTTAAATCTCTCAACCATTTCCAGTTTTTGTCTTCCTCTTCAAATCTGTTGCTGTAATCTGATAGCATCGATGCCAATGACTTCCCTGTAAGCTTAAATAACAATTCTCTTTCATCACAAGGCAAAGCTCTCTGGATCGGCACTGTCTTTATCAGCTCCACAAGTTCTGTCCCGAAAACTTGTTGCAGGTTCAATATATTCGAGCTGCCTTCTCAAATGAAAAAATCCAATCCATCTTGCTCTTCTCGTAAATCAGCCACAAAAGTTGGCCACCGATCAATGCTTTTGTCTAGAATCCAGATATCCTTGGTTGTATTGATACTCTTACTATCTGATATTCTCCATCGCAAAATTTGTTGCAGAAATTTAGCTCCATTTATAATCACCTTCCAAGTTGCTGATTTCGTCTTACTACCTTCATAATTCCAGAATTCGTTCCCATATTTTGCTAATAAAATTCTGTTGAGCATAGAAGAAGGATTGGATAACAAACCCCAAGCAAATTTCGCCCTCCAAAATCTAGTTTTATCAACAGCTGAAACAAGTCATTGGCCACCCAATATTATTTTCCTGCATAGTTTTTCCCAACTAACATAATGCAGCCCTTTGCTTTTATCCTGTTTATTCCAATGAAAATCCCTACTCAACTTATCTAGCTCCCTCAACACTCCCATAGGGACCAAAGTATGAGTAGATAGAAAAATAGGAAGCGTTAAAAGAGAAGATTTAATGAGAAGAAGCTTTCCAGATAGCGAAAGAGAACTATTACCCCATGTGCTCAGCTTATCAACAGCTTTTTCAATCAGACCTTGAAAATCAACAACAAGCATCCTTCTCAAAGCCATTTTAACTCCCAAATAGTCCAGCTCCTTGACTACTTTAATTCCCAACAATTTAGATAGAAATTTTGCTCTGCTCCTTCCCACCGATTTTCCAAGAAGTAATGAAGATTTCTGCACATTTACCTTCTGCCCTGTCCAACTGCTATAGTCTTTAATGGTCTTCATGATTTTCTTTGCACTCTTTTGTTAGCCTCTGAAAAAATGATGACATCATCTGCATACTGTAAATGAAAAACCCTTTCTGCTGTAGGAGCAATTTTGATACCAATCCTTTTACCTCTTTGATTGAAAGCTTCTGTTAACAGTTGCGAACATAAGATGAACAAAAAGGGAGATAACGGGCACCCTTGCCTGAATCCACAACTAGTATGAATCCAATTTGTGTTAGAACCATTAATCAAAATAGAATACTTGGTATCCATCACACACTGCAATATATAATTAGTGAACTTCCAGGGAACCCAAGATGCTCTAAAACTTGCTTCAATGTCTCCCATCCCATACAATCATAAGCCTGCTCCATATCAACTTTGATAGCCATTAACCCCTTTCTTGCTTTAGAATATCTAAACTTACTAATTACTTCTTGGGTTAGCAAAATATTATCAGACATTGATCTTCCTTTAACAAAAGCAACTTGGTTTTCAGATACCAACTTGTGAATAAAACCAACTAATCTGTTTAACAACAATTTTGCCACAAGTTTATAAATTGACTTACACAGACTAATCGGTCTATAGTTGGAAGGAATCAAAGGATTCTTTAGTTTTGGAATAAGAACCACTAATGTTTCTTTCCAATCTTCACACATAATTCCCGTACTAAAAAATTGGCTAATAGCCCTCCACACATCCTTCTTGATGATATTCCAATAAAATTTTATAAAGGTGTATGAAATACCATCTAAACCAGGGGAAATGTTACCTTCCAACTGTCGAACCACCGATTCCAGCTCCACCATTTTGAAATCAGCCAAGAGCAGTTTGTGATCTTCATCTCTAAGAACTCCATGGAACTTCGGCCATCCAGAAAGACTTCAATTAGAGTGCCTCCACTTACCATTAAAGTAAGCAAATATTAATTCTTCAATTTTTTTCTGCTCTTCAACCAAAGAACCATCAGCATCCTTAATTTGACGAATAAGGTTGAAATTTCTCATTGCCGTGGCTACATTATGAAAGTACCTCGAATTGGAATCACTTTCCTTCATCCACCTTGCTTTAGCTCTTTGTCTCCACCACGAACTAAGCCTTCCCAAAGTTGAATTTAATTCCTTCACCTTAGATTTAAGCAACAAATTTTGTCATCCGACAAATCACCTAGATTAGCTTCTTCTTCTTGCAACATAAGGATATCTTTCTTCAGATTTTCTTTTAAGCTGTTAAGGTTTGAATGCTTAGCTTTACTCCAAAAGAAAAGCGCCTTCCAAACTCTCTTAAACATCAAGTTCAGCACATGTACATCATCTCCACCAGCTGGTTTCGACCAAGATTTAGCCACAATTGAAGTAGATGCTGGAAAGGAAACCCATATTTCTTCAAACTTCTGCAATTTATTCCTCTTAAAACCCGAAGCATATACTTTTAGAACTATTGGACAATGGTCTGAAGCAATTCTACCAAGATGCCTAACGATCGCAGGTTGTATAGCCGACAAAGCCACCGAATTAAGAAGACAACGATCCAATCTTTCCAAGATACGTGCTCCTCCTTTCTTATTATTACACCAAGAGAATTTAGGGCCAATCACTCCTATATCATGGAAATCACAATTATTCATTAATAATTTCATATCTTGAGGACCTTGTGAAAAAACAAACCTCTTCCCACCTCTCTTATCTTCCTGAGAAAGAACACAGTTAAAATCACCTCCCATAATAAATGGAAGATGTGTATCTGAAAAGGATTCTAAGGTTTCCCACAATAGTCTTCTCTTGTAAATATCTTTACTCCCATATACTAAAGCCACCAACCACTCCCCTCGGCCAGGAGTTTTGAACTTCCCCACTACCACTTGTTGTGAGGCATGACTAACCAAAAAATCTCCATAACTTCGATTCCAACAAATAAGAATACCCCCAGAAAGACCTTCAGCTGGCACATTGAAGAAATCCCAATCTTTCTCAATCAGAATGTCAATCTCTTTCCTATCAACATTAGAAATCTTCGTTTCCACTAACCCAACAAAGAAAATTTCAAACTCCTTCACAAATTCTCTAAAATAACGAGAGGCCTCTATTTTCCTTGCCCCTCAGCAATTCCAAAATGCAATTGACGTCATTTATGATTAAAAATGGGATTTCTCCCATTCTTATTCATCTTGCCTACTCCTTCTATCCTTCTCTGAGATAAAATGTTATCCTTACCCAAGGATTTAAGTTCTTTATAGAGTTTCACTCTTGACTTCACAGATCAGATTCACCCTTCAACTCTGAATCATGGGATTTTCTATTTTCCATCAGCAGTTTACCTTCTGTAATTACTTCTTCCTTAGCAATCATCACAGAATTGTCTTCAGCATCTTCTAAGCCAGCATTTAGAATGTTAAATCTGTTCTCCATACCCGTAATAACACAATCCTGTGGATGCAACCTTACACCTCCCATACTAGCAGCTATAGGTTTCATAGCTTGAAGGCCTTCCTGCACAGATTTCACTTCAATGACCCCCTCATTTAACAAGTTTTTTCCAGCTGGTGTTTGCAGCCCATCCGCCACTTCCACAACTTTCATACCAATAGGAACTTTCTCATTATCAGCTTTACATTCCTCTGCCTGAGTTAAATCTTTTACAGATTTTTTAACTAAACCTGCTATAGGATTCTCAGACTTGCCCATATTAACGTAGGCATTGTCAGATTTAGTAACAACCTTCCTCCTTCTCATATTCTTAACCAATATCCAAGGACCAAGAGTATTTTCATTCTTGTCTTCAAACTGAATATTCTGATTATTCTTCTCCATTGCTGAATTGGAAGGACATCCCTCATAGGTAACAGCCTTCTCCTCTCCGCAAACTTCCATTAGATGACCAACTTTACCACACTTAAAACAAAAGGTAGAAACTTTTTCATATTCTACCTTTTGGAAGAATCGACCACAAGATCCTTCCACCCAAACTCCTGTAGGGAATTGTTTATCAAGATCCATACGAACACAAACTCTTGCATACTCCCTTTTGCTCTATTGAAATATATTTCCATCTATCCATAAAGGTTGACCAACCACGGAAGCTATTCTAGCCACATTATCCACATCCCAGCACAATAAGGGAAGATGTGGAAATCTAACCCAAATAGGAGCAGTTAACCCCTTCAATGAAGAAGGAGAGAACAATGGTGACCATTTATCTATTCCAACTATTTGTTCATTGGCATACCAAGGCCCTCCCTCCAAGACCTTTTCCACTGCTTCAGATTCAAAAAAAGAACACAGAAGCCAACCTAGGCCAAGAGAAGTTAGATGAAACTTACCAATAGCATTCCATTGGCAACGGAGTTCTTTAACAATCAGACTAATAGACACATTCCTCCCAAAAACCTTCACTACCACTGAATTTTTAAGTTTTTCAAAATTGGTCAGAATATTTGATTCATTAAGTTTTATAGCCTTCCCATCTTCAGTAAGAAAAGAATCATCTCGACAAAAATTCATCTTGATATTGGGTTTCCTAACCCAAGGATTGAAATTCTGAACATTTCCCTTATCCTTCTCTGCTTCCGCATTCATACGAACATCTGGAATGTTCTCCAATAATTTCTTAGAATAAGAAATCCCATCCTTCACCAAACGAGAACTAGGATCCTGGTTACTACGCAGATTGACTAAATTACCATCTTCCAAATCGCCTAAATCCTTAAAGGACGAAGGATTGAAATCAAAATTTCCACACTTACCCTCAATCACTGAATCCACAATGGAAGCATTCGAAGCAATGACTTTCTCAAAACTGGATGGAGTCATCTTACTCAAAGTATCAATATTTTTGTTAACCGAAACTATGGCATTCGCATTTATCTTACTGTCATGGACAGGGATTGCATTTGAATTGCCAAAACGATTTACAAAAATCTTCATACCCGAAGACGAAGCCCCTTGATCAAGCTGCTTTTGCGGAGAAAAGTCATTCGAATGCACACCACCAGGAGTTTTACAACCATCATAAACAGAAATATTCTTACCTTTACCTTCAACACAAATTTCTTTATCCTTATGAAAATTCCCATTCTCAGAGATAACTAATTCACCTCTAGCTCTGCGAAGACGATCACCTTCATACTGACGTTCCAATCTGGACGAAGAGCGATTATTATTCAAATTGAATCCTCCCATATCCGTGTCATCCATAGTCGACGGCAGAGATGGCCGGCGGCAATCCGCCGCCATACACAGAAACTCTGCCGGAAAGAAGAAACCTCCAAGCGAAAAATTTGAATTTTGGACCTTTATCTCTCTAGAATCCCGCACTCTCTCTCTCTAGAATCCCGCAAAAAAAAATTTGGCTGATGGCAGGAGATCGAGTATATTGTTCTTTATAATAGGAGATTGGGTGAATGAAAAGATGTGTTGATGGAAGATTATCACTATGAATCTCAGTTTTAGATTCTTATCCACATCAGTCTGTTATTTTTGCATGTGCTCTAATTATCTTTTAACTAAGTTTTAAATATATAATTAGGAGATAATATATTTTATTATATTTCTCAAACTTTTTTTAGTATCAAATGAGGACCATGTTTTATATAAAGGGCAACTTAAAAGAGGGTAACAATGATTGATTGTTTTAACGAATTAATTGTTTGATTATTCTAGGCTTTTTCTCCCTTTCATATCTCCATCTCTCTCGTATCTTGTTCCTAGATCTCCCTTGCCTTCCCATCATCTTCATTCAGTGTGATATTAAGTGATCATAACCCAAGTTTGCTTTTTGTAATATTATGCGACATCTTTTTCCTCTCCTTTCGTCATCTAGCCAGGCCTCCTTCCATGTGACTCCCCTAATTTACCTTGGTGACTGCTTATGCAATCCCAATTCTCACTTGTCTGCTCTTGCTTGTAATTGCCCTTGCCTTGACTGATTGATATCATTCTCACCTGCATTGCTCGCACACACAGTTGTCCGTAGCTCATTTAGCCATCTGGTAAGCAAGACATCTGATAACAAACTCAGCTACCCGCCTCTTAAGCCCTAGCCTCCAAAATAAACTCTAAAGTTTTTTATTCATTTTACTACTTCTAAAATGTATTGTGTAGAAAAAGTATTGTATGTCATTGAAAGCATCCCTCCTTAAGTCATCGATATCAAGATCACATACTCTATATGCACCTCAACAACTCTTATTCATTAGTTTCACATTTATTTATATGACTTGATTACACCGGAATAGGTGCAAGCAAGGAAAATCCAAGAAAGAACACACTAACCTGAAGGAGAACGGGGCGGACAACCCTAGAGATCCGCTGGCGGCTGAACCAGAAGATGTGGACGTTCTGGTGGCTACGAAACTACAGGGAGGATCAGAGGCGTCCAACTGTTGTTGGAGGGGGTGGAGGAGAAGAATGTTGGCTATTTTTAGGAGAAAATGGAGGGAAGAACAGCTATTGGCTGCTGCTGTTGTTGGAAGAGAGAGGAGTGGCCACCACATGGAGTACATTCCAGGAAATAAAAAAGAAAACAGAAAAACAGATAACTCCCCTATTTCTCAAGGAAAAGTTCATTACAAATGAAGGAGGGACTCCTATTTATAGAGCTAACCCCCCTTCCGTTAGGTGGCTAGGTTAACTATGTAATTGATTAAACATAAGAAAAACCCTCTTGGCTTGCTTTGCTGAACCAACTAGTCTTGGGATTGCTCCAACGTCATTCTCCTCTAGTGGGAGAGGTTTCTGGATAATCTAAAGCCTCTAGCTCTTCACATTAAGGGATCAAATCAGATATGTTGAGAGTAGCAGACACTTGATAATGACTTTTTTTTAGACACTTGATAATGACTTGTTAGTTCTAATAGGTATACATTGTTGTTGATGTGTTTGACAATCAGAAATGGACCATCGGCCTTGGGTTTGAGCTTTTCATAAGCTCCAGGAGGGAAATGTTTTTTTTTTGTAGCTTGATCCATGCCAAGTCTTCTTCCTTGAAAGTGTAGTGTTTTTTAGATTTGTTGGTTTGCATTTGGTATTGTTGACCTCTACAGCAAGTAAAAAAAAAATGAAAATAGAATGCATACCTCGTACAGTCAAAAGCCTATCGAATCCGCAAATTCCGCAAGAAATTACGCAGAAATCCCGTTGCAGTCTGCGAACAGCGCCGCTCGTATCAAATCTCCCGCGATTTGCTCGACTCAATCCTGCCTTCACCCTCGTCAATAAAACGAGAGCCGAACAGCTCTCATTCACTTCTCTACTTCTCAACTCAGTCCGACTTCTTACCTCCGAGCTTCCCCATCTCGCCTCTACCTACCTCACTGCCGGAGCCATTTCTCGTGATCTCCTTACATACAAGCCACAAATCTCACTTCTTCCTCAAGCCCCAAGCCACCTATAGCCTCCGATCTCCCTCCAGTTTAAAGCCGCAACCCGCCGAACTCTCCCTCTTACCGCAGACAACCGCAAATCCACTCCGGCCTTCCTATCTTCCCGACGTCTGTACCCAGCCGAAGCTTCCTCTTCGATCCCTTTCTCCTTGCCCTCTGCCTTACCCGAAGCCTTCAAATAACTTACCTCCATCATTTGCTTATCTCAAAACGCAAAGCTCCCGTCGATCTCCACCTTCCATGTAGCCAAGCTCTACCTCACGACCCCATTTCCAAGTCCCTCTCCTCCCTATCTGTCACCAATACCTGCTCTACCGAAGCTCTAACCCATCCAATCCACTCGCCTGTAGCAATTGAACTGAATCCCTATCTCCTTCCCTTCCCTGCTCCGCTCCAAGCCACGACCTGGCCGAACCCCCCATAACCGACGCCACCTGTAGCCTACCTAGCCGAAGCCCTAGATCTGACCGCAAGCAGTTCCACTCAAAACTCCCATCTCCAACCGAACTCCTACTTCTGTCTGAGTCGGCTGAATTCCTAACCCCGTCGAGCCCCTACCTGCGCCGACTTCTCATGCAAACAGAGAGAGAGAGAGAGAGAGAGAGAGAGAGAGAGAGAGAGCTTCCATTATACCTGACCGATCCCTCTACTCTTCCTCCCTATCGCCTGTAACCGACCATGACCCAAGCCCTCTCCTCTCTGCCACAAGGAAGACCCCTCACTGAGCCCTCTATACCCAATCTCAACCTAATACAGTAGGTAAAACTACAGTCATTTTATTCTTTTAAGTTTTGTTAATTAGTAATTAGTTAATTATTAGCATAGTTGGCATTATGTATATTATTAATTATAATTATAATAATTATAATTATTTATATTATTTTTTATTATTAATTATGATAATAAAAAATAATTATTGTGATTATAATTATAGCTATAATTATAATTAAAATAACTTATTATTATTATTATTGTTATATATATATATATATATATATATGTGTGTGTGTATGTGTGTGTTATAAAAAAAGAGAAGTTTCAAAAAAAAAGAGAAAGGAAGGAGGAGGAGAAAAAAGTGTTTCAAAAAAAAAGAGGGAAAGAAAATACAAAAAAAAGGAAAAAGAAAAGAAGAAAAAAGAAATTTTACAAAAAAAGAAGAAAGAGGAGAGGGGGATCCTACTTGTTCATTTCATCAAAATCCCGGATTCGACGTTCGTGTCGAGCCGGCAAACCGCCTATACACGCTTTCTTAAGCGTGGTGGGAAGGGAACCCGATGCGATACCTACGGCGAGGCGGGTATACACATTTTTCTTAGCGTGGTGGGGACAATCTTAAGTACCCGTACGCAGCTCTGTACCTGCGGGGAAACAACTGCTCTTCTTTTTCAGGTATATTTGAAGACCCATACACGCTTTCTTAAGCGTGGTGGGGGGTTGAAGACTTTACGGCCGCGGTGTCCGATGACATCTATCATACACGCTTTCTTAAGCGTGGTGGGAAGACCTGGTTTCCCGTAATTTTTCCTAAATGGAGGAGACACCGGGAGGCTGCCAAAATTTCGGGTGAATTTGAGACCGTACTTGAACCTGATTTGAACTCAAAAAGACCACCTGAACTGAACTCAAACGAACATAAAATCCAACCTAAATTAAAGTTGATTAAATGATGTTGAATTGAACTCATACTTGGACAAGATTTTGGACTTGAACTTGTGTTTT
Source organism: Dendrobium chrysotoxum (assembly GCA_019925795.1). Lineage (NCBI taxonomy): Eukaryota > Viridiplantae > Streptophyta > Magnoliopsida > Asparagales > Orchidaceae > Dendrobium > Dendrobium chrysotoxum. The sequence goes on from CM034302.1 coordinate 42,550,084, forward strand.
GAACTCAAAAGGAGGAATGAACTTAAACTCATCTTGAACTTGATTGAAGAGATTTGGGACTAAATTTGATTGAACTCAAAGAACTAATTCAAACTTGATTCAAATTTGATCAAAATGAACTTGAATTGAACAAGATCATTTGAGACTTATGAACTTGGTTTGAACCAAGTGAGAGGGACTCGGATTTGCCACCTGAATAACAAGAAACTTGAACTCAAAATTGAACCAAATACAAATGAACATGAATTCAAGTTGAATTTAATTTGTACATTAAGTGGACGTGACTTTAGACTTGAAAATGAACTTAAACTTGAAGTATGCACTTGTGGTCATTGAACTCAAAATATACAACATCAAGTGGAACTTGAACTTGCGAGGACTCAACGAATTTGAACAAACTATAAAGGACATGAACTTGACTTGAATCAGATGATGAAGACTTGCAAGCTTGCAAATTGACTTCAATGAATTGAGCTTGAACTCATGGCTACAGGGAATTGAACTCGTAATGACAAACAACTTAACCTTGACTTAACAAATGTAAGATCAAAGTGGAGTTGTCAAAAAAATCATGATCATTCAAATACATCCAAATGAATATCATGCAAGTCATATAAAGGTGATGATGATCGAGGCACATATCACTCATGTGGATAAATATATTGCCCTCTTATAAATGAAAGAAATTGATATACATAATGATGGGCTTGCAAGCAAGTATCAATATGAATACTTCTAGGACCACTATGTGTGTTGAAGATCATTCTTAAAGGTGACAAAGGACTTGTCTTTAAACATGGATTTTAATCGCAAGGACATGAATGCAACAACAAATTAATATCTACATGCAAACAAGCAAGTGGAACCTTATAATTGATGAGGATTGAAGGGTCACTCATGAGTGACAATAACGAACATGCAATAGACTTGATGGATTCATCAATGACCATATACAAGGAATACAATAACATCCCTGCAGCCAACCGTCACTCAGCATCAAGTAAGTACACCGGTCTTCTGCAAGCATAGGCCGATGATACAAAATGAACGCAAGTTCCTACGAGCGGTGGTAGAATTTTGCTATGCACACAACATGCCATCTACAAGAAGGATATGAGGAGCCTGCGATAAGTACTAAGATACTTATACATCTTGTAATAAGACAGCGGCAAGTAAATGCAGTTGTTTTCTACAAGCAGGGGGATTCAACATTCAATGAAATAAAAGATATGTCATCTTTGAATAATTCTAAAAGAATTGCAGCTTCTATGTAGTTAACATTATTCAGTTATAGGCGACTATACCAGTCTGCCACAGACAAAAATAGAAGATGTCCAATAAATTCGAACATCTACGGGCCGTTGTAGTAGATTTGCTGCGTGAATAACAAACTGTTTACGAGCAAGGGTAGCAAACATACAGCAAATACAAGTGCCTACAAGCTTCTATAGAAGACCCGTCGTATACTCAACACACCACTATGGGCAAATACAAAAGATAACTACAGCAGATATGAACTCCTACGAGCCGCTGTAGGAAACCCTACTGTGTATCTAATGTGTTATTCAAAAGTGAAACACAAAGTTAATATATCAAATACGAGTCCCTACGAGTTATCGTGGAAGATTCGTTGTACGCCCAGTGTGTCAAACCACAAGCAAAATATAGAGTAACTACAATAAATGCATGTGACCAGCACTAGAAGATTTATATGCAAAGTAATGACTACGAACAAAGACATCATGCAAATGCAGTTATTTATGGATAGCAAGTAGGAGATTCATTGGTGCACTACAACCCACCTGCAGAAAATAACAAGTAGTGCACGACAGTCTACCTGTATACAACGGGAAAATAACCAGTACAACGCCTACAATCTGCGATGCTATGCCACCGGATCTGCAACACTCATACAAGCAGACAGAAGGCGTGCACAAGCTTCCAAGTAGAACACTGCATTTAAATGAGGGTTTCCCACATAACTGAGCAGTGTCAAATGTCCAAAATGCCCCCGCACATGCACCGTAATATGTATGCACATAGGTACACCAAAATGTATGTGTAACTGTAAATCTGCATGGGCCCCGACGAGCATATAGTAAGAACACACATGACGCCTAGGGATGCTGCGCGGGTCAATAAATTTGAATCTAATCCTCCTAAAGCAAGTAAGTAGGAGTCGATAAGGTTCAATAAATAATCATAAAATGCCCCCAAACACCTGCATGGGCTCTGGTGAGCATGTTATTGGTATACATGTGACGTCTAGGGATGCTGCGCGGGTTAATAAGTGAATTCAAATTTAAGCCCGATTCTTCCAAACGGGTATGTAGGAGTCGACACGGCTCGAACCATTAAATAAATATGCAGTCGTGAGATCGACCGTGATATTTATTTTATACGTTCATATTAGGCCTTCAAGGCCTATAATCAAGAGAATTCACTTACAAAGGCATAAAGCCTACGAAACTCGATCCTCTGCCGACAGCCTGATAGAGTCGACAAGGTTCGACCCATAAATAAAAAATAACCCCATACACCCTGATGATGGCCGTGTTAAATGTAAACCTCAACCGGAGGGGACCACAACCACTCAAAATACCCTTAAACTCTCATAAAATCCAAAACTCCATAGAAATTCTCAAAATCATCCAAATTTCAATATTTAAAATTGAAATCAATCATCAATCATTTAAAGCAAAATCCATCCACCCTCCACAATAGTTTGCCGAGGTGGACAAATTGAAATTTACTTCAGCTCACATAGAGCCAATGTCTGGTCAAAAATATCACTAGGATCCATTCTCAAACAATCTCCTATCGGTAAGGACGTGGTACGTGTCCTCTAACCGGCAGTTTCGCCGCCAAATGACACTGCAGGATAAACGGTTATGACCCAGGGCCCTCTGAACCGAGTGGTTTTGCCGCCAAATGGCACCACGTGATATCGGTTATGGCCAGATCCAATACGTTCATTATTGATATCAAATCCTTGAGATATGAATCAATAGGATATGATCGATAGGGCACAATGTCCTCTGTTAGCTAAGGTGGATTCAAAATTGTCCCCTTAGACAAACATTCATCCCAGGTCTACAAGGTACCCTTAGACGAAGCAACCCATGGCTGTCGACAAGGATCCTCCTATCAGGTTGGGTCGACTACCTCCTCTAACTAAGTAGACCAGGGACCACGATGGCCCGGGACGACGAAACCATGGGATCTTGATCGGGTCTATCATTCATTCCCCCACCATTCGCTTTAAGTGAAAGATGGTGAAATTCTCAATTTTAAATATCAAACTATTCAATTTCCAAACTTCAAACCCGTACTGCTACTATATACCAGATAACGCGTATTCTTTACGTATCTGATCGATGACTAGCCTTAATCGAAAGTTCTCTCTCGTGATCGGGAGGGGTAATTAACTATAGGGGCTTGCGCCTATAGGAAACCAGAACTCAGATCATAAAGTCCTTGCAAAATGAGGGCGAAATCTTTGGATACTGTCTTATCTACAAACTCATCTGCCTTCCAAAATTTACCCCGGAACTTAATTCGTTAAAACTCCCCCAAAAAGAAGAAAGCAAAGCGGGCGGAGGCCGGGGCCGAATTTTCGGAGCCCACAGGTATTTTGCATTTTGTTTCTTGAATTACTCCATTTGTTCCTGGAGTTTCTAAATTTAATGAACATAGAGCTCCGCTTCGAGGGTAGGCAGCCCAACAAGAAAATCCATATTGACATCAGTACAAAGTACCTATGATATAATTGGTATAGGTAAGGGCATGTAAAGCCCAGAATTTTGTTGGCAAGTCTTGGCTAGTCGATAAATTTTGCATCTTTTTACATAATGATCCATGTTGCAGGTGAGTAAGGGCCAATAGAACCACTTTTGGTTAAGGGCCAACGTCTTGTCTAGGTGTAGATGTCCCACTAATCTTTTCCAAGTCTACATGAAGAGGGATTGCGACACTACTTCATGGCTTTGGCGTATAGGTTAATCTAACTCTTTGAAAGGTAGGATCACCACCAATTGACCTTCTTTGTGGAAAGAGTTGGTATTGTAGAACTCGTCATGCTTGGTCCAACGATTGTATTACTAAGGTCTTCCAAGGAGGTGGCATGCATCCATGGGAACAACACAAAGAACTTAATTCTTAAAACTTTCGCCCAATGTAGAATTGTGCCAAAATTATTTGTTGACAGTGATTTTGTGTCTTTTCTTGAGCCACGAAAGTTGATGGAGTCTTGGGTGCAATATAGTAGAAAAGTTCAATTTTTCTGTAATAATCGATCTGGCCGGTTCAAGTGAACCGGCCATTTAATAAAAACTGTAGCAGAGACGGACGAAACTAAGAGCCGCACGTGCGTAGCCAAACCAGATTCGCGCTCGAGCGCCTTCTGGACGGATCGATTCGATGTTTTAAGTGGATAAGGCTGAAAGCAGTCAATGAGAGAGAATTGATGGCTATTGTGTTAGCCATCCAGAAGTGGCGACTCTACTTGTTAGGTCGATATTTCATTGTCAGGATGGATCAGTGGAGCCTAAAGTACTTGTTGGAGTATAGGATGGTGTCAGAGGAGCACCAGAGATGGTTGTTAAAGTTGTTGGGATATGATTTTGAAATCCAGTATAGGCCGGGGATGGAGAATAAGGCAGCGGATGCCTTATCCAGATATATAGGGGAGTTACATGCGATAACAGTGTCGATACCACTGATGCTATATTGGGAGGTCATTAAGGAGGAGAGTGCACGAGATGAGAAGTTGGTAGGGTTAGGGCTGATTTATTAAAGAAGGAAAATAGCCACCTAGGGTATTCTTAAGAAGGTGAGAGGCTCCTGTACCAGGGGAGATTTGTGATGCCTAAGACATCAGTTCATATTCCACACCTACTCCAGGAGTTCCATAGGAGCGTTGTTAAAGGACATTCAGGGGTGCAAAAAACATACAGGAGACTAGCCTCAGAGTTATATTGGAAGGGGATGCACAAGGATGTAGAGTGGGTAGCCAAATATTAGATCTGTCATAGGATTGGAACAAGTACATGGCCATGTCTTTAGGAGGATTACTGCAGCCTTTAACTCTACTAGGCCGAGTGTGGGAGCAGATATCCATGGATTTCATAGATAGATTACCCCGCTCATAAGGGTTCACAGTGATTTTTCTGGTAGTAGAGAGACTGAGCAAGCATGCTCATATCATTCCCCTATAACACCCCTACGCAACAGTAACAGTGGCATCAGCTTTAATCAGGGAGGTGGTCAAACTGCATGAGATATTAGAGTCTATAATATTCGATCAGGATAAGGTGTTCCTCAGCCACTTTTGGAGGGAGTTATTCAGACTACAGGGGACAGTACTGAAGAGGAGCACCGCCTACCACCTGCAAACAGATGGGCAGACTGAGGTGGTCAATAGGAGCTTGGAGACATACCTACGATGCTTTGTGTCGGAGACACCCAGGCTGTGGGCCAAGTGGTTGGCATGGGTCGAGTACTGTTACAGCACTTCATATCATTCTGCTTCTTAGATGACCCCATTCAAAGTGTTATACGGAAGAGATCCACCTCACTTGATGCATTTTGGGCATAATAGCATTGTAGGTTTTTTTAGTAGAGGAGTATTTGGAAGAGAGGGATTGGGTGTTGGAAGAATAGAAGAGACATCTATTGGGGGCCGAGCAGATTATGAAGAAACAGGTAAATGGGCATAGAAAGGACATCCAATTTGAGATAGGGGAAAGGGTGTTCTTAAAGCTCTGGCCTATAGGCAGAAGTTCATTGCCAATAGGAGGAATGTGAAGCTTGCCCCAAGGTAATTTGGACAATTTGAATTAGAGGATTGGAGCGGTGGCATATCGGTTGAAATTGCTATCAATAGCAACCATACATCACGTTTTTCATGTATCACAATTGAGGAGGGCAATTGGGGATCATGCAACAAGTTCTGAGCTACCAGTGACATTGACAGAGGATTTGGAGGTGGTATTAGAACCCTTAGAGTTGATGGGGGTTCGCCAAGGAGATGGGGGAACTAAGAAAGTCTTAATCAAATGGAAGAGCTTACCGGACTGCGATGCCACGTGAGAGCCTTATGAGAGGGTGAAGCATCAGTTCCCCTCCTTTCACCTTAAGGACAAGGTGATTATTTTGGAGGGAGGTATTGTTAGACTGGTCCAGTCGGCCCTTGGCAAGGGGTAGCCCAAGTGTACAAGGTTTGGTCTGCCCTCTTGATTTTGTCGCCCAAGCATGGGTGGGTCCCACTCATGAATCCAATTAGGAAGGGAGGGAGGTAGCTAGGGCTAAGGGGCAATTTGGCATAGGAGGTTTAATTGTATGCTTTAAGTAGGAAGAAGAGATTAGGGTTAGGGTTATGCAGATTATTGTGGTTGTTTTCGTCTTAGAGTTTGGTGACTTGGGCTCTAGCGGCATCTAGGGATTGGGACAGATAAATCCTCCTCTCGAATTGAGGATCGACTATATCTTGGTATTTGTGTTATGTTATCTTTGATTATTGCAATAAAAATTACTGTTTTTCTCATTTTCCCTTGGAATTGTGGATAGTTTTCATTGTTTTTGTCAAGATTGTTTGGTTTTACTTGAGATCTTCAAGTATTTCCTAACACAAACCTCTCAATAAATGTATAACTTCCATAGTAGACCTTCTCGGCATGAATCCAAATTGATTTTGAGAAACATTAGTATCGCGTTGTAACCTATGCTCCATAACTCTCCCCCATAGTTTTAGTATGACACATTAACTTAATTCACTATAACTCGTACAATCTTATGCATACCATTATTCTTAAAAATAGGATCAACACAATCTTTGCCTACTCATCTGGCATTTTTTTAGTCTTCAAAATAATATTAAAAAGTTTTGTATGCTAAAAAATTTCTTCATCCCCAAAGTATTTTCACACCACTAATGGAATATCATCATATCCAACAGCTTTTTCACACTTTATTTTCTTTAAAGCCTATCTAACTTTGATTTTACTAATAGGCTGATAAAAGCAAATCACTTCATATAGCTTTTAAATTTGTGATGTTTCGATCAATCAAAATCCTTTACTAGTAAAACAAGTTGGCTAACATAGGAAACAATTCTAGTCCATCTTTATATTTTGTCAATTGTCAGTATCAAAAATGTAATCTTAGGAGTTGTTTTAACTTTGAATTGTAATTCCATAAGGTAACAAACGAGAGGAGCTACCTTCCCTGAAGACCATAAGAGATCGCTGCATGCTACATCTGGATCATATGCGACCAGATCACATGAGAAGATTAAACCCAACACCTTACAAGGCAGGTTTTTTTCTTGTTTTATATTTTGTATTTATTATATTTTACTCCTGGTGTCTTGATCCCTTAAGATTTTCGTAATAATTATTTAATGTGCTAATTTCCTTACTCCTGACCAGGTCAGCGTTAGTGCGAAGTTGTATGACTTCATACATTTCTTGTGGCTTAATGAGGCACCAGTTGGCGAGCTGCAGTAAGTTGGAAAAAATAAATAATTACGACTGCCAATATAGATCACCAATTTTCTCTTCGGAAAATCAAATAGAACGGATTTCAAGGTTTGATTTGATCGCCGTCGTTATATTCCATTATAAACTGGATGTGAACTTATAAATGTTTCATATTTTTACTCGGCATTGTAAACTATAAAGAACTTTCTTTTCTGAAAAAATTTGAAGTTGATTTTCATTTTATATTAGCACTTTTCTACCAATTTCAGGGCCAATTCATAAAAAAAAAATTATCATATATTTCTTCTTAGCAGCATACGTGATTTTAGTTCCTGGATGTGTTAGTATATTTTGGCATACTTTTAGACATGTTTGGTTGACTTTTTATTCTGTTATTTTCATGTTAATCTTTTCTTTTTTCCTTTTTGGTAAATGATAATTACTTGTCAATCCACCAAATATATTTTTATGCTATTGTGTTCAGCAATAAAGGCTATCCGTATGCATTTTATAAAATTATTTTAATATATTCATTAGGTTTTATTAAATATACTAGAATAAATACACGCGCATCATGTGCACGTGAATAAAATTTTAAAAATAAGAAAAAAATAATTAAAATTTAAAAAAAAATTATGACATACTATATCAATGCTATTAAATTTTATATTAACCGTAGATTAGTAGGAAGGGTTTCCTACAAATAAAAAAGTAAAATTAAAAAAAAAATTGAGCAATAAATGTAAGAATAAAAAATATTGCATTAATAATTTTTCAACCTAATTAATGCACTTAACTTAAACTTAATGTTACTACTAACATAAATAAATAAAAAAATAAAAAAAATCATTATTATTAATGTGAATGATGTCATAAGCTCATTGAAGAGAAGTATATTTGTAAACTTGTCACAAATTAATATAAATAATTGACATTAATTAAATAATAAATATAGTTATAAATATCAATTAATTATAATAATTATTCAACATTTTAAAAAATTTAAAGAAATAAATAATCAATATTTATAATCATGATAATTAATACAATATAATTAAAATAATTAATTAATACATGTAATAATTTAGAATAAGTAAAATTTATAATTTTTAAAAATTAAAAAAGAAATGAAATGCTATGATAATTTTTTAAAAATAAAATGAAAGGTTTGGATTTACTATGGAAGAAAATTCAAGAGCCAGATTTTTATAATAGTAGTATAGATGTATAATTGCTAGAGTTGTTATTAAAAATTATTTATTAATGTTACATTAGCATGACATTTTTAATTAATTATATTATTAATTGCTAGAATAGGTATTAATAAAGAAATTTAAAAAATAAATATATTAATTAATCATAATTAAATATAAAAATAAATATTATTAAATGCACCAATTGATACTTACTTAAATACAATTAATATAAATAAAATGAAAAATATCATGCATTTTGATGAATAAATGAAGTTAATTAAATGTATAAATAAATTGAAATGTTGAGATTCATCTTTGATAAATTAAATTGAAGGTTAGGATTGTATTTGGGAGGAATTCTAAGCCACATTTATATAGTAGTAGTAGTAGTAGTAGTAGTAGTATATATATATATATATATATATATATATATATATATATATATATATATAATAAAATATAAAATTATATTTCTTTACTTATATGAATTAATAAATATATCAATAAAAATAATTATAAGAATGATCATTTACATTAATATCAATTCATAATCATTTATGTTAATATCAATTCATAATCATTTATGTTAATAGAGTTTTAAAATGAAATTAATAATCTAAATTATTGAGGAATTAATATATATATATATATATATATATATATATATATATATATATATATATATATATATATATTCTTCTAAAATTTTAAAAAGTTGCTTGTTTTTTAAAGAAATTAATTCATCATCTTAAGATAATAAAGTATATATCATTATCTTAAGAAATATAAAATATATATTATCATCTTAAAAAATATAAAACATACATCAAATAGGCATAAAAATAGAAAAAAAGAAATAAATGAACAAATGAAATGAATTTTAACTCCTACTTTTAAAAAATCATTGTTTAATTATGATATAAAAAAATACTCCATATCTAATTTTTTCAAAGAGAATATAATATATATGTTAAAAAAATTCATAAATCAAGCAAATGATCATAAAATATAATTGAATATAATTAAATCAAATAAATAAAAATATATATATGATTGAAATAAAGAATCTGGTCAATTAAATAATAAATTAAATTTAATTAAATATAATTAAACTTAATAAATCAAACAACAAAAAATAACTAAATAAAGAGATATCATTTCATATATGAAGTAGAATATAATTGCAATTAAAGAAATTTTTCGACGAAAATAATCGAAGACATCTTCGGCATCCAAAGCTTTTCCTATAAAATCAAACAAATGATAAAAAAAATTATGTAAAGATATTTCATTTTATGGATAAAAATATAATTGTAATTAGAGAGATTTCTAAACAAAAAAATTTGAGGCATCTTTAGCATCCAAAGTTTTTCCGCTGTCGCAGAGATGTTGCAAAAAGTTGATATGATCTTCTCGTCGAAACTTGATATGATCTTCTCGTTGTCGCAACACTGCCATTGCGAAGTTGTTAGGACTACGTACTGTAGCCATATCATTTTCCAAACACCATAAAAATAGGAGAGATCGTAAAAAAATAGAAAGAGTTTCAGATAGGGTGAGAGTTTGATGAGTTGTGAGAGTTATAATATATAATATAACAAGGAATAAAAAGAGTTATGAAAAAGGGAATATGAAGAGGAATAAAAATTGCATGAAATATAAAGAGGAAAATATGAAGAGGAATAATAAATATAAGGATACAAAAAGAAGAATATGAAAAGATATTTAATTAATAATAATTAAGATCATGATAAAAGAGAATATGAAGAGTATGAAATAATAAAATGAGAATATGAAGGAGTATTCAATAAATGTGAAGAAAGACTAAAAAATTTTAGGGAATTTAAAGTATATATTATTTATTTATTTGTTTGTTTAAATAAAAAGTTTTTATAATTAATTATTTTTAAAATAATTAATTAATCATAATAAGATAATAAAAATAACAGAATTCTATTTTAAAAATAAATATGTAAGGCTAGGATTGTTTGTAAAAAAATTCTAATGACTTTATAATAGTAATATTTTTAATAATAATAATATATATATATATTGTTCGAGTTGAATTTTGGGAGATGAAAAATAAATTAATTTTTTATAATAAATTTAATAGTTAATCGTGCAAATGTAACATATGAATTAACATAGTAATTTTAAATAGTTTAATATTTAAGTTAATTTTTTATTGAAAGTAATTTATGCATTTAAATGATAACATGCAAAATAAGCAAACAATAATACTAATTAAGAAAGATTTAAAAATGAGAGTATTGAAAAGATAGAATTTAATTTAAGTTTTTATATAATAATCATACATTTAAATTTTAGGATTCGATATTCATTATAAGTTTTTATATAATAATCATACATTTAAATTTTAGAATTACCAAGCAGCCGGGGCAGGTACGCGGGCAGCTGGGGTAGCTCATTTCAAATGGGTTTTCGGGTAAACCCGACAACCCGACAACCCGTCGTGTCAATCAGAACCCGACCCGTTTTTCAAACGGGTCGATTTTGGGAACCCGAACCCGACCCGTTTTGAAATCTGGCCGGATCAAACCCGAAATTTTCGGGTCGGGTTCGAGTCAGGTTTTCGTATCGTGTCAAATATTGACACCCCTAATCATGTATATTTTAACTATTGCCACTTGATCATGCCATCAGTTTTTATTTTACTATCAACGGAACGTTAGAAATATGCATAATGTATAGCATTGCTATTTTATGATAGTTGTGCACATTTACTTGATTGTTCATGATTTTTCTTGAGACATTGCATTCTTTTTGTTGTGTTATTATTATTATTATTGTAAATAGATATTTTCTATTGAATGATGCCCGGGTTTTCTCCATCATGGTGTCAAAAAAGGGGTTGGTATTCCTAGTTCAAGGAATTTTAAACAAAGCGTGTAGTGTAAAAAAATGAAAAAAAATCATAAAATGATTCATCAACAAATATAAAATATATTATTATTCATCAGTTTAACATTGGTGCACGATCGCAGCTCGTGCTGTGGCATGGAGGTTAAGGGCATTTGAGCCTCTTGCGTGGTCCTGTGTTTGAGTTACTCAACCTGCCCAAAAAAGAAAAAAAAAGGTGGTGCATAATCATAAATTTTTGACAATTAAAAACTTGACTAAAAAAACATTGCAAAACATTTTGTAGAATGTAAATTTGATTTTCAGTAATATCTTTTATCATCCTATGCTGCAAGCTTGCACAATGCATGTATGTCTAGTCAAATAATTAAATGCAGAATTAAATAAGAAAAAAATGAACATTGCCATCAAATGAAGAATATGGGATGTATTTCGCTAGATGGTTTTTCTACATGTAATAGAAATATCATTGGGAAAAATAAAGAAGTTACTCCAAAGTTTTAGTACCAATATGTGACTCATTGTATTCTCTTTGAATTCTATTTTGTACTCATGAGTTACTCCAAAGTTATGAATTAAAGTTAATCTGCTTTTTAAAATGAAATGGGCAGAGTATTAATTAATCACTTAAAACAAACAAAAATTACAAGTTTAGGAGCAGAATATTACAAAAAAAAAAATTGAAATACATTGGCATTTAACATATCCAGAAATATATATAACAGCAGTTCAATTCTAATTGCTTCAAATAATAAAAAATAATATGAAATGGCTTACCACTTTGAAACATAACTAAATAAGATGAAAATAATATAACAAACGTAGAAGTCATAAACTTGGCAAATCATTACTGTACCTAGTTTCAACTTTCTTGTACGTAGACATTTAATGAAGCATGAACTATTATTTTTCCAATATTGTAAGATATCTAATTCGACTCTTACCAAGTTTTGGCGTTGTAAGTTTTATCTCGAAAGAATTAAAATTCAGTAAAGATATTAAAAATAAATTTGATAACTTCCTAAAATAGAAGGAATCAGGATAAAGTAACTGACTTCAAAATTTATAACTCACTTGCAAAAATTATGATTTTATAATTGTTGAGGAGAGACTTATTGAAAGATTACTTTAAGAAGATTGTGTTTCTTTGAATAGTTTGTAAATAATACAAATAACTTTTCTCTCACCTTTTCAATTTTATTAACATAATTCATCATTGTACAGCTTATTGTGATACTGCTCAATAAAATTAAATTTATATCTCGGATCAAAAATAACAGCAATATCTATATGATGATATATATAGAAATCTGGCCAAATTTTTTAAATTTTGATAGCTCTCTTGGTATGTCAAGCTTCGAAATTGAATATTCGGTTAATAATATGTGCAGAATGCCTTCTATGAAAAAAATTCACTGTTGCAAAGGAGGTCATCTCGTAAATTCAAATGATTTATTAGGAAATCAATAGAAATATTATTAGTTGAAGCATTGTTTAGAGTAATAATAAAAAACTTTTTCTCAATTTTCTATTTAATTAAAAAAATTTTAAATAAAGTTGTCATTTTGTGGGAGTGCCATAAAACTAAAATTTTAAATCTTTTTTTTTTACAAGGCACAAGTATTATTTATGAAATGTGCTGTAAAGCAAATAAAGTCTTCTATGTTGATAGAAGTTCATAAATCAAATGTCAAACAAAGTTTACTAGTACATTTAGACAGCTAAGCTTGAATATGCATTTTCTTTTTGTTGTTTATTTTATTGAAATCATTTCGTGCAGTATTTCTGAAAGTAAGTTGTACAAATAAAATAGTGTTCTAACATAAATTGATACAACACATTGAAGGGATAAATCATGCATAATTATGTAAAAATTAAATAAATCATAGAACTCTTGATGATCAAACTTATTATCAGACATAAAAATGAATGAGTGGGAGTTATTTTGCAAAATAAGTTGATCTATGTCATGAGTATCCCATTATTTAGAAGTAAGTGGCATCTTACATTATCAATGTAATTCTTACCATCACATTGACGTATTGAGCCATATTTATATTTACACATTTATTTATCATCATTTACAAGAGCCAACATCTCAAAATGATCACAAACAGTTGAAGACAACCATCTTCTTTTCTTATGAACGCTGCTTCCATCCATTTTTCTATCCCCATTTTTAAATTCATCATTATCTATGTCATTGGCATTATCACTAGCCAGTTGCTCATTATGTTCAAAATGAGTACTCTCAATGATAGTATTAGAATCTTCCATCTAGACAAGAAATTAAGCATAATTATAAAGTAAATAAGTTGTTGACTGTAATGGCCAACTGACCCCCCACGACTCAACCAAGCCTCACGATCCCACAACTACCCACGATCTTACACAAACCACCCCACTCCTCTCGACAGAAAACCCCACACACACGGAAAAACCAAAGACAAGTATCCAAAAAAATAGAAAAAAAAATGAAGCTCTTACATGCGCTCCAGCTCATCCGTCTTCTTCCTCCCGACAACGCTCGAAGCCTTAGTCGGTCGTCTCTTCCCTGACTCAATTGATCGAGCCACTTCAGCCCTCTACTCCAAATCACACGGTCGTACCCTAAACGGTCACCTCTACATACCAAGCCCGACGTCGAGCCACACGCAACCAGCCCGATCGCCTGCCACCATGCCCTAGCCAACTTCCACCTCTACACACCAAGCCCGATGCCGCCAGCCTCCCGTTGTCGTCTGAAAGTTCGTTAGGGTTGTTAAGCCCTTATGAACTAGTCCTGAGGCTAACCAAGAGGGGGGGGGTGAATTAGTATTTTTAAATTTTTGTTAAGCAAAAAGAAATATCCTTTTAAATCTTTTTGAATACAAATAGTTTAAGCAGAAGCAGATAACCAAAACCAAAGATTTCAAAACTGATCAGATCACAGAAATAATCAGAAATTAAACTACAGAAAAGTAAATGAAAAGAACACACCAGATATATAATGATTTGGTCAACTTGACCTATGTCCACTCCCTGGAGCCTCCCCTCTAGGTATTGTACTAAAACTATAGTGTCTCTCCTTTTTCCCTCACAGCAAGGTGGAGAAGCCCTTACAAAATCTTTCCACCGACCCGATGAGGCAGAGAACCTTGAATCCTTTTTCACCCTCCTGGTGAAGGTAGAGAACCCGGAATCTTTTTACTCCTTCCTGGAGTAGGCAGAGAACCTGACAATCCTTTTACTCCCTCCTGGATTAGGCAGAGAACCTAGATCTAATGCTGATGATCGTCTCTCCAGAGCCACCAAGGAACCAAGGATGAAGAAGGAAGAATACGATTGAATCCTTGCTTGGAGAAACCTTTGTGAAATCCCTCATAAACTCTCCATCACAAGATCCTCTTTCTCTCTCCCAAATTCTCCCTCTCCTCTAAGCTCTCTTTGGACATAAAAATAGCAAAAGATTTTTCAACATCAGCTATAAAAGAGCTTAAATAGAAGGCCTCAAAAAGTACCCTAAATTTTAACTTGCCATCAAAGATCGTCCTGTACGATCTGTACAAAAAGAGCATTTTTGCCAGGATAATTGCCATTGTCTGGAAGATTAGAAGAAATACTTTCTATATATCATCCAGGACGATTATATGATCGTCTGGGATGATCAGTTCAATTTGAGTGGCAATCAACAAATTGTCCAGACAAATGTTCGAGACATTCAGGATGATATCCTGGATGATCAGAAGAAAATAAGAGTTTTTGTCCAGGACGATTACACAATTGTCCGGGATGATCAATTCATTTTAAGTGGCAATCAATAAATCATACAGACAAAAGTTCGGGACGTCCATGACGATATCCTAGACGATCAGAAGAAAATCATGGTTTTCATCCGTCCCACGAAATATAAAGAATCGTCTAGGACGATCAGGTCGATCGTCCTATACGATGTGATTGATCAATTTAACCATAATTAGTCTCCTAATCAAGGAATTATTTTAGATAAGATTGTAATGAATCATCCAGGATGATCAGGATCGTCCTATACGATTAGTTCAAAATATACAAAATAAAATATTACCTAAAATGTGATTGGTGGCTAATTTTTAAATTTTAACATATCATCCAGAACGATGGGAGGATCGTCCAGGATGATCTGCCTAATCAATTTTACTTAACCCATATGCCCTAATTAGGGTTTTTATTTTTAACTAATCATCCAAGATAATTTTAGATCATCCTGTACGATATGATCAAAAACACTGAAAATCTTTTGACTTATCAAATTTCTACCCCTGAGTGTGTGTGCACAAGGTTACTTAGCATCAGGATCCATCTTATTACATTTGACTCAAGAAAAGATAAAAACAATTGGAATTAAAAAGTTATAGACTGACTCAGTCCTAATCTATCCAATTTTGAGCTGGCTTGAATAGCAACTGATCATGTGGACCTGAAAAGTTAGCAGGAAGGGCAACTAAACAGATGTGCAGTAGTGACCGGAATGTTTATTATCATCAAAAATTATAATGCTTGAATCTAAATTTGCAACAATCTCCTCCTTTTTTATGAATTCAAATCAAGTAGATAAAAAAAATGAAACACAAAGCAAAGAAGAATAATATAAGCAAAGCAAAGTAAAGCAAATATTATTAAAATAAGCAAACAACAAGCAAACAATACAACACTAACAACACTACTCCCCCATTTGAAATCAAAAAAAGAAAGAAATAGAAAAATAACCACTAAATAGAACATAGTACAGAAATAAGTACAAACTCAAAAGTAAAAGAATCATCAGAAGTGGAATAAAGGTAAGAATAATAAGCATTCTAAAACTTCAGTTGATGTTATTTGCTTTGAATGCAGGAAGCCAGGGCACCTGAAGTCGAATTGCCCAACTCTAAAAACTCACCCAAGAAAGGAGAAAGCTGAAGAAAAGCCTAAGTTCGGTAAGGACAAGAAAAAGATCCAAAAGGCTTTCTGGGCTGACTCAGCATCAGACTCCTCTGAAACTGAAGCAGAAGAGGAGATTACAAATATGTGCTTAATGGCTGATAATCTTAGTCACTCTGACCAAGAGAAGGCATGTGACTTAATATATGATCAATTATTTAAAGTTTCTGAAAGAATTCATTCATCGTACATGAAGCTAAAAAAATTGCATGCAAGCCTGAAAATTAAAAAAGAAATGAAATGCTATGATAATTTTTTAAAAATAAAATGAAAGGTTTGGATTTACTATGGAAGAAAATTCAAGAGCCAGATTTTTATAATAGTAGTATAGATGTATAATTGCTAGAGTTGTTATTAAAAATTATTTATTAATGTTACATTAGCATGACATTTTTAATTAATTATATTATTAATTGCTAGAATAGGTATTAATAAAGAAATTTAAAAAATAAATATATTAATTAATCATAATTAAATATAAAAATAAATATTATTAAATGCACCAATTGATACTTACTTAAATACAATTAATATAAATAAAATGAAAAATATCATGCATTTGATGAATAAATGAAGTTAATTAAATGTATAAATAAATTGAAATGTTGAGATTCATCTTTGATAAATTAAATTGAAGGTTAGGATTGTATTTGGGAGGAATTCTAAGCCACATTTATATAGTAGTAGTAGTAGTAGTAGTAGTAGTATATATATATATATATATATATAATATATATATATATATATATATATAATAAAATATAAAATTATATTTCTTTACTTATATGAATTAATAAATATATCAATAAAAATAATTATAAGAATGATCATTTACATTAATATCAATTCATAATCATTTATGTTAATATCAATTCATAATCATTTATGTTAATAGAGTTTTAAAATGAAATTAATAATCTAAATTATTGAGGAATTAATATATATATATATATATATATATATATATATATATATATATATATATATATATATATATATATATATTCTTCTAAAATTTTAAAAAGTTGCTTGTTTTTTAAAGAAATTAATTCATCATCTTAAGATAATAAAGTATATATCATTATCTTAAGAAATATAAAATATATATTATCATCTTAAAAAATATAAAACATACATCAAATAGGCATAAAAATAGAAAAAAAGAAATAAATGAACAAATGAAATGAATTTTAACTCCTACTTTTAAAAAATCATTGTTTAATTATGATATAAAAAAATACTCCATATCTAATTTTTTCAAAGAGAATATAATATATATGTTAAAAAAATTCATAAATCAAGCAAATGATCATAAAATATAATTGAATATAATTAAATCAAATAAATAAAAATATATATATGATTGAAATAAAGAATCTGGTCAATTAAATAATAAATTAAATTTAATTAAATATAATTAAACTTAATAAATCAAACAACAAAAAATAACTAAATAAAGAGATATCATTTCATATATGAAGTAGAATATAATTGCAATTAAAGAAATTTTTCGACGAAAATAATCGAAGACATCTTCGGCATCCAAAGCTTTTCCTATAAAATCAAACAAATGATAAAAAAAATTATGTAAAGATATTTCATTTTATGGATAAAAATATAATTGTAATTAGAGAGATTTCTAAACAAAAAAATTTGAGGCATCTTTAGCATCCAAAGTTTTTCCGCTGTCGCAGAGATGTTGCAAAAAGTTGATATGATCTTCTCGTCGAAACTTGATATGATCTTCTCGTTGTCGCAACACTGCCATTGCGAAGTTGTTAGGACTACGTACTGTAGCCATATCATTTTCCAAACACCATAAAAATAGGAGAGATCGTAAAAAAATAGAAAGAGTTTCAGATAGGGTGAGAGTTTGATGAGTTGTGAGAGTTATAATATATAATATAACAAGGAATAAAAAGAGTTATGAAAAAGGGAATATGAAGAGGAATAAAAATTGCATGAAATATAAAGAGGAAAATATGAAGAGGAATAATAAATATAAGGATACAAAAAGAAGAATATGAAAAGATATTTAATTAATAATAATTAAGATCATGATAAAAGAGAATATGAAGAGTATGAAATAATAAAATGAGAATATGAAGGAGTATTCAATAAATGTGAAGAAAGACTAAAAAATTTTAGGGAATTTAAAGTATATATTATTTATTTATTTGTTTGTTTAAATAAAAAGTTTTTATAATTAATTATTTTTAAAATAATTAATTAATCATAATAAGATAATAAAAATAACAGAATTCTATTTTAAAAATAAATATGTAAGGCTAGGATTGTTTGTAAAAAAATTCTAATGACTTTATAATAGTAATATTTTTAATAATAATAATATATATATATATTGTTCGAGTTGAATTTTGGGAGATGAAAAATAAATTAATTTTTTATAATAAATTTAATAGTTAATCGTGCAAATGTAACATATGAATTAACATAGTAATTTTAAATAGTTTAATATTTAAGTTAATTTTTTATTGAAAGTAATTTATGCATTTAAATGATAACATGCAAAATAAGCAAACAATAATACTAATTAAGAAAGATTTAAAAATGAGAGTATTGAAAAGATAGAATTTAATTTAAGTTTTTATATAATAATCATACATTTAAATTTTAGGATTCGATATTCATTATAAGTTTTTATATAATAATCATACATTTAAATTTTAGAATTACCAAGCAGCCGGGGCAGGTACGCGGGCAGCTGGGGTAGCTCATTTCAAATGGGTTTTCGGGTAAACCCGACAACCCGACAACCCGTCGTGTCAATCAGAACCCGACCCGTTTTTCAAACGGGTCGATTTTGGGAACCCGAACCCGACCCGTTTTGAAATCTGGCCGGATCAAACCCGAAATTTTCGGGTCGGGTTCGAGTCAGGTTTTCGTATCGTGTCAAATATTGACACCCCTAATCATGTATATTTTAACTATTGCCACTTGATCATGCCATCAGTTTTTATTTTACTATCAACGGAACGTTAGAAATATGCATAATGTATAGCATTGCTATTTTATGATAGTTGTGCACATTTACTTGATTGTTCATGATTTTTCTTGAGACATTGCATTCTTTTTGTTGTGTTATTATTATTATTATTGTAAATAGATATTTTCTATTGAATGATGCCCGGGTTTTCTCCATCATGGTGTCAAAAAAGGGGTTGGTATTCCTAGTTCAAGGAATTTTAAACAAAGCGTGTAGTGTAAAAAAATGAAAAAAAATCATAAAATGATTCATCAACAAATATAAAATATATTATTATTCATCAGTTTAACATTGGTGCACGATCGCAGCTCGTGCTGTGGCATGGAGGTTAAGGGCATTTGAGCCTCTTGCGTGGTCCTGTGTTTGAGTTACTCAACCTGCCCAAAAAAGAAAAAAAAAGGTGGTGCATAATCATAAATTTTTGACAATTAAAAACTTGACTAAAAAAACATTGCAAAACATTTTGTAGAATGTAAATTTGATTTTCAGTAATATCTTTTATCATCCTATGCTGCAAGCTTGCACAATGCATGTATGTCTAGTCAAATAATTAAATGCAGAATTAAATAAGAAAAAAATGAACATTGCCATCAAATGAAGAATATGGGATGTATTTCGCTAGATGGTTTTTCTACATGTAATAGAAATATCATTGGGAAAAATAAAGAAGTTACTCCAAAGTTTTAGTACCAATATGTGACTCATTGTATTCTCTTTGAATTCTATTTTGTACTCATGAGTTACTCCAAAGTTATGAATTAAAGTTAATCTGCTTTTTAAAATGAAATGGGCAGAGTATTAATTAATCACTTAAAACAAACAAAAATTACAAGTTTAGGAGCAGAATATTACAAAAAAAAAAAATTGAAATACATTGGCATTTAACATATCCAGAAATATATATAACAGCAGTTCAATTCTAATTGCTTCAAATAATAAAAAATAATATGAAATGGCTTACCACTTTGAAACATAACTAAATAAGATGAAAATAATATAACAAACGTAGAAGTCATAAACTTGGCAAATCATTACTGTACCTAGTTTCAACTTTCTTGTACGTAGACATTTAATGAAGCATGAACTATTATTTTTCCAATATTGTAAGATATCTAATTCGACTCTTACCAAGTTTTGGCGTTGTAAGTTTTATCTCGAAAGAATTAAAATTCAGTAAAGATATTAAAAATAAATTTGATAACTTCCTAAAATAGAAGGAATCAGGATAAAGTAACTGACTTCAAAATTTATAACTCACTTGCAAAAATTATGATTTTATAATTGTTGAGGAGAGACTTATTGAAAGATTACTTTAAGAAGATTGTGTTTCTTTGAATAGTTTGTAAATAATACAAATAACTTTTCTCTCACCTTTTCAATTTTATTAACATAATTCATCATTGTACAGCTTATTGTGATACTGCTCAATAAAATTAAATTTATATCTCGGATCAAAAATAACAGCAATATCTATATGATGATATATATAGAAATCTGGCCAAATTTTTTAAATTTTGATAGCTCTCTTGGTATGTCAAGCTTCGAAATTGAATATTCGGTTAATAATATGTGCAGAATGCCTTCTATGAAAAAAATTCACTGTTGCAAAGGAGGTCATCTCGTAAATTCAAATGATTTATTAGGAAATCAATAGAAATATTATTAGTTGAAGCATTGTTTAGAGTAATAATAAAAAACTTTTTCTCAATTTTCTATTTAATTAAAAAAATTTTAAATAAAGTTGTCATTTTGTGGGAGTGCCATAAAACTAAAATTTTAAATCTTTTTTTTTTACAAGGCACAAGTATTATTTATGAAATGTGCTGTAAAGCAAATAAAGTCTTCTATGTTGATAGAAGTTCATAAATCAAATGTCAAACAAAGTTTACTAGTACATTTAGACAGCTAAGCTTGAATATGCATTTTCTTTTTGTTGTTTATTTTATTGAAATCATTTCGTGCAGTATTTCTGAAAGTAAGTTGTACAAATAAAATAGTGTTCTAACATAAATTGATACAACACATTGAAGGGATAAATCATGCATAATTATGTAAAAATTAAATAAATCATAGAACTCTTGATGATCAAACTTATTATCAGACATAAAAATGAATGAGTGGGAGTTATTTTGCAAAATAAGTTGATCTATGTCATGAGTATCCCATTATTTAGAAGTAAGTGGCATCTTACATTATCAATGTAATTCTTACCATCACATTGACGTATTGAGCCATATTTATATTTACACATTTATTTATCATCATTTACAAGAGCCAACATCTCAAAATGATCACAAACAGTTGAAGACAACCATCTTCTTTTCTTATGAACGCTGCTTCCATCCATTTTTCTATCCCCATTTTAAATTCATCATTATCTATGTCATTGGCATTATCACTAGCCAGTTGCTCATTATGTTCAAAATGAGTACTCTCAATGATAGTATTAGAATCTTCCATCTAGACAAGAAATTAAGCATAATTATAAAGTAAATAAGTTGTTGACTGTAATGGCCAACTGACCCCCCACGACTCAACCAAGCCTCACGATCCCACAACTACCCACGATCTTACACAAACCACCCCACTCCTCTCGACAGAAAACCCCACACACACGGAAAAACCAAAGACAAGTATCCAAAAAAATAGAAAAAAAAATGAAGCTCTTACATGCGCTCCAGCTCATCCGTCTTCTTCCTCCCGACAACGCTCGAAGCCTTAGTCGGTCGTCTCTTCCCTGACTCAATTGATCGAGCCACTTCAGCCCTCTACTCCAAATCACACGGTCGTACCCTAAACGGTCACCTCTACATACCAAGCCCGACGTCGAGCCACACGCAACCAGCCCGATCGCCTGCCACCATGCCCTAGCCAACTTCCACCTCTACACACCAAGCCCGATGCCGCCAGCCTCCGTTGTCGTCTGAAAGTTCGTTAGGGTTGTTAAGCCCTTATGAACTAGTCCTGAGGCTAACCAAGAGGGGGGGGGTGAATTAGTATTTTTAAATTTTTGTTAAGCAAAAAGAAATATCCTTTTAAATCTTTTTGAATACAAATAGTTTAAGCAGAAGCAGATAACCAAAACCAAAGATTTCAAAACTGATCAGATCACAGAAATAATCAGAAATTAAACTACAGAAAAGTAAATGAAAAGAACACACCAGATATATAATGATTTGGTCAACTTGACCTATGTCCACTCCCTGGAGCCTCCCCTCTAGGTATTGTACTAAAACTATAGTGTCTCTCCTTTTTCCCTCACAGCAAGGTGGAGAAGCCCTTACAAAATCTTTCCACCGACCCGATGAGGCAGAGAACCTTGAATCCTTTTTCACCCTCCTGGTGAAGGTAGAGAACCCGGAATCTTTTTACTCCTTCCTGGAGTAGGCAGAGAACCTGACAATCCTTTTACTCCCTCCTGGATTAGGCAGAGAACCTAGATCTAATGCTGATGATCGTCTCTCCAGAGCCACCAAGGAACCAAGGATGAAGAAGGAAGAATACGATTGAATCCTTGCTTGGAGAAACCTTTGTGAAATCCCTCATAAACTCTCCATCACAAGATCCTCTTTCTCTCTCCCAAATTCTCCCTCTCCTCTAAGCTCTCTTTGGACATAAAAATAGCAAAAGATTTTTCAACATCAGCTATAAAAGAGCTTAAATAGAAGGCCTCAAAAAGTACCCTAAATTTTAACTTGCCATCAAAGATCGTCCTGTACGATCTGTACAAAAAGAGCATTTTTGCCAGGATAATTGCCATTGTCTGGAAGATTAGAAGAAATACTTTCTATATATCATCCAGGACGATTATATGATCGTCTGGGATGATCAGTTCAATTTGAGTGGCAATCAACAAATTGTCCAGACAAATGTTCGAGACATTCAGGATGATATCCTGGATGATCAGAAGAAAATAAGAGTTTTTGTCCAGGACGATTACACAATTGTCCGGGATGATCAATTCATTTTAAGTGGCAATCAATAAATCATACAGACAAAAGTTCGGGACGTCCATGACGATATCCTAGACGATCAGAAGAAAATCATGGTTTTCATCCGTCCCACGAAATATAAAGAATCGTCTAGGACGATCAGGTCGATCGTCCTATACGATGTGATTGATCAATTTAACCATAATTAGTCTCCTAATCAAGGAATTATTTTAGATAAGATTGTAATGAATCATCCAGGATGATCAGGATCGTCCTATACGATTAGTTCAAAATATACAAAATAAAATATTACCTAAAATGTGATTGGTGGCTAATTTTTAAATTTTAACATATCATCCAGAACGATGGGAGGATCGTCCAGGATGATCTGCCTAATCAATTTTACTTAACCCATATGCCCTAATTAGGGTTTTTATTTTTAACTAATCATCCAAGATAATTTTAGATCATCCTGTACGATATGATCAAAAACACTGAAAATCTTTTGACTTATCAAATTTCTACCCCTGAGTGTGTGTGCACAAGGTTACTTAGCATCAGGATCCATCTTATTACATTTGACTCAAGAAAAGATAAAAACAATTGGAATTAAAAAGTTATAGACTGACTCAGTCCTAATCTATCCAATTTTGAGCTGGCTTGAATAGCAACTGATCATGTGGACCTGAAAAGTTAGCAGGAAGGGCAACTAAACAGATGTGCAGTAGTGACCGGAATGTTTATTATCATCAAAAATTATAATGCTTGAATCTAAATTTGCAACAATCTCCTCCTTTTTTATGAATTCAAATCAAGTAGATAAAAAAAATGAAACACAAAGCAAAGAAGAATAATATAAGCAAAGCAAAGTAAAGCAAATATTATTAAAATAAGCAAACAACAAGCAAACAATACAACACTAACAACACTACTCCCCCATTTGAAATCAAAAAAAGAAAGAAATAGAAAAATAACCACTAAATAGAACATAGTACAGAAATAAGTACAAACTCAAAAGTAAAAGAATCATCAGAAGTGGAATAAAGGTAAGAATAATAAGCATTCTAAAACTTCAGTTGATGTTATTTGCTTTGAATGCAGGAAGCCAGGGCACCTGAAGTCGAATTGCCCAACTCTAAAAACTCACCCAAGAAAGGAGAAAGCTGAAGAAAAGCCTAAGTTCGGTAAGGACAAGAAAAAGATCCAAAAGGCTTTCTGGGCTGACTCAGCATCAGACTCCTCTGAAACTGAAGCAGAAGAGGAGATTACAAATATGTGCTTAATGGCTGATAATCTTAGTCACTCTGACCAAGAGAAGGCATGTGACTTAATATATGATCAATTATTTAAAGTTTCTGAAAGAATTCATTCATCGTACATGAAGCTAAAAAAATTGCATGCAAGCCTGAAAATTAAAAAAGAAATGAAATGCTATGATAATTTTTTAAAAATAAAATGAAAGGTTTGGATTTACTATGGAAGAAAATTCAAGAGCCAGATTTTTATAATAGTAGTATAGATGTATAATTGCTAGAGTTGTTATTAAAAATTATTTATTAATGTTACATTAGCATGACATTTTTAATTAATTATATTATTAATTGCTAGAATAGGTATTAATAAAGAAATTTAAAAAATAAATATATTAATTAATCATAATTAAATATAAAAATAAATATTATTAAATGCACCAATTGATACTTACTTAAATACAATTAATATAAATAAAATGAAAAATATCATGCATTTTGATGAATAAATGAAGTTAATTAAATGTATAAATAAATTGAAATGTTGAGATTCATCTTTGATAAATTAAATTGAAGGTTAGGATTGTATTTGGGAGGAATTCTAAGCCACATTTATATAGTAGTAGTAGTAGTAGTAGTAGTAGTATATATATATATATATATATATATATATATATATATATATATATATATAATAAAATATAAAATTATATTTCTTTACTTATATGAATTAATAAATATATCAATAAAAATAATTATAAGAATGATCATTTACATTAATATCAATTCATAATCATTTATGTTAATATCAATTCATAATCATTTATGTTAATAGAGTTTTAAAATGAAATTAATAATCTAAATTATTGAGGAATTAATATATATATATATATATATATATATATATATATATATATATATATATATATATATATATATTCTTCTAAAATTTTAAAAAATTGCTTGTTTTTTAAAGAAATTAATTCATCATCTTAAGATAATAAAGTATATATCATTATCTTAAGAAATATAAAATATATATTATCATCTTAAAAAATATAAAACATACATCAAATAGGCATAAAAATAGAAAAAAAGAAATAAATGAACAAATGAAATGAATTTTAACTCCTACTTTTAAAAAATCATTGTTTAATTATGATATAAAAAAATACTCCATATCTAATTTTTTCAAAGAGAATATAATATATATGTTAAAAAAATTCATAAATCAAGCAAATGATCATAAAATATAATTGAATATAATTAAATCAAATAAATAAAAATATATATATGATTGAAATAAAGAATCTGGTCAATTAAATAATAAATTAAATTTAATTAAATATAATTAAACTTAATAAATCAAACAACAAAAAATAACTAAATAAAGAGATATCATTTCATATATGAAGTAGAATATAATTGCAATTAAAGAAATTTTTCGACGAAAATAATCGAAGACATCTTCGGCATCCAAAGCTTTTCCTATAAAATCAAACAAATGATAAAAAAAATTATGTAAAGATATTTCATTTTATGGATAAAAATATAATTGTAATTAGAGAGATTTCTAAACAAAAAAATTTGAGGCATCTTTAGCATCCAAAGTTTTTCCGCTGTCGCAGAGATGTTGCAAAAAGTTGATATGATCTTCTCGTCGAAACTTGATATGATCTTCTCGTTGTCGCAACACTGCCATTGCGAAGTTGTTAGGACTACGTACTGTAGCCATATCATTTTCCAAACACCATAAAAATAGGAGAGATCGTAAAAAAATAGAAAGAGTTTCAGATAGGGTGAGAGTTTGATGAGTTGTGAGAGTTATAATATATAATATAACAAGGAATAAAAAGAGTTATGAAAAAGGGAATATGAAGAGGAATAAAAATTGCATGAAATATAAAGAGGAAAATATGAAGAGGAATAATAAATATAAGGATACAAAAAGAAGAATATGAAAAGATATTTAATTAATAATAATTAAGATCATGATAAAAGAGAATATGAAGAGTATGAAATAATAAAATGAGAATATGAAGGAGTATTCAATAAATGTGAAGAAAGACTAAAAAATTTTAGGGAATTTAAAGTATATATTATTTATTTATTTGTTTGTTTAAATAAAAAGTTTTTATAATTAATTATTTTTAAAATAATTAATTAATCATAATAAGATAATAAAATAACAGAATTCTATTTTAAAAATAAATATGTAAGGCTAGGATTGTTTGTAAAAAAATTCTAATGACTTTATAATAGTAATATTTTTAATAATAATAATATATATATATATTGTTCGAGTTGAATTTTGGGAGATGAAAAATAAATTAATTTTTTATAATAAATTTAATAGTTAATCGTGCAAATGTAACATATGAATTAACATAGTAATTTTAAATAGTTTAATATTTAAGTTAATTTTTTATTGAAAGTAATTTATGCATTTAAATGATAACATGCAAAATAAGCAAACAATAATACTAATTAAGAAAGATTTAAAAATGAGAGTATTGAAAAGATAGAATTTAATTTAAGTTTTTATATAATAATCATACATTTAAATTTTAGGATTCGATATTCATTATAAGTTTTTATATAATAATCATACATTTAAATTTTAGAATTACCAAGCAGCCGGGGCAGGTACGCGGGCAGCTGGGGTAGCTCATTTCAAATGGGTTTTCGGGTAAACCCGACAACCCGACAACCCGTCGTGTCAATCAGAACCCGACCCGTTTTTCAAACGGGTCGATTTTGGGAACCCGAACCCGACCCGTTTTGAAATCTGGCCGGATCAAACCCGAAATTTTCGGGTCGGGTTCGAGTCAGGTTTTCGTATCGTGTCAAATATTGACACCCCTAATCATGTATATTTTAACTATTGCCACTTGATCATGCCATCAGTTTTTATTTTACTATCAACGGAACGTTAGAAATATGCATAATGTATAGCATTGCTATTTTATGATAGTTGTGCACATTTACTTGATTGTTCATGATTTTTCTTGAGACATTGCATTCTTTTTGTTGTGTTATTATTATTATTATTGTAAATAGATATTTTCTATTGAATGATGCCCGGGTTTTCTCCATCATGGTGTCAAAAAAGGGGTTGGTATTCCTAGTTCAAGGAATTTTAAACAAAGCGTGTAGTGTAAAAAAATGAAAAAAAATCATAAAATGATTCATCAACAAATATAAAATATATTATTATTCATCAGTTTAACATTGGTGCACGATCGCAGCTCGTGCTGTGGCATGGAGGTTAAGGGCATTTGAGCCTCTTGCGTGGTCCTGTGTTTGAGTTACTCAACCTGCCCAAAAAAGAAAAAAAAAGGTGGTGCATAATCATAAATTTTTGACAATTAAAAACTTGACTAAAAAAACATTGCAAAACATTTTGTAGAATGTAAATTTGATTTTCAGTAATATCTTTTATCATCCTATGCTGCAAGCTTGCACAATGCATGTATGTCTAGTCAAATAATTAAATGCAGAATTAAATAAGAAAAAAATGAACATTGCCATCAAATGAAGAATATGGGATGTATTTCGCTAGATGGTTTTTCTACATGTAATAGAAATATCATTGGGAAAAATAAAGAAGTTACTCCAAAGTTTTAGTACCAATATGTGACTCATTGTATTCTCTTTGAATTCTATTTTGTACTCATGAGTTACTCCAAAGTTATGAATTAAAGTTAATCTGCTTTTTAAAATGAAATGGGCAGAGTATTAATTAATCACTTAAAACAAACAAAAATTACAAGTTTAGGAGCAGAATATTACAAAAAAAAAAAATTGAAATACATTGGCATTTAACATATCCAGAAATATATATAACAGCAGTTCAATTCTAATTGCTTCAAATAATAAAAAATAATATGAAATGGCTTACCACTTTGAAACATAACTAAATAAGATGAAAATAATATAACAAACGTAGAAGTCATAAACTTGGCAAATCATTACTGTACCTAGTTTCAACTTTCTTGTACGTAGACATTTAATGAAGCATGAACTATTATTTTTCCAATATTGTAAGATATCTAATTCGACTCTTACCAAGTTTTGGCGTTGTAAGTTTTATCTCGAAAGAATTAAAATTCAGTAAAGATATTAAAAATAAATTTGATAACTTCCTAAAATAGAAGGAATCAGGATAAAGTAACTGACTTCAAAATTTATAACTCACTTGCAAAAATTATGATTTTATAATTGTTGAGGAGAGACTTATTGAAAGATTACTTTAAGAAGATTGTGTTTCTTTGAATAGTTTGTAAATAATACAAATAACTTTTCTCTCACCTTTTCAATTTTATTAACATAATTCATCATTGTACAGCTTATTGTGATACTGCTCAATAAAATTAAATTTATATCTCGGATCAAAAATAACAGCAATATCTATATGATGATATATATAGAAATCTGGCCAAATTTTTTAAATTTTGATAGCTCTCTTGGTATGTCAAGCTTCGAAATTGAATATTCGGTTAATAATATGTGCAGAATGCCTTCTATGAAAAAAATTCACTGTTGCAAAGGAGGTCATCTCGTAAATTCAAATGATTTATTAGGAAATCAATAGAAATATTATTAGTTGAAGCATTGTTTAGAGTAATAATAAAAAACTTTTTCTCAATTTTCTATTTAATTAAAAAAATTTTAAATAAAGTTGTCATTTTGTGGGAGTGCCATAAAACTAAAATTTTAAATCTTTTTTTTTTACAAGGCACAAGTATTATTTATGAAATGTGCTGTAAAGCAAATAAAGTCTTCTATGTTGATAGAAGTTCATAAATCAAATGTCAAACAAAGTTTACTAGTACATTTAGACAGCTAAGCTTGAATATGCATTTTCTTTTTGTTGTTTATTTTATTGAAATCATTTCGTGCAGTATTTCTGAAAGTAAGTTGTACAAATAAAATAGTGTTCTAACATAAATTGATACAACACATTGAAGGGATAAATCATGCATAATTATGTAAAAATTAAATAAATCATAGAACTCTTGATGATCAAACTTATTATCAGACATAAAAATGAATGAGTGGGAGTTATTTTGCAAAATAAGTTGATCTATGTCATGAGTATCCCATTATTTAGAAGTAAGTGGCATCTTACATTATCAATGTAATTCTTACCATCACATTGACGTATTGAGCCATATTTATATTTACACATTTATTTATCATCATTTACAAGAGCCAACATCTCAAAATGATCACAAACAGTTGAAGACAACCATCTTCTTTTCTTATGAACGCTGCTTCCATCCATTTTTCTATCCCCATTTTTAAATTCATCATTATCTATGTCATTGGCATTATCACTAGCCAGTTGCTCATTATGTTCAAAATGAGTACTCTCAATGATAGTATTAGAATCTTCCATCTAGACAAGAAATTAAGCATAATTATAAAGTAAATAAGTTGTTGACTGTAATGGCCAACTGACCCCCCACGACTCAACCAAGCCTCACGATCCCACAACTACCCACGATCTTACACAAACCACCCCACTCCTCTCGACAGAAAACCCCACACACACGGAAAAACCAAAGACAAGTATCCAAAAAAATAGAAAAAAAAATGAAGCTCTTACATGCGCTCCAGCTCATCCGTCTTCTTCCTCCCGACAACGCTCGAAGCCTTAGTCGGTCGTCTCTTCCCTGACTCAATTGATCGAGCCACTTCAGCCCTCTACTCCAAATCACACGGTCGTACCCTAAACGGTCACCTCTACATACCAAGCCCGACGTCGAGCCACACGCAACCAGCCCGATCGCCTGCCACCATGCCCTAGCCAACTTCCACCTCTACACACCAAGCCCGATGCCGCCAGCCTCCCGTTGTCGTCTGAAAGTTCGTTAGGGTTGTTAAGCCCTTATGAACTAGTCCTGAGGCTAACCAAGAGGGGGGGGGTGAATTAGTATTTTTAAATTTTTGTTAAGCAAAAAGAAATATCCTTTTAAATCTTTTTGAATACAAATAGTTTAAGCAGAAGCAGATAACCAAAACCAAAGATTTCAAAACTGATCAGATCACAGAAATAATCAGAAATTAAACTACAGAAAAGTAAATGAAAAGAACACACCAGATATATAATGATTTGGTCAACTTGACCTATGTCCACTCCCTGGAGCCTCCCCTCTAGGTATTGTACTAAAACTATAGTGTCTCTCCTTTTTCCCTCACAGCAAGGTGGAGAAGCCCTTACAAAATCTTTCCACCGACCCGATGAGGCAGAGAACCTTGAATCCTTTTTCACCCTCCTGGTGAAGGTAGAGAACCCGGAATCTTTTTACTCCTTCCTGGAGTAGGCAGAGAACCTGACAATCCTTTTACTCCCTCCTGGATTAGGCAGAGAACCTAGATCTAATGCTGATGATCGTCTCTCCAGAGCCACCAAGGAACCAAGGATGAAGAAGGAAGAATACGATTGAATCCTTGCTTGGAGAAACCTTTGTGAAATCCCTCATAAACTCTCCATCACAAGATCCTCTTTCTCTCTCCCAAATTCTCCCTCTCCTCTAAGCTCTCTTTGGACATAAAAATAGCAAAAGATTTTTCAACATCAGCTATAAAAGAGCTTAAATAGAAGGCCTCAAAAAGTACCCTAAATTTTAACTTGCCATCAAAGATCGTCCTGTACGATCTGTACAAAAAGAGCATTTTTGCCAGGATAATTGCCATTGTCTGGAAGATTAGAAGAAATACTTTCTATATATCATCCAGGACGATTATATGATCGTCTGGGATGATCAGTTCAATTTGAGTGGCAATCAACAAATTGTCCAGACAAATGTTCGAGACATTCAGGATGATATCCTGGATGATCAGAAGAAAATAAGAGTTTTTGTCCAGGACGATTACACAATTGTCCGGGATGATCAATTCATTTTAAGTGGCAATCAATAAATCATACAGACAAAAGTTCGGGACGTCCATGACGATATCCTAGACGATCAGAAGAAAATCATGGTTTTCATCCGTCCCACGAAATATAAAGAATCGTCTAGGACGATCAGGTCGATCGTCCTATACGATGTGATTGATCAATTTAACCATAATTAGTCTCCTAATCAAGGAATTATTTTAGATAAGATTGTAATGAATCATCCAGGATGATCAGGATCGTCCTATACGATTAGTTCAAAATATACAAAATAAAATATTACCTAAAATGTGATTGGTGGCTAATTTTTAAATTTTAACATATCATCCAGAACGATGGGAGGATCGTCCAGGATGATCTGCCTAATCAATTTTACTTAACCCATATGCCCTAATTAGGGTTTTTATTTTTAACTAATCATCCAAGATAATTTTAGATCATCCTGTACGATATGATCAAAAACACTGAAAATCTTTTGACTTATCAAATTTCTACCCCTGAGTGTGTGTGCACAAGGTTACTTAGCATCAGGATCCATCTTATTACATTTGACTCAAGAAAAGATAAAAACAATTGGAATTAAAAAGTTATAGACTGACTCAGTCCTAATCTATCCAATTTTGAGCTGGCTTGAATAGCAACTGATCATGTGGACCTGAAAAGTTAGCAGGAAGGGCAACTAAACAGATGTGCAGTAGTGACCGGAATGTTTATTATCATCAAAAATTATAATGCTTGAATCTAAATTTGCAACAATCTCCTCCTTTTTTATGAATTCAAATCAAGTAGATAAAAAAAATGAAACACAAAGCAAAGAAGAATAATATAAGCAAAGCAAAGTAAAGCAAATATTATTAAAATAAGCAAACAACAAGCAAACAATACAACACTAACAACACTACTCCCCCATTTGAAATCAAAAAAAGAAAGAAATAGAAAAATAACCACTAAATAGAACATAGTACAGAAATAAGTACAAACTCAAAAGTAAAAGAATCATCAGAAGTGGAATAAAGGTAAGAATAATAAGCATTCTAAAACTTCAGTTGATGTTATTTGCTTTGAATGCAGGAAGCCAGGGCACCTGAAGTCGAATTGCCCAACTCTAAAAACTCACCCAAGAAAGGAGAAAGCTGAAGAAAAGCCTAAGTTCGGTAAGGACAAGAAAAAGATCCAAAAGGCTTTCTGGGCTGACTCAGCATCAGACTCCTCTGAAACTGAAGCAGAAGAGGAGATTACAAATATGTGCTTAATGGCTGATAATCTTAGTCACTCTGACCAAGAGAAGGCATGTGACTTAATATATGATCAATTATTTAAAGTTTCTGAAAGAATTCATTCATCGTACATGAAGCTAAAAAAATTGCATGCAAGCCTGAAAATTAAATTTTTTAATCTGCAGAAAGAGCATAAAATTTTAATAAAAGATCATTCAGCTCTGATACCACTTGAAAATTCATTAGGGTTATTAGGCCCTTATAGTGTGTCTCCTTTTGCCCCCACAGCAAGGCGAAGAAGACCTTACAAAATCTTTTCATCGACCCGGTGAGGCAGAGAACCTTGAATCCTTTTTCACCCTCCTAGTGAAGAAAGAGAACTCAAAATCCTTTTACTCCCTCCTAGAGTAGGCAGAAAACCTGACAATCCTTTTACTCCCTCCTGGAGTAGGCAGAGAATCCAGATCTAATGTTGATGATCGTCTCCATAGAGAAACCAAGAAACCAAGGATGAAGAAGGAACAAGATGATCAAATCTTTTCTTGGAGCAACCTTTGTGAATCCCCTCATAAACTCCCCCGAACAAGATCCTCTCTCTCTCTCTCTCTCAAATTCTCCCTCTCCTCTGAGCTCTCTTTGGACAGGAAAATAGCAAAATATTTTTCAACATCAGCTATAGAAGAGCTTAAATAGAAGGCCTTAAAAAGTGCCCTAAATTTCAACTTACCATCAAAGATCGTTCAAGATGATCTGTCGATTGTCCTGTACGATCAGTACAAAAAGAGCCGTTTTTCCAGGATGATTGCCATTGTCTGGATGATCAGAAGAAATACTTTCTATATATCATCCAAGATAATTATACGATCATCTGGGACGATCAGTTCAATTTGAGTGGCAATCGACAAATCATCCAGACAAACTTTCAGGACGTCCAGGATGATATCCTGGATGATTAGAAGAAAATAAGGGTTTTCATCCAAGATGATTTCACAATCGTCTGGGACGATCAGTTCATTTTGAGTGGCAATCAACAAATCATCCAGAAAAAAGTTTGGGACGTCTAGTCCGATATCCTCGATGATCAGAAGAAAATCATGGTTTTTGTTCGGGACGATTGGTGATCGTCCCACAAAATATAAAGGATCGTCCTGTACGATGTGATTGATTAATTTAACCATAATTAGTCTCCTAATAAAGGGATTATTTTAGGCAAGATTATAATAAATTGTCTAGGACGATCAGGATCGTCTTGTACGATTAGTTTAAAATATATAAAATAAAATATTACCTAAAATATGATTGATGGCTGATTTCTGAATTTAAACATATCATCCAAGACGATGTGAGGATCAT
Source organism: Dendrobium chrysotoxum (assembly GCA_019925795.1). Classification (NCBI taxonomy): domain Eukaryota; kingdom Viridiplantae; phylum Streptophyta; class Magnoliopsida; order Asparagales; family Orchidaceae; genus Dendrobium; species Dendrobium chrysotoxum. The sequence continues at coordinate 42,584,239 of CM034302.1, forward strand.
CTAGGATGATCTACCTAATTAGTTTACTTAACCCATATGACCTAATTAGGGTTTCTATTTTTAACTAATCATCTAGGACAATTTTGGATCGTCCTATACGATATGATTAAAAACACAGAAAACCCCCTAACTTATCAAATTTCTCCCCTTGAGTATGTGTGTACAAGGTTACTTAGCATCATGATCCACCTTATTACATTTGACTCAAGAAAAGATAAAAATAATTTGAATTAAAAAGTTACAAACTGACTCAGTCATAATCTATCCAATCTTGAGTTGGCTTGATTTGTAACTGATCTTGTGGACATAAAAAGTTAGTAAGAATGGCAACAAAATAGATGTGCAGTAGTAACAAAAATGTTTATTATCATAAAAAATTATAATGCTTGAATCCATATTAGCAACACTGTCGACCTCTAGCCTCACGTAGACCCCGACCCGATTACCCCCCTCTGTGCTTGCCTCAGGCCCTAGCCCGACGCCTGGCTTCCTCTCCTTCTCTCTGTTAAAACAAATATATGATATATCATATATTATTTATATATTATATATAAATTATATTATAATATTTCTCTATATATATAATATAATTTATATAATATAATATGTGTATATTATATAATATTATGCTAATAATATAACATTATAAATATATATATATATATATATGAATTAAAAAAAGTGTGGAAAAGGGATCTTTAAATAATCACCGAAAATCGATAATCAACCAATTATCTGCAATCGATATCTATATCTAATCATCGGTAACCAATTATCTGTAACCAATAATCATCAATCAAAGCTTTTGAAGACTAATTCTGGGACCCGACAACGATTCGAAGCCCTTAACCGTTGACTATCTTTTCGACCGGGCGAATTGAAAGGGCAAGTGCCCTCCCTAATCTCCCCGTGAAGGGAGGGGGCGCCAGAAGGCTGCCGAATTTTTGAGGGGAATAAAAATATTTTTAAAATCAAGTAAAATCATCGGCAATCAATAATTATCTGCAGCCAATAATCGATAATCATATGCAACCGGTAATCATCAATTGGAGCTTCAAAATATGAAATCCAGGACCTAGCAACATCCAGAAGCCCTCGGCCATTCACTATTTTTTCGGCCGGTAGGATTGAAAGGGCTAGTGCCCTCCCCAACCTTTTCGCGAGGGGATGGCGTGCTGGAAGGCTGCCAGATTTTTTAGGGGATTTAAAATATTTTTAAAATAAAGTTAAGTCACTCAATCGAAAATTATCTGCAATCAGCAATCAACAATAGTCACAAGGACCTCTGAATACCAATTTTGGGACCCGATAACATCCCGAAGCCCTCGATCATTGACTATCTTTCCGGCTCGGCAGACTGAAAGGACAAGTGCCCTCCCTACCTCCCTTTGCGGGGAGGGAATATTGGGAGGCAACCAAAATTGAAACTGACAAAAGGGAACCCTTACACAATCAAATTATTATTTTAAATGATTTAAAATAAATACAATAATAATACAAAATAACACTTATGTGATGCTTTCCCCGGATAACATAACTTGTATAAGAACACTGGCAAGGAGTTCATAGCACTCATATTGGCCTTGTAATTAGTTAATTTGGAATAATTATAATAAACATAAGGATGTGTGTTAAAGGTAAAAAGATCTTTAGTGTGTATGTCACCTATGAATGATGACATCTAATGTATAACATTCACACCAGTCTCGAGACAAAAATACCAATCCCTGATGAATACTGAAAATCAAGGCAGAAGTGAATGCAATAACTTATCGACTAGCATGCATTTGAGAATCATGATGTATGTAACGCATTATATATGCATCCAAGGAAACTCATGGATGACCCACGAATAGATCCAACAAAAATCTACAACACACAACAGCTAATCTACGAGTTAAGAAAGGTGATGATAGAAGATTTGTGATGCGTATGAAAATCCACTCACAAGCAGCACCAGAAGATTCTCGGTGCATACGACCTATCTAAGGATAGTGTCTAGAGGCCTACATACAATGAGGCTTCCCCAAATGAGATAGTAGAATGCTCGTAATGTATGCAATGGCAGTATGCATGAGCGAATATAATGAATATATCACAACTGTGAAGGATCTTCTACAAGTAATAGATAGAAGATTGTGATGGATGCAAGTGCCTACCAATAATGATGGAAGATGCATTATATGCATAGTGATATATATCTAAACGGGTGATGATCAATAGGTTGTGGATGTTATAACACCCCTACAATCAATCATAATTCAATGGCCAGCAGATACGTCGATCCAATTCTTATAAGCAGGGAAGGTGATATACAGCAAAAGCAAATACTCACGAACATCATACAAAGTGTTTTCTACAAACAAATACAGAAGACCCGTAATGTGATGCAAAGCCACTAAATCTGCAATACTCGTATAAGCGGATAGAAGGCTAGATCCTTATAATAACTCCAATCAATAAACTAAAACAAACTCCTTGTATGTGCTCCAATAAACATGTTAAAGTTACAAACACTATTATTTAAGAATGTTACGTAGGGTCAAATGCTCACTAATGTAACATTCTATTTTCAAACTAAATAACTCCCTGCATGTGCTCTGACAAACATGTTAAAAGTTACAAATATAAATGTTTGAGAATGCTATGCAGGGTTAAATGCTTACTAATATAATATTCTATTTTTAAACTAAATATAACCCGCTTGTGCTCCGATCGTCACATATGATTCCTAGATCCAATGGTCCGAGAATGCTGCACGGGTCGAGTATTCAAGTTTCATCCTCCTTCTTGGAAGGACTGGAGTTGACCTGACTTGAATTATGAGACACCTCCCAAATTCCTACAAAGATATAAGTGACTTTAACATCACCCCGATGATGGTCAGGTTGAATGCAAATATCAACCAAAAGGATAAATCTCAAATCTAATAAAAGCCCAAATTTCTAAAATAAAATCTATTATCTTAAGAACTTAAAACTAAAATCTATCTACCTCCCGCAACTATTTGTCAGGGGTGATAAATTTGAAATTAACCTCAGCTCACAAAGAGTGAATATTGTGTCAGGTGTATCACTAAGATTCATCCTCAAATAGTCTCTTGGCAACAGGGACATAGCACGTGCCCTCTGATCGGATGGTTTTTGCTGCAAAATGGCACCATTATATTATAATCACGGCCAAAGCCCATATGTTCCCTAAAGGCTTTAAACCCTTGAGTAATGAATCATAAGGTATATTCAATAGGCATAAAGCCCTCTATCAACTAAGGTGGATTCAGTTCTATCTCCATAGATAAATACCAACTCAGGTCTATAAGGTATTCTTGGACGAAGCAACCCATGGCTGTTGATAAGGTGCCTCATATTAAGTTGGGTCGACTACCTCCTCTGACTAAGTAGACTAGGGATCATGACAACTCAGGATGATAGAACTATGGGATCTTGATCGATTTCATCTTCATTCCCCCACCACCAGTTTTAAGTTCATGGTGATAAATTCTAAATCATAAAATCAAAATTCAAATCCTAAAATTATTATTATTATATACTAGATTTACAACCTATGCAACCTTTTTAATAACTAGCCTTAATCGAAAGCTCTCTCTTATTATCAAGAGGGGTAATTAACTATAGGGGCTTTTGCCTACAGGAAACCAGAACTCAAATCATAAAGTCCTCACAAAATGAGGGCGAAATATATGGGTATTGCCTTATTTAAAACCCAAACTATCTTCTGAAAATTCACCCAGAACCTAAACTCGTTAAAACTCTCCGCCATCGTCATTACACAAACAAGAAAAGAAAAGAGACCGATGGCACAGAGAGGTCAAAACATAAATGATGGAATTTTTGGAGCCCATAGATTTCTGGAAACTCCATTGGAGATTGGTTTCTCTTTTCATCTTTGACTAGTTATACATAAATTATAATAACAATAAAATTATTAAAATTCTAATAAATTTATTAATGTTAGGGTTTGAAAATATGAAATTAAATATAATTTTTTGTGTATTATTTTATTCTGTCTAGTCTCTACACTTTGAAAGTGTGGGGTGTGTATCAATTTCTGACTACTAATTCTTACCTTTTATTTATGTAGAATGGAACTACATAATACTCTCTTTACCATCCAACTAGGATGAGGCGTTAGCATTTAGCTAGCTAATGCCATCATCAATACTGGAGACTCTAAAGCCACTATCCGATTTGGTAGCTTATAGTTTTCTGTAGCTACTACAAAGGTTGTTGCCGTGCCTATTCACGGCATAACTATTTAAGGCCATGCTGTGAGGCTTGATTCTGCTAAAATTTATGCACGACATGTCTATTCCGTGCAATAGTCACAAGCTACTAGAACTATTACTACTAAAGTAGTTCAACAAAATAGGACATCAATCTTTAAAAGGCTATTACAGTCTACGGCCTTAGCCACCAAGAGGGTCATAGTTAGAGGAAGAATATCTGTGGTACCTGCCAGGGCCATAACTCTGCTAACTAGGTTATTTTCACCTGGGAAGGATGATGTTGAAGCCTCCTCATCTGGAGGAAGGCTCACAAGAAGGCTAAGGAGAAATTTGAATACAAAGTTACAAGCTCAACAACCACTACCAGTGCATCCGTCAACACTCCCAGCCTTAGAACCAGAGGTTAACATTCCCACCCATAATAGATATACAAATCTAAAGTGGGTTAAAAGACATAGCTCTGTTGGTGAGCTAAAATAATCCTTTTGGGAATAATAATAGCAAACTCCTATTCCTCGGAAGAAGAAGTATAAAACTCTATCTGCCAGGATACATAGAGTTTTAAAAGTTATGAAAGAAAATGGCTTGATGAAGAAGAAATATCAAAGGCCATTTACAAACAAGACTACGAGAATCCTACGAAGAGAGTTACTAGCTGCCACGGTAACTCATGAAAAATTCAAATTAGCTCCACATGGTGAATATTGGAGTGTGAATCCTAGACCTCGCATTCAGGAATCTACTATCAAAAGATCCCAATGAAAGGGTAAAGAAATTTGGAGGATGAGACCTCCTAAAAGAAGATTATTGTAGAAGAAAGTTAATATAGGTGTGACAATTGGTGCAACCTCCCAAAGATCTGCCTTTAATAAAAATCGTCAACAATTGGTACTTAAGAAGAGGTTCCTATTATTGGCATTTGTAATAGTCAACACCTTGGAGAATCTTCCAAGGAATCCTATTGCCAACCAAATTCATCTCCTTAAAAGAAGGTCAATTTTGACCTTACTCCTCCAATAAAAGAACTTTCTGTATCGCATCCAGAGCTAAAAATCTATTAGAAGTGTCGCTCTAAGATTCATATGCAAGAAAATGATGATGATGAAGACACCATGGAAGTTGATGTAGTCTATATGGTGGGGCATGGTGATGAGCCACCTCAAATACGTGGCTACCGACGATGTAATGAATCGAGGCCCACTTCTTCCAAAACAACAACCTCTCAAGAAAATCAAGCTTAATTCGAGCAGTTAGAAGAAGAAGTCCCCTCATATGAGGAACATAATGATGATTAAGAAGAAGAAGTGCTTGTTGAAACATTAGCACAAGCACAGAGGTGAATAAAGCGCTATATAAAAGGAAAAGATAAGGAGATATCAGAACTAAACAATAAGGTGATAGAAATGATGGCACATATGGCTGTAATGATGCAGTTAATGCAAAAGAATATCATTACTAATCTTGCATCTGCTCATCCAACTGACCATCAGACATTAAATTAGACAGTTAATCAGCAGATATCGAGTAGTGTCCCTACTAACCTGCCAACCAATTTAATACCCCCCAGGTATCTAGAATACAAATCACACATAAAAATGAAAATGAAGCTGATCGACTTGTTCATCTACAAACTCACCAAAATATTGCAAGTGCATCTAAGCCGGTGATGACTCTACAGCTAGAATCAATCATCAATGAAAAGATTAAAGCTGTCATTACCTCAGAGCAACTAGAGAAATTTGTGAGCAAGGGCCGCCCATATCCGGCCGAGTACGATCAAGTTCCATATCCTAAAGGATATTCGACGCCTAAGTTCAACACTTTTAACGGCAACGGTAATCCTAAACAATACTTAGCTCAGTTTAAAGCAACTTGTGAAAATATTGGAGGCATTGATGCTCTACTCTTCTATCAATTCATTAGTAGTTGGATTGTGACTATTTTTGAATGGTACACTGAACTTTTCAATGATTCTATTAAGACATTTGCAGAACTAGAGAATATGTTCATGAAAAGGTTCGTCAGTGCCATTAAGAAGACTACTATCGCTGACTTTGCATTAGAAATTTGAGAAAAGGGTGAGTCCGTGATAAAGTATATAACTCACTGGCATAATATGAGTATGAAATATGAACAACTATTGAAAGAAAAGTATACTGTTCAACTACTAATGGGAAATATTGATGATAAGATGTTACTATTTTTATGTATGGCCTCAATCAACACTTATCAAGAGCTACTGGACAGAGTAGCTAAATTTGAAAAGTTAAACCTATCTAAGTCTGAGAATTATTTAGATAGATCCCAAAAAAACAAAATTATGGATGCTAAAAGAGATGAGATATATTTTGCATCATCTTTAAGAATTGATAAAGAAAAATAATCTACTCCTAAAGATGATAAAGGAAAATAGTATACCAAGCTCCAACCAAAATTAGTATTGGGAGAAAACGATAAGTCTCAGACTTTTCGTGATGAAAGAGAATGTTTGAGGCCAAGAACTGGTGATCGTATCACATCCCTTAAAGAGAAAATGAATAGAGAATATTCTTTTAAAAGAAAAAAGTGTGGCAAAGTTATTCAAGCAACACTTAATGCTAGTCTTGAATTATTGGAGTATAAAAGACCCAAAAAAGCTAATCAGAAAGATAATTCAAATTATTGTCTATATCATCGAGTTATCAGCCACCCTATTGAATATTGTTATGTCTTTAAAGACTAACTTGAAAAGAAGTATAGAAATGGTGAATTTATGCTATCAAATAGCATTTTAGTTCACCCAAAAAAGGAATCTGTAAAGATGATCGTGTGTTATCCTATACCACCAATTAAGAAAGGAGATAAAATAAAGGGAAAATGATGCCAGAAAAAGATGAATGGAAGATTGCAATCGCCAAAAAAATAATGAAGATGATCAAATAACTAGAAGGAGTTCCTGGTATCTAATAAAAATCCTCTACAAAATCGATGCTTGAATTAAAAGAAAATATTTTAGAGAGAGAAGTTAGAGAGAGAAGATCTAGGGAAATTAGAGAGAGATTCTTGATGTTTTTTAAAATTTTGAACCATTCCACCATTTTGGCGATTATTTCGCGCATGGCGGGTGACGCGGCGGTGTCCTCCGACGATCGCCGGTTCTCCTCTTGCTCGATGAGTAAACCTGGTGGTCTTGGTAAATCTCCGAAGGTAGGGGCTTTGATGATCTCCAAACCTTACTCGATGTCAAAGCCTTCTTCTCCTCCTATTGCTGGCAAGGGCAAAGGACTTGTTGATATTATGATCAGCAAACCATTTAAATCTCCTGTAGGAGTTTCTACTGTTAGAGGCCATAATGATTTCGAGGATTCTTCCTCGTCTGGTATGAAATTATTTGTGAATAGGTTCAACGGCAACGTTGCTAAACCATAACCTGCAGGATCGGAGAATTCTGATGTTCTCCCTTTGGATGCTTGTGTTATTGCTAAAGAGGGGTTCATTCATCAAAATCAGGAGACACAAACATTCTTAGAAGGTCAGCCTGCTCATAATCCCTGGGTTAAAAGATCTCATATTAAAGTTAACTTTTGTTTGGATGAATCTTGCCTTTCGGATGACAAAAAGGCAATCAAGTTAAATGAAGATAATGTGAGAGCTGTTGCAAATCTGGTTTTGATGATGACAAACATGTTTCCAGTGTATTTTTCTTGGCTAATCAGTTTCAGGCACAAAAGACCGCAAGCTACTCAAGCCAACTCAAGATCGGGTCCAAGTGTGTCAAATGTATGATTTTTTCTTTTATTGAGTCAATTGTAATGTAACTGATTCCCTAGCTAAGTAACCTTGCACACACACACTCAGGGAGAGAGATTGAGTGAATTAGAGTTTCTGTTAAATTTTTGTTCAGATCGTCCTGGACGATAGTATCATCGTCCTGGACGATCCAGTTAAAACAGAAACCCTAATTAGGGCGACTAAGTTAAGAAGGACTGATTGAGCCGATCGTCCTGGACGATCTATGGATCGTACGGGACGATATGCCCAAATCAGAAATTCTCAGCCGCCAGATTAAGTTAGGCAAGTTTTATTTTAAGTATTTTGGTCTGATCGTCCCGGACGATACGTGTATCGTCCTGGACGATTTACTACAATCATGCCTAAATTAGTCTGGTAATTAAGGAAAGCAATTAATGTTTAATTGATACGATCACATCGTCCTGGACGATCGCAGGATCGTCCCGGACGATCGTGATCGTCTTGTGCATTTCAGCTGTACGTCCAGAACTATGTACAGGACGATTTGGGGCCTTTTTGAACTAATCGTACCGGACGATTACCCTATCGTCCGGGACGATCAAGTCATTTTTTGGTCGTCCAGCGCAGTTTTCTCTGGACGACCCGAACTGTCTTCTGGACGATTTCCTTCAATTTGAACTAATCGTCCCGGACGATCGCAGTATCGTACGGGACGATATGAACAACTTTTTTTACTGATCGTCCAGAAGAGCCAGATCGTCCAGGCTGAAACAGCTGAATTTGAACTGATCGTACAGGACGATAGATAGATCGTCCTGGACGATCTTGGCCGACAAGTTGAGATTTAGGGCAAATTTTAAGCCCTCCTTTAAAAGAACTTTTTCCTAGATTTGGAAAAATCTTTTGCTGCCTTCCTTCCCTGAGAAATCCTAGAGAGAGAGAGAGTTGGGAGAGAGAGAAGAGATCTTGTGAGGGGGAGTTAGTGAGGGATTCACTAAGGTTGCTCCAAGCACGGATCAGAGTCGTCTTCTCCGCTCGTCGTCTGTCGTCTAGTCGGTGTTCTTCGTGGGAGGATCGTTCGCAAGAAGATCCGGGTTCTCTGCCCGCTTCAGGAGGAAGCGAAAGGAGTTCGTGGGTTCTCTGCCCGCTTCAGGAGGAAGCGAAAGGAGTTCGTGGGTTCTCTGCCCGCTTCAGGTGGAAGCAAAAGGAGTTCGAAGGTTCTCTGCCTGCTTCAGGAGGAAGCGAAAGGAGGTCGGGTTCTCTGCCTCACCGTGTGGTGAAAAGGAGGTGTTTTGTACAGGCTTCTCCGCCTTGCTGTGGGAGCAAAAGGAGAGTCACTTTCGTTTAGTGCAATACCCGGAGGGGAGGCTCCGGGGAGTGGACGTAGGTCAAGTTGACCGAACCACTATAAAATCTGGTTTGCTTTTCTGATTCAGTTTTGCATTTTACTTTTCAATATAAACTGCTTGGGTGATTATCGTTGGTTGATCTTTTCGTTATTGTTTACTTGTTTCCGCTGCTAAGTATCGAAAAGATTTTTGTTGTTATCGTGAAATTTTTAAATAACCAATTCACCCCCCCTCTTGGTTAGCCTCGGGACTAGTTCAGTAGGGCTTAACATCCCTTTCGAACTTTCAAGTGGTATCAGAGCGGGATTCAAAATTTCTGTTTAAAAACTTTTGAATTTGATCCATGGCTAACTGTAACAATCGTAATACTGCTGAAGGTTATTCTATAACTAGACCACCGTTGTTTGATAACATTCCATTTGACTTTTGGAAAACACGCATGTCTACTTTTCTTCAGTCTATCGATTATCGCATGTGGATGTTAGTTAAGGACGGATACGAACCACCTTTTCGAATGATTAACAATGTGAAAACTGAATTGCCGTTTGCTGATTGGACGTTTGATGATCGTGATTTAGCACAGTTAAATGCCAAATGTTTGAACTGTTTCTTTTGTGCTTTAAAATCTGAGGACTATATGCGTGTTTCTACTTGTACAACGGGAAAAGAGATTTGGGATAGATTATGTATAACATATGAAGGTACAACTGAAGTCAAACAGTCTAGGTTAAACATCTTGTTACATGATTACGAACTTTTTCGCATGAAACCTAGTGAGACTATTTCAGAAATGTACACAAGGTTCACTCAGATTGTTACCTCTTTGCATGCTTTAGGTAGAGAACTTACCAACTACGAAAGAGTGAACAAGATTCTTAGATGTTTGCCTGCTTCTTATGATGCTAAGATTACTGCTATTACTGAATCCAAAGATTTAAATACTTACTCTATTGACAGCTTACTTGGATCACTCATTGCTTACGAGCAAGGGGTGAACCAAAGGCAACTTGATGCAGGTGAACGCAAGAAAGAGAAGACAGTGGCACTAAAGGCCAAAGATTCAGATGCTAGCACTTCCGGGTCTGATAGCGATGATGTTGCCTTAATCACAAGGCAATTCAAAAGCTTTCTAAGGAAGAAACAGAAGAACCATCAGAAGTGGAACAAGGGTAAGTTCAATAAAAACTTTAAGGGTTCATCTGAATCGGTTTGTTTTGAATGCAGGAAGCCCGGACACATTAAGGCTGATTGTCCAACACTTAAAGCTCACTCAAGCAAGGAGAAGGGTGAGGAGAAACCAAAGTTCAGAAAGGACAAGAAGCGGATTCAGAAGGCATTCTGGGCAGACTCTGCATCCGACTCTTCTGAGACTGAAGCTGAAGAGGAGGAAACAAACTTGTGTTTGATGGCTGATGATCACCCTGGTCAGTCCGACCAGGAAGAGGTATGTGAGCTTACTTACGATCAGTTATTTGAAGTTTCTGAAAAGATTCATACATCGTATAGGAAGCTTAAGAAAACCCATGCTAGTTTGAAACTAGATTATCTGACTTTGCAAAAAGAGCATGAAGTGTTGATTAAGGATCATTCCACCATTGATAGCAATCACATGTCTTTACTAGATGAGTTTGATGAACTGAATAAAAAGCATTCTGATTTAATTGTTGAGCATAACTTGTTAAAAACAGCGCATGTTGAATTAGAACTTGCTTTTAAGAAAGTGAATGATTTGGCATCTGAGTTAGAAAGTACTGATAGTGCAAAAACGTTTGAAATTGGAAGTTTAAACAAACACATTGAGTTTTTGAAAGTGAAAATCAGTTCTTTTGAAAATAACAAAACACCGCCTACTTTTGAACAATTTTATGCACCGCCACCTTTTAAAAATTCTGTTGCAAGTTCTTCAAAGCATGTTTCATACACTACTAGGAAGAGGCACTATCACTCACGACGTTTAGTTAATCCTTTTCCTGGTGTTAGATGTTTTTCATGTGGCATGTTAGGACACATATCACACACTTGTACTGTTCACCGTAGTACACATTGGGTGTGGAGACCCAAACTGCCTGTTGCACAGCACAGCACACATGCATCGCATTCTTCTTTTCATAAGAAGGAACCCAAACCTGTTTGGGTTCCTAAGACTGACATTTGATGATTTTGTAGGTGTGCTCTCACACAAGACCTCGTGAGAGCATGTGGTACCTGGACAGCGGATGTTCTAGACATATGACTGGAGATGCAAATCAGTTCATTTCGCTGGAGGCCAGAGCTGGAGGCAAGGTTACACTTGGAGATAACACCACTAGGAAGGTGGTAGGCACAGGTATAATTGGTGATTCAAAGAACTTTATGATTGATAATGTTTTGCTTGTAGATGGACTGAAACATAACCTGCTGAGCATCAGTCAACTCTGCGACAAGGGATACAGCATCAAATTCCTGCCCACTGGCTGCATTTTAAGCTTAAATGATGAAGTTGTTTTGCAGGGGCAAAGGATCAACAACGTCTACAAGCTGGATGTAAGTAGCATTAAATCTGATAATTCAATTTGCTTAAAAACTGCTGCTGATGAGTCTTGGTTATGGCATAGGAGATTGTGTCATGCCAGTATGAAAACCCTTAGGAGAGTCACCCAAAAGGACTTAGTTAGAGGTGTGCCCAAGCTTAAGTTCACTAAGGATCACCTGTGTGATGCCTGTCAATTGGGGAAGCAAGTCCAGTCCTCTTTTCACTCTGTTAAGGACATTAGCACCTCTAGACCTTTAGAAGTTCTTCACATGGACCTCTTTGGACCCATTAGCACTGCCAGCTTAGGGGGGAGAGTCTATGGTTTTGTGATTGTTGATGATTATTCAAGGTTCACTTGGGTTAAGTTTTTGTCACACAAATCTGAGTCATTTGATGAGTTTAGATCTTTCTCTACTTGGATTCAGAAGAAGTTAGGATGTGAGATTATTACCATCCATAGTGATCACGGAGGGGAGTTTGAAAATGAAAGATTTGGAAGTTTTTGTGAGAATCATGGGATTAGTCACAATTTTTCAGCTCCTAGGACCCCTCAGCAGAACGGGGTAGCTGAAAGGAAGAACAGGACCTTAGTGGAAGCCGCTAGAGCCATGCTTGCCGAGTATTCACTTCCAAAATACTTTTGGGCTGAAGCGGTGAACACTGCCTGTTATGTGCTGAATAGGGTGAATGTGAGAGTCAAACTGAACAAGACACCTTATGAGATCATTAAGGGTAGAACACCAAATCTGTCCCACCTTCATGTTTTTGGCTGTAAGGTTTTCATTCTGAACAACGGGAAGTCACCCTTAGGAAAATTTGACCCCAAATCTGATGAAGGAGTGTTCTTAGGATATTCAAGTGTGGGGAAATCCTTTAGGGTGTTCAATAGGAGGACTTTGGTGGTGGAAGAAACAACCCATGTAGTGTTTGATGAATCTGATCCTAAGGAGTCTAGATCTGAAGTAGAAGATGAAGAGATTGTTGAGGTTACCCAAGGAGTTGGAAATACAAATTTGGAGGAAAGGGTAGAACCTCAAACCCCATTGCCTAGAGATTGGAGATATTCTTCGAGTCATCCTAAAGAACTGATCTTAGGAGACCCTTCTGAAGGTGTTAGGACTAGGCATGGACTTAGGAAGGAAGTAAACCATTCTGCCTTTATCTCAATGACTGAACCCACCAACATCAATCAAGCCCTGTCGGATGAATTTTGGATTTTAGCTATGCAGGAAGAATTGAATCAATTTGTAAGGAATGATGTTTGGGAGTTAGTAGAAAGACCTAAAAATCAAAGTATTGTGGGAACCAAGTGGGTCTTTAAGAATAAGATGAATGATTCTGGTGTGGTGGTGAGAAATAAGGCAAGATTGGTGGCTAAGGGGTATAATCAGATAGAAGGGATAGATTTTGAGGAAACTTTTTCCCCTGTAGCTCGATTGGAAGCCATTAGAGTGCTACTAGCCTTTGCCTGTTATAAGGGATTTAAGCTGTTTCAAATGGATGTCAAGAGTGCCTTTTTAAATGGGGTAATTAAAGAAGATGTTTTTGTAGAACAACCCCCAGGTTTTGAGAGTTCCCAATATCCAAGTCATGTCTATAAATTAAAAAAGGCCTTATATGGATTGAAACAGGCACCCAGAGCTTGGTATGAGAGGCTTAGCACATTCCTGTTAGAAAGAGAGTTTGTTAAGGGGAGCGTAGACACCACCCTTTTTCTGAGGAGATTAGGAGATGACTTACTCATTGTCCAGATCTATGTTGATGATATAATTTTTGGATCTTCTGATAAATACTTATGTGAAGAGTTTTCTAAAACAATGAGTAAAGAGTTTGAGATGAGTATGATGGGAGAATTGTCCTACTTTTTGGGGTTTAGCATAAGGCAAACGGATAATGGAACCTTTCTCAATCAATCAAAATACACTAAGGACATTTTGAAGAAATATGAAATGGACAAAGCCAAGCCAATCAATACTCCCATGCCCTCCTCAGTTCAGTTAGATAAGGATTCAAATGGAAAATCTGTTGATCAGAAGAAGTATAGAGGGATAATAGGTTCACTGCTTTACCTGACTGCTAGCCGACCCGATATCATGTTTAGTGTCTGTCTTTGTGCTAGGTTTCAGGCTGATCCTAAAGAGTCCCACCTGACTGCTGTTAAGAGAATTCTTAGATATCTTTTAGGGACCCCAAACCTAGGAATTTGGTACCCTAGGCACAGCACCTCTTTTGAGATCATTAGATATTCTGACTCTGACTTTGCGGGGTGTAGGGTGGATAGGAAGAGTACCTCTGGGACTTGTCAATTCATAGGACAGTCGTTAGTCTCCTGGTCCAGTAGAAAACAGAACTCAGTTGCACTTTCCACTGCTGAAGCTGAGTACATTGCCTTAGGAAGTTGTGTGGCCCAAGTTCTTTGGTTGAAGCAGCAAGTCTTGGATTTAGGAGTACCTATTGGCACAATTTCTGTTCTGTGTGATAATACTAGTGCCATCTGTATCTCTAAGAATCCAATCCAACATTCTAGGACCAAACACATTGACATTAGGCATCACTTCATTAGGGACCATGTTACAAAAGGGGACATTGAGCTACATCATGTAGCAACTGAAAATCAGCTGGCTGACATATTCACTAAACCACTGGCCTTTGACTCATTCAGCATTTTGAGAACCAGATTAGGAGTGATTGATATAAATGCTTGATTCTGATGACTGCTGATTTATGATTGTTATGATTGGTATTCTGATTTCTGCTAGTTAGTTTTTTGTATTCTGTTTTCTGATTTCTGTTTGTTAGTTTTTGTATTGTGATTTCTGATTTCTGTTAGTTAGTTTTTGCCTTGATTATTTTATTTTCAGTTGATTTTACTTCTTCTGCTAATTTCTGTTTTAGCCTTATTGTTAGTTTGATTTGAGTATTTACTTTGCTATGATTTTCTACCTGTTTTTTTTTATGTTTTTCAAAATCTGATCACCGCTCACTACTTCTGATAATATGAATTTCTGACTGGGAGTTTTACCTTGTTTTGATTTGGAAGCTGGTAAGCAGTGATTGATTCCACTGAACCTGTTAAAGGGAAGAAACATTGATGATTGTTTCTCTTCCTCTAAACTCCTTTACTGGTGTATGGTTTCTTTTGGATAAAAATCTTCTTCAAAATTAAAATGTTAGTTTTTGAAATAGAGATTATTTTATCTTCCTACAGTAATCTGCCTCATATCAATAGTGTTTTTCAAAGTCTTGAGTCATTAGTTTGATTTTCTAAACCAAGTGATTGCATTTATCATATGTTGTATGGGTTTTGTTTTGTGAATCGTTCTTCCTTACTGCGGAGAGTCATCTCCTATGTCTGGAAGATAATCTCACAGCTGAGACTCTTTAATGATTATGAAAAGGAGAAAGCTTATAAAAGATGCGCAGTGCGCCAGTTAATTTGAAAAAGAGGCATAAAATGAGCCCAACACTGAAAAGATGCGAAATTGCCAAATTGGATACACAAAGTGTATCAAAAATCAAAAGATGCGCAAAGCGCCAACCAAGTTGCAAAAGAGGCACAAAATGAGCCCAACACAAGCTTTCATTCCTTTCAGATTATTAAATGTCTTAGAAAAATCTGTGCGCCACTTAATATTTTCAAAAGCTTGAGTCTTGAAAATCCTGATTTCTGATTTTTTACTTTGTAACACTATTATATCAGATATTTTTCTGGAACGAGGCTTGAAAGGATTTCTTTTCAAATCTAATGTCTTTTCTTCTGAATTGGATTTTTGTTTTGAAAGAGGTTTACATCGATAAGGTGCCCGGGGTCGGAGTTACGAAAGTCGATTTTTTCAACCTTTTCTGGATTTCAGCGTTGTCAATCGTTCTCTTATTGGTTTTTGAATATAAAATCAAGGAAAAATTCTGATTTACTCGAGCAGATTGATCAAAAAAAAAAAAAAAAAAAAAAATACTTCTATGTGTTTGTTACGTAAGTTTTATTCGTCTGTTTGTGATTTTGATTTCACTGTCGTGTTGTTGTTCTGTATTTGTTTTATTTTATGTTTTATTTCCGTGTTTATGTTTCTCCCTCCTCCTTTTTGTGATGTCAAAAGGGGGAGTCAGTTGTAGTCGTGTCGTGTCTGTATTGTTTGAGCTGTTAAATGAA
Source organism: Dendrobium chrysotoxum (assembly GCA_019925795.1). Classification (NCBI taxonomy): domain Eukaryota; kingdom Viridiplantae; phylum Streptophyta; class Magnoliopsida; order Asparagales; family Orchidaceae; genus Dendrobium; species Dendrobium chrysotoxum. The sequence goes on from CM034302.1 coordinate 42,600,228, forward strand.
AATTTAAAAAAAATGTTTGTTTTGTTTGATTTCTCAGTTTCATTTTATTTTCAGACTACTTTACAAATGTTTGCCATCATCAAAAAGGGGGAGATTGTTGCAAATCTGGTTTTGATGATGACAAACATGTTTCCAGTGTGTTTTTCTTGGCTAATCAGTTTCAGGCACAAAAGACCGCAAGCTACTCAAGCCAACTCAAGATCGGGTCCAAGTGTGTCAAATGTATGATTTTTTCTTTTATTGAGTCAATTGTAATGTAACTGATTCCCTAGCTAAGTAACCTTGCACACACACACTCAGGGAGAGAGATTGAGTGAATTAGAGTTTCTGTTAAATTTTTGTTCAGATCGTCCTGGACGATAGTATCATCGTCCTGGACGATCCAGTTAAAACAGAAACCCTAATTAGGGCGACTAAGTTAAGAAGGACTGATTGAGCCGATCGTCCTGGACGATCTATGGATCGTACGGGACGATATGCCCAAATCAGAAATTCTCAGCCGCCAGATTAAGTTAGGCAAGTTTTATTTTAAGTATTTTGGTCTGATCGTCCCGGACGATACGTGTATCGTCCTGGACGATTTACTACAATCATGCCTAAATTAGTCTGGTAATTAAGGAAAGCAATTAATGTTTAATTGATACGATCACATCGTCCTGGACGATCGCAGGATCGTCCCGGACGATCGTGATCGTCTTGTGCATTTCAGCTGTACGTCCAGAACTATGTACAGGACGATTTGGGGCCTTTTTGAACTAATCGTACCGGACGATTACCCTATCGTCCGGGACGATCAAGTCATTTTTTGGTCGTCCAGCGCAGTTTTCTCTGGACGACCCGAACTGTCTTCTGGACGATTTCCTTCAATTTGAACTAATCGTCCCGGACGATCGCAGTATCGTACGGGACGATATGAACAACTTTTTTTACTGATCGTCCAGAAGAGCCAGATCGTCCAGGCTGAAACAGCTGAATTTGAACTGATCGTACAGGACGATAGATAGATCGTCCTGGACGATCTTGGCCGACAAGTTGAGATTTAGGGCAAATTTTAAGCCCTCCTTTAAAAGAACTTTTTCCTAGATTTGGAAAAATCTTTTGCTGCCTTCCTTCCCTGAGAAATCCTAGAGAGAGAGAGAGTTGGGAGAGAGAGAAGAGATCTTGTGAGGGGGAGTTAGTGAGGGATTCACTAAGGTTGCTCCAAGCACGGATCAGAGTCGTCTTCTCCGCTCGTCGTCTGTCGTCTAGTCGGTGTTCTTCGTGGGAGGATCGTTCGCAAGAAGATCCGGGTTCTCTGCCCGCTTCAGGAGGAAGCGAAAGGAGTTCGTGGGTTCTCTGCCCGCTTCAGGAGGAAGCGAAAGGAGTTCGTGGGTTCTCTGCCCGCTTCAGGTGGAAGCAAAAGGAGTTCGAAGGTTCTCTGCCTGCTTCAGGAGGAAGCGAAAGGAGGTCGGGTTCTCTGCCTCACCGTGTGGTGAAAAGGAGGTGTTTTGTACAGGCTTCTCCGCCTTGCTGTGGGAGCAAAAGGAGAGTCACTTTCGTTTAGTGCAATACCCGGAGGGGAGGCTCCGGGGAGTGGACGTAGGTCAAGTTGACCGAACCACTATAAAATCTGGTTTGCTTTTCTGATTCAGTTTTGCATTTTACTTTTCAATATAAACTGCTTGGGTGATTATCGTTGGTTGATCTTTTCGTTATTGTTTACTTGTTTCCGCTGCTAAGTATCGAAAAGATTTTTGTTGTTATCGTGAAATTTTTAAATAACCAATTCACCCCCCCTCTTGGTTAGCCTCGGGACTAGTTCAGTAGGGCTTAACATCCCTTTCGAACTTTCAAGAGCCAATTCAGATAAACTCCAGTTTTCTATGGTGATTAAAGTATTTGGGAAGAAAATCCCCAATCACCTGATTGCAGCTGAATTGCATCGCCAATGGATGCATTTTGGGAAATTTCAGCTAACCATCCTCGGTTTAGGATGGGTACTCTGTTCTTTCAACAATGTGGAGGCTGTAGAAAAGGTTTTGGAAGGAGGACCATGGTATGTTAACGGGCATATTGTAGGTATGGAAAGGTGGACTCCAGAATTCTCTCCTTCATCATTCAAGGGATTATCTTCCCCCATTTGGGTAAGGATGCCGCAACTTCCTTTGCTTTGTTGGGATGAAGTGAATGTGGCAAGGATTGCTTCGATGATCGGAACCCCATTATGGATTGATGGGAATATGTTTCAGTGGAACAAAAGAGAATACGCTAGAGTTTGTATTCGTATGGCCCTTGACAAACAATTTCCCACAGGTGTTTGGGTGGAGGGGTCTTGTGGTCGATTTTTTCAAAAAATAGAGTATGAAAAGATATCCTCTTTTTGTTTTGATTGTTGTAAAATTGGGCATTTAGCTGGAGAATGTAAGAAAATCCCCTTTGTTGATTTGAAGAAGCCCAATTCTAATAAGGAAGCTCTGGTTGATGATGCAGAAATTCCATTGCCCGTTGAATCGGCTACTGAAAACTCATATGGACCTTGGGTACATGTCAAAAACAAACGCCGGAAGGGACTGGTTGGAAAGCAATTTGAAAACTCCATCAGAGCTAAAGAATCTAATCCTGCTTTGAAGAAATACCAACCTGTTAAAAAAGCTCTTCTAGATACTGATCGACTGGTGGATGATGTTCAGGTTCAGTTGAAGACTGCTGATGTTGGAACCAGTAAGTTGGATACGACTCAAGAGGTAGTGGAATCTGAATCTTCTCTGAAAGAGGTGGGGCAATCCAACAAAACTCTGGGTATGTCAATCTCTCCAGCTGCTCTCTTTGATTCAAATAAATTTAAAGCTCTAGAATGTGTAAATGAAGAAATTTCTGATAAACCGTTGGCTGGGGAAGCTGAGGAAGGAGAATTGGTGGCTGGTTCCTTGGAAGAAGACATAAGAATATCGGCAGTAGTTAATGGGGAGTCTGGTAGAAGCAAATTTAAACTTCAAAAAGAATTGAGATCTTTGGGGGATTCTAATTCTTTTTTGCATAGAAGGAAAGGAGGAGTGTTGAGAGGTAGTAAGGTTGGGAGCAATCCCAATTCACTACACTAAATGTCTTCTTTAGCATTCTGGAATTGTCGGGGAGCTAGGAAAAAGGAGGCTTCCCGTTACTTGAAGGAGTTGGTAAAGGATTTTAATATCATCTTTGTTGGTCTAATTGAAACTAAAATCTCCTCTGTCAACAAGATGGAGTTTAGCAAAATGTTTGGATCCTCATGGGATTACTTTATTCTACCGGGTGGTGGACTATCTGGGGGAATGATGATTAGTTGGAGAGCTGATTTGGTTACTTTTTGTGTCAAGGAGGCTAATGAACAAGTTGTGGTGGCAGAAATATGCATTCCTAATAAAGGGAGATGGCTAATTGCAACTTTTTATGGCAGTAGGGATGTATGCAGGAGGAGATCTTTGTGGAACAATCTTGAAGCTTTTTCGAGCTGTAGTCTCCCTTTTTTGATTGGTGGAGATTTCAATTGTATCTTATCTCAAGAGGACAAGAGGGGAGGGAAGAAATTTGTGTTCTCTCAAGGTCTACAAGACATGAAGTTATTTATGTCTAACTGTGATTTCCATGACACTGGAATTGTTGGACCCAAGTACACTTGGTGTAATAACAAAAAAGGAGGTGCTAGGATTCTTGAGAGGTTGGATCGTATTCTTCTAAACTCATTGGCTTTGGAGGCTATACAACCGGCTGTGGTTAGTCACCTAGCAAGGATCGCTTCTGATCATTGCCCCATCTTAATCAATATCAATTCATCTGGATTTAATAGAAACCAGTTTCTTAAATTCGAAGAGGTTTGGACTTCTTATCCAGCCTCTGTTGGAATTATTTCTAGAACTTGGGAAAAGAGTGTAAAAGGAGATGCTGCTCATTCTCTTAACGTTAAGTTCAAACGCACGTTGAAAGCGCTATTCTTTTGGAGTAGATCAAAGCTTGCAGACCTCAATAAACTAAAAGAAAAACTTAAGAAGGAAGTTCTTGACTTACAACAGGAAGAAGCTGAAATTGGAAATCTATCTGAGGTAAAACTTTGTTTGTTGAAATCTAAAGTTTTGGAACTTAAATCTACCCATGGTGACACAAACTCAAATTACTTTCATGCTTTTGCTTCTGCTCGGCGTAACAGCAACAGGATTCATCAAATCAGGAATCCTATGGGTATCTTGGTGGAGCAAAAGCTTATAGAGGAGGTGTTCTTGGACTTCTATAAGGACAAGTGGAAAGCTCGAAATTGAGTGCTCTCGGGTTGGCCTGCTCCTTCATACATGTTAAGTGATGAGTATAAAAAATTTCTGCAGGCAGAGTTTACTAGGAAGGAGCTCGAAGAGGTGATCCAGCAACTTGAACCTAACATCTCTCCTGGTTTGGATGGTATCTCCTATTCTTTCTTTAAGTTTTATTGGCATATTATTACGGAGGATGTGTGGATGGCTGTGCATTCGTTTCTCAAGAATGGTAGGATGTGCAATGAATGGAAAGAAACCTTAGTTGTTTTAATTTCTAAGGTTAAAACTCCTTCTCTTCCCTCTAATTTCAGACCTATCAGCCTATGTTGTTCCATTTATAAAATTATAGACAAAATGTTATTAAGTAGAATGTTGGGAATTATTCCAAAAATTGTTTCTGAAGAATAAGCTTCATTTATTCGGGGTCGTTCTTTATCGGAGCACATTTTGATTACGCAAGAATTGTTTCACAAGTTTCGCTATTCCAAATCTAAGAAAGGCTTAATGGCAATAAAAGTGGACATGGAACAGGCATACGATAGCATGGGGTGGTCCACTTTGAAGCAAGCCTTAGATCATTATGGCTTTCCTGAGAAATTTTCTAATTTGTTGTTACAATGTGTTCTTAACCCGAAATTTTGTTTATTAATAAATGGCAATAACTCTTCATGGATAGAGGGTAAAAGTGGTTTTAGGCAAGGTTGTCCCTTGTCTCCCTACCTTTTCATTTTATGCTCACAATTGCTTACAGACGTGTTTGCCCAAAGAGGGAGAAAGCTAGGTATCAAAATGGCCACTCAAGCTGAGAGGATTTCTCATCTTCAATTTGCTGATGATCTTCTTATTTTCTCTGAAGCAAAATGAAATCATGTGAAGAAGATTAATAAGATATTGAAAGATTACAGAGGATGGATGGGGCAAAGAATTAATGTGCAAAAATCTGCTGTTATTTTTGGAAAAGCGGTTGGTAGAAGGAAATTGTTGGCTCTTGCTAGACTGTTGGGTTTTAAGGTAGTCACTGAACTAAACTACCTCGGCATCAAATTGGCTCTTAGAAGACTTGTATTTTCGAATTTCCAAAACCTGTTGGAAATGGCTCATGGCAGAATTTCCACTTGGAGTAATCGCTATATTTCTTTTTCAGGAAAGCTAACTTTAATCAAGTCTTCTTTTCTATCTCTCCCTACTTTTTTATCTACACATTCTCTTGTCCCTATTGGAGTACTAAATGAATGGATAAGATGTGTAGGGATTTCTTTTGGCAAAAAGGTGATAGAACAAAAGGTCTTCATTATGTAGCTTGGGAGATGTTATGTAGACCAAAGAGTTTGGGAGGCCAAGGGTTGACATCTGCCTCTGCCAAAGTGGGTCCGTTGAGAGCCAAGTTTGCTTGGAACTTTATCACCAAGCCTTCAACTCTTCTTAACAGGAATTTGAGGGCAAAGTATGGAGGTGACATTTGGGATTCAAATGCTAGGAGTACTGCTTCAACTACTTGAAAGATTATTACCTCTGGAGCCAAATTCCTGCAAGATGTTGTGAGATGGAAGGTCTGCGATGGGAAAAGTATCAATACTTTTAATGACATTTGGATCTTGGATAAGAGCTTTGACCGATGTCCAACGTTTGTAGCTGCTCAGGATTCTGTTAACTCTAACCTTAAGTATTTCATTCAGGGAGGTATATGGGACTTAGAAAAGCTGTATTGCTGCTTTGGTGCAGATTTGGTAAAGCTTATTACGTCAATACCTATCTCTCCAGGTATTCAAGGTGATCAGATGGAATTATTATATAAGTGCTCTGGAAAATCTATAGCAGCCTTGATTATGGAAAAACAACTTGATGCTGAACTTGATCAAATTTGTTGCTGGAAGAAAAAGCTAAAGCTTCGTCCGTCTGTAGATTTTTTCTGGTGGAGGCTGGCTCACAAGGCTTTACCTTATAATGAATTCCTGAGGTATAGGCGTTTGCAGGAATTCAATGGTTGTCCGAGAGGTTATCCTGGAATTGAAGATAAAAATCACATTGCAAGCAGCTGTTTGTATCTTTCCCAGGTGATTCAAATGCTCAGGAAATGGGGTTATGAGGTTCCGATTTTTTTGAATCTGGAAGATGGCTTTCAGAAATTATCTGTTTTAGCAAACTGCAACCCATTTATTGGCAATCTTTATTGCTCGGTTGTTTATCTGTCATGGAAGAGCAGAAACAAACTCAAACATGATGACATGGAGGATAGTATCTCGGTTACAGCCGCTACAGCTGTCAGTCTAGCTGCAGTTTCATTTGGATTGTCTTCTACCTCGGACCACTGGGATGCCAACCGGCTGTTGAAGATGTCTTCTTCATTTTGGTGTCCTCCTCCACCCAAGTGGATCAAGCTCAATGTAGATGCTTCCCTAGAGAGTTTTTATAAGGCTGGTGTGGGTGGCGTTATTAGAGATTCTAAAGGTCGGTTTATCTATGCTTTTGGATTCTCTTGTTTGCATTGGGATTCATCTTTTTTGGAATTGAAATCAGTTCTTGCTCTTAAAGAAGCTCTACAAGATTGGATGTTTGACGTTAAAGGGATTATTATTGAAGGAGATAATTCCAATGTGATTAAGTATGTTCAAAAGATGATGAAGAATGAAGGCTTGACGGGAGAATTAGTGGACCAACAAGATTTTTCTTTTCTTAAAGATTTTCATCAAATTATTTTTCAATTTGTGGATAGGAGTTGTAATAAGTTAGCTCATGTTGTGCTAACTATGCTAGTTCTTCTAATTTTATTTGGGATTGTATTGGTAATAAGAACATTCCTCCTAACTTTGTTTCTTTGTTAAAGGAGGAATGTGATAGGGGTTCTTCTTATTAGAACCTTTTTGTTTGGTTTTTTAATAAAATTTTCTCTATGCATTTCTTCAAAAAAAAGAATTAAAAGAAAATCCAAATTCAGATATATCAACTTCTAGGTCATCAACTTGGAGGCGTTCTAATACGAAGCAGTTCTATAAGACATTCTCTAAGAAATCTAGTAACTTAAATAAGCACAGTAAGCAGGAAAAGAAGAGGACTGTACTTCAAAAGATCATCAATAATTTGGAGGATTATCATCAACCATTAATACGGCCTATAACACTTGCAGATTTTATATCTGAACTTCAAATAGACCAATCAAAAGTGGAAGATGATGAACAAGAATATGAAGAATCACTCCATGTAGAAATATGCTGAGTCGTCTCAATAGTATTGACTACATACCAAAGAGATTCTATTAAAGATCATGATAGGGGTCAGATAGCAATATCTCCTATAAAAATGACTGATAAAATGACATATGAGTCATATTTGATGATGCTACAGATAGATAATAACTCAGAAGAAGAGTTGTATTTTTCAAGTGATGATGAGTTAGATTAATAAATAGCTTCACAAATGGAGCATGCAATGCTGAATGAAGACTCTAAACACACAACAAAATCTTTTAAAGCAAACAAACTTGATCCTAAAGAAAACCTTTCATCATATGAGGCTGAGCCAAATGAAGTGGCTCAAGTACAGTTAAGAAGTGGTGAAGAGTTGCCACCACCACTAAAAAATGGATTATCAAGTAAAGATAAGGGAAAAGATATGACCATCAATGAAGAAATCATCCCTAAAGATCATAAGAAGAAATATGATACAAATAAAAGGATAGAGTATAATGTCATTTCCCATTTGAGAGAAATCCCAACACAGCTCAGCATCTATGAAGCTCTTCTAATATCAAAAGATCTTCAAGAAACCTTGATATAGGCTCTCAAGAATCCAGAGAGATATGAAGCATATTTCATGGAAAGATGTTTAAGCAATGTTATTCATGCCAGAAATGAACCTATTATTACATTCTCTAAAGAAGATCTCATGTTGGGGACTACAGAATATAATCGTCCTCTATATGTCTCGGCAGAAAGTGATGGAATCATAATAAAGAGAATTTTAATTGACCCTCAGTCATCGATAAATCTTATGAGTTTGCACACACTAAGATCATTATCCCTAAAAATTCAATATCTCATGCTAGATAAACTTATGGTGCATAGCTTTAATGAGAAATGGCAAAAAAATGTAGCTTCATTTGTTCTTTCCCTTAAATTTGGAGAATTATATACATAAGCCAAGTTTCAAATTATCGATGCGGACACTTCATTTAAAGCTCTCTTAAGTAGACCTTGGCTCGATGAGAATGGTCTTATTCCATCAACTATGCACCAATGCATGAAATATCTAAAGGATGAAGAAGAGTTCTAGATTTTTGGAGATATACAATCCTTTGCAGTCCACGAAGTAAAAATTTATGATGATGCAAAATACTTTATTCCAAATGAAGTAAAGCCTATAAAATCTTCTAAAGCTAAAATATTGACCTCAAGGAGTACAAAATAATCTAAAGAAGTTGAAGAAAAGCATACATGAAGAAAGAGTGTGACACCAAATCTTCCTAAAAGAGCTAATACATTATCTAAATTAAATAAAGTTGTACTTCATTTGGGAAGTAACACGGAGGAAGAGAATGATATCTCTGAAATATACAAGCCTTTGATTAAAAAAAAGCCAAAGGAAAATATTTTTGTAGTTATATTAATCCCTCCATAACATTTTAGAGAAATCGTATCCCACAAGATTCATAATGTTGAAGAATTTAAAATATTTTATGTACCTCCCCTATGCAGAAGTAGTGGACCGGAAAGCTTATTTTATAAATTTTGAGTGTATCAAGAAGAGAATATCGATGAGCTTGAGAATTTCAATAAAGATGTAGAGATATTGAGATAATTCTTATATAAATGCTTAGATATTGTCCCAAAAGAATTCAGTAAATGATACAAAAAGCTGGAGTTTATAATATGGTTACTTGGCGATGAACACATTTCTTTCAAAAAATGTAGTGTCAAGAATTATCAAAGATGGGTAGTCATGATACAAAAGGCCTTGGATTTATCGTAGCAGAATATACTCAAAAAAATACATGTTATGCAATAAATGATATATATTTGACTACTAAAAATATAGATATGAATGAAGAGAAGAATATGGAAGCTAATCTTACACTAGAAGAACTTGAAGATGGTGGACAGGCTGCTACTATGGATGAGCTAAAGAAAATAAACTTGGGAACTGATGAGAACCCTCGCCTGACCTTTATCAGTTCTCTTCTTTTAAAAAATAAAATTGGAAATATGAAAGCATTACTTAATAAATTTAGGGGCTGTTTTGCTTGGATATAAAATGAAATACCAAGCTTATCCCCTGATATAGCTGTTCATAAATTAGCCATCAAACTAGGTGCAATACCTGCTAAGCAAGCTCTAAAGCGAATGAGGCTAGAAATTGAGGAGCAAGTGATTGCAAAAACCAAGAAGCTTATCAAAGCAGGTTTCATTCGAGAAGAAAAATATGCTGATTGGATAGCTAATATTGTCCCAATAAAAAAGAAGAATGGACAAATTTGCATATGTATCGACTTTTGTGATCTTAATAAGGTGTGTTCAAAAGATGACTTTTCACTTTCAATATTAAAATTGCTGGTTGACAAGACATCCAATTATGATATATTCTCATTTATAAATGGGTCGTCAGGATATAATCAAATCAAAATGGCACATGAAGATAAAAAACATACTTTTTTCAGGACTCCTATTGATATATTCTACTACACAGTAATGCCCTTTGGCTTGAAGAATGCTGGAGCTACGTACCAAAGGGCTATGATACATATATTTGATGAGCTTATCCATCAAAAGGTTGAATGCTATGTGGATGATCTTGTTATCAAAAATATAGATCGAAAAGATTACCTTGAAGATTTGAGAATTGTATTTGAAAGGATTAGAAAATACAATCTCAAATTGAACCCACTCAAATGTGCTTTCAGGGTTTCTTCAAGAAAGTTTCTTGGGTACATTGTACATTATAGAGGGATTGAGGTTGATCCTAACAAAGTCAAGAAAATTATAGAAATGCCGCCTCCAAAAAGTCTATGTCAACTTCATTCTTTACAAAGATAACTTACATTTATACGATGATTTATCTCGAATTTATCAAGCAAATGTTAACCATTTGTAAAGTTGATGAAGAAATATGTTCATTTAAATGGGATGATGAATGCTAAGAAGCTTTTGATAGCATTAAGAAATACATGTTAAGCCCACCTATTCTTGCAGCACCAATTCTAGAGAAGCCTCTTATCATATACACCACAGTGTTGGAAGAGTCCCTTGGAGCATTGCTAGATCAACACAATGAAGAAGATAAAGAAAATGCACTCTACTATATTAATCAAAGGCTGATTGGAGTAGAAATATGTTACTCTCCAATTGAGAAGCACTATTCCAAAAACTCTACCACTACATGCTGTCTCATAAAATTACACTTATATCAAAGATTGATCCGCTGAAGTTCTTGATGACAAGACCGGCATTGACAGTTCGACTAGCCAGGTGGGTCATGATATTCTATAGTTTTATATCACATATGCTCCACAAAAAGCTGTGAAAGGGCAAGTCTTAGAAGATTTTTTTGTCGCACGTCCCGTTCCTGCAGACTTGCCGCTCAATGACGATATGTCCAATGAACAAATCCTAATTGTTATAGAAGAAGAGAAATCACAAATATGAGAAATATATTTTGACTGTGAATTGTCAATTAAACCTGCACGACCTCTGAACCTCCCTAAGGCTCGAGCTAGTGTTGGTCTTATCTTTATTGCACCTAATGGAGGGATAATGAGATTTTTATTTGATTTAACTGAACCCAAAACCAATAATGAAGCAGAATATGAAACTTTAATTGTGGGTCTCAAAATTACTATTTTAATGGAAATTTAAAATCTCAAAATTTTTGATGATTCTCAACTCGTTATAAATCAAGTACCATGTAATTATAAAATCGGTAGAATCAGGTTGATTTACTATCATAGGCAAGTTCTCAAGCTCATGAAGAAAATTACAAATATTACATTAATCCAAGTATCTCGAGCTCATAATAGTAAAGCAGATTCTTTAGCAAAATTGGTTAAAGAAATGGCAAGCATGAATGACGAGCCTGTGTTAATAAGTGTTAACACTCGTCGAGTATTAGAGCCAGCAATTTTGTGTTCCCCATAGGTAGAGGGGTCACCAAATCCAAGCCAGTAGGATACAACTTTGGTTGTTCCTCAATCTCCCCAACAAATTATTCTTGGAAATCAATCAGATAAACCCCAAATATTTACATGAAAAAAATTTAGTAGAGCCTCTGAATCCTGGCTTGAATGCCTAGAAATTGAAGAGCAAAATAACTGGAGGTAGCCTTTTATCGACTACTTCATAGAAAGCGAACTCCTTGAAGATAAATTATTAGCTATATAGATCAAGAAAAGAGCATTGTGATATGTGTTTGTCAACAACATGCTATATCAAAGATCATTTGATCAAATGTAGCTATGATGTCTAGGGAAAGATAAAGCTGATGGAGTTATTTTTGAAGTTTATGAAGGACCATGTGGTGCATATCAATCGGGTCCTAAGATGGGCATTAAATTTAGAAGAATGGGTTATTACTGGCCATCAATGGTAAAGGTCTTCATCAATCATGCAGATATATGTCATGAATGTCAAATGCATGGTAATATTATACATCAACCGTCAAATCCGTTACATCCCACTATAGTATCCTGGCCATTTGAATGTTAGGGGATAGATATAATAGGGCCAATTGGACACTGTTTTATACTAACAACAACAAACTATTTTTTTAAATGGGCAGAAGCAGTCCCTTTTAAAGAAGCCACTACTAATCATGTGATCAACTTCTTTACTCATAATGTTATCTATAGATTTTGTGTACCAAGCCGCATAATCTCAGACAATGGCCCAGCTTTTAAAAGTACTAAGATTTATAAATTCATCAAACAATATAAAATTGATTGGTGATAATCATCGATTTAAAATCCAAGAGGAAATGGATTGGCATAGGCCTTCAATAAAATACTGGTAAAGCTGCTCAAGAAAATTCTCGCTAAAAATAAAGGAGAATGACATACTAAGATGGCAGAAGCATTATGGGCATATCATACCATATATAAAACACCAACGAAAGTAACTCCTTATACATTGGTATTTGGAGCTGAAGCTGTGTCTCTTAAAGTTAAATTACTGTCACTTCGAGTAGCTGTTCAGTACAACGTCATGAAAGAATAAAATGCTCGCCTATGAATAGAAGAGCTTGATGCACTGGATAAAGCCAAGCTCCAAGCTCAATAAAATATAGAAATTTATTGAGCCAGAATGATAAAATCTTTCAATCGTATGGTACGCCCTCAAGTATTTCAAGGAGAATTGATTTTGTTGTTGAGAAGATTAATTATCCCACACCGAAGAATGGCGGTAAATTTGAACGAAATTGGGAAGGCCCTTTTATCATCAAGAAGGTGTACTAGGGAGGAGCCTATCAACTTATAGATATGAAAGGTCGATGACCTATGCCCCTGATCAATAGGAGTTATCTGAAGAAGTACTATTCTTAAAAAAAAAGTAGAAGATCATTCCCTTACAAAGAAAAAAAAATATTTCTAAGATGTTTTAGAAATTCTCCTACAAGACAGGGGGCATTTTTAAGTTTAAAAATGCCAAAACTCTATTGATAGCTAAACTTTTCTTGTAAGATAGGGGCATTTTAAATATTTATTTGGGTTAACATCATCCCCCAAATAAATATTTAAAATCTTTTATGATGTTATCGCTACAGGGCAAAAGTTGGTGCATTCAAGCAAGTGAATATGCGATCATTATAAATGTTGAAGATTCATCTTCAAATTTGGCAAAATTTAAAAGTTCAATTTGAGAGAACATTTTGATCTGACAAACTCAATAAATCAAGTTTAAAAAGTACGAGCTGTTATAGTATAAGTCTAATGCTCAAACAGGTATAATATCAGTCTCAACAAGCCTATATGCGGCCGAGTCACTAATAGATTTACCTACTCAATAAGCCATGATAAGAGGCCATAATAGGAAGGCACCTATTTTGTTAGCCCGATGATAAATACTATCAAGTTTGATGTTAGTTAAATTTAACAACTCAAAGAAATTTAGATTCATAAGATTTTCTCAACTAAAAAATAGATTGAGGCAAAATTCTGAAAAAGATTCTCAATCAAGTTCTCAATCAATTCAAAGGCACCAAGCCACAATTAAAACTTTTATTAAGTTAGAGGTATTATCCTTCAATAGATCTGTCAAGCACAAAGCTAAGATCGAGGAAGCTTCTCTTCTTTAGCATATCTGATACAGCACAAAGCTTAGGATTGAAGAAGTCATCATACAGTTCTTATAAAGTTATAGGCTAAACTAAAGGAATATTATCATCCTCAAAGTCCATCATGCATAAAGCTTTAGACTGATGGCCATACACCATTAACCTAATGAAAGCCTAGAGGGTTTAGGTCATCAACATATACTCCTTCGCCAAGCCCGCCAAGGCATGAAGCTAGGGAAGAAGATATATTTTATGCCTGACAAATCGAGAAGATAAATCAGGTACCTTTCATGTCAGATAAGGCAAATCAACACATCCAAATAACACAAAACATTAGATAAATGATAGCCTATATTAGCATATATTTTAGAGATATCTAAAAGACCCTGGAAAAGACATCTAAAGTCCAATTTTAGAGATTTATGTGATTAACTAGTCTGTAACAAATATGATATGCTACAAGGCATATATCATATTTGTTAGGGGGTATTTATTGACTATAATAGCCAACCGACCCCCCACGACTCAACCAAGCCTCAAAATCCCATAACTACCCACGATCTCACACAAACCGCCCCACTCCTCTCGATAGAAAACCCCACACACACTACAAAACCAAAGACAAGCATCAGTAAACATAGAAAAGAAAATTGAACCTCTTACATGCGTTCCAGTTCATCCGTCTTCTTCCTCCCAATAACGCTTGAAGGCTTAACCAGTCGCCTCTTCCTCGACTCAGTTTATCGAGCTGCTTCAGCCCTCTACTTCAAATCCCGTCATCGTGCCCTAGATGGTCGCCTCTATATACCAAGCCTGATGCCAAGCCACTTTAAACCAGCCCGATCCCCTACAGCCATGCCCTAGCCGACTTCCGCCTCTACACGCCAAGCTCGACGCTGCCAACCTTCCACCGTCGTCGACCTCCAACCTCATGCAGACCCTGACCAAATTATCGCCCTTCCATGCATGTCTCAGGCCCTAGCCCAATGCCTGGCTTCCTCTCTTTCTCTCTATTAAAATGGATATATTATATATCATATATTATACATATATTATATATTATATATTATATATAAATTATATATATATATATATATATATATATATATATATATATATATATATATATATATATAAATTAAAAAAAAGAGGGGAAAAGGGATCTTTAAGCAATCACCCGCAACCGACAATCAACCAATTATTCGCAACAGATATCTACATCCAATCATTGGCAATCAATTATTTGCAACCAATAATCGTCAATTAAAGCTTTTCAAAACTAATTTCGGGATCCGGCAACATCTCGAAGCCCTCGATCATTGACTATCTTTCTAGCTAGGCGGATTGAAAGGGCAAGTGCCGTCCTCAACCTCCCCACGAGGGGAGGGGGCATCGGAAGGCTGCCGGAATTTCGAGGGGAATAAAAATATTTTAAAAATCATGTAAAATCACTGGCAACCGACAATTATTTGCATCCAATAATCGATAATCATCTGCAACCGGTAATCACCAATTGGAGCTTCAAAACATGAAATCCGAGACCTGACAACATCCCGAAACCCTCGATCGTTGACTATCTTTTTGGCCAGGTAGATTGAAAGGGCAAGTGCCCTCCCCAACCTCCCTGAGAGGGGAGGGGGCGCCGAAAGGCTGCTGGATTTTTGAGGGGTTTTACAATATTTTTTTAAAACAAAGTTAGGTCACTCAATCGGTAATTATTTGCAATCAGCAATCAACAATCATCACAAGGACCTCTGAAGACCAATTCTGGGACCCGACAACATCCCGAAGCCATCATCTGATTTGCTATCAAATTTTTGTTTAGATTCTTTTCCATTATTTAGAATGAAACATTTACATACAAATACATGAAGTTGAGCGATCTTAGGTTTCTTCCCAAAAAAATATTTCATAAGGAGCCTTTTTCAAAATCGGTCAAGAATATAATCTTTTCATGATATAACAAGCAATATTCACAACTTTTATCCAAAAATATTTTGATAATTTATATTCATCCATTATAGATTTACTCAATTCAATTAAAATCTTTTTTTTTCTTTCAATAACTCCAAATTGCTAGGGAGTTATAGGTGCTAAAAATTGTGCCTCATTCCATTCCCATCACAAAAATTTATAAATAATTTATTTTTAAATTCACCACCATGATCTTATTTAATCCTATTGATCAAATATCCTTGTTCACTTTGAATATATTTTGTGAATTTTCTAAAATCCTCAAAAGCATCAAACTTATGAGCTAAAAAACACCTAAGATCGAATATCTTGAATGATCATCAACAATTACAAAATCATAATTCTTCCCACCTAAACTAGTGGAACTACTAGAATAGAATAAATCTAAATGTAATAATTCTAAACGTTTAGAAAAGGAAACAATGTTTTTGTATTTAAAATAATGTCTAGAATGCTTATCAAGAATGAATGCATCACATATATAATTATAATAAAAATGTAACTTAGGCAAACTAGCTACTATATGATGTTTTGCACTTTGTTTAAATGTGTACATGTTGATATGACATAGTCTTCTATGTCATAACCAAGCATCATCAGTGATGCTTTTAAAACAAAATAAATTCAAATTTGCATCACTTGATTTTTATAAATCAGTCAAATAAATATTTTTATGTCTATAACCAATAAAAAAAATTATTTTTAATAACACAATAAGATGCATGAAATGAAACATTCAACCCTACATCACATAATTTACTTATGGAAATTAAATCATGCTTTAAGCCATCTATAAGAATTTTTTTTTCTAAAGTGATAGAATTCATACCAACAAATCCAATGCCAATTATTTTTCCTTTAGAATTATCATCTTATGTCACAAAACCTCCTTCATTATGTTCCAACTTTGTGAATTTATTTTTACCTCTCATCATATGCCTTGAGTATCCACTATCCAAGTATCATATTCCTTCACTTGTTTTTCTTCGAAGGCACTACTATGAAATAAAATCACTTGTTAACTTTTGAAACCTAAACATGTTTAGGTCCACATTCTATATGAGTGGTAAATGATTTAAGTTGTGTGGTATATGAAGGAAGTATTGACACTTTTTGGTACCCATATATATATATTAAGGAAGTATTGATACTTTTTGGTACCCATATATATATATTGTAGTTAAATATAATTTTCGTGCATGATAATTAAATGAAATATGACATTCTTGCCACAAAAATTACACCATACATTTTCATTAGCATATCGTTTAATTTTTGAACATGAGATGAATAACCAAAAGATTGATTCATTTTTCCATAACTTCTATCAAATGAACTATAAGCATGTGATTTCAAATGTAGATCCAATCTAGGTTTTAACAAAATATTTTCATTTTCTAAATTCTCAATATGGTTAGAATGATCTAATAAAACTTCATTTTGTTTTTATTTTTTAGCTCATCACATTCAATCTTTAGAGAAGAAAATACATGCCTAAATTTTTATGCTCACTATCTAATGCTTTATATTTTCTATTCAACTTTTTGTATTCATGTACTAATTCCTTTAAAGGAGCTTCTAATTCTTCGTAGAAGATTTTGTCACATACCTCACGAGAGTACAAAGTAACATCTCCTATTGCCATGAGACAAAACTTTACCTCCTCATCTGAAGCAATGTCACTTGACTCTTCATACTTTGGATTTTCCCATAAAACATTGTTCTTCTTTTTGAAGTGCTTTTTCTCCTTATCCATCTTCTTGTTCTATTCTTTTTCTTTCTTTTTTGTTTTCATTTATTAGATTTAGACATCCTTCCCTTATGTGTCCGTGATTTTTAAAGTGGTAGCACACAATACTTTCACCTATAAAGGATTTTTTAGTATTGAAGTTTATGAATCTTAGATTTTCCAGACCTTAGATTTTGTTTATTGAGCATATTTCCAATTATTCTTGAAAGCATAGCAACTTCATCACTACTAGCTTCTAAACTTGAAGTTGTGTCATCACCATCCCATCCGCATGTAAAGCAAAAATCCTTCCTTTTTCTTTCTTTTGAAGATCGTCATTTAGATCTCGTTGAGTAAGTATATGTTCATGTTCTATCAAAGAGCCCAAAAGCTGATCAAGTGGATATGAAGTTAAATAATTAGCTTCATTAATGGTAGTTACTTTTGCATCCCTTTTTTTTTTTTTTTTTGAAGACATCTTAAAATTTTATAAACCAAATCTCAATTTTTATGTACTTTTAAGAGAATGTAACATATTAATTATTTTTATAAACCTTTTATACATGTAAGAAGTAGATTCGTTTGGCAACATACAAAATAATTCATATTCATGTACTAATATATTGATGAGAGCATCCTTTACCGCACTTATACCTTCTTAGGTGATTATTAATTTATCCCATACCTCCTTTATTGTACTCAACTTAAAAATTATCATATAATAATCATGTAACAAAGCATAGTGCAAAGTATTACAAGCTCTTGCATTAAGTTCATCAAGTTCTCTTTCGTAAGCACTCCAATCTTCAAATGGTTTATCAATAATTTTAACATTGACTTCTTTAGTAGGTGTTTGATACTGGTTAGTTAACATGCGATCTAGAAGAAACTTGATCAGATAAAAAAGTACTAATACAATTTTTTCAACAATTAAAAGGAAGAATATCAAATAATAGTTGTCTATGTGTAAATTATCCTTCAAGTAGTGAACCCTTAGGAAAGCTTTATGACATAGTGCAAAAAGTGATATACTCTTGGATGTTAAGCCAAAAAAATGAGCTGAGACTTTGATACTAATTGTGAGTTATTATGGCACCCAACAAGGAGGGAAATTGGGTGATCTTTAAAATTTTAGTTCTAATAAAATATTAATTTTGATTTTATAAAAAAATGATAAGCTTAAAAAATAATTATGATCACAATAAAATACAAGTGCAATAAAATAAAAAGAGACAACATACATAATATTTTTATGTGGTTCCACCCAACCCTAAAACTGACTAATGTCCATGCCTAATTCTTAGAGGGGACATTTGGCTCTTAGATTTTCTGTTTCCTTTTTTGTAGGTCTTTGCAGCATTAGCGAGCTGAAGGTTCCCCTTAAGGATCTTATAATCTCTTTTTATAATTAATATGTAGGCCCCTTTGTGAGTTTTCACCCAAAAAAATAAAAAAAATCACCCCTAGCTAGAATTCGACTAATAATCTCACATGAATACAAGTCCTTTGCACTCTCCTACACTTGGGCAAGTACAACCCTTTATACAAACAAAACATGTACTTTCCTACAACAGGTGATAATATAAAATATTACAATAATTTATCTCTCAATCTTTTCAAAAAAAGTTTTTGCTCATAAACACCCAAATATGCAACAAGATGATAATTTTAAAACTTTGCTCACAATAATTTATTTATATGTATTTTAAAAATCTATTTTATCATTTAAACATAAAATATATATAATGTAATAATGATTAGATATTAAAAGCATACAAGATGATTTTATCAAATAGAAAAAAAATTTTATGAATAAGCAATAAAGAATTTTTGCATCAACTAACTATGAAAATTAACATTATTTACTCAAGAATAAAAAAGAAAGATCTCACTTCACAATTTACTCGCCCACTACCGTTGGCTCTACCGTGATTAAAGGCTTGACTATCTAATCACTACTTGCGGGAGGCACCCCTATGGTCAACAACAAAGGGTCAACGATGGATAACTCTATCTAAAAATTTTGAAGGGACTACTATGAACCTATCATGTAGAATCATCGTCTTTGCATACAAGCTGGGGGGCCCACTATGTCAAAGCTAACGCTTCAAACTTGCTCGACGGATGTCCCAATAGCTCGCTGAAGGATATAAATATAAGTGGCACATTTGCAGAGGACACTCGCCCATCGAACAAAATCTGTTCAAGGACTTCAAATAATTCATTTGACTTTTTTTAGGGGCAATCACCAACTTGGCTCTAAAGGAGGTCACCATGACCTCAATAGAAGCAACATCCCCTATAAGCATCAACCATACTAAACACACAAGGGGCACTAACCTTGGGAACCTCATATTTAGTGGCACATCTTCAGAGTCATAAGAGATAGTCACTCTCCCAAAACTCGATGTATCACTACCCTCGGTTGAGACTTTAGAACTCGTTGCTTTAGTCGAGAGAGCTATGTTTGCCTTTGTCAACCCGATTCAAATTTCAATCCAATCATAGGGGAAGTAGGCTCCTTGAGCCCTACATGATTTAGCTCCCACCAACCTCCTCTTTACTCACCAAGGAGCATTCACCCTCTTGTTAGTTGTCATCCTTTCTAAGGCAAAATGCTGCCTTCATCAATTTTGTGTTAGATAAAACTAACTAGGCATGATCTATTTTTATCATATTTGATTTTTTTTTAATGTTAAAAGGGGTGCAAAGTCTCAATGGACTCCTTATTAAAGTCAATTCCAAGTGCTGTCACATCATGATCATCATAGAAAATCTATGCAATAATCAATGCTATAGTAAAAATAGGACAACCATTTATTTACTTTTTCATAATTTTTTGATAACCTTATTAAATAATTCCCTTATTTTTTTTATCACTTACCCTCCAAAAGGTCAAGTAAATCAAAGAACTAAATATATACTCACATATTATCCTTCAAGTATTCAACAGATGGTCGGCAACAAAACACCAAGGCTACTCATCACTACCTATGATAAAGCATTACAATCATGCTCATCACCACAACTATAAAAAAATATCTATTAAAGAGGACTCCAACTCAACCATCAAAGTCAACTAACCATGGAACTTTCCATCCCCATAACTCAAGCTCACTCACCTTACATTCCTAATTAATTAGTTCCAACATAGGTCACCAAGGAGACATTTGATAGCCACAACCTTCCTTGCTTTGAACTTGCCACCAAACTCAGCTACACCTACTCACCCTTAAACACTCAACACTAATCAACTCGACCGAACCAAAGATACAAAATCAAAAAAAGCAATCAATCATCAACTTAACCACTAATGACATGTTTGTAATAAGAGTCAATCCGCCTCTCAACCCATCCTCAAGTCATGCTCACAAGGCTCGACAAGGTCAGGTATCACCTGCAAACCAACTTGGATCCAACAGATTCTTTTTGGTGAACAAATCACCACCTCAAAAATTTATTTATTTATTTTTTAAAACGAAGATTCTTATCAAATTTAATCAAAAGAAATTTTGATGAAATCATGGATATTTCCTTGATACAACATTTTTGTTTGACCAGAATGAAATAGCATGGCAGATGGACAACTTGCACTGACAATTCTTAACGGATAGACAACGGCAGAAGAGTTATTTCAACTGCTTAAATTAACAATATTTAACTCAATTCATTGAGGCATTGATGCAAACACCATATAGAGAAAATTGTCAAGACTTCGCTTCCTGACGGTTTGTTGTTATTGGGTATCAATGTTACCGATAAACAATCATATATATACATTTTTGTTTATATGTTAATATAAAATTAACTCAGCAACCGTAATGGTAATAAATTAATTAATTAAACTTGCCATTATGAATCCAAATGCCCAATCATACCAACACGGCTAAATCCTTTAGCTGCACCCAACCATACGCACATCGATCTCTCATCTTCTGTATCACTGGTACTGCAAGAGTAACGGCAGAACGGATGATTGGAAAATCCTTTTCAAACGCTGCTATGGATTTTTGATCGAGCTGCAGGCAATATCAAGAAGTTAATAGAGAGTTCATACTATAACAGCAAGGAAAACGCCATGAATCTGCTTTCAAGGGGTTACCTTCTCAATGCATCTTGTAGCATCCAGCACAAAATAGAAGTAAGAAAGTTGCCGATACAAATCTGCCTCATTGTACTGCAAAAATTGTTGCAAGCAGTTCTTCAGGTTGAGCACAAATAACAAGAAGTGAAATGGCTCCAGAGCACCAGAATCAATAAGGAATGCTACTAGAAATAGGAAGAAAAGTATTACTTGTCTCACAAGGCGACCATTGCAGCGAGGGTAGTTTGGGCAGACAGTGCCTCTTTCAGATTCGCCTACGACGCTAAGGTTCAAGCCACGTGTGGTGTATTTACACATCTCATCATCACACTAATAAAAACATAGAACCCACTATAAGTGAATGAATTTCCAAAGAAACACATAAAACAGAAGATCGTCATAGTTATGAAGGTCAGAAAATGGAGTGATGATGATTTAGCTCTTACCGTCATCAGTCCTTTATAGTACAAGGAGATGAAACTCTCCGCCTGCCTCTTCACCTGAACCAGAGCGCCCATTAGTAGCTAACAACAAACATGATGTGAAACTGAGTGATAAAAAAGATATTCACCTGATTAGCTATCATTGCTGGTGTTATTTTGCAACCCTCAACATGATCTGGGCATCTTGAGCATTGCATTCTGTGCCAAAAGTTTACATCTGATTTGTTTCCTGCCTGCGATTCAGATGTACTTTCATTGCCCCTGGAAGAAAAGAAGCTGGATACAGGAGGGCAGTCAAACGAGCTAGAGCAGCTTGGGCATGTTAACCGGAGTGGCTCGCAGCCATGATACCTGCAAGGAGTTATTTATTCAAAAACAATATACTCATCAAAAGCAGTCAAAGTTCAAATTAATTGAAATACTCACCTCTCATCATCATCTATTACAGACAGAACTACGTTTGACGAATCCTTAATACCAGCATCAGATGACTTGTCTTGGAACTAAAGAAGGTTTAAGGATCATGCCAATTAACAAGAAAGTGAGATGCTATAAACCCAAAAAACTGTGCATTACCTTTGACGAATCAAGCCCAAGACAATCAGCTAGCCTTGCTGGGCTAGTGCCTTGAATACAAGCACATAAACGTGAAACTACTGGATGAATCTGCAGAAAATAATACTCTTTCAACTGAAAAGTATTTAGCTTAAATGGAAACGTATGGTCATTCTGGAATACTCTAATGCAATTAGAAACCTGTTGCGACAAGTAATAGTCAATGTCAACAATCCATTCACCATTGTCTCTTGTCAGCTCCTCAGGATGCCGGGCCCTTTGTGCTATTCCACCGGAGGAACCAGAAGAACCATCCTAATAATAATAATAAAAATAAATCAGTTATTAACCAAATCAAACTAATCATCAAAAGATCACATCACGATTCTCATTTAGTATTAGCAGAACTAAAAAGAAACCAACCACAGGTTTTCATCAACACAGTCCATCATATATTCCTCACTCTACATGAATATATATATATATATATATATATATATATATATATATATATATATATCTTATTTAAGAAAAGAGAGGAGAATCTAATCACACTTATTAAAATGGA
This sequence comes from Dendrobium chrysotoxum, assembly GCA_019925795.1. Classification (NCBI taxonomy): domain Eukaryota; kingdom Viridiplantae; phylum Streptophyta; class Magnoliopsida; order Asparagales; family Orchidaceae; genus Dendrobium; species Dendrobium chrysotoxum. The sequence goes on from CM034302.1 coordinate 42,623,095, forward strand.
TATACTAAAATATTGATTATTTTCTTATAAGTAAAATAGATCGTTTATATTGCAAAAATTATAAAATTATTCCTAGGAAAAATTTATGTATCCAACATCGCTGATTAGTTTAAGACTTTAAGATAAAGGGATGGAATATAAAAAAAATATATATTATCCTAAGATTAAATTGGAACATTTAAAAAATACTAACAAAAATATTTCTAAGAGTATTTTGACTATGCATGAGGAAACCAATATTATGTGGAAAAAATAACTAGTGTTATTAAGAATGTTGCAAATGACGTGCATGAAATACTAAAAGGAAAAGTCCTTAATAGTAAAAATAGTTGGTGGAATCAAAATGAACAAGAAAGATGTAGAATAAAAAACCTTGTTATAAAAAATGGTTTATAAGTAAAAGCTCAAAAAATTGAAGAAGATATAAAGGAACACGTAATTAGTTTAAGAAAGTAATATGCGATGCAAAGAATTTAACTTCTAATGATTTATAAAATAGATTAGATGCTAAGGAGGGTGAAGATTTATATATAAATTAGTCAAGCAAAGAGATAAGAAAAGTAAGGATTTGTTTCAAGTGAAGTGCATTAAAGATGAAGATCAAAAAGTACTTTTATTAAAAGAGGATATTCAACAAATGTATATGAGATATTTTGATAAGCTATTCAATGAAAAGTATAAGAATACAATTAACTTTAATGACCTTAACACCCTAAATGAAAATAAAATTTTTAATTTTTATTATCGTATTAATAAAATCAAAATTAGAGAGCTTTAAAAAAAATAAAGTCTAAAAAAGTTGTTGAACATGATATTTCAATAGAGGTATGAAAATGCTTAGGAGATGAAAGAATTTCTTAGCTTATAAAATATTTAAATATTATTTTAATGAATAAAAAAATGTCACATGAGTTATGTACATTCTTATTTTTAAGAATAAAGGTGATGCACAAGAGTATGTGATTTATAGAGGAATTATATTAATGTGTCATACTTTAAAACTATGCTAGAGAGTTATTGAGCACAGGTTACAACATGATACTAATGTTTCTCAAAATCAATTTGGATTCATGCCGAATGCATCTCTATGGAAGTTATACATCTATTGAGAGGTTGGATGGAGAAGTATAGAGAGAATAAAGAGGATCTACATATGATATTTATTTATTAGAGAAAGCATATGATAAAGTTCCAAGAGCAGTCCTTTCGAGAGTTGTAGAAAAGAAAGAAATTAATAAAGTTATATTAAAGTCATTAAGGATATGCATGCATGAGTTGTTATTTGTGTTCAAACACAAGATGATTTAACCAAGTATTTTTCTATTTAAGTTGGATTAGATCTAGGATTAGCTTTAAGCCCATATATTTTTGCTTTAATTATGAATGTTCTTACTAGACATTTGCAAGAGGATGTAACCTAGCGTATGTTATTTTTTTTGATGATATTCTTCTTGTTGATAAGATTAGAGAGGGAGTTGAAGTAAAACTTAAAATATAGAGGTCAACCTTAGAGTCTGAAGATTTTCATTTGAGTAGATCTTAAATCAAATACATGGAGTGTAATTTTAGTAGCATCAAATCTAATGGGGGATTGTGATTTTGGGCGATCAAGTCACTATAAAGTGTACACATTTTAGATATGTCGGGCTTATTGTCCAAAGTGATGGCGAAATGGGAGATATTATTAGTAGAATTCTAGTTGGATGGTTGAAGTGGAGGAATGCATTAGGCTTGTTGTGCGATAGAATAGTACCCCTCAAATTTGAGGGAAAAATCTATAAAAAGTGGCGAGGCCTGCAATACTTTATGGTGCAGAATGTTGACCATTAAAAGAGAAGCATAAACTTAAGTTAAGTGTTGCAAAGATGAGGATGCCCAGGTGGACAGTGGCTTCACTCTTAGAGAAAGAATGCAAAACGGTATATACGTGAAAAGGTTGGAATAGTTCTAATAGCAAATAAGATTAGAGAAAGTTGCCCTAGATGATTTAGTCACGTAAAACATTGGCCTTCTGATGACCTGATTAGGAAAGTAGAGGCATTTGATTTGGTCTATATTAAGAAAGGTCGAGGTAGACCTAAAAAAAACTTAGTTATAAAGTATTAGAAATGATATTTTTATTACACTTAAATGAACATTTAACTTTGAACATGACATAATGAAGAAAAATGATTCATGTAGCCGACACCACGTACTAGGTTAAAGGCTTGATGAAGTTAAGGAGCTGTTTGAGATCAGTTTACATTTTTGTTTTTTAGTTGTACTTTTTTTTTATGGTTGAAGTGGAGGAATGCATCGGGCTTGTTGTGTGATAGAAAAGTCCCCCTCAAACTTAAGGAAAAATCCCATAAGATGGTGGTGAGACCTGCAATGCTTTATGGTGCCGAATGTTGACCATTAAAAGAGAAGCATAATACTAAGTTAAGTGTTGCAGAGATGAGGATGCTCAAGTGGATGAGTGGCTTTACCCTTAGAGATAGGATATGAAATGAGCATATATACGTGAAAAGGTTGGAGTAGCTCCAGTGGAAGATAAGATTAGAGAGAGTCGCCTTAGATGGTTTGGACAAATAAAACTGCGGCCTTCTGATGACCCGGTTAGGAAAGTAGAGGTATTAGATTTGACTTATGTTAAGAAAGGTAGAGCTAGACCTAAAAAGACTTGATTAGAAAATATTAGAAATGATCTTTCTTTATTAGATTTAAATGAGATTTGACTTTTAACAGGATGCAATGGAGAAAAAGGATTCATGTAGCCGACCCCACGTAGTGGGACAAAGGCTTAATATTGTTGTTGTTGTACTTTTATTTTTTATAAGAAATTAAAATATGTTTAGTATCTTAAATATATATATGTCATATTTGTTTTCATTGAATATTGTGTAAATCAATTATGCAGTGATGGTGGTGATTAGCGAGTAACAGTGGCAATCAACTACCGTCATTGGCAAGTAGGTAGCTAAGAGTTCATGTTTTTAGAAATATAAAAATGAATCATGTGTCCTATATATATATACACGACCTCTAAAGTTTTGCAGCTATGGCTTGTTCCTTCGCAGAGAAATCAAATTATCAATCAATTTCTTTCTGTCCGTTTTGAATTTATGGCTAATTACATTTTTTATGAGAATACCAAACAATATGAAAAAGCTTATCATCATCAGTATCAACAGGATGATTCATAAATGTTAATTCTGATGCCAATAAGTATCATGCTCAGTCACTTTCTGTCAGTCTTAAACATAGTTATAGCTTAAACATGTTCAATATTATCATCAATAGTTTCAACAAGCATGCATGAAACTCAATCTCAATTGGCAACATTATGGCGAGCACAAAGATCTAAAAAAGACTACCGAAATTCTAAAATCATGAAAAAGGCACTTGCTCATTTACAATCGAAAATTATAAACCAATAAATGCAAAAAAAGTTGTAGAGTAGCCTAACATTACTCCAGTAATCGAGACAATGTCAAAGGTTGGAACTGAATCTTCCATGGTAATTAATGACGAACATGAGCTTGAGTCTGCATCATTTATAAAGATTATCACGTCTCCCAAAATTCTTCATATGTCAACAAAAAGAATGATACACAATTGCCAATATTGCCTCCATATTTTTATATTAAATTTGTGCTTCCACTTCCACCACAGACCTACTATCTCAAGACTGTATCCTTTATTTCAATTGAAAAGTTATTAATAGTCACATATGCTCGTCTTAATTCTACCATTCTTCTCTCAACTCATCCTACAATTGAGTTTGTGCAACCACTACTACCATCCATTAATTATAACATGATTTAAGTTTATAACATTCATCGTCAGGACCAATACTTTATATTGCTGCCACCAAAACTTCTGAATATCTACCATCTGCTCCTTGTATCCTCTCTTGTTAATTACATATCTATGCATGAGCTAATTTCACTTCCATCACCACCGTGGTACCTTCAAACACTACAGATAAAGGTTTCTTTTAGCCCAAATGAATGATAAAAAGAAATATGGCTAAAGGATTCTTTTCCAAATTAATAATTAGGCATGCGTATATTTAGTTTAACATGTTTTAGATGTTTTAAATATTTCATCTATATGTAATAAAAACATGATTCATTTCCTTTATAGTTAATATGGCTAAAGGATTCTTTTCCAACATTGCATTTACATGCATATGTGCCATATGTGCGTGGCCAAGGGCCTTTTCGCGTGCATCTGTAGGATGCCGAGTATTTCATTCTAACTTGTCTCTTTGACATCGCTATTGCATTTCAAAAAAGACCACCGGCGTGCATCTATTGGATGTCGAGTATTTCATTCTAGCGTCTCGCTTTGACATCGCTATTGCATTTCAAAAAAGACCTCCGGCGTGCATTTGTAGGATGCCGAGGATTTCATTCTAGCATGTCATTCCGACATCACTATTATATTTCCCGAATCATCCTCCTATATAAGCAGAGGGTATCACTCTAGTATATTATTTGATACTATAATTGCATTTCAAAAATACCTTCGCATGCATTTACAATAAGCTGAGGGTTTCACTCAAATATATCATGTGACTATAATTGCATTTCAAATATCATATCATGTACACACGTGAATGCATCGCGCGAAATGTGTTTAATGGCATATACCTATGTAGGCCCTGACGAACGTATTATAGGTACACATGTGACGTCTGAGAATGCCGCACAAGTTAAGAAATAAATTTAAAATTTGAACTCGATCCTCCATTGGCAATTAGACAGAGTTGATAACATTCAATCGACAAAAAATGTAACTCATGAACTCCCTGATGATAGCCGTGTTGAATGTAAATTTCAACCGAAGGGGATCACATATTTTAAATGCCCTCAAATTTCTACAAAATACAAGTATTTACAAATGCCCATAAAATCCTCGATGATGGCTATGTTGATAGAAAATCTCAATCGAATGAAACCACAAACATTTAAGATGCTTCCAAATGCCCATGAAATCCAAAATTCCAAAAGTACCAAAATTCAAGAATATTTAAAATTGAGATAAATCATTGAATACTTAAAGCAAAACCTATCCACCCTTCGTGATAATTTGCCGAGGTGGACAAAATTGAAAACTACTTCAGCTCACAAAGAGCTAATGTCTAGTCGAGAATATCACTCGGATTCATCCTCAACCTATCCCTTGCCAGTAAGGACGTGGCACGTGTCCTCTAACCGGTGGTTTCGCCAAATGGCACCACACCTACGGTTTCACCGCTAAAAAGCACCACATGTAAACAGTTATGACCGAGACCCTCTGAACTAGGTGGTTCGCCGCAAAATGGCACAATTATATTAGGGTCATGGTCAGATCCTATATGCTCCCCAATGGAATTAAATACTTAATATATGAATCAATAGGATATAATCGATAGGGCATAAAGCCCTCTGTTAGCTAAGGTGGATTCAAATGTCCCCTTAAAGAAATATCCACCCTAGGTCTACAGGGTACCATTGGACGACGCAACCCATGGCTGCTAACAAGGATCCTTCTATTAGGTTGGGTCGACTACCTCCTCTAACTAAGTAGACCAGGGTTCACGATGGCCCGAGATGACGGAACCATGGGATTTTGATCGGGCTTATCATCATTCCCCCACCATCCGCTTTAAGTGCAAGATGGTGAAATTTTCAAATTTTAAATATCAAACTTTCAAATACCAACCAATGCTGCTACTATATGTCAGATATCGCATATCTACGGGTACGATGTATTCATTTGACGACTTGCTTTAATCGAAAGTTCCTTCTCGTGATCGAGAGGGGTAATCAATTATAGGGGCTTACGCCTATAGAAAACCAGAACTCAAATCATAAAGTCCTCGAAATAAGAGCGAAATCTCTAGGTAGTGTCTTATCTACAATCCCAATCTGCCTTCTAAAAATTTACCCCAGAACTTAATCTGTTAAAACTCCCCCGAAGGCAGGGGAGACTGGGGCGCGAATTTTTGGAGCCCATCAGGCTCAAGCCCGTATAGTTAATTACCCCTCTCAGTAACGAGAGAACTTTCAATTAAGGCTAGTTGTCAAACAGATACAAAGTATTTGGTGTATAAGAGCAGCGTGTTTAGATATTTAAAATTTAATATTTAAAATAAAAAATCACCACCTTACACTTAAAGCAAATGGCGAGAGGGGATAATGATAAACCCGATCAAGATCCTATAGTTCTGTCGTCCAGGGTCATCATCATCCCTAATCTACTTAATCAGAGAAGGTAGTCGACCCAACTTGACAGAAAAATCCTTGTTAGCAACCATTAGTTGCTTCTTCCAAGGGTACCTTCTAGACTTAGAATGGATGTTTGCTTAAGGAGGCAAATTGAAGTCACCTTAGCTAACAGAGGGCTTTGTGCACTATCGATCATATCATATTGATTCATTACGCAATGATTTAGCGTCATTGGAGAACATAAAGGCTCTGACTATGACCGTAATTTAATGGTGTCAATTGGCGAAAAAATAACCCAGTCAGAGGGTCCCGATCATAACTGTTTACCGATGGTGCCATTTGGTGGTGAAACCACTGATTAGAAGACATGTGTCACGTCCTTACTGGCAAAAGACGGTTTGAGAATAAATCCTAATGATATTCTCGAACAGAAATTCGCTCTTTATGAGTTGAACGGATTTTCAAATTGTCTACCTCGACAAATTATTGCAGAGGATGGATGGATATTTTATTTTTTTAAGTATTTAGGTGTTTTGTTTCAATTTTAAACATCAATATTATACATGAATATGCTAAAGTTTATTGAATGTATTTTATGAGAATTAGGAGACATTTCGAATGTTTGGGGTCCCCTCTGGTTGAGTTTTCTATCAACACGGCCATCATCGAAGATTTTGGATAATCTTATTTTATTAATTGGACTTTGTCGACTCTGTCCACTTGTCGACAAAGGATCGGGTCTGTCGTCGGTTTCATGCCTTTATTAATGAAGCTTTCTTGTAATACACCTTGATACCTAATATGAACGTGTAAAATAAATATTCCAATCGGCGCCATGACCGTACATTTGTTAGACAGTTCAAGCCGCGTCGACTCCTATCTATTCACATTTAAGGATCGGGCTCGAACATAAATTTATTTCTTGACCCGTGCAGCATCCTCATATGTCATGTATGTGCATACATCAAGCTCGCCGGGGCTCATGTGAGTATTTAATTATATATATGCATGTATGCTGGCATATGTATTTGTGCACTGCTTAATCGTGCTTGCATGATGTGTTGATATGCAGTGTAGTGGCCTACTGCATTAATATGTTATATGATGTATTTGTGTGATATGCATGTATAATGCATCCATATGTTGCCTGTTTGCATGCATAATACATTTGCATGATGATTTAGCATTTTTATGTAGTGCATGATGCATTTGCATGTTGGTGTAGCATGCCACCACTAGACAACACATTATACATGTTAGGTGAAATGCTTACAAAATACATTTTACATGTTGTGATGTGTACATGCACAATGTGATAGAATGTCAACATAGCACGTCACCATAGCGCAGAGTACTTTGTATATTGAATTGTACATTTGCATGGTATGCCCTTCATGCCGCGGTGTGTGCATGTGCTTTAAATGCCTTTTATAGTGTTTGCAAGATACATATGCATATTCTGAATGTGTCAGCATGCACTTTAATGCATGAGGGGATGCTTTAGCGATGCTCAAATATGACCAGCTATGCAGGTGATGATCATTTGAAAAAACGTGCAGGTTTCCTATTTAAAGGGGCCTGTAAATGCCTTTTGTCCGCTTGTATGAATGTTATGGATCAGGTGGCATTGCATTGTACTGCGATACAAATTGGTTGTTGCTTCTTTGCAAGCAAGCAGTTGTGCAATTAGGGCTGCAAACGAACCGAGCTGAGCCGAGTATGTGAGTGTTCATGTTTGAGTTCATTTAATATTAGCTTGTTCAAGTTTGGTTCGTGTTTGTTCGAGCTTTATTATTTGTGTTCATGTTTGGTTCATTTAAATTAATGAGTGTTCATGTTCGGTTCATGTTCAGTTCATGTTCGGTTCGTTTAGTGCTTATCGAGCTTTAAACAAACGAGCTATAAACGAGCTCTACTTTTAGATGTTCATTAACTTAACAAACGAGCTTTATCGAGCTTCCTAACAAATGATTACATCGAGCATGTTCGTGAACATATTTAACGAATTTTTTTAAACAATCAAATAAACACATTCATGAATATATCTATGAACAAACACATTTATAATAAAAGCAATTATCTATGTAAAATAAAAATAACATTAATCAATATGAATATATTTTTAAATGAAGCTTAGTTGATGTCGAATATCAAACATTAATCAAGTTCTTTGTTCACGAGCTTCTTATCGAGCTTCATATCGAGTATGTTCATGAGCTTTAAACGATCATGTTCACGAACCAAATCAAGCCAAACGCATTGTTGTTCAAGCTTGTTTATTAACACATCGAGTATTTACGAAAGTGTTCAAGCTTGTTCAACTAACTAATTGAACGATCACGAACGAGTTCTTATCGAGCCGAGCCTCGAGCAGCTTGTCGAACGCTCAGTTCGCTTGTAGTCCTATGTGCAATGCAAGCTTTGTTAACAATCATTTACGGGCAAGCAACAAGCATTCACGAATCACCAGCTGTCGTAAACAGGTAGACTATGTCCGACATAAATCTTCCAACATTGCTTGTAAGCATGACCGCTGTATAAATCGCGGGCATTCTACTGTTATGGGCGGGCAAGCTACATTAAATGCAGATCTTTTAACGTTGTCAGCAGGCGTTTGTATTTACTATAGTTCCTTCTGTATTTGCCTGTAAATAGTGTATGATGAATTTCCTACAATTGCTTGTGAGCAAGCTGTTGTATTCTCCATTATTCTGCTAACATTGTTTATAGGCAGGTCATTGTATGCATCACCAGCCTCCTACTCGCACTTATGGACGAGTTGCATAAAACACGAATCTTTTATTATCGTCTACAAGTGTTTGCATTTACTACGTCTCTTTTGCATGTGCTCATAAATAGCATGTTGTGTACATGACGGGTCTTCTACAACAGCTCGTATTTGCTACAGCTTATTGGTCCTCATTTGTAGACAGCATGTCATGTGTACATATTCATAGAGGACTCGTCATACCTACAACATATCTACTATCGCTGCTTGCAGGCTGGCTAGTGTGTTCATTTGCAAAATGATGTTGACCACTAGGAGGTTGTTGCATTTATTGCATGTCTTCCATGAACGTACTGTTGTATTCATTTTAGTCTTCTTGGATGTGTTTGTAGGGTGGTCGCAAGTGCTATTGCTTGCAAGTAAATGTGTTCATTTGTATGTTAATGCGGGTTGCCCAATGCGCCGCATGCATTGTTTATTTTTCTATGAACATTAACTGGTTAGCAAGTCACCACATTCACTTGCATACTAACTTTGTGTTCATAAGAAACTGGTATGTTTGCTTGCATGCTGATTGGTATATCAGCTTTCATTACTTACGGGGTCAAATATATTTGCTTGTATGTTGATGTTGACCGCGGGGCATTATTGGATTTATTACATATCCTTCATGTATTACTCATGAGCATGACATTCATGATTGAAGTGAATTGCTTGTACTTAGACTATGTGTTCCCCTCAATTCAATTGCTTATCGCCTGTTGATGTTTGTTTGCAAGCAAGAGTCGTTTGAAAATTTGTCCATCACAAGTCCTCTGATTATTCATTGATGTTCATTTAAATGACCCGGCTTATTATTTTGGCGCTTGTATTTTCGTTGTGATCGTGCATTTGCCAAATTAAAGTCTGGTTCCCTGCTTATTATTTTGAGTTTTGTCCCTTACATTTTTGTTTAAGTCTTGTGCATTTTCATTCTGAATTTCGGTAGCCTCCGGAAGTCTCCCCCGTTTAGAGGAATTTTAAGGAGTCTTAGCCTGTCCACCACGTCAAAAAAGACGTGTGTGGCCGTGGTCTTCAATCCCACCACGCTGAGAAAAGAGTGCATAGGTCTTCAGAAGTACCTGTTTGAAAACGTAGTTTTTCCCCACAGGCGTAAGAGCACGTACACGGGTACTTAGGTTTTACCCCCCATACTACGAAAAGTGTGCACAAGGCTCACATGCATCGTCATAAGAACCGCAACGAGTTTTCTCCCACCGCGCTACGAAAAGCATGCATATGTGGTTGCTCGCCGCGCTGCAAACGCCAAAAACAGGAATTTGGAAATTTTTGAGTTTAGAAAGCATTGAACCTTGTGTGCGAGCGTCGACGGTGTTGAGGCGACGATGACTACAAACATACGCAACAAGTTATCTATTTCCCCTTCTTTTTTTCTTTACTTTTTTTTTTAAACAATAATGATAATTATAGGGAGAGGAGACTAGTTTGGTGATGAATTAGAGAAGAAGTGTGTATGGCGGACTAATTTGGGCTAAATTTGGGAAGTGTTGGGCTGAGTGGGCTAAATGTGGATTATTGGGTTGTTGGAGTGCAAACAGAGGGAAGTGTGGGTGCTGCTTGTAGTGGGGATTGTTTGGTGTGGAGTTCAGACTAGCAGCAAATGGAATCGGGTAAAGCAAGAGGGCTGCTGAGTCTGGATATAGAGAGGGAGTCGGCTTTTTGTGGTATATGGCTAAGTGGAAGAGAATTGAAGGTTGGGTATGTGGCTGATTGAGGTGGAGACATATGGAAAGTTTCAGCTGTGAAGATTAGGAGTGGGTAGGCTAAGCTGGACGGGCTAGCCATGTGATCTTCCGAGGGTAGAGGGGATCACGTGTGAGTTCGAATCGAAAAATGGTAACCTAGTCAAGCTGAGCGGCTGTTGGTGGTTGTCGGCACAGTGAAGAACAGGGTCAGGCTGGTGAAGCAGGAGGTGGGAGTTCAATTCTTACAGCAGTGAGGGATCGTTCTCAGTCTACAACAGGGAGGTCGGGACCTAGATACTCGTGTGCAGTTGTAGTGGAATCAGCGGGTTGAGGTCGACTTGCTGGGAGGAGTGTTAAGGCCTGTGATTTGGCGAAGGGCTGCGGCTTAGGGGAGATCAGCAGTCGTCGAATGTGCGGTTCGACAGTTTAGGCACTGGAGTGAGATCAAGCCAAGGAGCAGGTTGAAGTCGGAGGCTGCTCAATCAGGATCAAAGGTCTCGACTGGGTTTGAACGTAGATGGCCGCTGGTTGTAGTTGGTCAATTGGATCGTGGTCAGTAGGCACGAAGTTCATATGGGTCTCTCTACATGAAACAGAGAAAGACCAGGGAGATATTGGGAGGAGGACGCGTCAAAGGGTTGGAGGGTCGGTCTTAGGCGGCCTAGAGACAGACGTGCATGAGGACTGTGTGAGTTTGTTGTGCACGAGAGAAGGGATCAGAAGGTCTGCTAGAGTGAAGACTTCGGCTACTGTGAGTCGATCGAGCAGAGAAGGGTGTTCATGTGTCGAAGAAGCGAACGAGGTGAGCCTCATTCTCATTTTAACGATGAGAGCGAGAGATCAATTCCGTGATTCGAGCAGGAATCATGGACGGCATCGGCATCGGCACTGATGGGGTATCGTACCCTTTTTTGTTTTAATTCACTTATTAATAATAATGATAATAATAATAAATTTATTATTATTAAAATGATAGAACGATAAAAATAATCGTTAAAATAGTCAATAAGCCTCATTTTGTGTGCCACCGCCTCAGGATTCGCGCCCATCTCCACACACGATTTTTGTTGAGCGGAATTACAGTCATTCTAAGGAGACTCAGACGTTCTAAACACAGCAGCAAAATCCGTTTTACGATCGGATGTCGTTTGGGCAGTGTTGCGCATCAATTTCGGGTGTCGGTTGCCGATTTTGTCTGTTTCCGTTCGATTTGACTGTGAGGGACTCCCTCTTAGTTAAATTCAACACTCTGATCGCAACGGCACAGTCCGTTCGACAATCAGAGGTCCTTTGACCACTTAAGTGACCCGTTGCTCCTGCCGACCGTCACTTAAGTCGCCAATTTTTGCTCTTTTCATGCATCATTAGTGTATGGGTCAACATTTTAATCAGGTTCAATCTTGATTTAATTCAAAATAACTTGGTTTACTATGTGTCGGTCCTAAATAGCCTTGAGTTGATCTCAAATCAGCAAAAAATGATCTGAATGGGCTGAATTAACTCAAGTTTAGTCTCTTCTCAGTTTAAAGACAAGAACTAGCATTAGTTCCAAATAATGACTAATACAATCCGATGAAATATACCTGATCTAATCAAATTGAATAAAATATAATCCGATCTAATCATATTAGAACTATTCCAATAATGAGAAGTATAACCAGCTGATGCAGGACATAAATGAAATTATGATCTAATTAAGGAGTTTGCATGTCGGAAGATTAAGAGCAACTTAATTAGACTTGATGTTGATTTAAACAATGAATTAAAACACAAAGAGCGGTAAACACTAGCTTAGGCCAAGCTACTTGCGTGAAGTAAAAACCACAAAACGATCAATTATTCTTAACGTTGCATACATGATGGGTTTCAACAAGGTCTCCCTAGTCTAATAATAAGAGTAGTGCCATGAAAGATCTCTCACACAAATTCCTGCTAAACACTAAGCTTTAGCGGAGCATTGCAAGATTTTGTATGAATCAATCAAAACCACAAGTAAGGATTAATGAGGAAGGTAAGAGAGAAGGTAAGAGTTCACCCTTTGCTGAGATTCAACCTCCTCACAAGCTTGGACAGCAGTTGATGGCTTTATGACAGCGAAATTGTTGATCTCCTCTTGCTCGGATTGATGGACAGCAAGCTATCCTTCTTGGACAGCGATTTCGGACAATTTCAGGCAGTAACGATGGCTTCCCAAGGGGCTGGATAGCAGGGAACTCTGGCTGGAATCTTTGGACAACAGGTAGATGACCTTGGGGAGCAGTTTTCTCAGGTTTGGAAGAGAGGACAGCCCCTGCTAGCATCCAGGAATTTCTAGACAGCAAGGGGACATCTTCAAACAGGAATTCTGGACAGCAACGTGGGTTCCCGGATGGAAGGCAACAGCGTATCTTTGCTGAGATCCCTTGGACAGCAGGTGGAGGCTTTGGCGAGGAAGCGTGAGCCACAAATGGGAGGGGATTATGGAGAGTAACGGCGGTGGAGAAGAGAGGAGGAGGGGCCGGCCATGTGTGAAGAAGAAAGGAGTTTCTAATTTCAGATTTGCAATATTATTTTAGTAAAGGATGTGGGTCCAAAATCTGGATTTTAAATTCAGATTTTAATGGAGAGATGATTGGGGAGATTTGAATTTCAAATCCCCAATTAAAGAGAGAAAGGAAAGAGGGGGGCGGGTAGATAGAGAGAGCTGGAATTGGAATTATTTCCAAAGAGAAAGGGGCTGATTTTGTGGAAAGAAATAAGGAGGTGGGGCCAAATGTCTAGATACAATGTATTTGGAATTAATGCTCCAATTAATCAATCCATCATGATTTGATTAATTGATTTAATTAAGCACTTTTCCAAAAATAGGATTAAGAGAAAGGAAAGATTGAAAATCTGAATTTAATTGATTGCGAATTCAATTAAGCACCTTTCCAAAAATAGGATTAAGATAAAAGGAAATATTTTGGAATCTAAAATTGATTTATTTCAAATTTCAAATCCTTTCTAAAATAAGTGGAGTTAAATATGAAAAGTGGGGATTTTTGGAAATACTTTGAAAAGGGAAGATGTGTGAGGCGGCGGCTTGGTGGGGAAGGGGAGGGGGCCGGCGGGTTGTGGTGGTGGTGAGGCGTTGGCCGGCGGCAAGATGGGGTTGGCTAGGGAATCTGGCGGTGGTGGGAGGAATAGAGATTGAAAGAAAGAACGATAAAACAAACCACGAACCCGGCCATCTCCAAGGTTGGTGGGTGATCCGTTTTTCTTCCCTAGGGATCTCTCCAAAGCTCTCTCCTAGAACTCTTACAACTCCAAGAACACATGAGCAGGAATTTTTCTTATAATTCATTCATTAACCTCTCCAAAGGAAGAGGGTGGCTTTAAATAGCCAAATACATGAAGGGAAATAACAAAAATACTATTGCCCCTAGGGCATACATAAGACAAAGCCCTCAAGTGAGGGTAGAAAGGGAAAAAGAATAATAACAAATCAAATACATAAAATAAATCAAAATAAATAGGCACAATCGTAGCCGTAGATTTCTGATGTCCTCATCACCAGCATAACAATTATAACTAAAATAATCAAAAGCATAAAATTTAGCATTAAACATAAAAATAAAATACTACGAGCCTAATAACTGATCTGACAAGGAAGCTGGTGAAAGTTTTTCAATGATGATCATCCTGTGATGGTCCTGCATCAACGCCTATGCACAGAAAATGCTTTTACATTTAGTAAGCTAAAGCTAACATTGAAAACTGTGTCAATGCACGAACATCTTGATCTTGATCGGTCAAGGCCATAGCGACACATACTTAACCAACTCAAGAACTATTGAATCAATGAACTAAGGTCCTAATCATCAATGTGAATACGCTATGCTATTAAAACACTTTTATAGCTGATCAGGACTTCTTTCAAAAATCATACTGAAACAAAAATATAGAAGACTCCTACCCAAATCAAACACAAAGATCACAAAATTTTAACTTTTAGCAAGCTCCTTAGCCAAAGAGGCCTATGGTTTCTAACAAGAAGGCTACATGTTACAATCAAGATTTACTGTAAACCAAATATTAAGAATTGAATCTAAATAGACAATGGAGGACAAACTATGGGATTAAAAGATGGTTTATTCAGCAAAATCTATCGGACCTGCACGATGCATATATTCAAAAGATTATTTCCTTTTAATTATAATAGGTGCTAGAGCCAATTGGAAATAAAACCTACTGTAAAAGCCAGAGAAGACTGAAAAACCGAGGTTTAATCCTGAAATTCAATTCAAGAGGTTAATTAATTATGCAATTGTTTTTTTTTTTTTTTTTTTTGGTTTATAGTGGATGCGATCAAGTTGAATGTTTACGAAAAAGGTGCTCATACTAAGAAAAAAGTAATATCCATGTAATAAATTCAATAAATTACTACGCAAAAAAACTAAGCAATAAATAACTCAGAAAGAAAGCAACAACTTTGTTCAAATGAGCATGGCTGGCTCATTTACAGATATAACCCAGAAATCTTGTCTAGGAATGTAAAGTTAGCCTGCACATGAAACCTATTTTAAGCTCATTCATGGGCTCAATACACTGATTCAGGTTCAACCCTTACAGCTTAAATCTTTCACATATTAAGAATGTCAATACCTGCTGGCAGCAAATAACATAGGGGATTGTGTCACCAGCCGAGCAACAAGAGTAACCATTTTTCTTTAATCTTAGAGCCACCTACATAAGATAAAAGTAGGAAAAATAAAGAAAAATAATTAAAAGCTAAACCAACCATAAACCCCAGAATAAAAATGCCTACCTGCACATGAGGTTGGTTCCTAGCATCAGGATAATCTTCAGGCTGTTTTGTTAAGCTCTTTGTAATAACAAACTTTTCAAGTGCAACCTCTCCCTTCCTCATTTCTTCTTGCACCTGTGTACAAAATGCTACAAATAAGTAAAGATGGCAGAAAAAGATCAATGAAATTAGAGCTTGTGACTAGTTTTCTGAGATAAGAACAGGAAACAGAAGACTCAGTTGGATAAAATAAAAGTCCCGGACATATTTCACCTTCATTAGATAACCATGAATTGACTCTACAACGTCATCACACGTCCTGTAGAATTTAGACACCATGTTCATAAACGGTGTAAAATTTTTCTAGTATGCTAATACTAAAAAAGTCAAAATGTACCTTTAGATGGGCATCTAACAAGTCAAATGCATAAATCTCACATAGAAAATGTAAGAAATGTTTCAAAGGAGATGCTAAATTATGTGAGGAATTTTATGATTTTTTTAAAGTTCCTACCCTCCAGACAATATCTGGCTGAGACAGAAATCACCTATTTCTTTTGATAACAGACTCCAATCACGTCGAACCATATCAAGACCCTTGCGTTCAATAACCTGAAACATGAAGCAAAAATCACTGTCATTATTTGCAATATTGAGAGATCCATACTTGATAAAGAAAAAGATTTGCATTTACTTCAACCTCATAGGCTATTCCGTCCCTAAATTGTACTTTAACGGCAGCATATTTCTTCTTCTTAAGAAGAAGCATTCTTTTGTATAAGCCATCAAGGTCAATCTCTAGACAGCGATATTTCTTGTTAACCTGAGCAGGAATGCTAGTTAAGTTCCATCACCAAAAACCAAAATTATTGCAGTATTTGAACCTTAAAATACCATAACAGCTAACTTTTTGCGACTTCTCTCATGGTTATCCATAGAAAATTGGGTATCAAGAATTAAAAAACAATCCTCACCTCTTGAATGACTTTTGCAGCAATTGTCTTAGCTTTAGAAATGTCATCAAACCCACTATAGATCATAATAGAATCTGTATCACCATAAACCACCTGTTCGTTAACAAAAAAGTTACACTGTTAAATCAACGCAATGGCATTGTTACTTTAAAAGGTGCACTAGTTGATGCAGGATGACAGGAGATTATGGTTGCTTAATATATTAATATGATGTGAGATGTCTTAGTGATGATGCAGGATGAATCCGCATTAAAGTTTCCTAATATAATTAATATGATGCAGAGTATGATTCCACACAAAATAAATAAAAGATTTACATATCACTAATCATACAATAGTTCAATAATTATTAATGTAAACAAGGAATATTAGAATGAAACCTAATGATAACGAAATAATCAACATAATTTCGTGAAGTTCAATGAGTAATTAGAAATATATAAAATTGGCAAGCAATTACATTTAATTTCTATAGAAAGAATTTCCAACATGTCAATTGTTTATCAAAAGCAATAGCATTAATTAAGTCAATATTAAATTATGATGACCAATTAGACCAAGGAATGAAAATACTTAAGCAAGAAAAAAATAATCCTCGCACTGATAAAAGAAGATGACTTCCACTACAACAACACCCCCACCTTTATCCAACTATATGTGGGGACGGCAACATGAATCTTTTTTATCCATTGTCATGTTAATAGTTAAATTCTAATTTAAATCTATCAAGAAAAAGGTTATTTTTAATACTTTATCACCAATTCTTTTTAGGTCTACCTCTATCTTTCGTAACATATGTTGAATTTAATACATCTATTCTCCTAAAAAGATCATCAAAAAGCCGATGTTTTATGTGACTAAACTACCTAGAAGACTCTAATCATTTCTGTCACTAGAGCTACTCCAATGTTTTCACGTTTATACTTGTTTCGCATTTTGTCGTTGAGTGTAAAGTCACTTATTCACTTGAACATTATCTCTGTCTCTAAGAAAACTTCCATTAAAACTAATAAATAGTACTTTTATCACTCAAGAAAGAATCATACATCCAATTTGTATTCACAAGATTATAACAAGAAAAATAAGCTTTATTCCAGCTAAAATTTTCTAGTTCGCCTGGAAACAACTATTTGTAGACTCCTCGAGTCCTAGTCTAATAGGCAAGGTTGGCAATGCTTAATCTGAATTTAAATTAAAATTCCAAAATTATTATGGAGAAAGCAATTAATCCCAGCAACTATCCTGACCTCAAAGCCCATAAAGCACCTAACAAAAATCCTGAATGGAGCAACCCTTCGCACAAAAATACTATGACTCCAAGAACCCACAAGAAACAAAATTACCATAATTTTACTAGAAATGAAGGAATCAACAGCAACTACCCTTTTCAACAGCAAATTCAAATTGGAGGATAAGCCCAAGCTTTCACCACTCAGCATCACAAAAACCAACAACTGGTATTATTATATAATGCAAATAAGTCATGCATTAACTCAGCTAACCAATTAATTCCAAAGTTCCACCATTGAATGGTGATCTAAATTTTATATTGCAACAACCAGGTTGATTTGAAAAAATTGACTATGATGAATTAAACTTTGATATTCATAAAGCAAATCAAAATATAAATTTTGTATGCTTTATGTAAATTAATTTATGAATCTACACAAGCAAATATCACGCTAATGCACTAGCTATTACTAAAAGCCAAAATCTCAACATACAAAATAGTTTCAGAAACAAGTTATATAAAAGTATATAGTAGAGGATTGATGAAGACTTACAAAGAAGAGGTAAAAAGAGAGCAAAATTCAAGTAATTGACAATAGACTCATGAAATAAGATTAAATCAATCACAATAAAAACTAAATTTATACATATTTTTTTGAAAAATTCAATTTACGGGCACTAGTTCTAATGTGTTGTACAATTTTAAATGTTAATGCCTTTTTTGCATTTAATTTATTCAATGTTCATAATGGAAGCCTTTTTAGATTTAAATTTACCATAACTTCACAACAAATTTAAATTCCACATATGCCTTACTCATATCTTCAAAAAGTTTTTAATTGTTATAATTAGTAGCTAAATTTTTAACAATATCCTTAAGTTAACAAGGCAAATCATGCAAATTACTAATATGATATAAGCCAAGTAATTAAAATACTTACAAAACTAAGATGCATCCTTATTAATGAATTCCTTAAAATATTGTTGCAACCTAAATTTCTCATGAGATTCTTTTTTTGAATTAGAATAACGAGAAACCAAATATAAAAAAATGGTAACATCAATTTGATTAACTATCAACAACAACAACAATAACATCAAGCCTTTATCCCACTACGTGTACATGAACCCTTTTTCTCCATTGTGTCCTGTTAAAAGCCAAATTCTCGTTTAAATCTAATAAAGAAAGATCATTTCTAATATTTTCTAGCCAAGTCTTTTTAGGCCTACCTCTACCTTTCTTAACATAAGTCAAATCTAATACCTCTACTTTCCTAACCGGGTCATCGGAAGGCCGCCGTTTTATGTGACCAAACCACCTAAGGCGACTCTCTCTAATCTTATCTTCCACTGGAGCTACTCCAACCTTTTCACGTATATGCTCATTTCGTATCTTATCTCCAAGGGTAAAGCCACTCATCCACCTGAGCATCCTCATCTCTGCAACACTTAACTTAGTCTTATGCTTCTCTTTTAATGGCCAACATTCGGCACCATAAAGCATTGCAAGTCTCACCACCATCTTATAGAATTTTCCCTTAAGTTTGAGGGGGACTTTTCTATCACACAACAAGCCCGATGCATTCCTCCACTTCAACCATCCAACTTGAATTATGTTGATAATATCCCCATCTATTTCACCATCACTCTGAACAATAAATCCAAGATATCTAAAACATGTACTCTTATTAATGACTTGATCGCCCAAAGTCACAATCCCCTCCCTAGGTGTATTACTGCTAAAATTACACTCCATATATTTCATTTTAGAACTACTCAAGCGAAAACCTTTAGACTCTAAGGTTGACCTCCATAATTCAAGTTTACCTTCAAATCCCTCTCTAGTCTTATCAATAAGAAGAATATCATCAGCAAAAAGCATACACCAAGGTACCCTTGCAAATGTCTAGTGAGAACATCCATGACTAAAGAAAAAAGATATGGGCTTAAGGCTGATCCTTAATGCTGATCCTTGATGTAATCCAACCGAAATGGGGAAATACTTGGTCAAACCACCATGTGTTTGAACACAAGTAATAGCTCCTGCATACATATCTTTAATGATTTGAATATAAGCGTTATTAACTCATTTCTTTTCAAAAACTCTCCATAGCACTTCTCTTGGAACTTTATCATATGCTTTTTCTAAATCAATAAATATCATATGTAAATCCTCCTTATTCTCTCTATATTTCTCCATCAAACCTCTTAATAAATGTATGGTTTCCATAGTAGATCTACACGGCATGAATCCAAATTGATTTTGAGAAATATTAGTATCACACCGCAGCCTACACTCCATACCTCGCTCCCATAGTTTTAAAGTATGACACATTAACTTAATTCCTCTATAATTCGCACAATCTTGTGCATCACCTTTATTTTTAAAAATAGGAATTAACACACTCATTCTCCACTCATCTGACATCTTTTTAGTCTTCAAAATAATATTAAAAAGTTTAGTAAGCCAAGAAATTCTTTATCTCCTAAGCATTTCCACACCTCTATTGGAATATCATCAGGTCCAACAGCTTTTCCACCCTTCATTTTCTTTAAAGCCTCTCTAACTTCAGTTTTACTAATACGCCGATAAAAACAAAAATTCTTATTTTCATTTAGGGTGCTAAGGTCACTACAGTCAATTGTATTTTCACATTCTTCATTAAAAAATTTAGCAAAATATCTCATTCATCTTTGTTGAATATCATCTTCTAAGAAAAGTACTTTTTGATCTTCATCCTTAATACACTTCACTTGAACTAAATCGTTACTACTCTTATCTCTTTG
The DNA here is from genome assembly GCA_019925795.1 of Dendrobium chrysotoxum. NCBI lineage: Eukaryota > Viridiplantae > Streptophyta > Magnoliopsida > Asparagales > Orchidaceae > Dendrobium > Dendrobium chrysotoxum. The sequence continues at coordinate 42,643,524 of CM034302.1, forward strand.
TTTGGCTAACTTATACATATATCTTTCTCCCTCTATAGTATCTAATCTATTATATAAATCATTAAAAGCTAAGATCTTTGCATCACATATTGCTTTTTTTCGATTCCTTACATACCACTTTATATCTTTCCCAATTGTCAGAATTTTTACAATTAAATCAATTTTTATAACAAATCTTCTTATTTTTAATCTTTTCTTATACATTTGGATTCCACCACCAACTATTTTTACTATTAGGAGCTTTTCCTTTGAAACACCAAGCACATCTTTTGCAATATTCTTAATATCACTAGCCACTTTTTCCCATATAATATTAGCATCCTCATGCACAGACAAAATCTTAGGATCTAAAATCTTACTCTTAAAATTATTTTTGTTGCTATTATTTAAATGCCCCCATCTAATCCTAAAATCTCGTTTTACTTTATTTTTTATTTTCTGTCCCTTTATCTTAAAATCCAAAACAAATAATCGATGTTAGGTACATAAATTTTCACTCGGAATAACTTTACAATCTTTGCAATCTAAACGATCTAATTTTTTTATAAGAAAATAATCAATCTAAGTTGTACTATATCCATTTTTATAAATGATGAGATGCTCATTCTTTTTTTTAAATAAGGTATTAGCAATTAAAAAATCATAAACTAAAGAAAAATCAAATATAGTCTTATCACCTTCATTTGTCGTTCCAAACCTATGGCCACCTTGAATGCTTTTAAAATCATCTACCTCTCTACCAAGAATAATATCATCAAATAGTTTATCAAAAATTGTATTTCAAATTGGCCAATTGATTTATCATATTTGATAGACATGATTGATTCAATTTCACATCCAGGCATAAGTTCGATCACCATTAAAATTTTAAATTTAAATATTATCACATTTCAATTTTTCTTCAAATTTTTGACTCATGCAACTATAGATTCAAGTTCATGAATATGATCTAATGTAAGTTTGGATGCAATTTCAATATAATTTCAAATATAAATTTAAATTGTAACTGAAATGATATTCTTCATTTAAAACATCCTAAAAACAATATTGATGCGCTAAAATTTCTTCAACTATATCAACTTCAACCATACATGATTCCTGCATTATTATATATTCCCATATGCTCTGAATCAGATGTTCGTGAGTTTTCCATAGGAATTGGCACAAATGCAAAATATCAATAAAATGCTCGTAACATGCACCAATACTCAAAGACCTAGATAAAATCACATACATTTTTTGTGAATTCTAGCGTAGCTCAGTCATAAACTCTGACCTGAACAAATAATAGTAGCAAAATAATCTAAAGGCAAATCATATGTAGCTATAAATGTGCAAATTTTGTAAAATATTAAAAGAAACTAGAATCTTTTTTGTTTAAAACTCTAAAATTGATCATGAAATTCATCGAATATTCCCCAAACCGTAGATATTTCTCTTCTACGTTTTATGCCAACTCATATTGACTTTTATTTTACTTAAAAAATCTTCAATAAAACAAGCATCTCTATTATTTTATTTCAACAACTTTAATTTTCTTCAGAATCAAATATATGATTATGTTTAAAGAAATATTTTAAATAATTGTCCACCCTAGAAAATTTTCTAGGATCATATCTCACATCAAATATATGAATGTGATTTTGAATATAATGATAATTATAATATGTTCATATAAAACCACTACTCTATCCGATTTAAACTGAATCAGTTGATACTTTTGTAATTGATGAAATTAATATGTCCTATATTTGGTGGATACGGTATTGCGATCATAAACTTTGATACCATCTAACACAAGATAACCCTAATGCAACTGATATGAAGTTTACTATAATTTCATAAAAAGAAATAGAGGATTTGCATATAGCAAGTCACAAATTAATTCAATTTACTTTCTTTAAATGCAAACTAGTAATCTTAGAATAAAAACGTAACTGATAATGAAATGATCAAATCAATCAGGAATTAGAAATTCAAAAAATTATCAAGCGACTAAATTTGAGTTCCACAAATTCAGATTTCTTATATGCCAATGTTTTATTAAAATCAAAAGCGCTAAGAAAATCAATATCAAACTATATATAAATAAAATATAATAAGGAAGAAAGCATATCAAAGCATGAGAAACCAAGCCCCAAACAATTACAAAGAGATGAGCTCCTTAAAAACTTAGTAGTCTCCCCGTCCTACAATTTAAGGAATTACACATCCAACATGTATTCACGACATTGAAATCAAAAGGAAATTTTATTCCAACCAAGATTCTCAATTATAAGCTTTAGAACAACTATTTAAACTCTCATACCGTAGACAAGCAGATAAAGTTGGCATGAAACTTAGGGCTAGTTTGGGACGGCGTCACTGTTGCTTTACTATTTAAAAGGCAGTTAAACAATCGTTTGGACTGATCGCGGCAGAGCCGATTACGAAAATTTCTGTTGCCCCTCGCTGCTTCCCGCGACCGAACCTTACCTCCCGCAGTACGCTACTTTCCACGGTTTCGAAGAACAAAAATGACGCTACTACCCCAGTTCGTGCGGAAGTTGTCGATCATTCCGTCATATCCATGCCCTCGTCTCTACTACCATACCTATCTTCACGACATTCTGATCGCGCAAATCTTCCTTACAACCGGTTATCTCAAAAGGTTGGTCGTCATCGCAATCCCTATACTCATACTCGTCTCCAGCGGGCTGCATCCTCGGCTCCATTCGGTAGGAGGTCGCTAGGAGGTCGCTCATCAATTCAACTGCTTCTTTCGAATAGGTATGAGCTTCTTCAATCTGACCTCCTGCCTTTCGCTCATATACTGTTTTTCCTGCAGTTAATTTCGAATAGTCTGTAACTCTTCTTCCTTCCTCCTGTCAGGACCACACTTCAAGCCAGCACCTCCTACCTCCCCTATTCGCAAATCCTCATTCCTCCATATGTCTCACGGCAACACCGACACAAACATATAGGAGGTCGCTCTAAAATCGCATCTGCGACAACTCCCTTCCCTTTTGACTGATCTCAAGTCACACCTTCCGCCATTCTTCTGCTTCATCGGAACCAAGGGCGACGATAGGAGTTTACTTACAGCTAGGTAGCATTTTTTCCTTTGTTTAGCTGTCAAATCCCAAGCCCTAGCCGCCCGTCTGCTATTTATGCTTTGTTGAAGCATAAAAATCATATTTTTGTTTCTGTATTTCTATATCCTGATAAGTTGTTTGCTATTTGTTTCTGGATTTAAGAGAGGGAGGGGCCCTTTAATCCTATGAATGATGGGATTTAACAAATTTTATTCAACTAATAACAGGCTTGAATAATATTTATCAAAATAATCTGATTTAAAATCCCCAAAAAATTCTTTAGCAGGATTTAAGATAAATCTTGAATAAATGCTGTCTAAAATAGGATACCAAATATTATAAATCTTGATTTAATCTAATATTTTCCAATCCTGCCAAATCCAACATTTATTTACGGTAGGATTTACAAGTTCCTTTTCAGATATTTCGTAGGATTTAACGTAAATCCTTCCCAAATCCTACACGAAGTTGCTGACCATAATTGTGCTGTTTTCCATCAGTCTTTTTTCCATTCCCAAACAAATTTTAAAGTACCTTGCTGTTGCAAAGTTGTGTTTATATAAGTTTTGTCTAACTTTGTGCTAGAGGATTGTATTGATTTTTATCCAAGATTAATTTAACCAAAACTTGTGGCCATTCATATTCTGGCTCCTTGCAATTTTATTCTGTTACTAGTACCAAACATAATTATTTATGTTGCTATTTGGCGCACTAGGATGGCCTCCTGTAATGCTTTGGCATTCTATTTTGAATCTCAGCACACTCAACATCTCTTCTTACAATAAATGGTTGTGCAGAAAAACAGTGCAGAGCTTGAAATGAAAGACAAATTTGTTGTAGTGGCTATATTTTTCATTTGGTTTAATATGTAGTTTTCTGATATGTTAGTATTCAGTAGCTCTTCCATTGCCTGCCTATGATATCGCTTGAATTTACTGTCGATTACTATTGGTGGCTTTAATGATAATTCAACCATGCTTTACTTATCCAGATAATATTTTTTATAATGAGTGCATTTTTTTGTCTCCAATTTTGACAAAAGATAATAAAATGGAGACATGTGATATTCTTTCCAATCCTATCATATTTATGTATAATTAGCTTAAGTTTTGCTGAGGTAAATGATCACAACTATCATGAGAATGGCAGAACATGGTTATTGTAGTATAACATTTATGCTTAGACAAGTATATTATATGAATGGCAGAATATGGTTATTGTAGTATAACATTTATGCTTATGACTAAATCTTACAGTTTGCACTTTGCTTAAAACCAGCAAAATCGCTTATGTTTTAATTTTTTCAATAGATGGAGATGCATGATGCTTCTTGTTTTTTTAATTACTAGCAACAACCATCAATTATATTGCTCTGCATATTGCCTCTTGTTATAATTTGTAAATTTATATTACAGCAATTAAGAAATTCAATGGGTAAACCAAAGGATGGCGGGCCATCTGCAACATGGGAGAAAGATGTGAAAATTATATTCTGTGATTTATGTCTAAGAGAGATTGAACTTGGCAATCGTCCGACTACACACTTTAATAAAGAGGGTTGGACAAATTTAATTAAGAATTTCTATGAGAAAACTGGACGAGAGTATGATAAAGTTCAATTAAAAAATAAATGGGATCAATTAAAAAAAGATTGAAAATTATGGAAAGAATTAAAGAGTGGATCCACTGGACTGGGCTGGGATCCTAGGAGAAAAACCATTGATGCATCGGATGATTGGTGGAAAGAAAAATTAGAGGTAAATATTAATTTACATATATTTGGCTCTTTCAACTTTCATATTATGTTTTTTACTTCTTTAAACTTAATTTATCTTTGTAGGTTGTACCAAATGCAAAAAAATTTCGATATTGTGGCATCGATCCCGAACTTGAAGATAAGCTAGATCTTATGTTCCTAGGTGCTGTTGCTACCGGAGATCATGCTTGGACTCCAAACCAAGGACTTCACAATGAAAATGTTACTGTAGATTCTGGAAACATTGGAATAGGTAGTGATTCTTTTGAAGATCCTGCACAAAATCTTGAAAGCATTAGTGATTGTAGCCAATTCAAACGACCTTCGTCTACAACTTCAACTGGTAGAAGGAAGAAAATATTTGGTTCTACATTTCTACAAAGTCAAATTACACAGCTTGTCAATTCTTGTACAAACATTATCTCAGAAACTAATGCATCAAAGTCAAAAATTGAGACAACCTCCATTTCTGCAGCTATTAAAGTTCTTGAACAAACAACTGAGGCATTTGAAGACATGCCACTATATTTGTTCTCCACCAAGCTTCTCGAGGATCCAACGAAGCGAGAAATTTTTATGTCAATTTGTCCTGAACGATGAGTTCTTTATCTTCGTTATTGCTATCAAAATCATGATACAACAACATCATAGTTTCATACATTCTTACAATCAATTACTTTGTATTATATTTATTGCTCTTTGATATTAGATTGTTGTCTTCATTCTAGTTGGATCTTGGATCTATTTGTGTTTGCTTTCTCTTTCTAGAAATATCTGAACCTTATAAGTAACTAATGGATTTTCCCTTTGGATTACTCAGTGCCACTCTAATATGATTGTTATGTATTTTGATGTTGGAAAAAGATTTTTCTCAGCCTTTGAAGAACAATATCCACTTATTTTTATTTTACTGAATTCTGAAATTAGTTAAATCTTACAGTTGGAAAACATTCTCTTCTTATATTAAGGATTTTTTTTTATGTTGAATTAACAATTGTTGTGATCTGTCTTGAGATTTCCTTGCAATCTCTATGTCAAGCATCAGTTCTCGTCCATGTAATTGATGGCCTTGTCTGGTTGAAGACTTTAGACTGATTAAATAGGGCTAGGGCCAGGAATACAATTAATTTCTTTCACATCTCTAAAGTATTTGTTGATGACTTAATTCTCTATTAATTAAGTTGTTTTTAAAGGATCAGAGCATCAATTTTGCAAGTAGCTATATTGGGGATAGTAAGCATGAATTGTGTATCACTTTTTATAGTTATGTCATGTCTTTTTATCTGTGCTTCATAGTCACTAACTAGTACTCCATATCAATACATGAGAATTTCATAGGAATTCTTAATAATTGAAGTATGAGGTCACTTCTGTTGACTGCATCTTATTTATCTTAACTTGGGAAATCATAAAATATTTTGCACTTGATTTATATGTCTGGCTTTACAGTTAATTCTGTTGTTGAATCATAATATTCCAAATCATTTTTTATGTGATCAAAGTTTATTTCACAAATTGATACTTTTTTCTATGATCAAAGTTCTATGAGCTTTTTCCTGATAAATTATCAGGATTAAGATTTCGAGAGGTTTTCAAATTGATTTGAGGTTGATACAGGTTTTTCATATAAGATTATGTTTCTTGACTGACTGTGCAATATAGTGGTTGGTTTTTTTGGTGTTATTATTTTGACATGTTGTCAGAGATAACATTTTAAATAATTTTGATGTATTTCTTATTGAATTTTTAGCTATATAAAAGTTTTTTTTTTTCTAAAAATCTGTAGCTAGATTGCCCCAACTGTAGAGCTATATGTTATATTAGAACTCTCACTCTCTCAGTATTTATTTGGTTAGAAGCTATTAGAGGGACTAAAACTGCTATTTAAATTACAATTTATGCTGAGTGTTTGATGTATATGTAATTGATAAATAATTGGATTTATTTAGGCAATGTAATCAAATTCATTTATCCATGTACAATTTTCTGAAAAGAGAAATGCATATATTTAAATTTTGGTACAATGTATTATTTACTTTTGAGAGCATATAAGGTGTTTATATAAATATGATATTAATACTTATTGCAACGTATATGCAGGTATGGAATGTAATGGGAATACAAGCGAGTCAGCTAATATTGCGAATATTAAAAAGGTTATACTTGCGGCAATATGTCTTATAAATGAGTATTATGAAACATATATTTGCAAGACACCGTGCATGATATCGTCATATACAGGAGACAAATGGATTGGAGAGCTACTACAAGGTCATCCAACGAGGTTTCATAATATGTTTCGTATGTCTCAAGCAATTTTTTTAGATCTATTGTTTGAATTGGAATTTATTCATGGTCTACATAGATCATCAAGGACAACAAGTAGAGAAGTACTTGCGATAACTTTATATATTTTATCGCATAATTAATCAATAAGGTCCACATGTGAGCGGTTTCAACACTCAACTGAGACAGTCAGTAGGTATTTCTCTATTGGATTGGAGGCTTTGGTAAAATTATCATGTAATGTGATCAAGCCTATAGATTCTGAATTTGGTGATATCCAAAGGAATATTTTGTATGACAATCAATATATGCCGTATTTCAAGGTAATTTTTTTATTATCATAATATATGATTTGTTTAAATGTACATAATATCTAATCATCGCTTCTTAAATAGGATTGTATTGGAGATGTCGATGGAACAAATGTGGATGCTCGTGTTTCGAATGCTGAGAAAGCGGCTTATATAGGAAGATGTGGGTCAACAACGCAAAATGTTATGGCTGTGTGTGACTTCAACATGTGCTTTACTTTTATCATGGTAGGATGGGAAGGAAGTGCACATGACAGTCATATTTTTAAATTTACAAATCGTAATAGACGCAATAACTTTCCCATGCCACCTCCTGGTACGTTATCTATAGTTGTAATGTTAGTAGTAGTAAAACATATACTAAATTACATATAGCTTACAACAGTAAAATATTATGTTGTCGATGCTGGTTATCCGATGCAATGGGGATTTTTAAAGCCATTTCCAGATACGAAATATCATATACGTGATTTTGAAAGAGGAAGTCAATTAGTACAGGGAAGACAAGAAACTTTTAACAAACGACACTCTTTATTAAGAGGCGTAATTGAAAGATCATTTGGTGTTTGGAAGAAAAAGTGGGTCATACTACGAGATATGCCTGCATATTCATTCAAGAAACAAATAAAAATAGTGATTGCAACAATGGCATTGCATAATTACATACGTCGACATCCCACTCGAGAAGACCCAGAATTCAATATATGTGATGCAGACGTAACATATATACCAGAAGAGGCATATGAGTATAGAATTGGGCAATCATTAGTAGAGAATGAAGAGAATAGTTTTAATCAGGAGGCACGAGATGGTGAAGGTGCGGAGGAGATAATCCATTTACGAGAGAAAATCACAGATGCATTGATGGAGGAGATGAATTAGGAAGTTTCATATGTTTGGCAGTATGTTCAATTTTATTTGATTAAGTTTGTAAATCTTTTGCTAAATTTTGTATATTTTCATTTTAAAAGTATAATAGAAACATTTTTCTAAAAGTATAATACAAACCTTTTCAAACAGATAAGTTGAATTTGAGAAGTGCGGAAAAGTACAAATATCTGAAACAAAGCAGTTGTTTTGTTTGCAATTGGCATGCCATTTATTCAATTAACACTATCTTTTTGCCTCATTTGTAATACTACTCATTGCAATTTATACAAGTTTCTTAATGTAGCAAATATTTACAAAAGAACATTGGCTTCAATTTGCCTCATGTTAGATGAGCTGTGTTATACTTGTGGTTCTCTTATTCCGTTATCATAAGTAAAATGTTTTTAAAAATATCAGAATATTGTATTAAAAATCAAAATTTGAAAAATAAATATTAGACGAAATATTAATTTATTAAACAACATTTTTAGACCTACACTATGCTGCTCGCGTGTCCAAATATTTGTCTCATAGGTCGTTCAAGACATTAATTACGGCTCTATATTTATTTGAGTTTTTAACAATACATTTGAATGGTTGAAAATCAACATATTTGTTTATGTTCTAAATATTAAACACGAAGCATATAATTTGTAATAAAAATAAACCTTATATTATTAAATATTTATATTTTTTTAATCTAAAGTAGATTTCAGAAATTTAATATGTTGTACAGATTTTATAAAAAAAACTGAAGCACACAAATTCTATTTAAGTATTTTGTTGATATAAATTTTTAAAAAACATCAACCAAAACATATTTGTATTATTATGAAAAAAAATATTTTATTATAAAGTAATAATTGAGAATCTAAAATTTGAACAAATTATTTTGAAGTATGATAGAAAAAGTTAAGTTAAAAATTTATAGTATTTTGATATATAAACTTCAAAAAAATTAAAATAAATATTTGATTTGAATTCAGAATTATTAGTTTGTTATCGTATAAATTTAAAAACATTTATTTTTAATAAAATTTTTTCATACCAATATATAGAAGGGTATCAAGGTAATTTGTTGTCATACAGCAGCAGCACAGTAGTTCGGTAGTTATACTACCCAAACAAAATTTATTGATTTATGTATAGCAACTTTATAAAGCAGCTTTCTAGACAACAACTTCACAACCTGCTTTACCGACAGCTGCAGCCATCCCAAACGAAGCCTTAGCTTAATCTAAACTTAAACTAAAATCCAAAAACTATTATCACACACTCGATTAATCCAAAAACTTCCACGATCCTTGATCACATTCCTTCTCAAGATCAACAAAAAATATATAAAGATCCTTTATGTGCATTTTATATTTTTTTATTAATTATCTTAACATAAAATTACTTCAATATTAGATTGTCCGAGCATGAAATCAAATTAATTCTTTAAAAATGATGTAATTTTTTGACTCAATGTTCCATAATTCTCTGAAGCTCTTTCTTATTATATAACTCAAAATTTTAATTAATCTATAATTAACATAATCTTGAATATTTCCTTTGCTTTTAGATATTTGTATCAAAATACTTCTCTTATCATTCAAAATTGCATTGAAAAAATTTGTTAAACAAATCACTAAAATATTCATCAAAACTTTCAAAATCTCAATAAGTATATCATCTAAATCAAAGGCCTTACATTTATGCACTTTAAAATTAACTCCAATTTTTAAGATTAATCTACAATATACTTTATTATATTTCTCATTAAGTTTTTTCAAAAATAATTTCTTCCATAAAACTTCTATTTATAATTTCTCAAATCAACATTTTTATATTACAGTGGTGTCTTCATTCTTTTCTTCAAGCTTCAAAATTACAACTAGAGGCCTCCCATCCATAAAAATATAAGAGTCAAATTTAAACCTAAACAAATTCAATTAAACCAAATCTAATTACGCTTAAGAAGGAAAAATAATAAAAAACTATCAAACTTTCAAAAAAAAAAAAGTAATCAAATAATCAAATAAACCCTCCTCTCCTTAAATTTCAAGTAAACCTCATATGAACTTGAATTTAATAATAAGATCCTCCTTATCTTCTAAAAATTTCTACGTTTATCCAAAAAATTCCCCAGCCTCCAAAAACTTCAAGAAGGTTCTGGAACCTTCTAGAATTTTAATAGTTCTTAGAAAATTCTAAACTTAATTGGCTTAGATTTGTGGGGGGTGATCCTCCAAGGACATGTACCATGCCTCCTCTTATGCTTCTCCCCAATGAGGTTTTATTGAATGCTTACTAAAATAAATACGTTTCCCAGTTACCCGAATATGATTAAAAAAATAGTTAATCATGCAAGTTAATTTCTTGAAATTCTTATGCTGCATTGTCCGAGGAACGAAAAAGCAATGATAACATAGATTAATAGAATGAAGACTGACACCATTGAACTCTTTTGAAGTCCTCAAGTCTTCAGAAAGTTGCAAATAGTTCAAAGATGTAGCAAGAAAATTAGTACCTCTAAGTTCAGGTTGTTCTGGACCAGATCCACAGTGCTTTGCAAAATTTCCCTGCCCTGTAATCAACATACAAAATTTGTAAAGTCAGTTTGCACTTACTTTAGCTAATCTATTTTACACAATTAAATTGGTTGTACTTACATGGTCAGATAACGAGATTTCAACACCATACAATCTTTAGCCATTCATATTTCTACAGAAACTTGCCTTATATATACTTTAGATCCGGCAATCTCAGCCCATTAAATCTTAATCAACATAAATTATAATTTTTAATTGATAGATTTAATCTATTGAATAACCTTTACTTTTTCATAATTTTATTGATATCCATTCTTAATTTCTATGTGTAGACAACTTGATAGATCCAGAATGGTGATAAATTCTTGAGTAACGAACTGCAAGAGCCACGCTTAGCAGAAAGCTGCTATGTACGGAAACTGTAATATCTTATTATATTACACTGAGCATTTTGCAATTTACTTGCCCAATTTTTCATCATCAGGTCTAGACAATCTTATTTATTTTCATCGTTTTATCCTAATTGTTCACTTCACTTTAGAGGAGCGTCATTTTATGGGATTTAGAGAATGATTATCTGCTAAACTTACTAAATTATAATTCTTCAGTACAATCATAATGATGTATTCATTTGTTTTGAAGTCTCCTATTTGGCTATACTTTATTTACCATGCATGTTGTAATATCCTGAAATTTGGGTAAAAGAAAAATAATTTTAGTTGAATTATCTCTTACTATAACAGTTAAATTATTGTTAATTAAATGTAATTAGATAAATTACAAATTCCGAATAGGTGCTTGTATTGGATGGGAAGCTTGGCAATCAGTTTTAATGGTGGACCCCACTCTCTTATTCCCTTATCTCATTTGGATTTCACGCAAGCAGCAAACAGTGTATAGGAAGAAGGCAGTTATGGGATTGAAGAGGAAATCGGATAATGTTGTGGTGGAGAAGGGGATTTAGCATTTCTGTGGTGAAGGAGAAGGGGATTTAGCATTTCTATGGTGGAGAAGCAAGGCACAAGGCATTAGGGAGAATCACGGGTGATGGAATGAGAAGAATAGCGGCACAGTGGTGTAGGGGAAAAACCTACGGGTAAGTGGAACTTTCAGATCCTGTAGGAAGAAAATTCAGCACAGTATACTGATGGGAAATCGGCAGTGCAAGAAGGGTCTGTAAGGAAAACTGAGACTGTTTGGCATTGTGGGTGAGAGGAGTAGTTGTGAGAAAATATTTACTAAGAAATAACATGAGGAAGTGCTGAATGCAAATAGAAGATCAGAGATTGGTACCAATTGGGTAAGTAAACATGTAATTAATTTTAGTAAGATTCGCAAGGAATTGTATGGATATATTGCTAAGATCAACTAATTTCTACAACAGACTTTGAGAGCAGGAATTTCAATAAAGAATTCCAGTTAAAGGAGAATCCTAGAGAAATTGAAGGAAGAAGAAATCAAGGTAAGCAATTTTGGTATATGCATAGTGCCTTATAGATTTTCAAATAATAATGAAAGTCTTTAAAGATGTTGTATCTAATTGTGTCATAGATATCATTGATTATATACAGAAAGAAGATTACGAGGTAAACGGTTATGTTAGTAGAAATTTATTGTATGCAATTTATTTGAATTATAAATTATAAAAATCATAGAATTGGAGAGGTGATTGTAGGTAACTTACAAGCATAGAAGACTAAGAAATTGAGGATTGGAAGAGATAGCTCGTCAAAAAGGTAAGTTGTGTAAATTTAATTTATAAATGCAAGAATTATTAATTCTAGATATATTTATAATATCATTTGAATGGTTTGAGAAAATAAATGCATTATGAAGATTCCAATAGTAAACATGAGAATACATTCAAGTATTCATATATAAGCAGCCACATATCCATACGAATAATAGAAGTTTGAAATATGAACAAGCATAATTGTTTAAATCTTTTTTTAGTTAGTAAGATTTTGAAAAGAAGTTCAATTCTTAGATATTGCATATAAATTCCCTTCATGCAACAAATATATGATAAAAATTATGGAATGTATACAACTATAATAAGTATGTATAAATTATAAATATGTGAAACATAGTGAATATCAATTTAAAGTAAAATTTGGCTATAAAATGATATATAACTTACAATTGCAGTTGGGGAAAAAGAGTCTCCATGTATGACACTACATTGTAAGTGGGACAAAAGAAACCCCAAAGATATGATACCTACATAGCAGGTGGAGCAAAAGGGACACCTAAAGAGGCAAAAGGGACCTCTGTTATTCAATGACAATAATGTCAGGTTTACCTAAGCTCCATTGAACATGCTGATGAAAGTTTAGCCAAATCTTTAAAGTACAAATATTGATATTCAATATAAACTTCAAAGGTTAAAGCTAAATATCATTTTATGATGTTATATAAATAATGTCAAGTTTGTTTAATTTATGATTTAAATGTTGTGAATTTAATCATGCAATTTAACTGCTATTTGATTTGCATAACTTATTGAGCCTTATACCTCACCAATTCTTTTCATACCGGCTGTTGTTACAGGAAGAGGAAGGAAAAAGGTCATTGTAGAATAATTTGCAAATTATTTCATCTTATATGTTACTGTTTAGCTTTATTTGTAAGTCTACAATTGAGGTATGTAGATAGTTCAGTGGTATAATATTTGAGATTTTATTAGTGGCTCTGTAAGTATTTATTTGATGTAATTAGAATTATTAGATGCTTTCTTTTATGTAGTAAATGTAATTTCATTGGATGTTTTATATAAATTTCCAAATAATGAAAAGTATCATATGTTAAAAGCTGAAAAATGTTATGCTTATTTCTATGGCACTCTACAATACTGATAAGAGATATTGTGGGATGTTACACAGGTCATCTTATTTCTTATTTCATATTTCATATTATAACAAGTGCATTGGCACATGTACGCAGAGTAAAGGAGGGGAAGCTTGTTGGCTTTCAATCCAATTCCAGTAATCTGGTACTTATCTTATTTTTAGAAACCTAGACACCTCATACCCATATCAAGAATGCTTGGATAAGATATTATTGTGATATGCATTAAAGTAGGCATTTATTGTCATATCAATTACTACCTGTAAATTATGATTAAGAATATGATGAGGACATCCACCTTTGGAAAGTCTACCAGAGACGGAGCCGATGAGCTACGACCACGATCGTGCCGATATATTTCTACTTCATTTTTATGTATTTGTTTTAATTATTGTATTTTCCATTTTTGCCCTTACTTATGGGTCTAGTCCTATGTAAGCCCTAGAGGCAATGTTGTCTTTTATTTTTCCTCTTTGTATTTGGCTATTTAAAAGCCCTTCCTCCTCTTGGAGAGAACTAATGAATGAATTACAATGAAATTTCTACAACTTGTGTCTTTTGTGAAAGCTTGAGAGCTTTGGCGAGGAATACCTAGGAGGAAAATGGATCACCCACCAACCTCGGAAGCATCCGGGTTCATGGCTCTCTTCTTCCCTATCTTTTTCTTTCCCCCTCCCCTTCCCTCCTTGCTGTCGGCCTAGGGCTTCCCAACCCCTAAACTGCCGGTCCTCCACTCCCAAAACAAGCTCCACAGCCAGCCAACATCCTTCACCCACCCCACCTAGCCGCCGGCCATCCAAGGTGACTCATCCCTTGTTTGGTTGATCCACTTAACCCCACCTCCACCTAACCCTAACCCTAACCTAGATCTAGCCGCCGGCCACCTCTTCCAACTCCCTTTGCCTCCAAAATTCAAAACCCTCCTCATTACTTTCCTTTTCCACCAAACCTCCTTTGGAAAGCCTTGATGTCAATTATCCAATCAAATTTGAATTTTGAAATCTTTCCAAATTTAGAATTCTATTTTTTTGGAAAGTTTTCAAATCAAATCCAAATTAATTTCTAAATGGATTGGATTTAAATCCTCCTCCCTAATTTGAGGTTCCCAATTAAACTAGCAATTAATACCACCCTCAAACCCTTCCTCTCATCACCATGCCGCCGGCCCCTCTCTCCCTTTCTCTTTCTCCACATTAATTCTCTTCCCCCTAACCACCTCAGTCAAACCTCTCAATTAGGAATAAGATTGTCCTTTCCCTCTCATGAGTTTGAATTCAAATTTCAAGCCCTAGTTCTCTCATAATTAAATCTAAAATTTAATTTCAAATTTAGGAGAACCAATTACAGCCCCATCCACCCCTCCCAATAGCCTCTTCAAAATTTCTTCTCTTTGGGAACTTTCCAACTGCTGTCCAAGAATTACAACAAGTTTATCTTGCTGTCCTGCATCTCCGAGAGGCCTTCCTTGCTATCCAAAGACTTCTCCGATGGGGCAACCACTGTCCAGATTTTATGGAGGCTGTTTGGTTGCTGTCCAGAAGTATTTCAAGTGCCAAACTGCTGTCCCGACCTTCATTACTGCTGTCTAGATGTCCCTAGCTGCTGTCCAGCCATTTTGGTGACCTCCTATGGCTGTCCCACTGTCCAGAAGGTCTCCGATCGCCATCCTGAAGGCTCCCAAACCTGAAGTTGATGTCCACTCTTCCTCAAGCACATAATCGACCACACCGGAGCATCGTAACTCCTCTTCTTTGGGTAAACTCTTCCCCCAACTCTTTTACCATTCCTAGTCGCTTTTCAATTGTGGTTTATAATTGATTCATAAAAGACTCTTGCTAATCTCTCCGCTAAAGTCTAGTATATTAGAGAGTTGAGTGAGGGATATCTCTTAGTGACTAATCTCATTGTTAGATTAGAGATTATCGTTGAAAACCAATCATGTATGAAACGTTAGAGTAATTGATTACTTTGCGGTCTTAACTTTTATGCAAGTGACTTAGCCTAAACTTGTTTCACCGCTTTGTGTTTTATCTCATCGTTTAATATCACTATAAGAGTATAATTAATTTGCTCTTTAAATAACACGTGTGCAAATTCCTTAAACAAAGCATCCTTGCATTTATGTCCTGCATCAGAATAGGTATAATAAATAAATGTAACTATAAATACTCATAAATATAACAACAAGTCTTTATTACATGGGGTCGGCTAAATAAATCATTTTTCTCCATTTTGTCCTATTTAGAGTCGAATTCTCATTTAAATCTAATAATAAAGGTCATTTCTAATACTTTCTAACCAAGTCTTTTTTATGTCTACCTCTACCTTTTTTAACATAAGCAAGATGTAATAATCTACTATCTTAACCAAGTCAACGAAAGACCGATGTTTTATGTTACAAAATCATCTAAGACAACTCTCTCTCATCTAATCTATCACAGGAACTAATCCAACCTTTTCACGTATAAACATTCATAGATGAGAAAGAAAATCATTTTATATCTTATTACGGACAAATCTGATGAGCAAATTACTCAACCACAATCTTGTATGTTACTCATTCTTTTCTATATAATGAATAAACCCTTCTAGAGAAGGGCAAGCAATTTGTGCACAACTTTATTATTCATGGCATCAGCGCCACTAAATCTTCTTAGTATCTTTCCTCCAAAAGATTTTGTGCGGATCTTATTTTCTCTACTGTTTCACTCGAAACAAAGATTCATCTTCGTTAGGGCATGTTTGGATGCATGTAGGATCTAATTTAAGTAGGATTTCGTAAATCCTTTAAATTTGGATTTACTAAATCTTGAGAGGGTTAAATCCTAAAAATTTTCTGATAAAAAATATGTAAAATCTTGACAAATCTTGTGAGACTGTTTAGCAATGCTATTCAAGATTTAAGACGGTTAACTCACATCACATTTGTGTTTTAAATATGAGTTGCTCATTAATTCTAATTTTTATTAACACCAATAAATTATGATTATAAATACTATAATTAAGATGTTATTTTAATGAATATTTTACTATTAACTTATTTAGCTATTATTTTAATAAGTACTTTAATGCTAATTATAAGGATAATTATCTAATTATAAATTAAAACAATTTATCATTTAATTACTATTTTTACTAATTATTTCTTTAATTTTTTATTTTTTATTTTAATAAAATTTTAATTACTAATTATACTTATAATTATCTAACAAATCAATTAAATATTCTATTACTAAATAATTTTTTAATTAATATTTACAGTATTAATCACCTAATGAAGTATTTATATTTTAAATTATATTAATTAAAGTAATTAAATTAATGTCTGATTAAGAAATTAAGAATAAATCTAATCCTAATAGGCAGGCTGGCTCTTTAGTTCCTTCGCTGTCATTCGCATGAGGTAGAGCTTCTCTCTTTGGCTTCGCTGGTTCGCATGGGGTAGAGCTTCAAGTGAGTCAATTGCCATTGCCTGTCTAGGGTTTGCTTTTCCTGTTCTGCGTTTATTCGTTGTTTTTCTACTTCGCATGAAGTCGAGTTCTGAAAGAGTCCAAGCTTCCCAGCCTCCTCCTCCAACGTTGTTCCTATCGAATCGGAAGTTGTGTCAAGAGCTCGTCGCAAAGATAACGATATTTCTCCCCTTTCACGCACTTCTTCAGTTGGGATTCTTTTTCCCTTGCGCCAAGAATCCATTAAATCATCGAACCGAAAGATTTTGTAAATCCGAGATTTACCATGAAAAGAGGGAATTTTCCATCAACCGCGGCTTAGATTTACCGTGTAAGAACCAGTTGGACCGATTCAATTGAACACCGGCCCTAACTAAAATGCGAATGAGAGCAAGCACGCGAGCACAGGCATGTAGAGACAAGTCTGAATGCGTGAATAAGTGAAGCAATGTAATCGTATGCGAGAAGTTGTGATTCCTCACAAAGGATATCTCTATTCTGTTCCATCTAGCTTCGCTATATGGGAGGAATCGAATAGGGAGCAGTGTCAGTAAGGAAGAGAAGAAATTGGAAAAGAGAGAGTAAGAGGGAGACTTCGAACAAGCTGAAGGAGGAGGTGGTCAAGAGATTGAGCGGTGATCGAGGGAGACCCAGAGAGAAAAGAAGAGCTCATGTTTGGGTTGATCGAGCGAGGGAGGCTGAAAGGTAAGATTTTATTAGTAAATTTAATATTTTAAAATAGAAATGTAATATTTAAATATATAATTTTATTAGAGTTTTAATAAAAGATAATGATAAGAAAATTTTAAGAAAATTTATATTAGAATTTAATTGATGATAATATGTACATAAGATTATATAAGATTTTAAATTAGGTAATGAATAAATTAAATTTATGTTATATTAAATAATAAGGACGGATGTGGGCAAAGAAGCTAGTCCATGAAACTAAAATTAGGATAGGAACTTGGAATATAGGTTCCCTTACAGAAAAATTAATGGAATTAATAGATATTATGATTCATAGGAAGATAAATATTCTGTGCATTCAGGAAACTAAATGGGTTGGAGAGAAGGCTAAGGAGATTGATAGTTTAGGATTTAAACTTTGGTATTCGGGTAGGAGTCGTACTAGAAATGGTATAGGTGTGATTTTAGATAAGAGTTTGAAGGATAATGTTATAAATATTAACAGAATTGGAGATAGAATTATAGCTTTAAAGATTGTTGTTGATGCTAAGATTGTTAACATTATAAGTGCTTATGCTCCTCAAGTGGGTTTGGATTTGGATTCAAAATTAAAATTTTGGAATGACTTAGAAGAATTAATACAAAAGATACCTCTTGAAGAAAGAGTTTTTATTGGAGGAGATTTAAATGGACATGTTGGTAGAGAGGTAGATGATTTTAAAAGCATTCATGGTGGCCATGGGTTTGGAACGACAAATGAAGGTGGTAAGTCCATATTAGATTTTTGTTTAGCTTATGATTTTTTAATTGCTAATACATTATTTAAGAAAAGGAATGAGCATCTCATTACTTATAAAAATGGATATAGTACAACTCAGATTAATTATTTTCTTATAAGGAAATTAGATCGTTTAGATTGCAAAGATTGTAAAGTTATTCCGAGTGAAAACTTATGTACCCAACATCGTTTATTAGTTTTGGACTTGAAGATAATGGGGAAAAAATTAAAAAATAAAGTAAAACGTTTCCCTAGGATTAGATGGGGGCATTTAAAGAATATTAACAAAAATATTTTTGAAAGTAAGATTTTAGATCTTAAGATTTTGTCTGTGCATGAGGATGCTAATGTTATGTGGGAAAAAGTGGCTAGTAATATTAAGAATATTGCAAAAGATGTGCTTGGAGTTTCAAAGGGAAAAGCTCCTAATAGTAAAAATAGTTGGTGGTGGAATCCAAATGTGCAAGAAAAGATTAAAAATAAGAAGATTTGTTATAAAAATTGGTTTAATTGTAAAAATTCTGATAATTGGAAATTCTATAAAGAGGCACGTAAGGAATCTAAGAAAGCAATATGTGATGCAAAGAGTTTTAGCTTTTAGTGATTTATATAATAGATTAGTACTAAGGAGGGAGAAAGATATATGTATAAGCTAGCCAAACAAAGAGACAGGAGTAGTAAGGATTTAGTTCAAGTGAAGTGTATTAAGGATGAAGATCAAAAAGTACTTTTTTTTAGAAGATGATATTCAACAAAGGTGGATGAGATATTTTGCTAAACTTTTTAATGAAGAATGTGAAAATAAAATTGACTGTAGTGACCTTAGCACTTTAAATGAAAATAAAGATTTCTGTTTTTATCGGCGTATTAGTAAAACCGAAGTTAGAGAGGCTTTAAAGAAAATGAAGGGTGGAAAAGCTGTTGGACCTGATGATATTCCAATAGAGGTGTGGAAATGCTTAGGAGATGAAGGAATTTCTTGGCTTACTAAACTTTTTAATACTGTTTTGAAGACTAAAAAGATGCCAGATGAGTGGAGAATGAGTGTGTTAATCCCTATTTTTAAGAATAAAGGTGATGCACAAGATTGTGCGAATTATAGAGGAATTAAGTTAATGTGTCATACTTTAATATTATGGGAACGAGTTATGGAGCATAGTTTGCGGCGTGATACTAAATGGATTTATGCCGGGTAGGTCTACTATGGAAGCCATACATTTATTAAGAGGTTTGATGGAGAAATATAGAGAGAATAAGGAGGATTTACATATGATATTTATTGATTTAGAAAAAGCATATGATAAAGTTCCAAGAGAAGTGCTATGGAAAGTTCTTGAAAAGAAAGAAGTTAATAACGCTTATATTCAAATCATTAAAGATATGTATGCAGGAGCTATTACTTGTGTTCAAACACAAGGTGGTTTGACCAAGTATTTTCCTATTTCGGTTGGATTACACCAAGGATCAGCCTTAAGCCCATATCTTTTTGCTTTAGTCATCGATGTTCTCACTAGACATTTGCAAGAGGATGTACCTTGGTGTATGCTTTTTGCTGATGATATTCTTCTTGTTGATAAGACTAGAGAGGGAGTTGAAGGTAAACTAGAATTGTGAGGTCAACCTTAGAGTCTAAAGGTTTTCGCTTGAGTAGATCTAAAACGGAATATATGGAGTGTAATTTTAGTAATAATAGACCTAGTGAGGGCATTGTGACTTTGGCCGATCAAGTCATTAATAAGAGTACACGTTTTAGATATCTTGGATCTATTGTTCAGAGTGATGGTGATATAGATGGGGATATTATCAGCAGAATCCAAGTTGGATGGTTGAAGTGGAGGAATGCATCGGGCTTATTGTGTGATAGAAAAGTACCCCTCAAACTTAAGGGAAAATTCTATAAGATGGTGGTGAGACCTGCAATGCTTTATGGTGCTAAATGTTGGCCATTAAAAGAGAAGCATAATTCTAAGTTAAGTGTTGCAGAGATGAGGATGCTCAGGTGGATGAGTGGCTTTACCCTTAGAGATAGGATACGAAATGAGCATATTCGTGAAAAGGTTGGAGTAGCTCCAGTGGAAGATAAGATTTAGAGAGAGTCGCCTTAGATGGTTTGGTCACGTAAAACGGCGGCCTCCCGATGACCCGGTTAGGAAAGTAGAGGTCTTAGATTTGACTTATGTTAAGAAAGGTAGAGGTAGACCTAAAAAGACTTGGTTAGAAAATATTAGAAATGATCTTTCTTTATTAGATTTAAACGAGAATTTGACTTTTAATAGGACACAATGGAGAAAAAGGATTCATGTAGCCGACCCCACGTAGTGGGATAAAGGCTTGATGTTGTTGTATATTAAATAATAAATTGGATTGAGAAGAATAATGAATTAGGATAAATTGTATAGGAAATGAGGGTATATTTAATCAAATATAGAAATTTATTTTAGAAGTTAATAATAATTTTTCATCTAACGCGAGAAGTTATTAGATATAAAAGTTTATAAATTAATAATAATCAAATTCTTATTTTATAAATAATTAAACAAGGAGAGTAAATTTTATTACTAAATTAAAATACGAGAACTAATTGGATAAAATAATTAGAGAGAGAAGAGGACAATTTATGTAGTATAAAATAATAATAATAATAATAATAATAATATAGTTCTTAATATTTTAATGAGAGTAAAATTTAATATTAAATTTAGAGAATATTTCAAGTATAACAATGAGAATATATTTATATAGGATTTAAGCTGACAACAATAGAGGGCAATTAAAGCAAACTGTTAAGGCATTCAATTTCGAAGTGAGTATTCATGTTTCTATATTATGATAATTGTATTACTTCTTCTAATTGCATTCAATTGTTATTGCAAATGATTTATCTTATTGCTTCTTCTAATTGTATTGCGAATCACATATCAAACGATTGATCATTTCAAATTAGATGATAATTAGCATGTTATATTTTACATAAAGTTAATTAATGATTATGAATGAAATGACTTGATAGATATGCTTGTATGTGCATGTTAAATTGATGGAGTACATCCCTTATGGTACTGGCTAGGGACGCAATGCACCCGCGCACGTAAATGAAAAATGTTATGGAAAAGAAAATGGACATGGAGTATCTTCATTGGTACTATTTTAGACAGTGACTCCTTTGATGGTTATATTATTTACGAGAAAGGATAAAAATATATGCATAACATTGATAGTCATGTTTAAAATAAATTTAAATGGAATTCTTTTATATTTGGAAATGAGCATACATTTTATTTCAAAGGCTTTGTATTACTGTAATTTAGAAACATAATTTACTTGCTGAGTTATTTTATGACTCACTCTTTTTATTGAAAAACATCTACAGGTATTATTCAAAAGCTTAAAATGAGTAGAAGAAGAAAGAATGTGTATCGTAGGCACAAACTCCAAAGGGAAGGTAATTATTGTAATTTGTTTATTTAGAGGTTTTTAGTGGCTCTTTCAATTTATTGATGATAGTTTTAAAAATCGATCGTCTGTTCCAGCCCCGTTAATTCGAGCCTCCGGGCCAGGTCATAACATACTATGAAATCTAGTTTTGCAGTTATGGCCGTTTGGCTGGATTTAGCTCAATTTTGCCCCAAATCCAACCTAAATCCTACATCCAAACAACCCCTTAGTTTGTTTGTGAGGTACCCTAGAAGATCCAGTGAGGATTTTACAAGGCTTTATCAAGCTCGATATAGTTCATCAATCTTAAGGAAAAAACCCAAAAGGATTCCTATTCATATGAATTGTCCACATCGCTGCTTGCTCGTGTGCGGCTTTGGTCGCCTTCTCAACCAGCAATCCTTCTTGTTGCAAATCACCCAATTCACTCAATGATCCTGCTTCTTGAGAGTCTATGACCACTGAAGAAATCTGGTTTTCTTTAAAGCACTCTTTCATCCCACTTCACCTCTCACCAACCTGCAAATCACTTCTACACTTCACTCGCTTTGTCTCATGTGAAGTTCTCGTCTCTTGGTTCGTTCCAGTTCACTCAATAGGATCACGACTCCACTTTTGATCTTTCTACAATTTTGCTAACTTGGCTATTACAACAACTTGTCCACACTTATTGTTGGCTCAGATCGCTACTACCTCTTCAAAACATTATGTTGACTATGTCAAACCTATTAACAAATAATTTGAATGATTTTGGTGTATGACTCATAAAAACTACTCCATTTAATAATTTTAATTTCAATTATTTATTATGGGAAAAGAACTATGAGGATATATTAATGGGAACAATCCTACACCATTGGCATCTCCAAAACTAGCCTAATGGCAAAATAAAGATGCAAGAGTTATGATTTGGATCTTAGGATCCATCAATCAATCAATTGTTTTCAATCAAATATCATATTTGCTAGCCAATGATATGTGGGAATATTTATTAAAAGTGAAAAACAAAATAATGTAGCTAGATATTTCCAATTAGGATATGTGATTGCTAATTATATCCGAGAAGACATATCAATTAAGGATTGACACTGTTTGTCGCCTTTCACATTACTTAGGATGGTGTGAGAACTGAGAAGTGTAGTTGAACCAACCACAATGAAGGCAACCAAGAGTATTTTTAAGTGTGCAAAATTTCCAGTGAAGAAGAGATGATAATTTCTCTTTTCTTTTATAATTAATGTAAGAGTAAAAACAAAACTTAATTAATTTGACTATTATTTATTTAATTAGAAAATTTAAATGTAAAGATAATTTTGAATTAAATAAATAAATTGACATAAACATGTACATGATGCATAGGTTGTAAATTAAGAAAGACTTATTGAAATATCGGCTTAAAGCTAATCCTTGGTGTAATCCAACTGAAATATGAAAATACTTGATCAAACCACCTTGTAAGTTGTAATTGAATACAAGTAACAGCTCCTGCATACATACCCTTAATGACTTGAATATAAGCATTAGTAAACCCTTCTTTTCTAGAACTCTCCAGAGCACTTCTCTTGGAATTTTATCACAAGCTTTCTCTAAATCAATAAATATCATATGTAGATCCTCCTTATTCTCTCTACACTTCATCAAGCTTCCATAGCATACCTACCCAACATGAATCTAAATTGATTTTGAGAAACTTTAGTATCACGTCGTAACCTATGCTCAAAAACTCTCTCCCCTAATTTTAAAGTATGACACATTAACTTAATTCATCTATAATTCACACTCTTATGCATCACCTTTATTCTTAAAAATAGAAATCAACACACTCCACTCATCTAGCCTCTTTTTTAGTCTTCAAAATAATATTGAAAAATTTTGTAAACCAAGAAATTCCTTCATCTCCTAAACATTTCCACACCTCTATTGGGATATCATCAAATCCAACAGCTTTTTCACACTTCATTTTCTTTAAAGTCATTCTAACTTCAGTTTTACTAACACATCGATAAAAATAAAAATCTCTATTTTCATTTAGGGAGCTAAGGTCACTAAAGTCAATCGTATTCTCATAATCTTAATTAAAAGGCTTATTAAAATATCTCATCCACCTTTGTTCTCTTCTAATAAAAGTATTTTTCTTATCTTCATCCTTAATGCACTCCACTTAAACTAAATATTTACCCTCTTATCTCTCTACTTGGCTAACTCATACATATATCTTTCACGCTCCTTAATATCTAATCTATTATATAAATCCTTAAAAGCTAATTTTTTTGCATCGCATATTGCTTTCTTAAACTCCTTCCGGTCTCTTTATATCTTTCCTAATTTTTCGAGCCTTTACATTTAAACTAATTTTTATAACAAAGCTTTTTATTTTTCATCTTTTCTTGCACATTTTGATTCCTCCGCTAACTATTTTTACTATTAGGGGGCTTTTCTTTTTGATATTTTAAACATATCCTTTACAACATTCTTAATTTCATCAGTTACTTTCTCCCACATAATATTAGATTTATCATGCATAGACAAAATTTTAAGATCTTGAATCTTTTTTTTTTTTTTGAACGGGGTATCCACTCGCTGCCACCCCCGAAAGGGTGATTGGCGGCGTGACTAATCCTCGGTTGACCTAGAAGAGGCACCCACCCCAAAAACCTCTTGGCCCGCACTTGATTGGGCCTCACTTAAGAGATACTGCCACACAAGGGGAATCGAGCACGGGTTGGGGGGTTCCCAACCGTACTCGCCCACCAATCAAGCTAAGCAACGGTGGGTAAGATCTTGAATCTTACTCACAAAAACTATTACAATGTAATACATATAAAATATGAAAGCATCTTATCAAAAATTCATGAATGTACAAACTTAATTGTAAAAATAAAATAAGATAATGAAAGGAATATACTAAAATAAACGAGTTTAACTTCTTATGATACTGGTTGGAGAAGCAATTTATCCATGCACCAAAAATGAAAAAATGTTGAAAAAGAAAATGAAAATAAAAATAATGGTGCTATAATTAGTGCAAATATTAGATGGTGCTACTAAAATGAATGGCATATTAAATTTATAACCTAAACAAATACAGGGTCAGAATAATTTAAATTTTCTTAAATGAAAGGTTTAATGTACTTAAAATAACTTATGCATTTTGTTTATCGCTACAAATATGCAAACATATTTAAGAAGGTGACAACACAACAAAGGCATCAAATTCTTATAGGCAAATTAGTGCTTTTTGACAAATCAACATCAATTTGAGGGAAGATAATAGTATGATTTGTATTAAATTAGACATTTATTAGTGTATCAATAATTGCTTGTAAATTATGTTTAAAATAGATATAATAAATTAATATAACTCTAAATATTCAAAATTTAGAAGGATATTATCTTTTGTCATATTAGGACAAATCTGATTGAGCAAATCACTCATTTACTATTATTTCTTATATAATGAGAGAACCGTTTAATGAAAAGCAAATAATTTGTGCATAACTCTGCCTATCATGAGGGACTCATGCAAGTGGACGACGGGTGGAATTCTGCTTTGACTTAACATCGGATGTTAAGATTGCTTCAAATAAATATGGCAATTGGCACTTTCATTTATAAATCACGAGAAATTTGAACAGGGTTCTATCATCAGTTATTTTTCAAAGGTGTACAGTCTTTTTAAATCCTAGGCATAATATTGTATATACTTCTACAAGTAGGCGATATAAATTATACTACCAAGTCAACTCCAAGTTGGGAATACCTCTAGCTGGTCCCAAACTCAAACAAACTAATGTACTAATCCATTTAATTTTACACAAACATGTTAAATTCAAGTTAATAGTCAGATTTCAGGCTTACCCAAACAAATTACCATCCCTAATGTGGACCAGCATAGATAGACTTATGGAATGCAACGTAAGATATCTTACTTGTGATGTTATGAGCTCCGCAATTGGTTTTGCATAAAATCTGGAATTGGAAAAGCCCAAACAACCATACATGCTGCAAATGCCCATACAGAAAAATACCAGTCAGAAGTACACTACATAAAAATTGAATATGCTTGAACCACAAGTACTGACCTGTTAGCAGTGAGCTTCAATGCTTGTTGTTGGATATCAAGTTGTTGTACTTTGAGACCAGACGCATTCTTTAGCAATTTCTTAACAGTTCTTCTTCTTTCAACCAAGTTTCTCAACAACTACAAGTTCAAAATAACGCGTTGAACAAAAATGAAAAAAATGAGCATATAAATGTCATTAATCACCGGATACTATGAAAAATCAGTTAGTACTAAAAATAGCAAAGTTAATATATACATCACATTCATTCAAATTAAACGTTACAAGAAATATCTGGAACAAACATAAGCAGATGCTTATTTGAATAAATAACATAATTTCCATGAGTTACTTTTAGCCATCCATTTGAAAAGGATTTATATTACATCTTGTATAGAGCATAATGATCCAACATCAGAAGAGTTCTAGAATTTCACTTTATGCTTCACCCAACCACCTCATACCACCAAAAATAAATATACAGGAAAAATATCAAAATGGTTCCTTCACTCTTCTTGAATGACCAAAATGATCCCAAACTATATTAAGGGATCATTTTGGTCTCTCAAATCTTTAAAAATGAATCAAAATAATCACATGGTGGGACTATTTTGATTCCTATTTAAAGAGTTGAGAGACCAAAATGATCTTTTAATATAGTTCGGGAATATTTTGATCTTTATAAAGAGTCCAGGGACAATTTTGATCATTTTTCTCATAAATGCATTGTCAGATCACCTAATTCATTGCTCTGACAATGAAACATTAAGATAATTTTTACTGAACACCATGAGAGAGATTGGCATTCTCGGGCACTAAATAGAATGCCAAAACCAAAAGCGCTACTTTGAACATCATAATGCATTTATAACAAGGAAGCTATAAGAATTTTTAAGTTTTCCAGGAAATGATATAAAGGCTGAGAAATTGATCGAATCCTAATCAAAATGAATCAAATTACCCCTTGATATTTGCTTTTAACAACATAATATGAGCAAGGACAGCATCATAATTTCAGTAGTCCAGCTTGAATTTTTAAGCCAATTTTTAATACTTTATAATCCCTTATAATATTGCTGGCCATGGCATGAATGTGATGCTAGCATGAAAAAATACAAAGCATAGAGAGTCTAGGTTGATTTTTTTGGCTAATTTTTAATACTTTAAAACATATCCCTTATCATATTGCTGAAAAGTTCTATCGAATGCATTTTCTCGCTGAAACACTAAATTCCTGCAAGTGCTGCTAAGCAGTAACTAAGATATATCAGACAAAAGTGAGTATGTGATGGGCTAATATTCAAGTAGAAGCACTAGTTGTCTACAAAAGAAGAAAGTACCTCAGGTAAGATCCCAGGATTCCTTGATGTAGGTAAATTTGGAACTATACCGTCATTAGGCCTTTCAACTGTAGTGAAGCAAATATTGTACTCCTGTGTGAACAAAATCACACAGGAACTCAGGCATAAAAAAACTACTAGAACATGACAAATAATATATAAAAGTACAAACAATAAAAATAATAGCAGAGAGAAAACAAATTTGGGACCAATTTGAGCAAGACATTACCTGAATAATAGAAGGGTAAAGGCTATTAAAGTCTAGGAGTAATATGTATTTGTCATATAGACCCTTTTTTGGTTCCAAAACCAATCCACCAGAGTAGGTAGGACTTTTCCTTCCTTTTCCATGAACAATATGTTGCGCTTCATTTTCAAGAACAGCATCATTTAAGTCATCAGCATCCTCACCATCCAAACCAGCTGTTATTTTTCTTTTATTTGTAGTAGTCTCCATCCTTCGAGCAGAAAATTTGTCTGGAAGCATGTACTTTTTAGCATGAAAGGCGTGTAACAATAAATATTCCACCCGCTGCGCTCTTGCGCCCTGAGAAATTCAATGTGGAAATGATGTTAAGCATCTTAAATTGGACATAATTAGAACTGTTTGGGATAATAGACAACAAACCTGGAGAGTTTTTCCCCAGAGATTGCCACTGATGTTTGTTAGCTGCCTTGTCAAGGGAAGAACACTCAAATAAAACATAAGTTCCAGAGATAGCCAAGCATCAGTCTCTCCATATTCAACCTACACCCATATTTAATATTCCAGCATTATCTTCCAATAAAATGTAGTATTTCAAAGATGAATAATGAAGTAACAATTTGCAACCACAACTAAAACTCTGTATTTGGAAAGGTAAAGCAAACAACTGATGTAGGTCACTACTGCAGTCACAGACATAAACACCTACCAATTGGAGCAGTGCAGCTGATGTTTGGAACATCACAGGAATATCATGCGGGCTAATCTCCTTCCTATCTTTATTCAGTTGAGTTTTCGCCAGTTGGGTCAACGAATAGCTTACCTTAAATTTTGCATATAATGCAAGAGGAATGAAAAAAGGGATAAAAGCTTAACTCATTCAAACTATGAAATCTGGCATAAATCTGACATACCTCCTTCAAAAGGTCTCGAGAGCTCAAATAGGTGTCACACAAAAGTCGACCTGCAATGCAGGACATGATTCCTGAACTAGCTCCAGACCCATAAAGTGCACTCCCTGTGGTAAGCTTCGGCATTGTAGAACGCTTTAGACGTCCTACCTTAGACCACATGCTGCTGGGTACCTTACAAGCCTGTACAGGTGGAATAGCTTAAGAGGTGTTTCCAAAACAGTTACATCAACTATTTACATATTATTGAAGGCCTTCTTGATCAAAAGAATAGCAATGAAGGTGAAACAAAGTCTTCTCATTGAAATAGAAACTATAGCAGTATTTACATGAAAGCGTTTTTAAATGAAGAAGCTGAATCACAAGGGAAGAATATCTTCCAGTTACCAATTAAAACTAGTGCAACTCCAATAAAATTATTTTTTATTCATAGTCTGACATCTTAGAGATATCCTCACATGCAACTAGTAAGGTATTCTAGTTTTTAAAAAAAAAAAACGAGTAAGGTATTCTAGTAAATGTTTGGATAAATTTTCACTTTTTAAATGATGTGCATAGGACAAGAATGAAGTAACAAGTTTGGCCATAATTCAAACCTGAGCTCGGTGGAGAAGAACATCAAGATCAAATCCAGAAATGTTGTGTCCAACAAGCACATCGCAATCCAATTTATGGAGTTCAATAAACAAACGATTTAACAAGGCCCTTTCACTGCAGGAGATGCAAAACCCACCAACATTATACTTCCCTCCTGTGATAGGGGGAAAGACAATAGAGCATTTACCAGAAATGAAATTGTGATACAGTACCTGCTTTCCAATGACAATAAATTTGTGCCAGCCTTCGAGTTTCTATCTACAACCTCTTTTTGAAGGCCTGATGGGAATATAACTCCATCAAGCTTTCGAATAACAGTAAAATGGCTAAGCATTCCCTTTCTTTTCCATTCAGAAGCCATCATTGGGGCATCAACCTGAAGTTGTAGGTGACATGGGAGAATTAAGAACAGTGGGCATGCCACTGAACTATTAAAATACAGGAATCAGTGATAAAACAAGAAGATTATATTGTACAAACAAAAACTCTTGCAAATGTTATCACATAATCCCATTTTAGGTCAGATTTATATGCAAGAACAGAAACACATATAACAAACTATTTCAAAAGTGAACATCAAACCTTTGCCTTATGACAACAGATCACAGAAGCTGAAACAATTTCATTTGCATTTTTCTCGGTGATGATAGTCTTCAAGTTTATTGCTGCAACTATCACTGGAGGAATTTCAAGAAAATTCTTTGAACTAGAACCACATACATCCTTATAGCAATCAACAACTACTTCAAATTTGCACCAGCTGACCTGTTATAATATTCAACAAACATATAAGTTCAAGTTTAGTACACAAACAAGGCTCAATTCCTATAGCAAACTAGAATATGGAAACATTAAATGACTGCAGGTCTTTCAAATGAGGGAAATATTATCGCACTCGTTCAGAAGCTGCACTGCTGACAAATCTTGAAATTGATAACCAAGAGGGGCCCTTGATTTTCCTTTTAATTAAAAACAGCTCGAGAGCACTGAAAAATAGGATCTTGGTCAAAAAGCTTATTTTAAACTTAGAAAAAATGATTTACATATCTATTGGTATTTAATAAAAATAAAAAACAAGATATAGACTACCTTCTATTATAGACTTCCTGAAAAAGAACACGTAAAGCTTAAAGAGTAATTTTACAAGTAAAATGTTGCAGCGCCTAAATAAACTCTAGGCAAGTACATAATTCAATCATCAATGACTAAACTTCAAACATCATGAAAAAACTTCATCTTTCAATCAGCCAGCAACATATCAACTCTGACTTATACCATTTAGAGTGATTCTCAGATGTTTCACAATGATTTTTGTTTCGTGTGTTGGTGACACATTTGATTTGACATTTAATAACTAACATCCAACGCATGCCAACAAGGAAAACTTATAAAATGCACATCAAATAGTACACACAATATATTTAGACTATTTTTCTGGAATAAGATCTACCTGCTAGTGCATTGACAGTTAAAGCATAGGCCACAAAAACAAACCTCCCATGTTCCAATTTAAATATAAATAAACTTGTGTATTGAATAGGCTGACAGGTCACGGTACTTTGCAAGACATAAGAAACTCAAATTTCAAGAGTTAAAAAGTTCTTGGCTTACTCTGCAGTTTAACAGCAGACAATTTATTGACATAACGTTCAATTATCTTTACCTGCATTGTGTTCCAAGTACTGCAACGAAGTTCTGACCTTTGAGATCTGCTGGGAGAGGTGGTTCCTGGAATGCATGCAATTATTACAACTTAGCTAAATTACTGCAAATTTAAAGAAACAAACAATCACATCCAAATGGACGCACCTTAAACGGGTACCTGACCTTGAGGACGTAATACTGTCCTCTGGGTATGTCAGCACGCTCAAATGCATAACCACGCTGATTTTCAATGAAAACAAATGCAAAAGAAAAGACTGACTAAACATTTCAAGTACTAATAGACATCCTTTGGTGTATATTAGGTTGACAGCAAACCTTAACAGGCAACATGCTAAACGTTGAAAGATTAAGATCCAATAATCTCATTGTTATTTCATTTTTTAATACTGATGCCATCTCCTGGACCAAAAAAGAAAGATATATTTCATCAGCCCAGTAGATAAATCAACATGGTCAAAATCAGGGGAATAACTCTACACCAATTAGTTAAGAATAAGATACTACTAACAAGCATTACTTTCATTAACAAACAAGAAAGCATAATTCATTATAATCCGATTAAAATGTTTAATTTAAATGAACGTTGTCGCTGACTGACTTGGAGAGCTCCTCGTGAAGCTGAAGAAGAATCAGGAAAATTTCTCTCTATGTCTGCTACTTTGTCGCTAGGAAACACGGAGCTCTCAGGGATAACATACACGCATCTCTGCATGTTCTTTACGACCACACAACAACTATGATATGTGCCAGCTGCTTTAACCTAATAGATGTGCAAAGGTAAACAATTCAGATAAATTCACCGCGCATTGAAAATTTAAATGCGCCGTAACAGATGCCTGCTTGTCATTAGTTCACAGAGAATATGAATTACTTGAACCATTAGAATTATTTTCATAGAATAAAGATTAATCTTTTATAAACATTGAAGACTATTAAATCCTTTTAGCGGATATAAAGCTGTTGATGACAATCTACGTTATCAAGAACAAAAACCATGAACCACAGAAAAAACTGAAGAAACAAGACTTCGCGTTATAGCGTCCGACAAAACTTACCTTCCCAAAAAGATATAAATTTCCCATATTGGCACCGTAAGATTCCTCGTGAGCATCAATAATGTAGAAAGGCAACGAATTATCGGAATCAAGCTCAAAATCGGATTTCTCGTCTAAATTGCCATTTGATTCAACCTGAAGACCTCCGCCATATCCCTCTTCACTGCACACTGCCTTCCACCCAGCAGACGCACTAGCCGTAGTCTTGTCATCTTCCTTCTTAATCTTTGCATTGAGTGAGAAACCCTTCTCGTTCGGTCTTGATTCTGCTTCCACTTCCACACTTATGTTTGCCTTACCAGCATCCAATTTCGCCGTGCCCACCTCTTCCACCACGGAATGTAAGCATGTGTCATCATTCTCTACTGTAACATCCTGTCGAGAATCCTCGCTGCCATTTTCCTGAATCCGCCCCCTAAATTCAGAAATGGAAGCTGTTTCTGGTAATACAATTTCAGCAGAAAAAGAATGCATCTCCGACTTAGTGGGCGCAATCGGATGTAAGGCGGGATTTCGTGGTCCCATTGCAGATCCCCTTCGCCTCTTCTCACGATCAGTTTCGTCGGGAGCAAACTCAGCAATAACATCGTCAATTAAACCATCTGAAAAAAGAGGAGGCCCCTTCCCCCTATCATTCTTCTTAAAGACGGAGGAAGTGAACATCGAAGAAAGCCTCTGCTTTCCCATCAAGGAGGCGGCAGCCGATAGAGAAGAAGGCTGGGATTTCTTAATTGCAGGTTCCTTCTTCGCAGATTTCTTCTTCCTTTGATTCTCGTCTTGGCCTTCAGAGGACTCCTCGTCAGAGGAATTGGCGAAGCTGGGGTTGGTCCAATCCTCCTCGCGACCATCGTCGGCGTATCCGAGGCCATCGTCGTCGACGATAAAACCCCCGACGTCTTCACGCCGGCGGGCTACAAGGGCAGCGTAGGCGTCCTCTTCGATCGTGTCATAGATTGGATCCTCTACTTTTATCTGAAAGCCGACGCCGGCAGCAGACCGCCGCCCGCCAGAGCTACGAAGGGCCTTGAGGCGTTCCAGGGCCTCGGCACGAACTGTGGCATCCTGGCCTTTGGCACGATTCCGGCGGCCGTAAACAACAGAGTCCGACATTGCTCACAGGTCAGAACTTCCCTGTTGGTTGATCTGCGAAACAAAACCCTAGTTATAGATTTTTGGCGGGAAGAGATCGTGGATTGGCGCCTTCATCTTTAGCGTAGTAGGGATTTTATCGTTTAATTATAATTAATATCACTATCTAATACTTAGATTTTAATATTTATTTATATAATAATTAAACCTTTAAATTATATTAAAATATAATTAATATTAATTTTTTAAATAAAATATATTTATATACATATATTTCAATATAATGAAGATATTAAAATATTATATAAATAAATATGATGGCATAAATATTAGATAAATAAATATATAAAAATTGTGTTGTATGTAAATCTTTTTTTTAATTAATGCTAATCTTTTTGTTAAAATATTTTAAAGATGTAAATCCTTAATATAGGACAAGAAATATATATATATAAGTAAGAGTGCATTATGAATATACTATTTTAATTGGCGCATTTAACTTAATCGGAGAGAGAGAAAATAAGTTGGAGAGAGAAGGGGGGAGAGAGAAACGGTGGCATCCCGGTGTGAGAAAGAAATGAGGAAAAGAGAGAGACAGAGTGGGCAAAGGGCCGGAGAGAAAAAAAATTAGTTTTTTGTTTTTAATAATTCTAAAAAAAATTAAATAAAATTTATAAAATAAGAATAGAATTGTTATAAATACATAATAAATATCAAAATTAGATTTTATTTAAGTTTTTTTCTTTAGGATTTAAATTAAATTAAATTTTAAATTAAAAAAGAAACCATTAAAAATCACTATTTTGATATTTATTATGTATACTTTTAGTTTTTTAAGTGGTCGATTGAAATTTTTTTTCAAGATATTTTGTTGTGGGTTTTTTTATTTTTATAACTCTATGAAGAAACTTAAATAAAAATTAATTTTGATTTTTATTATATATTGATAATTGTCCACTAAAATGCAAAAAAAAATATTAATTTGAATTTTCATATTAAACTTTAATTTGAATTTAAAATTTAATTTAATTTAAATCCTAAAGAAAACTTAAAAAATTAATTTTGATATTTTATTATGCATGTATAACAATTTTATTTTTATTTTATAAAATTTTATTTAAATTTTCTCCTTAGAACTATTAAAAACAAAAAACTAAAAAAAAATATTTCTCTACCACCCTCTTTCCTCTCTTGCCCTATGCCCTCTCTCTCCCTGTTTCCCTCATTTCTCACTCCCACCAGGCCACCACCATTTCCCTTTCCCTCTCTCTCTCCAACAAATTTTCTCTCTCTTCATTCGAGTTGAATGCGCCAATCAAAATAGCACATTTAGAATGCACTATTTCTTTTGGCGATTCTGAATGCGCTATTTATTTAACGAATTTTTTTAAAAATTTTGTATTAACATGCTCCTCTCGCTAATTATGGGACATAATATGCTCCTTTCTAAAATTTATCCAAATAATTTGCTTTTTGTATGAGCAAACTATTTATTGAAATCAAAGGCCTGCAATTTTGATTTGAATTCCAATTGAATTGAACTAGACTAAATTAGGATCATGAGTTCAAAGTAGCCTTGGTGAGCTCCTATCCAGCGAGTTCTTATTGATGGTTAGCCCGAACATGTTACTTTACTCCTTCATGGCCCCAACAAGTTACTTTACTCTTCACAAACCATTGATTTGGTCAATGCTTGGCCCCATCAAGTTCCCAACATGAATTTTTAGTGCTTCACACATTTTTAGTCCTACCAACTCTTGCCACATCGAGTTCCATTTAAATTGCTCCTCCTTCACACTCCTTCACACTACATAGTCTTGTCTATGCCTAATTCAATTAAGTTGTCATCAATGCATTTACCCAATAAGCTCCTATTTTCCTTCATTCACCACTACCTTACCATCAGTTTATCGTTGCTTAGCTCCAATGAGTTCCCAATCATATTCTCCCCCTAACATGTTATCAATCCCATGCAAGTACGATTGTAATTAGCTTCTCTTCTTATTTACATGTTAGTACCATAGATGCTTTCTCTCAATAACTGTAACCAAGCTTCAAACCTTGCTTTGAACCAGGTTTAAAATAATTTGAATTAAGTTTGAACAAAGTTTAAACATTTGTTCAAATAAATATTGAAATGACTTACAAATCTGATGAGTAATCTAAGAATATCTTTAATTGAGAATAATTCCATAAAAAAACTTTTGGGCATATTTTCTGAAATAAAAAGGTAATGGGTATATTATAATTAGTAATGTTTTAAAAATTGAACTGGACAACAGGTTGAACCGAGACTCAGTCAGCCAGCTAGTTTGGTCCTCTCGCAAAATTGCTTTTGCACATAATCGAGAATAGTGGCTCGAACCAGAAATTAGTGCCAATTTCCAATAATCGAGCGGCTCAAAAAGCCATTAATTTATAACAATTGATTTTAAATCCAATAGTCTGAAACTCCAAATTGAAGTTAAAATGATTCCTATTTTGCTATTTCGACTTCCCTCTCAGTACCATGAGTCATCTCCATCCACGTTCCGCTTCTCGTTCCCAAACTCAAAGCACGATTGCATGTTCATCACCATCGGCATCGCATCCCTCTTTTCTCGTCTACAACGTAGGTCTCCTCCCATGGATGTAAAATTTCATCTTGACAATGCTTAAATTTATTGATTTATTAACTTGAGCTTTTGATTTTCAAAATATTTATGAAATGTTCATTACATTTTACTATGCAATCCATTTTTTATATGGTTGTTTGCAAAAGTTTTATGAAACCCTAATTTTTTCATTTTTTTTTTGGTATAATGAATAGGATTTTTGAAACTCTATGTTTATTAGTTATATTTGGAAATTATAATTCAATGATATGCTATTATTATTTTGGATGATGATATGTCTACTTCCTTTAGAAGTTATAGCACTTGTAAAGCTAAAATCCCATTAATGAACTTCAAGAATGATAGTGGTAGCATATGAGAATTGATGGTAGGGGAGTTGTGTAAATAAGTTTGTTATGGGTTAAATTATATTTAGGCTTTCTTTGATATCAATAAGTAATAAAAGTGATATTAAATAGTGACGATCTCATGAGAATGTGTTTTGCTTCTATGCAATTGTTATAGTATTGTCTACTCTAGTTAAACGATTTGTTCTACGAAATGAAAATCAAGTTTGAAGTCTTTTTTGAATTTAGAGATGTAGAAGAACAATAAGATACAAATACATAATGTGTTTGGACTAATGACTATGAAATCTCCTTAGTTTTTCTGTGTAGACTTTCCTAAATTAGTTGTAAATCAGAGCATATGTATCCTTAGATTACTGTCTAGCTTATAAGGATGTAAATAAAGGTTTATAGCTTTCCTATAGTTGTATTATCTCCATAGAACTATTGCAAATCTAGACCTAAGTCATGTGATTTTGATGATAACAAATATTATTGGATTCCTCCTGTTAATTGCTATAATTACATATCTGCTTTTTCCTATGCACTAATATTTCAGGTCCACCGTACACTTGCAAGTTTTATCAACTCAAGATTGGATTGACTAGGGTTAAGTATGTCATGAAATATCTATAATTTCAATTCCATGTATTTTTACCTTTCTTGAGTCAAGTCATGTATTTGGTGGATGTTAAGTTTGGTAGCCATGCACATACACACTCAAGAAAGCGAGTTAGTGACAATATAGAAGTTGGACTTTCTAAAATAATCATACTATATGATCCATATCATACTATACGATCAGTTAATCAGAAACTGATTAAAATGGCTAATTGTGATAATTAATGCAAGATGAACTAATCATATTGTACATTATATATCATACAGAACGATCAGTTGAAATCAGGAACCGAGCCGCCAATCATAGTTTAGGTAATATTTTAATATTCAAATTTTGTACTCATCGTACTGTATGATGTAATTAAATCTTGCCTAAATTAATCCTATGATTAGGGGACAAATTTAGATTAATTGATCCAGTCAGATCATATAGGACGATTTCACCAATCGTACTATACGACCCGATTCCTGCATGGGACGATAATTAAATTGTCACCAATCATACAGGATAATAATCCAAGTTGTTTGAACTAATCATACCGGACAATGATCTAAATCATCCTAGACAATCAGCTCAATTCTTTGAACTGATCGTACAACACATAGCTCTTCGTACATTACTAACATGAGTACTTTGAACTAATCGTACTGGACAATCAATGATCGTACTGTATGATCAGTGTAGCTAGAATTGAATTTAAGACTTTTTGTAAGGCCTTGTATTTAATCTCTCTCGTTAACTTATTTCAAATTCTTTGGCTGCTGAGTGTTCTTGAGAGGGAGCTTTGAGAAGAAGATCTAAGAGAGCTTTGGGAAGAAGAGGGAGAGCTTATGTGTGAGGGAGAAGTAGTGTGAGGGGTTCATACGGTTGCTCCAAGCAAGTGTCTTGCCTTGTTCCTATAAGTGTTTGTCTAGGTTTCTTGGGTGGCTCTAGGGAGAAATTCTTCAGCTCAAAGATGTGGTTCTCTGTCATCATCAAGAGGGTAAGAAAGGAGTTCAAGGTACTCTTCCTTCTCCAAGAGGGAGAAAAAGATTGAAGGTCCACTGCCATCACCTGGAGGGTGACAAAGCTTCCGGCTCTCCGCCACATCGGGTTTGGTGGAAGTGATTTGTGTAAGGGCTTCTCCGCCTTGCTGTAGGGGCTAAAGGAGAGACACTATAGTGATAGTGCTATACTTGGAGAGGAGAACTCCATGGAATGGACGTAGGTCATTGTTTGATCGAACCACTATAATTCTATGGTGTGTTTGTTTTGATTTTGATTTTTTGCATTTTACTTTTTGTATTTTAATTCAGTTATAACTGCTTGGTGAAATTCATACTCAATGCTTCATTCTACTGATTAGAATATCATCATCGTTGCTTAGATGTTTTGGTAAATTTATTTGCTTCCGCACTAAGTAAAAAATGTTACTTATTTTTCAAATATTAAAAAATCCAAAAATATTATCTTTGTTTTTAAATTAAGCAATTAGTTTTTAAATTCGCTAATTCAACACCCCCCCCTGCCTCTTGGTGTGCCTAGGGATAGGCTTAACATCCTTATTGAACTTTCAAGAACCTAGAACATTAAATATTTTATGTCTAGGTATGCAAGAGTTCCATTCTAATACTCCTAATTATTTCAGTATTCCTCCATCGAGGCAATATATCACAATATATTTTAATTCTACATATGACCACTGTATAAATTAAATTACGAATAAGAGATATTGAAAATAAACATTCATAATATAAAGCACAAGATTCTATATTAGTAATTACTTAGGTTTTTACAGCATTAGTCCAAAACTATGAGTTTAATTGGCCATAGAATAAAAATAGGACAACACAATTTCTATTACTTGTTCAAGATATATAGTACATATAGAAAAGAGTAAAAAGATATCACCCATAATAAAGGATTCCAAATCAAGTTGGAATGGTAGAACCAGAATAATAAGCTTCATGTAAAATCTCTCTCCTTAGCTCACCACCAGGAGGTACCCACAACCTCTTACCATAGAAAATAACACCTTCCTCATTAGCTCACAATTCAAGCCTCTTTCCAGATTGAATCTATTCCATCAATTTCAAATATCCCTCACCCTGCTTTCTGAGCTTCTTTAATCTTATCTTATAATGAGGGATGGGCAAATAACTGGGAAAGAATCCCACTTGACACATATGCTTGAAACATGACCTCTAACTCTAATCTAATCTTTCAATCTCTTTAATCAATACTTACTAAAAAATTAACCAAGTAATTACTACTCCTACTGACTTCCTGCTTAATGCATCAAGAACATTTATTTTCCTAAGTTGATAAATAATATCCAAATCATAATCCTTGATCAACTCCAACCACCTCCTTTGCCTCAAATTCAACTCATTCTGAGTAAAGATGTATTAAACTGCGATGATCCATATTAATCTCTTACTGAACACCAAATTGGTAGTGCCTCTAGATTTTTTATTGCAAAAATAATTGCTACTAACTCTAAAACATGAGTCAAACAATTCTTCTCATATGGTTTTAGCTGCCTAGAGATATAATCCATAACTCTTCCATGCCACTAAAGTACACATTCTAATACTCTCAAAGATACATCACTGTATATCTGAAACCTTCTGTACCTGTCAGAATAATCAATATAGGAGCTGATACCAAAAAATTTTCAATCTCAAGAAACTCTCTTCACATTCTGATGTTCATCAAATGGCATAACCTTCTGAGTTAATCTCATCAAAAGAATAAGAATTTGAGAAAATTGTTTGACAAACTTTTTATAATATCCAGTCAAACCTTGAAAACTACGAACCTTTATCATAGATGTCGGCCTCGACTAATCCATCACAGCCTGCACCTTTTGAGGATCTATAATAATTCCTTCCTTACTTACCACATGCCCTAAAATGTGACAAAAGTCAACCAAAATTCACACTTAACAAAATTAGCATACAACTTCTGTTGCCTTAACTTTTCTATAGTCAATCTCAAATGAACAGTGCACTCCTCTTAAAACTTAGAATAAATTAAAATATCATCAATGAATATAATAATAAATTGGTCCAGTTACTACTGAGACACCTTACATCAAATCCATAAACATAAATGGTACATTTGTCACCCCAAATGGTAACAAAAGAAACATATACTACTCATACTTGGTACTGAATGTTGTCTTCATAATATCCTCATTTCACCCTTAACTAATGATAACATTACCTCAAATAAATTTTATAAAAGATAGCTTCACCTTCCAATTGATCAAACAAATAATCTATTCTAGGTAGCAGATATTTTTTCTTAACAGTCACCTTGTTCAATACTCTATAATCGATGTACATCCATAGGGATCTATCCTTCTTCTTCATAAATAATACTGGAGCTCTCCATAGATACCCAATCGACCTAATAATCCCTTTCTCCAATAACTCTTGCAACTTCACTTTCAAATCCTATAACTTTCTTGGCACCATTCTTAAGGAGTTTTCGCTATGGGGCTATATCTGGTATTACTTTAATACAAAACGCTATCTCTCTTTCAAGAGGTAGCCCACCTAGCTACTTAGGGAAAATAGTAGGAAATTCTTTTACCCCTGAGACATTAGGAAGATCATTAACTGACTTGCTCAAATCCATCACATAAGCAACAAAATATAGAATATTCCTTTCACCAAGCTTTATTAACTTGTAGTGTAGAGATTAAAGAAGTCAAAATACTCTGAATCCCCAAAAAATAAAAGACTTCACCATCCACGCACAAACTAACCTTTTTCTTCCTACATTCAATCTTAGTCTGATATTTGCTTAACTAATCCATTCCAACTATGACATCAAACTCCTTCAGAGGAAAAATAATTAAGGCTGTTACTAGCATTCTATAAGAAATCTCAAGTTCACACAAAAAGACTTTATTCACGAACCCCAAATCCTTATAGAAAACATAAGAGATAACTCAAGGCATAAGGAATGGAGAGGTTGATTCAGATCACCCAAAACACACTTAAACAGAAAAGAATGACAAGTACCATAATAAAAAAGAATGTTGTAAGATCGCTCTGAAATTTACACCATACCTATCACCACATTGGAAGCTTTCTTTGCTTCTTGTTGGGTCAAGTTGTATAGCTTGGGCTAAATTGGCAAGTACTACCATTGCTTGTAAATTCTCGATGCACTCTAGATGATCTTCCACGAAATTTACTTCTGCTATGAGTTGTCGAGCCTTCACAACAGCTCTAGAAGGGGCTATTACTAGTGGATGCCTTAGACTGCCTCCAGCTTTAGAACTGCCTATCATAATAGTCTGGGGGTATTAAGATATCTCTATTGCAACTCGAGCTCTCGAGTTTATGATTTTTATGATAACAAATATTATTGATTGCCTCTTTATTTCTTCTAGTATTTATAGTGCATATTTTTTGTGTGTTTATTAACATTTCAGGTACATCATGCACCATTCAATGAAGATTCAGGGCTTAAGATTTGGTAGAATAGGGTGTGTTGAAAGAATCTATAATATTCATTTATTTATTTTTATTTATTGAGTCAAGTCCTATAAGGGTGCATGCTAGCCTGGTGACCGTGCACACACACAAGGGAGCAAAAATAATTATAAGTATTTTAATTTTTTTGTAGATCGTACTATACGACATAGATCGTACTATATGATCTGTTGTTACAAAATTAGTTAAAATATCTTATTTATTTGGAAAAATAATTTTAAAATATATCTAATTGTGTAGTACGAACACCGCATTGTACTGGATAGGCTATTATAATCAGAAAACTTATGTTCATTAAATTAGGTAAAAATTTGAATTTTAAATGTTATTTTATTCATACTGTACAAACCTAATCATACTATACGATGTTTAAAATATTACCTAATTTAATCCTGTGATTAATCAATCGAATTTGCTTATATTTGATTTTTTGATCGTATTGTACAAACTGGATTATACTATATGATTGATAGAGACAATATTTGGTTATCCTTGGATTCATCGTAGATGAACTGTAATTCAGTTGAACTAATTGTATTGTAGCACTATTCATTTATACAGTATGATCTGAACAGATTATACTATACTAAATGCTAATTATATAGTGGTAACAAATAAAACTGAACTGTTCGTACTATATTAACTGAACATCATAACTAACCTTTCGCGCTCAACAAACATAAAAAAATCTCATATATGGAATGCTACTAATGGGTACCTCAGACTATCTCACAGTCCTCTCATAGAATAATAACACTTATCCTCCAGAGTGCAGACTAACTGAGTATTATATTGGGCTAAGGCTATAAACCTTACTTCATACAACATTACTAATTTACTTCCTTGCATTAGCCTCAAGAACTTCTTCTGCATCTGTTGCATCATAGAGGGTAGGACAAATCAATCTCTAAATATCTCCATCAATTTATCCAAAGAAATCTTGACATTCACTTTACTTTGAAATTTCTCTCTCTACTACCCTACCCACCAACGCTCAGCTTCTCCATCTAGAACAAACACCACCAAAGGTATTTTGCTACTTTCTGGACATTGCATCCCATCAAATGATTTTTCCAACCTTAATAACCAATCCTCTGTAGCCTAAGGATTTGTGGCTCCTTGGAAATGGGAAGGTTTTAGTCTTAAGAATATCTATAAATGATGATATATATCATCTCCTTTCACTCCTAACATTCTGCTATGGGCTTCTCCCATCAGCTGTGCTACAGGCCCAACAAATTACATCATAGAATCAGACGTTATAGCTTCTACTGCACTATGGACCGTAGTAGCTCTGGAACTCTGCCATCCCTTACTTTAGGATCTTGCATGTTAATCACAACACCACTTTTAAACTATTCAAAGTAGTGGGAGATTCAATATAAACTCCTTCACTTACACTTAAACACGTAGTGACTCATTAGCTCTAACACAAAGTTCTTAATAAATCATTTCCTAAGGCTCTGGTACCAATTAAATTCATCTTAACCACTGCTCTATACCACTCTATGATGCCCCAAGACTTAAAGAGGAATTTAACCCTAATTCTTTAATCTTAACTTAACTAATCACCCAACATTTTTAGAATACATAAGAGCCAGCTAATCATTAAGAATATATATATATATATATCTAAACTATATACTTAGAGTGCATAACTCATACTTTCATTTCCTAAAATAATTATATACAAGATTCCAGATATAAAAAAACCCTCACTTTTCAGTTCCCAACACAGTGCTTAGAACCTCACAAAATTTATAGAGATTATATAAAGCATTAAAATAAGATGCTTCCTTAATTGTACTGCTAATCAGAAGTGTATCTATTTCTCATAATCATAAAAATTCAATACAAAGGAAATCAATGGGTGAAAAATTGCATTCTTATAATCAAATCATTCAGAATGGAGAACAAAGCAACATATAAAAAGTTCTTTTCTGACAGCCACTAGGTGAATGGTTTGGCCAAAGTGACTTTATATATTTATTATTTTAAAATGCATTCGTGCTACCCTTTCCAATGGTACACCGCTACATAGAAAAACTCCCAAACTCTTCCAAATTCTCCCTAGCTACACTAGAGTCCATTTCTCATGTCCTAAGGATACTACCTAGCCAAAACGATCTTCCAAAGCCTCAAAATTGCCATTTTCTCGAGGCTAGAGCACTGAAGCACTAGAATCTAGTGTTGTAGTGCTAATAGAAGAAAAATTAAAACTTTAAAATTTCACTTCCTCGACTTGAGTCTTTATGTATTGTAAGCTCAAAATAACTTCATAACACTTACAATTACTGATAAAATTTAAAAATGACACCTTTATAAAAATAATTTTTTAACTTTTAGATGATAGTTATTACATTCTCCCCACATTAAAAAATGTCATCCTTAACATTTCAAAATAGTTCTAGATATAAGGGCTTCATCTCTACTTCTTTCTCCCAAGTTGAATCTCTTTCTGCCTGGGGCTTCCATTGTACTTTAACCATTGGTATTTTTTTTTATTTCTTAACTGCTTAACATCGAAGTCCAAAATGCACTTAAATTCTTTCTTATAAATCAACTTAGGTCATACTTTAAATTCATCTTTAGGAACACTTTGCTCCATATTTGATACTTATTTTCTCAACATAGACACATGCATGACATTGTGGATATCAGAGATGTGATCTAGTAAAAATAATCTGCAAATAGATTTACCAATTCATTTTATCACTTTAAATGGTCCAATGTATCAAGGGCTTAACTTATTATCCTTTCCAATTCTACTTTCTCCCTTCATTGGGGTAACCTTCAAATAGACAAAGTCTCCAACTTAAAATTTAATAGACTTATGCTTGGGGCCAAAATACATATTTTGCCTATCTTAAGCTACTTATAGTCTTTTTTTAATCAACCTAATCTTTTTTGTAGCACTATCCACTAGCTCAAAATTAGTCAGAAGCCTTTCTCCAAGCTCTTCCCAAGATAATGGTGTTCTACACATCCTTCCATACAAAGCTTCATGGGGCCATGCCAAGACTTGCTTGAAAATGGTTATTATAAGCAAATTCAATTAAAAATGATATGATCTTCCCAGCTTCCCCCAAAGTCTAAAATACAGAGTCTCAATAGTTCTTTTACTATCTAAATTACTCTTTCAGTTTGCCCATCTGTCTAGGATGAAAAGCTTTTCTAAAATTCTACCAAGTCCCCAAACTTTCCTTAATACCTTTCCACTACCTCAAAGTGAATATGCTATCATGATCTAAGACTATAGTCTATCGAATTTCATGCAATCTGATAATTTCTTTAACATGCAGCTGAACCAATTTCTTTATAGAATTAGTCTGCTTCATTAGCAATAAATGAATAGACTTCATCAGTCTATCCATAATTACCAAAATTGCATTATGACCTTGCCTCAATCTAGGGAAACCCATAGCAAAATCTATAGTAATTTCTTCTCATTTTCTCGCAGGGATAGACATTATTGTAATAAACTACTGGGCCTTTGATGCTCATCTTTCACTCTATGATAAATTTAACACTTGGAGATAAATTCTGCCACTTCTCTCTTCAATCCCAGCCACCAAAATGTGCGCTTTAAATCCTAGTTCATCTTAGTCTTGCCTAGGTGAATGGTATAATCAAAATAATGGGCTTCATGTAAAATCTCTATCCTCAGCTCACCACTAGGAGGAACCCATAACCTCTTACCATAGAAAATCACACCTTCCTCATCAACTCGCAATTCGAGCCTCTTTCCAGACTAAATCTATTCCATCAATTTCAAATATTCTTCATATGCTTTATAAGCTTCTTTAATCTTATCTTTTAATGAGGGCTAAACAAAGAACTAGGAAAGAATCCCACTTGACACATCTATAGGAAACACAACT
The DNA here is from genome assembly GCA_019925795.1 of Dendrobium chrysotoxum. Classification (NCBI taxonomy): domain Eukaryota; kingdom Viridiplantae; phylum Streptophyta; class Magnoliopsida; order Asparagales; family Orchidaceae; genus Dendrobium; species Dendrobium chrysotoxum. The sequence goes on from CM034302.1 coordinate 42,688,411, forward strand.
TCTAACTCCATTCTCTCCATCTCTTTAATTAATGATTGCTTCAAAGTCAACAAACTAACTACTGCTCCTACCGACTTTCTACTTAATGTATCATCAAAAACATTTGCTTTCCCAGGTTGATAAATAATATCTAGATCATAGTCCTTGATTAACTCCAACCACCTCCTTTGCCTCATATTCAATTCCTTCTAAGTAAAGATGTATTTTAAACTTTAATGGTCTATATAAATATCACACCAAACACCATATAAGTAGTGCCTCTAGGTTTTTAATGCAAAAATAATAGGTGCTGACTCTAAATCTTATGTTAAATAATACTTCTTATGTGGTTTCAGCTTCTTAAAGGCATTAGCCATAACTCTTACATTCTACTGAAGTATACAACCCAATTATCTCAAAGATGCATCACTGTATACCTAAAATCCTTATGTACCTAATAGAATAATCAATATAGGAGCTGACACCAAACATTTTTTCATTCTTAAGAAACTCACTTCACATTTTGATGTTCACTCAAATGACATAGCCTTTTGAGTTAATCTCATCAAAGGAAAAGCAAATTGAGAAAATTCTTTGACAAACTTTTGATAATATCCAGCCAAATATAGAAAACTACAAACCTCTATCATAGATATCAGCCTCAGCCAATCCACAAAGCTTGCACCTTCTAAGGATTTATAGTAATTCCTTTCTTACTTATCACATACCCCAAAAGTGCGACAGAAGGTAGCCAAAAACTCTATCTTTCTTCCATGAGGTAACCCTCCCAACTCCTTAGGAAAACATCAAGGAATTCCTTTACCATTAAGACATTTAGAGCAGTCCTACTATATGGGTTAGCTGGAAAATGAGCAAATTCATCTTATAAAAATAGATTTAAAATAATTTTGATAAAACTTCACATCTCTATTAGAATGCTGCTTATCTGATAGTTGGTAATTAGAGTACTGATAAACACAACGTCAATATGTTAGTTCACTCAAGTAAGGCTGTCATTTTTGTTGAAGGTGATCGAGCCAACATCCATCATTAAAGCTCATAAGGTGGATGCTTAGTTCACTTCCCATCCTACATCTTCTTCATAATTATTGGCAAGTCTACTCATTCAGCACTCATGATTGCCAATATGATTCTTGTAATGTGAACTAGGCAATTGACACGACTTCATTTATATTGCCCTCAATAAAGGCCTTTCCTAGTCATCTTACTAGGTCGATGAGTAGGATTTCCTTCAACTTTCTTACTGTGATAAGTTCTTCTACTAAGCTTCAGAGGTGGCAACATTCCTCTATATCATGGTCATTGTCCCAATGGAAGGTGTAATACATTTAGGTATTCTGGATGTTAGCGATGGCTTTTATAGGTAGTAGGCCCCTGAAGAACTCCTTATTTTGAATGGATTTACAATCTAAGACATTGACACTCTCATCAGAGTGTAGGTAGTATTAGTTTAAGGAATTTGGGTAACTTCTTTATGGTATGGATGAGTAAAACAAGAAAGCTCCTCTACCCCTATTATTGGTTGCCCTGCTATCCTTGAGGACCTTGTTTGTATAGAAACCCTTTGTTTGCAATGATGTTGGAAATCATGTGGTGGGTTTAGGCTTCTATCCCTCTGATCTTTGGGATGAATCTTTCTCACTCTCTTCTATAGCAAGGATATCTCCTTGGGGTGACTTATTGCTGGCAAGTTGCTAAAAAAGATTTAGCCATGCAGTCATACTCCTTAGCATTTACATTACTATTAGCTAGCTGCAATCGTCTTCTAGTGTTCTACTATAATCTAAGTGCATATTTATAAGGGCATTTGATTAATCCTTGATTTAAGGTAGCTTAGCTGACTACAAGCTCCAAGTCCTTCACATTTAACATTTACTTCTGGAACCTCATGCTGAGGCTCCTAAATAAATTGCCAAGGTCTTACCTCCTCTTCAACAGAGCTTATGAGCTCGTAGGGGGGTCTCTAGTTATTAGAAAATTGAGGGGCAAATATTCACTTGAATTCAACAAAGGATGTAATTACACATAGGAGTGGGTAAGTGAACCACCTCAATACTGAGTCCTTAAGTATCATGAAGAAGAGTTAGCACTTAAGGCATTATCTATCCAATACTGAAGTCATAAACACCTCAATGGTTACCACATGATCTATGGGATTAGATTTGCCTCACTACAACTCAACATGAAGCATCTTGAACTTTGAAGGCACCCAAACTTTTGCGATTACGCTAGAGAAGGCATTGGTCAATTTTATTTCTTTTCATCTCCATAATAGGTATAGAGAGGAGTGCTCCCTCTAAGTACTTTTAATGAGCTATGAAAATAGGGTCATTTTAACTTTCTAATAATTTGAGTTCACTTTGGGAGGTTGCTTAAGGAATCGTAGTTTGCCTTCATTATTTGCTCCACCATTTTATGTAGGTTATGACGAGTGTGCATTTGATGTTCTCTATGTTCACTATGGGTTCCGAATGATGTCACTCTTCAAAATGAGTCTATTTTGTAGTTGTTAGCATTGATCCATGTTCACTGCACCTAAGAAGATGTTGGATAAAAATTTATTTTGTAGATAATGCCTGACTTTCTTAGCAAATTGGTCTTGTGAGCTAAGATCCAATTAGTGATGATGTAGAGTAAAGTAAGTAGACAGAAAAGAGAGGGGAAGAGTAAAATAGCAGAATCTCCACCATCCCAATAAAAAAATTCAAGAAGTGGAGCATAAGATATATTGAAAAGATCTAAAGATCCCCATTGTTCCTCATTACCCTTTATTTATGGGTTTTGGAGCATTACCGAAAGTGATATTGGCCACTAATTTGCTATAATGTTACTTTATAAAAATTCACATAGCCAACATTATATTACCTCAAGAGATATACTAATGCTACACTATTGACTTGAAAGGAAAAAAAAAATTTCATAATCAAACTTAGCATAGGGAATGTGAGATTCACTCTGAAAGGTAAAATTTGCATTCACCTATCATTTTGAAAATGTAACTAACCAAAGATTAACTTTAATCCATATCTAAAGATTTTCTCTCTATTTCAGTGAACCAAAATAGTGTTTATTTTGATTTGGGTCCTTAAGTTCCCATAGAGCAAGCCTTTATAGTTAATTACATCTCTGAAGAGCAAACTTTCGATTAAAGTGGAGGCTTGACTTATTTTATATTAAAAAGAAATTATTATATTTGATTTGACTATTTAAAGGTTTCAATTATTCATTTTGAAAGTACTTCTGAAAATTTTAAAATTTATCTATAAGGTCGGGATAATCCTCTTGGAAGGAGGTTTGAGAGGTGCAAATGCTTCTAGACTTATGTTCACTTGGAGTGCACTTCCAGCTAACCTCCTAAGCAAATAATTTTAAAACCATGAATTCCAGGTCTAATGTATGCAGGTTAGATAACTATTTTAATATTGGAATTAAGGATTCTAGTTTAGATTTATAATAAGAGTTTAGTAAATATAAATCGAATAAAATGCACCTAACTAATATAATTTTAACACAAATACACCCTAAACTCAAAGTTTTATTTTAACTAACACTAAATTTTGTAAAATTTTCTAAGTTTGAGTTTTCTATGAAAATCTAACAGCATAACAACCCTAACCCATTGGAAAACTACTATAACCTCATCTTTTAAGCTCCTCATTCCTTATTGATGGCTTGTGTGCTGGGCTAGTTTATGTTGCAAAAAATAAAATACATGTATGTATGCATGTCAGGGTAAAGGTGTTCATGTATATGATACCACTGCCATAACATCCTAGAATTATTATACATGTTCCTACAAAGTTTGGAATATATAAACCAAAAGAAACCTATGAAATGGATGCCTTTTAATGCAATCTACCACCCATATGAATATAATGCATATAATATAAATGTTTTGGCACATGCCTAAAAGGTTTGATATACATCTCCAAAGGTATGCTAATCGATCATAAAAAGATCTCAATTGGGTAAGACTTTTAGGTGGTGGTATTTCTAATATTGCTTTGATTTTATTTTGGATCAATTTTAATTCTACGATGTCGAATCATGAAATTGTTGACCTCATTTTTTGTATGAGGTTACTAGGACCAATCCAGTCTCCAAAATTCTTCAAGCTCTAGGATCTATCTAAACCCTAGGATGCTACCAGATTAATCCAGACCATAGGATCTATCTAGGCCCTAGGATTCTTCTAGACCCTAGACTCTAGGACTTCTTAGACTCTAGAGTCCTCCTAGATTATAGACCCTAGGATTCTTTTAGGCTTTAGGCCTTTAGATCCACCCTGATCCTAGAACTACCAAGATCTTGTGATCTATTTTGATCCTTGATCAATCCATATCTTTAATCAATCCTGGCCCCATATCTATTTAAACTCTAGACCAACCCAGACCTTAAATCAACTTATTTAAGACTCAAATCAATCCAGATCTCAAGTCAATTCCAGCTTCTGATAAATCAAGATATTAGTTCAATGTTGATCCATATCTCAAATCCATCCAGATTTCAAAACTAATCAACTTCAAATCAACTCTAATTTCAAGCTAATCCAGACCATAATTCAATTTAAACCTCAATCAAAATCTAGACTTCAGTCTAGTTTAAAATCTAAACTCTAGTTCACACCTTGATCCTATCTCTGATCAAGCTTTAATTATATTATATCACTTATGATCATCTAAATGATCATAAATGATTTGTATAATTTAAATTCAATCATCCAAACTCAAACCCCAAATCAAACCCAGAAATCTAGACCAAAATCCTAAGTTTAAAGGCCCTATCCTGAAAGCCTTTTCTAGGATTTTTCAAACACTTCAAACCCCAGTCAAATGACCTCTGATTTAGAGTCTATCAATTGCATATTGATAGGACATATCACTAGAAACAACCCTCCAAATTTAAGCCCATTTTGAGGTCTTCAACCCTAGAAATTGAATTAATTTTCAAAGGCTATAAAACCTTCAAATATTTATGGCCTATGCCACTAGACCTACTACCTAGTAGATTTTGACGTTAGAGCTTTATCCAAAGCCTCTGATCACTTCTAGACCCTTGATTATGTCATGTTGAGTAGTAAATTATATTTTGGTGGACCTATTTTGACCCCCAGTTGACCATGGGTCAAAATGACGAAAATGCCCTTTAAGGGCAATTTTGGAGTTTCTACAAACTCCAATATTGCCTTTTCAAATTAAACTCCAGAAACTCCTCCAATGTATCCTAAACATCATTAGGAGTGCAATGGACCTGGACCCAGACCCAGACCCTAGTCAAGCTTGGTTGACCAGGTTGACCCTTTTGACCAAAATACCCCTTAGGGGTGTGAACATGCATTTCAAACCAAATGGCCTCCTAATTACTTGGAGCCACTCCCAACAATTTTTAAATATCAAACCAAATTTGTTGGACCCAAACTCAGACTCTTGGTCAACTTGGTTGACCAAGTCAACCTAGGTTGACCAAATAGGCCCTTTAGGGTTCAAATAGTTAATTTGACTGAATTGAACTCTTCAGACCTTGGGACCACCTCCAATATATTCAAAATGTCATTTCAAACATGTTGAGCCCATTTTTAGCTACTGGTTCAACCTGATTGACTAAGTCAACCTAGGTTGACCAAATCAACCCTTAAGCTTTTATACTTTGAATCAAGCCTTAATTGCATTCAAAATTCTGTAAAACTTTCATGATCGCTCCCCTAAGTGATTTAAACTTGACTGGAAACCCTGACCTAGTCATCAGTTGACTTGGTCAACCATACCCATATATGGTCAAATCTAGTCAACATAAGCTCCATTCATTACATACACTCAAGTATAATTCAACCAAAGTTTTCAAACCTTCAAAGATCACTCAATGTTATATCTTAAACACATTTAAGCCTACCATGAGTCACTTTAATATGAGTTTGACCAAGTCAACATTTTGGACTTGGTCAAACTTACATATCTTGGTCAAATCAATCCATACATCCACTTGAAATTTTATCAAGCTATCTACCCTTTAAATCAATTCAAACCCATGGCCTAATCATGCCTTAAACCTTGGCCAATCAAATCCAAGTGGCATTGACTAAGTCATCCCTATAGTATTTGGTCAAATCCCATTAAACTCTCATATGTTCATTCAAACTCAAACCTTTGATCTTTAAGTCATCTCAAATCACTCCAACCAGCTCCTCTTACTACCACCTCAGCACTGTTGACTAGATTGACTAGTCAAATAGTCAACATAAGGCTTTAAGAGGTTCAAATGGCCAAAACTCTATCTCTAATCCACTCCACTCTAATCCTAAACACTCTGATAGCTTTAAACATTTTCTGGAATGTTCCTAAGCTGGTCTTAAGACTTAAATTAGAGCTTAACCCAATCCACATGGCCGCATGCGCTCAAGTCAAGACAAAATCCACTTTATACATAGGATGTCCTCTTATCCTTGATTCCTTCTGCTTCTAACTACTCCATGGATAGGTGGAAACATCCTAGGGTCTAGCCAAAGAATTCAAGACCCTTGGATCAATTTGGAATAGTTAAAATAGGGTAAAATCGTGAATAGAGCATTCATTCAAAACCCTCATATTCTCTCTATCCTAGTCTTTCCAAGCCCATACCTCAACTCGTTTGAGCTTCTCAGACACATCTCAACCCTTTTCGACCAGAATCCACAGGTCAAAGTTGCCGACGACTAAGTTTTCGGGTTAGAACAACCCCATTCCATCCAAGCTTCCATACAGCTCAATCCACAACATCTCAAGCCACAACTTCTGAAGCAAAAAAGGAGCATAGACAATCTACAAGTGTAACCATATCATTTTCCAGCAAATCTAACAATAAAAGTTCTGTAAAACCTTAGCCATATGTCACAATAGTTAAGGTTAAATAGGTTTTGTTTTAGTGCATTTTAAACCTTGAAATCACTCCCACACAATTTCTATTCACATAGGCTAGCTAGGTTTAAAACCTTATCAAGTTTGGTTCATCCGATCAAGAGAACGAGGCAAAAATTACATTATAGGGTTCCTCCGTAGCTTGCATAATTTGCACGTTTTCTGGAACGTTGATCGTGCGATCAACGGTTCAGATCTTGCCGTTCTGCGGCATTTTTGAACTGCGAATTCGATGCCGCTGTTATTTTCTTTATCTAGCTCAATTTGATCCATTCATTTTGAAAGGTAGATGATCAAACAGCGGGGTGGCCTGGCTGACATGGTTAAGTAAACCGAGGCCTGCTGCTACAATGATTTGTAATTAATGCTGATGATTGTTGATGGCGCAATCATTAACATTAATTGTGCCACTGCGACAATCATTGCTGTGGTTTGAGCTAGCAAATCCCATGCTGCCACATGGCGCACCACCGCCGCACATTTTTGTCCAGCCAACCAGGGAATGCCACGTAAGCACCGACGCCACCATTTCATTTTAAAATGATTTTTAATTATTTAAAATCATTTTTAGAAAATATATATATTAATTTTTTTATTCTAAAAAATATTTTATATATTAAATTTCTCAAAATTTAATTCTTTTTCATTTAAAATTAAAATTAATATTAAAATATTTAATATATTCCAAGTTATTTTAAGTATTAAATAATAAATACTTTTAATTATTACTTAATTAAAAATAATTAAAATATATTTTAAAATTTAAAATTTTATTTTTAAATATGCATTTTTTAACTTTATAATTATTTAAAATATTTTATTTTAAAATTAAATATTATTTTTAAGTATTTTCTTTAAAAATTTTAAATAATTTCCATATCTAAATATTTAATTGAATTTAAATTTAATATAAAAATATTAATTTCAACTTAATTAATTTTAAGATATGTTAATTAAGTTATATTTTTTCTTTTTTTTCTTTTTCTTAAATATTTGAAATTATATTTAATTCAAGGATATTTAATATAATTTAAATTATTTATATTATTTAAATAATTAACTAATTAACTAATATTTTAATAATTAAATAATTTTCATTTTCAAAATATCTCAACTTTATATTAAAGTATTTTAAATATTTAAGGAATTATTTTAAAATATTTTAATTTGAAATTAAATTAATTTAAGATATATCTTATATTTTAAATTAATTATATGTTTAATTAATTAAATATTTAAATATTAATTAATATTTAATTAAATAAAATTCAAATAATTTGAAAAATTCAAATAAAAATTATTTTAAATAATTTTAGAAATTCCAAAAATATTTAAGATTTAATTTAAATAAATTTAAGGATTATTTTAAAAGATTAATTAATTTAAATTAATTTAAATACTTTAATTAACTTGAAAATTTTAAAATTCATAAGAATTTCAATTTAAATCATAAAAATTAATGTAATACCTTAAAATTTTTAGAAAATTAATTATTTTAATTTAAAATTAATTTTAGAAATTCAAATCTTAATTTATCTTACTTAATTTTAATTATTTAATTCTTTTAATATTTAATTAAATACTATATTGAATATTTCAAAAAAAAAATTTTCATTTCGAATTATTTTGAAAAATTAGAGGATCTCTCAAGTCTTTAAAAAATTATTTTAACAATATTTTTAATTATTCTATTTTAAAAACTTATATTTAAATATATATGTTAATATATATATATTGGAATTTTTTTAAAGTTATATTTTTGTTTAAATCTTCAATGTTGAGAGATCCCTTTGAAATCTTAAACATGGATTGAGCTTGAGTGAATTGAATTGACGGCGAGTGATAATTAATCAATGAGTAATTATTTTTCTAATTACTCATTGATTAGTTTTCTAATTGATTAAATGTATTTTAAATGCAAGTGTAAGTGCACACACTCTCACTTAGCGCAGGCTCTTCTAGTTTTAAGGACATGATTATGTTTATATGTGTGCCTATCATGTATGCTAAGTCCAAGGGTTAGTTAAGACATTGATTCAAGCCTATAAAACCTAGTAACATTATTAAGGATAATAATTAAGGACCTATGTTTAGAAAACTTAAAATAATTCTAAATATGATACACTTTCTATTGGCATGAAACTTAAACCATTTAAACATAGTGATATATGCAGCCCATAAAAAATATATATTCACTAATTTTTAAAATCATTAAGATAATTAATTAATTAATTCTTTAATTAAGCATTAAAAACTTCCAAAAATTCTAATAAATCTAAATTGAATCCAAAAATTATAAATAATACCTTAAATTGACCAGATATAAGCCCTTAATCAATGAAAAATAAAAGCCACTTGGCTGGACTTTAAAATCAAACTTAATTTAAATTTAATTAAAATTTAATAATTAATTAATTAAATTAATTAAAAATAATTAAAAATTTCAAAAAATTCCCAAATACTTGGGAATCTCTCCTTAGGTCATTTCTGACCTTTGGAGTTGATTTCAAGAAGTTGGGAGTTCATTTGGAGTAAAATCAATAAAACACCTTTAATTAAGCAATTTTCATAATTCTAGTAAATGCCTAGAACTTCTAAAAATCATAACTAATTATAGAAAACTTAAAATTGAGTAAACTCAAAGGAATTGGACTCCATTTGGAGTCTAATATTTATCAAAAATTTCAAACCACTAGAAATATTTCAGATTTGAAAAGTCAATAATCCGATCAACTTCGAATCAAAATTTATAATCCAAAACTTTAAAAATTCATAACTTATCATAGAAAACTCTAAATCTATCAAACTCAAAGCCTAACTACTCATTAAAAGGTCTAATATTTAACAAAAATATCAAAATTCATAAATCTAATTAAATCTAAAAGTTAATTTTTGACCTTTTACTTAAATGATTAAAATAATCGAGAAAATTTTAAAATTTGATAATTAATTTTAAATTCCAAAAAATATTAAGTTAATGTAAAAATCACTCAACAAACCTCTTGCTACACAATAAATACTGCAAAGATGAGATTTTTAGGCTGGACGAGGCTTTGTTCCTCAAGCTTGGTGGCACAATGCCACAAATAGATTCAATAGAGTGTTAAAACCTTAAAAAAATTGATTATTAATGATCCAATCAAATTTAAAATCCTTAATCTAACTATATCTATTAAGTTTTTAGGATGAACTACTTTGGACTGTGGGGCTACGTATCCTACGGAGGCCTGATTCCTTGAGCCTGGTGGTACAACGCCAGGAACTGATTGATAGTAAATTTAAATGAATTCAAACCTTAAAGTTAGCAACTAATCAAGTGTAATTAAAAATTTAATGACCATTAAAACTTAATCAAATCAAATCATTTAATTATATCAGTTATCACTAGGTAACCCAGGCCTACAAGGCTATTTTTTTAGCCTCAAAGAAGGTGAAAAAAAATTCATGGCCTAGGTGAGCAACAAAGGTGGTATCCATTTAACACTTTAAAATACATCTTAAAATTAATTTTAAAAGACAAACATTTAAACTTTAATTAAAGTTTTCCTTCAAACCTCTCAACTAACCAGAACATCGAAGCAACTTGAATTAACTATCCTATATAGGACACATCCAAGCCACACACACTTTAGATGGTTTGCTAGGACAACTAACTCTAGTTTTAGGCTAGGCCGGTGTTTACTTTTTTGTAGTTGTGTGCTGAGTTTTTCATGATTTCCACTGCATGCTATTTGTTAATTTAGATTGACTGATTATTTATTTAATTTTTGCACTCTATGATTGATTTTGCATTAGATCTATCCTTAGGTTTGGGATAATTTAGACTAATACAATCTTATGCAGGTGGCCATGCTCATACAGGGCATTAAAAATAAAGGGGGCATAAATTAGAAATTAATTTGCTTTGCACAGGTGCTTCAGAATGCTAAAGTCCCCCTTTTGATTAAAAGAGCATGGCCAAGTGTGGCTGGTTTGAGTACTTTTAAATTTAAATATATAACTGCTTGAGATATTAAATTAATTATTAGTTTATTAGGATAACCGTACAGGTTGTTAAGTCTAAAATTTTTCTTTTATATTCAATGTAATTTGATATAATTTTAATTCAATTGAGTTATATTATTTAAGTGCTTTGAGATGAGATATTAAATATCCAATCTAAAATCTAAAGAGAAGGGTGACATCCCCTAGGGGAGAGTCCCTCTTCATTTGGATATCCATATTAGGATACATTGAGTATCCAAGGAGAAAAGAAAATACCCCTTCGGTGAGGAGTTTCTTTTCACTTGGATATCCGGACCAGATGGATCCAAGGAGCCCAAAGAAGGATGACAAAGTAAAAAATGAGAAGAATCTAATTCTCAAAGTCACTTATGTCTTAGGAGTAGAATTCGGGTTGTAGTCAGTGGTACCTAGCCACTTTACTCTTTCTGCAGACATTGGGTTGTAATATTAGAAGGCATTTGCCTATGGACATTAAATTTTAATTAATTTATTTATTAATGTTGATTGTTTGATATTGATTGTGATATAGGATTGCATGCTTTTAATAGTTTTTTGGCGATCTTGCATGTTGTATTTGTTTTAGCCTGGAATGATCGGAGGCTCGTGAGGGTACGAATAAAATTCTTCTAGTTTAATTAAATTAAAATTTTTAAGATAAAATAGTAACTCTAACACTTTTAAGAAGTAAGCCCGAGACCGTCGTGAGTTCTCATAGCATGTTGTTTCATTTTCTTTTCATTTGTTAGGCACCTCCTCGCTTGTGGGTTCTGGTAAACCACATGGCCTAAGGGTATAGATCTGTCAAGGGAATCTGTGCATTTTAGGATAAAATTTTTTTAAGCCCTTTTTAAAACTGCTTCATCTTGATTTAAGCATTTAATCGAGTCAAATAACATGCATTGTATTAGATACAAATTAAAAAGAGTAAAAATTTAATTGAATTTTACTTTAGACATCAATTACCCAATATATGTTAAGGGGCTAATTTAAGAACTGCTCTAGATGTCAACCCTATTCTCAAAAACTCAATCTTAAATAACGTCCCTACCACTCTTACATAAAAGATCAGATACATGGTTTTGAAGCACCTAGGTGGTTTAGCTGGCTCCCTAATCCAGGCCGGGATAAATCCAGATTTGCATTGCACTAGCTATGATTTGGGTCACTAATTTTTAGTACCCATTTTAAACTCAGGTTTTGAGGCAGGCTGAGGCTCTAAGACCTCAACCTCCGAGAATCTAATTTTTACCTTCTAATAAAATTGACAACTTAAACTTAAATCTCTTTTAATCAAACTCAAGCCCAACATATATGATAGGCTGGGGTTTTCTTGAAGTGATTCAGAATCTGAAGGCACTTCCTACCATTCTTCCTTTGACTCCAAAAATAAGTGCTCAACTTTGTTCCAATCCCGTTTGAATTTCCAACCTCTCATCCTTTGACATCAAGCCTTGAAATCTTAAATAAATTTCTACTGTTATTTTAATTGAGAGTACTCATAGGAAACTCTAGTTTCCCTATGATCTAATTAACTATGAGGGCTTACGCTCGAAGGAGATTTAGAAACTCATATCAAATTTTCAAAAATTAAGTTTTTAAAACCCTCAATTAATTACCTTTGGAAATTCAAAATTCAATGATCATTATTATCATTTTCAAATTAGCGATATTAAATGATATCCTATTTCTTTAGGAAGATATATCATTATATTATCAAGATTTTGATTATGTGATTAATGATATCCTATCTCAATCGTTATAGTCAAACACTCAATCAAACATCATTTTGATCCTTCAGAATCATATATTGTCTATTGTTAAGTTGACTATGATGATCAGAATAAATTCAAAGCTTTGTAATCTGAACGTATTACGGAATGATATATTCACCTCTCGAGGTGATATATTATTCATAATAAAAAGTTTAATTTCAAAACTAAAATCCTAGAAATTCAATTCTCCCAAAGATAATTAAATCTTTTTCAATCAAATAGAAATCAAACAAATTTTTTGAAGTGACACTGAAAGCATACTTTAAAGTGTTTAATTTTAAATTATACTGATGTAACCTTTGAAAAAAAATTCTCAGGTTATATAAATGATCATCTCTTTCAAGACTTTTAAACACTAGATCATTAACATAACATTTCACCTGATGGTGGATAAGTTTATCATAAATCCTTATCATTGTAGTGTTCTTAAATCCAAATGGCATGATTTTATAATAATAAGCTTATATTGGTATTCTTAATGATGTATATTTTTTTATCTTTAGAAGCCATTTTAATTTGATCATATCCAAATGAGTAGTCCATACAAGAAAATATTGCATGTGAGGAAGTAATATCAACCATGAGTTCTGGTATAGGAAGTGAATACTCATCTTTATGATAAGCTTTATTCAAATCTCAAAAGTTGATGCATACATGAATCTGGCCATTCTTTTTCTTAACTAGGGTAATGCTAGCTAAACATGTTGGGTATTTCCCTTCCTTGATGAACTCAGTGTCAATTAATTTCTTAACTTTACTACTACTCATTGTTCAACATTGAGTCATATTTGTCGAGGTACTTATTTTACTACAACCATTTCTAATTTAATTTCTAACTTATGAACTGCTATGTCTGGAGATAATTTAGGCATTTCTTCATTTCTCCAAGCAAAGTAGTCTTTGAGTTCTGATAATAGCTCGATCATTTTATTTCTCTTATCCTTTTTCAATAAAGAGCTTATGAAAATTAGATGAGGGTCTTGTTCACTACCTAAATTTATTTCTTTTATATCATCAATTATAGATTTAATCTCCTCTTTAAGTTTTGGAGGTGCATCCTTAACTTGAGAGTCATCCGGATCATCTGACATCGCTAAACAGAGTTCATAAAAAGTTTTAACATTCGCTAAAAAGAGACTATCAAACTCTAGATTATTTAATATTTTTTTAGAAATATTTGTCATCATAAAATAGCGATAGAGTAGCTAAGCCAACACCTTTTTTGATGCATATTTATGGTATTTTATATTCCAAAGGTGTTCAAATTGTTGGGTTTCACCTCTAGTCTGATTCGAGGGTGCTAAACCTTGCTTAGTAAATTTATTTACATAGTTTAAGTACCAATCAAAAGGATTTTCTATTATCTTATCCATAAATGGATTATTGAGGGTACATAAGTTCTTGGGGTTTTGTTGGTAGAGGGTACAAAAGTATTGGCTTTGGAATTTGGGTTTAAAGGAAGAGAGGCTTTCACTTTTAACCTTTTTACATCATTCTTGGGTAGTGGGGAAATGGTAAAAATTTTCACATACTTCTTTAATATCTCCATAGTAGATATATTCTAATTATCTTCACTAGCAACTTGGACCCTTTTATCATCTCTATCAACTTCTATTGAAATTTCAAACTTTGTTGCCTTATATAGTTCCTATTTTTTACAGCTTGTGGGTTTTTCTCAATCAAATAAGATTCATCCTCCAAACTGGATTCAAAATTTATATGTATTGTAGGAACCTTTATTTATATATATACTTTTCATTTTCTTCTAATATTCAATTTTTCCATCCTCGACCTCTTCCTCTAAATCATTGAGCCATTGCACCACCTCTTTGTGAAGATGGGATAGGTGACCAAGGAATATTGTGTTCAAGATCAGAATGATTTTCTTTGTTTTTTCTTTTTCTTTCTTTTCTCTTGCTTCAACTTCAACCAATTTGAAATATTAGAGAAGATTGCCTGCTTCTTATGCAGATTGTATAAATCATATTTGTATATACCAATTTCATGAATTAAAAATAGTTACAGATGAGAATTAATATAATGTTATATTCCCTCACAAGAGTATTTGATACACTGATGTAGGGTGAAAGGAGCCATTCTATATTCATGGAGCTAGGGTCTACCAAAGAGAGAGTTAAAAGAAGCCTTAGAATCTATTATATGAAATTTAGCTTTGGTTTTCAAGGTTTCTATTTCTAAGAGAAGGGTTATCGAACCCAAAGCCCTCTCACCTTTTTTTATTAAATTTTCACAATATCATGTTATCAGAGTTGAGTTTGTGAGTATCCACTTTTAAACATGCAAGAGTTTTAAGAGTCATGATGTTGATCGATACACCCGGATCAACAAGGACACAAGACAATTTGAAATTTTTTATGTTTATAGAAATATACATTGGATGATTATAATCTAGGGTTCGCAAGAGCAAATATTCATCTAAAAAAATGTGATTCCTAGAACTTTATTGAAGTATTCTTCAAACTAGATTGATTCTATTTGATCCATACAGATCTCTAGGTCAAGTAAAGCTTTGATTAAATCCTCCCTTATTTCTTTAAGGAGAACTAAGCATTGTGAATGCTCAATTTTGCAGGTAGCTTTCTAAGATGAGCTAAGATATTGTAATCCACTTTATGAATCTCTAGTTTCGTTGCATTTAAGTATTGAACTTGTCAAGGTTAGTTTGAAGCTTTTGGATTATCTACAACTTATTTCCCTTTATCTCGAGCTGAAGTTATGGATATAGAAGTTTACTACTATGAAAATTGACTTGTACTACTTCTTCAAGAGAAGCAACATTGTGTGTTTTGATTCTTAATCATTGATTATCTTTGGATTTTCTTTAGGTGAACTATCTAAATTTGAATTTTTGAATTTGATATTGATAGGATCACCTTAAACATCAAGAACAGGGGAATCCCTATCAGTGAAATACTAAAGGGATTCTCCTTTTTCATTTAAATATATTTTTAAGTAATTATTATTTTTTGTTTTTTATGTTTGGATTCAAATATTCATTAGCAAAATTAAATAAGATATATACAAAATCCATTTTCATTACCTTCTTAGCCTCAGGTGGGACAAAATAAATGTCATACAATGTTAAAGGTTTATGAGATTTTGATCCTCCATTTGTAGAAATAACAATTTTATTAAATGGTATTTTATCTTCGTTCTTCTCTTCCTCCTTAAAATTGTAGAAGCTTGGCAGAATTGCACTCTCTCAGGCTGCTTAGTCAGAATTTTATTCTGCTCTTTTATAACAGGAGCTGTTAGATTAACCTTGATGGGATTCTATACACTTAGAGATTACTAGGAAGATGCACAATATATTTTATTAAGGATTCTTTTGGAGGAATGGGTTAGTGTGACATCCCACCTTTCATTCCATTTTAAAATAGGGGAGGGTGTAGAAGGCTCACCAATTATACATTTAATAGATCTTTGACTCTATTCAACTAAATATTCCTTGGGTATCACAACTGAACCATCTTTAAAATTCCTATTAATCCACTCATTGAAAGTTTTGCAATCTTCCAATTCTTGACTAATCATTTGGAGAAATTGATAATACTTAGGTTATCCTAATTTACCTACATCTTTCAATTTCCTCAAATCACGGAGTTTAAATTCTGGCTTCTGCATGAGATTTTTAAAGATCTTCTTAATTGCTTATCTTTTAAATGAATAATTTTTATTTTTGTACCCTTCAAATCTCTGCCTATATTCTTCCAAAGTAAGATAAGGTCAGGGTCTAAACTATTGATTACTCTATGGTTTATTATAATACTTATATTGAGGAGGTTGACTTGGATTTTCTACCTGAATATGCATTAGATGTTTCCCATTATCAACTGTAGACATTGATCCTGATTTTTTCTCTCTAGAACCTTCTGAGGTTTTTATTTCTTCATTTCTAAAAATGACTAGTCTTTTGGAATGACAATTGAGAAGCTTCCTCTTGAAGATTAGAGGCCTTACTCAATAGGTTCTTGAAGGTTTTGATTGTAAAATCCTTCAGCAAAAGGCAACTTGACCATGAATGTTTTTCCAAGAGGATCTCTATAGCATGCTGCTCGTGCAATTGTAGCTCACATCTCATGTTAAGACTCCTCCATCTCATAATATAATTTAATAGGCTTTCACCTGACTTCTGCTTTTCTACTATTAGATCACCAATAGTGATATAATGTTTTGCACAAGCAAATATTTTTATAAATGTACTTTCTAATTCATTGAACGTATAGACTAACCCATTAGGTAGTTTAGTGTACCAAACGAATGAATTACTGGATAGGCTACTAATAATTACCTAAATAATAGTGCATCATGCCTCTAATGTTACAACAACTAGCTTTGAAAATACACAAGGTGTTTAGAATTAACCATACCATCAAAGTTTTTGAATGAAGGTTGAACGAATCTTTTTGGATAGGGGACACAATCATATTCCACTAGGGATGATCTACCCTTTAGAATGGATGAAGTACTTTGAGATTTAGCTAGCGCTTCTTTGACTTGCTGTTCTACCATTTCCTTGATCTCTATGGACTACATTGATTCTACTTCTAGTTTTATAGGCTTATTCTCTGCTTCTTCTTTATTTATTTCTTTACTTTTGACATTGACTTGCTCTGATTCATTTGGTGGTTATTCAATTTGTGCATTTAACATAGGAGATCCTTTACCTTGCATGGAAGCCATCAAATCCATCATCCCCTCCATTCTTAAAATTTGTTCACCAAACTGATTTAACTGCTCAAGGAGATATTGAGTTGATTATGCAATATCTTCTTCATGAATGTCAATATCTACAACTTTCACTTTATTTTTACCCTTTTTCTTTTCTCTTTGCAATGATGAATGAATACCACCAATGTTGATACTACCGAATATCTCTTTGTCTTACAAATCCATCTCCACATTCTCTACATCTTCCTGCTCGTTTATTTTCCTGATAGTTTACTTTAGATGATCCACCATTTCTTTGATAGATCCTCCTGCAACTTTAATCGATTCAACTAGAGTATACTCTCTAATAGATGATGATTCAACTATGAGTTTTCCTTTCTTCATTCTCTCCTCCACTGCACCATGTTTATGAGTGATTAGTGTTGTCAGAGTGGCAACCATTTTAGGTTGCCAAACCCTCTCCTTGTTAGATAATAAGGCTGGTTAGTTTATTGATTTCAGTCTCTTCCTATCAAAGTAGATAGATGATTCACTATCTTGCAAATGATGCTGATTGACTCTTGATGGATGTTGATTAAAAGAGTGATTAAAGGTTTTAACTAAAAATTTTTAGATTGATTTGTGGATGGAGGAGATATAAGATTATACCCTTCATGAGCTAATTCTCCATATCCTAGATATTTATCAAGAGTTTGTCAACTTTGATAGTTAGATGATGTTGCATGATCATTAGGAATTCAGAACTTCTTTTGTTATGAATGATGATTTGTAGGAACAACTGGTCGACTCAGACCTGATTCTTAAAACTACACCCTTCTTTTTGTAGGGGGAGATACATCTCTTTCTCTAACTTAATGTGTCTATGTTCTAGTAGAAATAACATCTTTAACACTTTTTTGAAACTCATTCTTTGACTGCTCATAACTAGTAGCACAATCATGAATTAATCTGTCCAATAAAGATTTGAATTTTATTTTCCTTTTGGATTAGGAGGTAAAATAGGATTTCTACGGAAAGGAGTAAGAGGAGACTTTGCCATCCTAAATGGATTCTCTTCTCCACCAGCAGCTGGTAGGGGATAAAAATGATTTCTACCCAAGAATGTAGTATTTATAACTACTTCAAGTGTTTTATAGTCTATATTAATTACTGCTTCAATTGCAGTAGTGATAAAAAATTTATATTTAAATAGTTTGTCCTTCTTAGCCCTCCCCCTCAAATGATGGTTCATATTACGATGCTAAGATTAAGTCATTTTCTTGACCCTGGAAGATGACCCCATCTCAAATTTCTTGAATATAGGCATATATTTTAGTATTGACAACATATTAAAACAAATCTGTTGGACCCAATCCTAGCCCCAGGCTTAACCTGGTTGACCAAGTCAACCAGGGTTGACCCAAATGCCCTTTAAGGGTCTAAATAGTCATTTAGACTTAATTGAACTCTCCAAACCGTGGGATCACATCCAACAGACTCAGAATATCATTTCAAACTTGTTAAGCGCAAACCCAGACCTTGGGTCCCTTTCAAAAAAAAAACTCAGACCTTGGGTCAACCTCGTTGACGAAGTCAACCTAGGTTGACCAAATAGTATATTAAGGGTTAAAATGGGTCATTTAAACCCATTCAACCTATCTAACCCATTTAATCAAATCAATATCTTCAACTCCTCAAATCTACTCCATTTGATGCCTCAAATATTTCTAAACCCACAATGAGTCATATCACCATAGGTTGACCAAGTCAACTTATCAAAATTTGGTCAAACTTCCTTCCATACATATATATGCTTTCGAATATCAAATCTTCAATCTCAAGCCACATTTAAATTAAGCAAACTAACTCATAAAACCTTCCCCTATGCTATATAATTTCATTGACTAGTTTAACTAGTCAATGTGTTCAAAAAAGGGTCAAAGTGCATTGTTAAGTGGCTTTGCCACCTTGGCAAGTGAAAGTATCCTAATACTCCATATTCACATGCATTTAGTGGCTGGAAGGGTTACTTGGTAGCAGCCTAGAGCTTATCTCATTCACTAATCAAAGCTAGTAATCATATGGGGAGTAGATAATCCTTTCCTTAACTCAAAGCTTTGGAATTACCTCACATCATCCAAAAGTGGTAATTCTAGTAGCCTCTATCCCATTCTAGCCATCAGCTAACCTCTTAGCTAGTTCTAAGGCTTTCCCAAGCATTTCCCCACTTTTCCCAAGCTCCAAAATCCCATTTAGGGAAGAGAGAGAGAGAGAGAGATAATGAGAGAAAGAAGACTTTCAATAGTAGATTTAAATCTAGCAATAAAAGATTCTTGAGGTCTTCATCAAAGTTATAGAGGACTTCTCCAGCTTTCCAACAAGCCCAAGAACATCAAAATCTGACGTTTGGATTGTAAGTTATCTTCATTTTAAGTTATATGATCAAACTTTAATTTTTCCCCAATCTCAATACATAGAGTCCTGAAACTTTATGGATTGCAAGATTAGGGTATCTAGATCCTATGTTTTAAATTTTATGAAAATCCAACGGTTGGATTGAAAGTTATGGGCAATTGAATATTTCAGTTCATTTTGAACTAAGTTTTAGTCGGCTAACCAGAGCTGTCCAATCATGTGTTTAGCATGATCAGACCGTGCTGATCGTGCCTCATGTCTCCATCAGGCATGGCGCCGCATTTCTGATTAAATTGAATTACAAAATTTAATTAAATTGTTAGAACTTAAAAAATTAATAAAAAAATTCAAAATTTTACCAAATTAAGTGTTCTTGGGCTCATTGGAAAGATCTTGAGCCGTACTATGTATTAAAACTAAAATCAAGTTATTTGGTTACTGTATTGGGATATTTTTAGGTTTGTTCAAAATCTAAATTTCTCAATTTTCTCACAATCCAGTGGTCAAAATCGACCAAACTTTTGGTGAAATGTTTTTGAGCATCTTAGGCATCCCCTACATTTTTTCTAGGTCCAGATGCTCAAAGGATTGCTGTGGAATGAATTTACAAAGTAATAGGTCCATTTTGGTCTCAAAACTTTGAAGATTTATAACTCTTCAAATTCTTAGAAATAGGTTATCTGATTTCTGTGGTGTGCTTAAATATGTCCAAGTGTTAGGTGACCAAAGTTTCAAACCCAGTTGAATATTAGTGACATCTAGGAAAAATAATTATGGCCAATGTCTAGTTAACTTAGAAAAATTCTAGGAAAATATACACAGACCCAATAGGGGTGAAACTTCAGAACATAAAATTTAGTGACATTTTATACCTTAGGTCCAAATTTCACTAAATTTGGAGGTCATGACGTCAAAAAATTAAGCAAATCAAAATTTAGCCCTCTTTATGACCCAAAAAATTCAAAAAATTATAATAAATCAAAATTAAATCAAAAAATTATAAATAATATATCAAAATTTGATTCTCTATTTAAAAAAAAATAAAAGCCATATAACTAGACTTTTAATTTAACTTTAATTTAAGTTTTAGTGAGCTAAATTAATTATATAAAAAAATTAAAAATTATTAAAAACTCCAAATAAATTCTAAACACCTGAAAACACTTCCATGGGTCATGTTTGACATTCGGAAGTGATTTCATGCAGTTTAGGATGAGTTTGGATTAAAATAATCAAAACCTTCTTAATCAAATAATTTAAAAAATTAATTAATTAACCAAACTTTAAAAAATCATAACTAATTCCAGGAAAATCCAATTGCCCATACTTAGGTCTAATATTTAATAAAAATACTAACTTTCTAGAAATCAATGTTTATCAAAAAATCAAAATTTCACCCCTTACTTTAATGATTAAAATAATCAAAAAATTCAAAAATTTAGTAATCAATCAAAATTTCAGATTTTTTTAATATGATTAATAAAATCTATCAACCAACCCTATAATACACAACAACCACTTAAAAGATGAAGTTTTTAGGATGGACTACTCCGGGTTGTGGGGCTAAGTGTTCTAGGGAGGTCTGGTTCCTCGAGCCTGGTGGCCTAACACCACGAACAGATTCAATGGAGTGTAAAATCTTAAAATAAATTGATTATTAATAATTTAACTAAATTAAAAATTTTAATTTAACTACATCAATTAAGTTTTTAGGATGGAGTACTCCAAGCTACGAGGTAAGTGTATTAAGGAGGCCTAGTTCCTCGAGCTTGGTGGCACATCGCCACGAATCGGTTGATAGAAAATTTAAATTAATCTAATCTTTAAAATCAGTAACTAATCCAATTAATTAAATTATATTAGTCCTTTAATTTCTAACTAATAAAAAACATTTAATCAATCAACCTAAAAAAATACAATTAAAAAAAATAAACTTTAACATATTAATATTTAAACTCTAAACAAATTTACCCTACAACCTTCAACAAACCTAAACATTAGACAACTTAAACTAGTTACCCGATATAAGACATATCCAAATCACACAACCAATTACACACACTTAGATGGTTTGCTAGGGCACCACTTCTAGATTTAGGTTAGGCTAGTGTTTACTTTCTTGCTATGTGTTGGGATTTTTGAGTTTTTACTACATGCTGGTTGTTAATATTAATATGATTATTTATTTAATTTTTGTACTTTATGATGTGATTGATGGGTATTAGATTTACTCTTAGGTTAGGGGCAATTTAAATGCTAATATAATCTTATGCATGTGGCTATGCTCATATAGTACATTAAAATTATATGGGGCAAAGTTAAATTTAAATTAAACAAATTGCTGTAGGTGCTCCAGAATGCTTAGTCCCCCTTTAAAATTTCAAGGATCATAGCCAAGTGTAGCTGGTTTAATCATTTTAAATTTCATTATATTAACTGCTTAGGATTATTTCAATATAATTGCTTAGGAAAATCCTATAATATGTTTGAGTCTAGATTTTTAATTTTCATTATATGTAATTTAAATTTATTAATTTGTAAATCAAAGTGACATTTGAGGGGGGATATATAAGTATCCAACTTAGATTCCAAAGAGGAGAGAATATCCCTTAGGGGAGGGTTCTCCTCCATTTGGAAGACTAGGTTAGAATAATTTTAAATATTCAAAGGGAAAAGAAAACATCTCTTTCAAGGAAGAGTTTCTTTCATTTGGATATCCAAACCCGAAGGATCCAAGAAGTTCATAGAAAGATGAAGAAGTGGAGATCGAGAAGAATCCCATTTTCAAATTCACTTGAGTCTTAGGAGTAGAATCCGGGCTGTTGTTAGTTGTACCCAGCCACTTTACTTTCTGTAGACCCTGGGTTGTGATATTAAGTGACACTTGCCACATTGACTTTTAATTTAAATATTAATTGATTTGATTAATGATTGATGTGTTGGTTTACGATATAAGATTGCATGCTTTTAGTTTTTTTGGCGATTTTGCATGCCAATCTTTGATTTTGCCTGAAACCCTATCGAAGGCTCATGAGGGATCGCTAAATTATTTTTCTACTTTAATTATATTAAAATTTTTGAGACAATATAGAAACTCTAACACTTGTAAGAAGTAAGCCTGGGACCACCGAGAGTTTGCATTACATTTTATTACACCTTATTTCCTTTGTTAGGCACCTCCCTTCCTGTGAGTTTTGGTAGACCACCTGGCCTATGAGGGTGAAGATCTATCAAGGGGAATCTATGCAATCTCTAGGGAAAAACCTATTTTTAAGCCTTTTTAAAATTGCTTCATATTTAATTTAAGCATTCGTTGATTCAACTAGTATGTACTATAGTACAAACTAAAATGAGTCAAAAATTTAATTACATTTACTTTAAGCTTCATACTACCCAACATAAGTTAAAGGGTCAATTAAGGACTATTCTAGATGTCAGCCCTATTCTCAAAAACTTATTTAATCAAACATCCCTACCACTCTAACATAAAAGACCAGAATCATGGTTTTGAAGTGTTTAGGTGGTTAGCTGGCTCCCCAATTAAGGCCGAGATAACTCAAGATCCTGCTTTGCATTAGCTAGGTTCAGGTTACTAATTTTTAATACCCAATTTATATTTAGGTTCTAAGGCAGGCTCAGGCTATAAGATCTTAATCTTCTAGGAATCTAATTCTAATTTTTTAATAAAATTGATAATTCAAATTAAAATCTCTTTCAATTCAAATTTAAGACCAATATTTAGGATAGGCTGGGGTATTTCTGAAGTGATTTAGAATTTTAAAACACCTCCTTCCTTTCTTTCTTTGGACTCAAATATAAGTGATAACCTTGATCTAATCTTCGTTGAACTTTCAATCCTCACCTCCTCGATATCAAACTTTGAAATCCCAAAAATAAAATTTTTATTGCTATTTTAATCGAGAGTATTCATAGGAAAATCCCGTTTCCTACAATGTAATTAACTACGAGGGCTTGTGCTCGTAGGAGATTTAGAAATCCAGATCAAATTTCTAAAATCAATTTTTTAAAATCTCAATTAATTATCTTTGGAAAAATTTAATTCAAAATCAATGATTATTATCATCATTTTTAAAGGATCAATAATGATTGATATCTTCTTTCCTTAGAAAGATACATCAATTATTACCGTAACTTTGATTATGAAGTTAATGATATTTCATCCAAATTATACTAATTAAATACCTGAGTGAATAAACATTTTGAACCTCTAGGGTTATATGTAGTTCTTGCTCAAATTTCACTATGATAATCAGGATGTGAAAGTTTGATAGGGATGTTAAGCCCTAGTGAACTAGTCCCGAGGCTAACCAAGAGGGGGGGTGAATTTGTTATTTAAAAATTTCACGAGGAACAGAAAATTGTTTTTCAATACTTTGCAGTGAAAACAAGTAAACAAGAACGAAAAGATCAATCACAGATATTCACCCAAGCAGTTAATATCAAAAAAGTAAAGTGCAGAACAGAATCAAAAAAGTAAACCAGATTTTATAGTGGTTCGGTCAACTTGACCTACGTCCACTCCCCGGAGCCTCCCCTCCGGGTATTTCACTAAATAAAAAGTGACTCTCCTTTTGCTCCCACAGCAAGGCAGAGAAGCCTGTACAAAAAAACCTCCTTTCCACCACCCGGTGAGGCAGAGAACCTAACCTCCTTTTGCTTCCACCTGAAGCGGGCTCCCAACCTCCTTTTGCTTCCACCTGAAGCGGCCAGAGAACCCAACCTCCTTTTGCTTCCACCTGAAGCGGGCAGAGAACCCAACGTCCTTTTGCTTCCTCTTGAAGCAGGCAGAGAACCTCAGATCTTCTTGCCGACGATCCTCTCCCAAAGAACACCGACACGATGAAAGACGATGAGCGGAGAAGAAGACTCTGATTCTTGCTTGGAGCAACCTTTGTGAACCCCTCACAAACTCTCCCTCACAAGATCCTCTCTCTCTCCCAAACTCTCTCTCTCTCTCTAGGATTTCTCTGGAAAGAAAAGTGGCAAAAGATTTTTCTTGTTGGAAGAAAAATATCTTTTATAGGAGGGCTCAAAATTTGCCCTAAATTTCAACTGGTCGGCCTAGATCATCCAGGACGATCAGTAGATTGTCCTGTACGATCAGTTCAAAATCAGCTGTTTCAGCCTGTACGATCTGGCTCTTCTAGACGATCAGTAGAAAAAGTTGTTCATATCGTCCCATACGATTTTGCGATCATCCGGGACGATTAATGTAAATCGAGGAATATCGTCCAGAAGATAGTTCGGGTCGTCCAGAGCAAACTGTGCTGGATGACCAAAAAATGACTTGATCATCCTGGATGATAAGGAGATCATCCTATACGATTAGTTCAAAAAGTGCCCAAATCGTCCTGTACACAGTTCGGGTTGTACAGCTGAAATGCACTAGACGATCATGATCGTCCGGGACGATCCTGTGATCGTCCAGGACGATATGATCGTATCAATCAAATATAAATTACTTTCCTTAATTACCAGATTAATATAGGCATGATTGTACTGGATCGTCCGGGATGATACACGTATCGTCCTGAATGATCAGACCAAATTTCTTAAAATAAAAACTTGCCTAACTTGATCTGGCGGCTGAGAATTTTTGAATTGAGTATATCATCCCGTACGATCCAAAGATCGTCCAGGATGATCTGCTTAATCAGACCCTCTTAACTTGGTCGCCCTAATTAGGGTTTTATTTTTACTTGATCATCCAGGACGATGTGACTATCGTCCAGGACGATCTGAACAAAAATTTGAACAGAAACTCTAATTCACTCAAGCTCTCCCAGTGAGTGTGTGTGTGCAAGGTTACTTAGTTAGAGGATCAGTTACATTACAATTGACTCAAGAAAAAGAAAAATAGTACACTTAGACACACTTGGACACGATCTTGAGTTGGCTTGAGTTGCTCGTGATCTTTTGTGCCTGGAACGGGTTAGCCAAGCAAAAATATAATAGAGACATGTTTGTCATCATCAAAATAGATTTGCAACAATCTCCCCCTTTTTGATGATGGAAAACATTTTTACAGTAATTTGAAAAATAACAAGAAGATCTTAAGAAAATTTTTTAAATTTTTATTTAACAACCAAACTAATACAGAAAACTTAACACATAACAAAAACAGAAATGACTACAACTGACTCCCCCTTTTGACATCACAAAAAGGAGGAGGGTAAATAGAAACACTAAAACATCAGTACAAAATAGTAAAATGAAAAAACAAAACCAAATGAAATAAAACGTGAACCGAGAACAAGTTAAGAGAGTAAATCAAAATTTTTTTTTAATCAAGCTGCTCCAGTAAATCAGAAATTTTTTTCTTAATTTTAGATCCAAAAGCCAATAAGAATACGATTGACAGTGCTGAAATCCAGTAAAGGTTAGAAAAATCGACTTTCGTAACTCCCACCTCGGGCACCTTATAGATGCAAATCTCTTTCAAAACAAAAATCCAGTTTAGAAGAAAAGAATTTAGATTCGAAAAGAGATCCTTTCAAGCCTCGTTCCAGAAAAATATCTCATATAATAGTGTTACAAAGTAATAATTTAGAAATCAGGATTTTCAAACACAAGCTTTTGAAAGTATTAAGTGGCGCACATATTTTTCTAAGACATTTAACGATCTGAAAGGGAAGAAAGCTTGGTTGAGCTCATTTTGTGCCTCTTTTTTAATTTGTTTGGCGCTTTGCACATCTTTTAATTTTTGATACACTTTGTGTATCTTTTAGTTTGGCGACATTTCACATCTTTTCAGCTTTGGGCTCATTTTGTGCCTCTTTTTCAATTTATTTGGTGCACTGTGCATATTTTGTAAGCTTTCTCCCTCTCAAAATCATTAAAGGATCTCAGCTATAAAATTACCTTCCAGACATAGGAGATGCTCTCTATAATAAGGAAGAGTAATTCACAAAATAAAAGACAGACGTCATATGATAAGTGCAATCACTTGGTTTAGAAAATCAAAATAATGACTCAAGACTTTGAAAACACTATTGATATGAGGTAGATTACTGTAGGAAGATAAAATAAATCTCTATTTCAAAAACTAAAATTTTAATTTTAAAGAGAATATTTATCCAAAAGAAACACTACACCAACAAAGGAGTTAGAAGAAGAGAAATAATCATCAATGTTTCTTCCCTTTAACAGATCCAGTGGAATCAATCACTGCTTACCAGCTTCCAAATAAAAATAAGGTAAAACTCTCAGTCAGAAATCTAGTTTATCAGAAGCAGCGAGCAGTGATCGAATTTTGAAAAGCATAAAATAGTAAATAAAAGAGATGAACCAGTAAATAAAACAGGTAAAAACTAAATCATATCAAAATAAATACTCAAATGAAACTGACACTAAGGCTAAAATTGAAAGCAGAAAAATAAAATAACAGGAAGCAAGTGATCAACACAAAAGCTAACTAACAAAAATAGAATAAAAATCAGAGAAGTCAGAAATTAATAATCATCAGAATCAAGAATTTATATCAATCACTCCTAATCTAGTCCTCAAAATGCTGAATGAGTCAAAGGCCAGTGGTTTAGTGAATATGTCAGCCAGCTGATTTTCAGTTACTACATGATGTAGCTCAATGTCCCCTTTCGTAACATGGTCCCTAATGAAGTGATGCCTTATATTAATGTGTTTGGTTCTAGAATGTTGGATTAGATTCTTAGAAATGTATATGGCACTAGTATTATTACATAGAACAGACATTGTGCCCACAGGTAATCCTAAATCCAAGACTTGTTGCTTCAACCAAAGAACTTGGGCCACACAACTCCCTAAGGCAATGTACTCAGCTTCAGCAGTGGAAAGTGCAACTGAGTTCTATTTTCTACTGGACCAGGAGACTAAAGACTGTCCTATGAATTGACAAGTTCCAGTAGTACTTTTTATATCCACCCTACACCCTGCAAAGTCAGAATCAGAATATCCAATAATCTCAAAAGAGGTACTGTGCCTAGGGTACCAGATTCCTAGGTTTGAGGTCCCTAAAAGATATCTAAGAATTCTCTTAACAGTAGTCAGGTGGGACTCTTTAGGATCAGCCTGAAACCTAACACAAAGACATACACTAAACATGATATCAGGCCGGCTAGCAGTCATATAAAGCAGTGATCCAATTATACCTTTATACTTCTTCTGATCAACAAATTTTCCACTTGAATCCTTATCCAACTGAACAAAGGAGCTCATGGGAGTGTTGATTGGCTTGGCTTTGTCCATTTCATATTTCTTCAAAATGTCCTTAGTGTATTTAGATTGATTGAGAAGGGTTCCATCATCCAATTGCCTTATGCTAAACCCCAAAAAGTAGGATAATTCTCCCATCATACTCATCTCAAACTCCTTACTCATTGTCTTAGAAAACTCATCACATAAATACTTATCAGAAGATCCAAAAATTATATCATCAACATAGATCTGGATAATGAGTAAGTCATCCCCTATTCTCCTCAGAAAAAGGGTGGTGTCTACGCTCCCCTTAACAAACTCTCTTTCTAACAGGAATGTGCTAAGCCTCTCATACCAAGCTCTGGGTGCTTGTTTCAATCCATATAAGGCCTTTTTTAATTTGTAAACATGATTCGGATATTGGGAACTCTCAAAACCTGGGGGTTGTTCTACAAAAACATCTTCTTTTATTACCCCATTTAAAAAGGCACTCTTAACATCCATTTGAAACAGCTTAAATCCCTTATAACAGGCAAAGGCTAGTAGTACTCTAATGGCTTCCAATCTAGCTACAGGGGCAAAGGTCTCCTCAAAATCAATCCCTTCAATCTGATTATACCCCTTAGCCACTAATCTTGCCTTATTTCTCTCCACCACACCAGAATCATTCATCTTATTCTTAAAGACCCACTTGGTTCCCACAATACTTTAATTTCTAGGTCTTTCTACTAACTCCCAAACATCATTCCTTACAAATTGATTCAATTCTTCTTGCATAGCTAAGATCCATAACTCATCCGAAAGGGCTTGATTGATGTTGGTGGGTTCAGTCATTGAGATAAAGGCAGAATGGTTTACTTCCTTCCTAAGTCTATGCCTAGTCCTAACACCTTCAGAAGGGTCTCCTAAGATCAGTTCTTTAGGATGACTCGAAGAATATCTCCAATCTCTAGGCAGTGTGGTTTGAGGTTCTACCCTTTCCTTCAGATTTGCATTTCCAACCCCTTGGGTAATCTCCTCAACCTCTTCTTCTTCCTCAATTCTAGTCACCTTAGGATCAGATTCATCAAACACCACATGAGTTGTCTCTTCCACCACCAAAGTCCTTTTATTGAACACCCTAAAGGATTTCCCCACACTAGAATAACCTAAGAACACTCCTTCATCAGATTTGGGGTTTAACTTTCCTAAGGATTATTTCCCATTATTCAGAATGAAAACCTTACAGCCAAAGACATGGAGGTGGGATTTGTTTGGAGTTCTACCCTTAATGATCTCATAAGGTGTCTTGTTCAGTTTTGATCTCACATTCACCCTATTCAGCACATAACAGGCAGTGTTCACTGCTTCAGCCCAAAAGTATTTTGGAAGTGAATACTCAATAAGCATGGCTCTAGCGGCATCCACTAAGGTCCTGTTCTTCCTTTCAGCTACCCCATTCTGCTGAGGGGTCCTAGGAGCTGAAAAATTGTGACTAATCCCTTGCTCCTCACAAAAACTTCCAAACTTCACATTCTCAAACTCTCCACCATGATCACTGTGAATAGTCAGGATCTCACAACCTAACTTCCTCTGAATCCAAGTGGAGAAGGACTTAAACTCATCAAATGACTCAGATTTATGTGACAAGAATTTAATCCAAGTGAACCTCAAGTAGTCATCTACAATCACAAAACCATAGACTCTCCCTCCTAAGCTGGCAGTGCTAATGGGTCCAAAGAGATCCATGTGAAGGACTTCTAAAGGTCTAGAGGTGCTAATATTCTTAACAGAGTGAAAGGAGGACTGGACTTGCTTCCCTAACTAACAGGCATCACACAGGTGATCCTTAGTGAACTTAAGCTTGGGCACACCTCTAACTAAGTCCTTTTGGGTGACTCTCCTAAAGGTTTTCATACTGGCATGACACAATCTCCTATACCACAACCAAGACTCATCAGCAGTAGTTTTTAAGCAAATTGAATTTTCAGCTTTAATGCAACTTACATCAGCTTGTAGACGTTGTTGATCCTTTGCCCCTGCAAAATAACTTTATCATTTAAGCTTAAAATGGAACAAGTGGGCAGGAATTTGATGTAGTATCCTTTGTCACAAAGTTGACTGATGCTCAGCAAGTTGTGTTTTAGTCCATCTACAAGCAAAACATTGTCAATCATAAAATTCTTTGAATCACTAATCACACCTGAGCCTAACACCTTCCTGGTGGTGTTATCTCCAAGTGTAACCTTGCCTCCAGCCCTGGCCTCCAGCGAAATGAACTAATTTGTATCTCCAGTCATGTGTCTTGAACATCCGCTCTCCAGGTACCACATGCTCTCACGAGGTCTTGTGTGAGAGCACACCTACAAAAATATCAAACGTCAGTCTTAAGAACCCAAATAGGTTTGGGTTCTTTCTTATGAAAAGAAGAATGTAATGCATGCGTGCTGTGCTGTGAAACAGGTAGTTTGGGCCTCCACACCCAATGTGTACTACTGATGAACGATGCAAGTGTGGGAAATGTGTCCTAACATGCCACATGAATAACATCTAACACCAGGAAAAGGGTTTACTAATCTATGTGAGTGATAGTGCCTCTTCCT
The DNA here is from genome assembly GCA_019925795.1 of Dendrobium chrysotoxum. Taxonomy (NCBI): domain Eukaryota; kingdom Viridiplantae; phylum Streptophyta; class Magnoliopsida; order Asparagales; family Orchidaceae; genus Dendrobium; species Dendrobium chrysotoxum. The sequence continues at coordinate 42,718,939 of CM034302.1, forward strand.
AGGTTTATACAAAATATGCTTTGATGATTTTAAATCTTAATCTACAAAAGGTGGAGGTACATAAAACTGTGCAAAAGTAGGAGGTGTTTAGTTTTTCTCAAAAGTATTGATTTTTACTTTCAAAAATTCATTCTCCTTATTTAAACTTGTAATTTCAAATTTTAAAGCTCCATTGCTACTTTCTACTTCACATGCCATGGTATCTAATTCTTTAAAAGCTCTCTCCAAATCAACATGAGTGGTTTTCAGTGAATCATGCATAGTAACTAAATCAGAATATTTTTTATTCAATTCATCAAACTCATCAAGTAAAGACATGTGATTGCTATCAACAGTGGAATGATCCTTAATCAAAACATCATGCTCTTTTTGCAAAGTTAAATAATCCAGTTTCAAGTTAGCATGGGTTTTCTTAAGCTTCCTATACGATACATGAATTTTTTCAGATACTTCAAGTAATTGATCGTAAGTAAGCTCACATACCTCTTCCTGGTCCGACTGACCAGGGTGATCATCATCCATCAGACATAGACTTGTCTCCTCCTTTTCAGCTTTAGTCTCAGAGGAGTCGGATGCAGAGTCTGCCCATAATGCCTTTTGAATCCGCTTCTTATCCTTTCTAAATTTGTGTTTCTGCTCACCCTTCTCCTTGCTTGGATGAGCTTTGAGTGTAGGACAATCCGTCTTTATGTGTCCAGGCTTCCTGCATTCAAAACAAACAGATTCAGATGAACCTTTAAAGTTTCTACTGGTCTTACCTTTGTTCCACTTTTAAAAATTCTTATTCTTCTTCCTTAGAAAGCTCTTTAATTGCCTTATGATTAAGGCAACATCATCGCTATCAGACTCGGAAGTGCTAGCATCTGAATCATTGGCCTTTAGTGCCACTATCTTCTCCTTCTTTCGTTCACCTGCATCAAGTTATCTTTGGTTCACCCCTTGCTCGTAAACTATGAGTGATCCAAGTAAGCTGTCAATAGAGTAAATATTTAAATCTTTAGATTCCGTGATCGCAGTAATCTTAGCATCGTATGAAGAAGGCAAATATCTAAGAATTTTATTCACTCTTTCGTAATTAGTTAGTTCTCTTCCTAGAGCATGCAAAGAGGTAACGATTTGAGTGAACCTTGTGTACATTTTTGAAATCGTCTCACTATGTTTCATGCAAAAAAGTTTGTAATCATATAACAAGATTTTTAATCTAGACTGTTTGACTTCAGTTGTACCTTCATATATTATACACAATCTATCCCAAATTTATTTACCCGTTGTATGAGTAGAAACACGCATATAGTCTTCAGATTTTAAAGCACAAAAGAAACAGTTCAAACATTTTGCATTTAACTGTGCTAAATCACGATCATCAAAAGTCCAATCTACAAATGGGAGTTCAGTTTTAATACCGTTAACAAGTCTATATGGTGCTTCATAACCATCTTTAACTAACATCCACATACGATAATCGATTGATTGAAGAAAAGTAGACATACGTGTTTTCCAAAAATCAAAAGGACTGTTATCAAACAATGGTGGTCTTGTAATAGAATAACCTTCAGCAGTATTACGATTGTTATAGTTAGCCATGGATCAAATTCAAAAGTTTTTAAACTTAAATTTTGAATCCCACTCTAATACCACTTGAAAGTTCGATAGGGATGTTAAGCCTTAGTGAACTAGTCCCGAGGCTAACCAAGAGGGGGGGTGAATTGGTTATTTAAAAATTTTACGAGGAACAGAAAAAATCTTTTCGATACTTTGCAGCAAAAATAAGTAAACAAGAACGAAAAGATCAATCACAGATATTCACCCAAGCAGTTAATACCAGAAAAGTAAAGTGCATAACAGAATCAGAAAAATAAACAAGATTTTATAGTGGTTCGGTCAACTTGACCTACGTACACTCCCATGAGCCTCCCCTCCAGGTATTGTACTAAATAAAAAGTGACTCTCCTTTAGCTCCCACAGCAAGGCGGAGAAGCCTGTACAGAAAACCTCCTTTCCACCACCCGGTGAGGCAGAGAACCTAACCTCCTTTTGCTTCCACCTGAAGCGGGTAGAGAACCAAACCTCCTTTTGCTTCCACCTGAAGCGGGCAGAGAACCCAACCTCCTTTTTCTTCCACCTAAAGCGGGCAGAGAACCCAACGTCCTTTTGCTTCCTCCTGAAGCAGGCAGAAAACCTCGGATCTTCTTGCCGACCATCCTCTCCCAAAGAACACTGATACAACGAAAGACGATGAGTGGAGAAGAAGACTCTGATCCTTGCTTGGAGCAACCATCGTGAACCCCTCACGAACTCCCCCTCACAAGATCCTCTCTCTCTCTCCCAAACTCTCTCTCTCTTAGGGTTTCTCTGGAAAGGAAAGTGGCAAAAAATTTTTCTTGTTGGAAGAAAAATATCGTTTATAGGAGGGCTCAAAATTTACCCTAAATTTCAACTGGTCGGCCTAGATCGTCCAGGACGATCAATTGATCGTCCAGGACGATCAATAGATCTCCTGTATGATCAGTTCAAAATCAGCTGTTTCAGCCTGTACGATCTAGCTCTTCTGGACGATCAGTAGAAAAAGTTGTTCATATCATCCCGTACGATTTTGCGATCGTCCAGGACGATTAGTGTAAATCGAGGAATATCGTCCAGAAGATAGTTCAGGTCGTCCAGAGCAAACTGTGCAGGACGACCAGAAAATGACTTGATTGTTCAGGACGATAAGGAGATCATCCTGTACGATTAGTCAAAAAGTGCCCAAATCGTCCTATACACAGTTCGGATCGTACAGCTGAAATGCACTAGACGATCATGATCGTCTAGGACGATCCTGCGATCGTCCAGGACGATATGATCATATCAATCAAATATAAAATGCTTTCTTTAATTACCAGATTAATTTAGGCATGATTGTACTGGATCGTTCGGGATGATACACGTATCGTCCTGAACAATCAGACCAAATATCTTAAAATAAAAACTTGCCTAACTTTATCTGGCGGCTGAGAATTTCTGATTTGAGCATATCGTCCCGTATGATCCAAAGATCATCCAAGATGATCTGCTTAATCAGACCCTCTTAACTTGGTCGCCCTAATTAGGGTTTCTATTTTTACTTGATCGTCCAGGATGATGTGACTATCATCTAGGACGATCTGAAGAAAAATTTGAACAGAAACTCTAATTCACTCAAGCTGTCCCCCTGACTGTTTGTGTGTAAGGTTACTTAGCTAGGGGATCAGTTACATTACAATTGACTCAAGAAAAAGAAAAATAGTACACTTAGACACACTTGGACCCGATCTTGAGTTGGCTTGAGTTGCTCGTGATCTTTTATGCCTGAAACGAGTTAGCCAAGTAAAAACACAATAGAGACATGTTTGTCATCATCAAAATAGATTTGCAACAGGATGAAATTTTTATCTTATAAATTGAACCCATTAGGGAATAGTATGCTCGTCTCTTGAGATAATACATCATTCATAATGATGTGTTCAATTTTAAAATTAAAATTTAAGAAATTAAGTCATCCAAAGATAAGTAATTTTTTCCAAAACTCAATAACTTTTAATCAAACAAAAAAATGGTGACTTCACTGGGGATAAATCTCTCTCTCCATCTTTAATAGCAGTATAAATTTTATTGTATCGGTAATTTTGATTACCCTTCTTCTAATGGTCCCTCTGCCCATTTCTTCCTTGGGTGAGTGTGGCCAACATCAGTTAAGACATGACAAAAGAGAGGTGAGTGAGGAAACCTCTATCAAATCCGAGCTAGGACATTTTACCTCCAAGTTTATTGGTAGAGCGAAATAGTCAAGCCCAATCCTTTTAAAATCCTTCTATAAATTTTGAGAACTAGCATGTTCTCAAAGTATGTCAACTTTCATTATTTATCAAAAATCATTCAAAATCCAAATCAAACATCAGATTTCTTTAATCGAATCAGGGGTTTAGATATTTCACCTTAGAGCCACTCAATAGGATGAAAGAGTCAAGCCCCAATTTTTCTTAATTTTTTTCCAATTTTGTAAACTCTATGTTGAGTGCAAACTCAACAGTCTAAGTTTCAAAATTCAAAGAAAATCTTATCAAACCTTCAAACATTCAAAAATCTTTTCAATCTTCCAATTCAAGATCATCATTGTATATGCTTTGCTACAATATTCTCTTGTAGTTAGCATATACAATTCAAACTCAGATTCTCAATGAAATCTTAGCTTTTGAAGAGTCAAGTCAAGATGTCTTGATTTTCTCTTAATTTTTGTTAATCAATATGTTGAAAATAAAACTCAACATTTTGAGGTTTAAAAGTGAAGAAAAATCTTTCAAATCTTCAAAAATTCAAAATCAATCGCCGTTGCAATATGTTTTCTACGACATTCCCATGTAGATTAATGTATTTAATGCAATATCAAATCATTTTCAAAGTCCATTTCAAAATTCAGTCAAATCCAAGCTTGGACATTTCACCCCCAAGCCAATTGGTGGGATGAAAGAGTCAAGCAATTTTTGTATGAATTTGCTCATAAATTTGTAAACCTTTATGTTAGATGTAAATTCAAGATATTGAGTTTCAATAGTTTGAGGAAATTTTGTCAAATTCTTCAAAATTAAAAATCATCCTTAAATTCAATGCAATCCACTTCAATCCTCATTAGCATATATCTTCTACAACACTCTCTTGTAGACTAACAAATGCAATACAAACTCAAAATCTCTTCCAAAATCTTTCAAATCAACTTTAACCATCATTGCCATGTGTCTTCTATAACATTCTATTATAGTTGAACATATGCAGTGCAAATCCAAATTTCCTTTAACCAAAACCAAACTTTGACATTTTACCCCCAGGTCAATCGATGATGTAAAAGAGTTGAGTCAAGATCTCTAATTCTCCTTGAAATTTGTAAACCATCTTGTTAAGTACAAACTCAACATGTTGAGTTCCAAAATTTGAGAATAATCAATTAAGTTCAAATTTCAAAACTCAAATTCAAAATCAATTAATTCGAATCCACATTTTTAATTTCAAATCACTATCTTTTAACTTCCTTCAAGTCTAGGCTATGACATTTCACCCCCAAGTCAGTTGGTGGGATTAAAGAGTCAAGCCAATTCTCAAAATTTTCGAGTAAATTTTGTAAACCTGCATAACTGAGTGAAATTATATGCTGAGTTTCTGAATTGATGAAAGATCTATCAACTTCAATTTTGAAATCCAAAACTTCTACCAAATTCAGGCTTTGACAGTTTGCCCCTAAGTCAATTAGTGGAGCAAAAAAAAGTCAAGCCAAACTTTCTGGATCTTCTTATTGATCTTGTAAACCTACATATTCGAGTAAAACTTAATATGTTGAGTTTCAAAATTTTAAGAAGATCCATTTAATTTCAACCTCAAGCTCTATTTCAACCTTAAGTCCAAATTTGATTGAAACCTCAAATTCAAATTTAATTTTAACCTCAAATTCAACTTCAATGTTGATTTCAAATTTAAATCCAGGCTTTTACATTTTTCCCTAAGTCAATTAGTGGAGCAAAAGAGTTAGGCCAAACTTTTAGGATCTTCCTATTAATTTTGGGAACCTGTATATTAGATTAAAGCTCAATGTGTTGAGTTTCAAAATTTAAGAAGACCCATTCAATTTTAGCCTCAAATCTGAATTCAATTTCAACTTCAAATCTAAATTAAATTTCAACCTTAAATTTGAATTCATGTTCAAGTAAAAATCTAAATTTGATTTTAACCTTAAGTTCAATTTTGATTTTAACCTCTGAAATTCAAGTTCAATTCAAACCTCAAGTTCAAATTCAAGCTATGATATTTCACCCCAATTTGATTGATGGGATGAAAGTGTCAAGCTAATCCCTTGAATTTTCTAGTTAATTTTTTAACCTTTATATTTAATGCAAGTTTAATATATTGACTTTCAAAACTTGAGAAAAATCCATCAAGTTTTCAAAATCAAATCCTTTTCAAAATCACCCTAATCAAATTCACTCTCAAATGTAAAACCCTTATCAAATTTGAGCTTAGACCTTTTGCTCACTTATCAATTGGTAGAGCGAAAGTGTTAAGTTCAATTCTTAAGTAATCATCATCATTTTTATGAACCACCGTGTTGAGCATAAACTTAACATGATTGAGTTATAAAATTCTGAATAAAATTAGTCAAGTTCAAAATTCAAATTCAATTTCAAGATCAACTAATTCAAGTCATTTTCATTTAAATTTCAAAAAATTAAGAATACTCAAATGGCTGAGAAACTCATCTTTTCCATGGATTGAAACTTAACAATAGAAGAAATAACCAATGGTAACTTGGTCTAGTTTGGAATGGGATTTCAAAACTTCAAGTTATTAGTCAATGGAGAAACCAGAATTGATCTATTTGCTAGAACACAAAAGGATTTCCCCTTGGTGGAAGTTACCTTAGGGTTAGGAGCTGGCTCCCCCATGTCCAAAATGAAGGCCGCTATCACCCCTTTGCCCATTATACCCTCTACTATGGAGGATAAGGAATAAAAACCAGTGATAACGGATGACAGGTCATCTATGTTTGAGATCGGGTCAAGTTCTAGCACTACCTTTTCTAGTAAGAACTAGAAGAAGAATTACCTTCGAAAAGTTAGAAAGAAGGTCATTAATACTAGAAAGATTGTTGAGTCAAAAGCTTTAAAGCAAGTCAAATTTGAGGCCAGTTGAGAATTCGTTGCTCCTTACACGTACCCCCTCCTTAGTGGAAATCATTTCCATCCTCTTCTTGTTGCCCAAAGGAGGGAGGTTGTGAGAAGAGCATTACGACCTCTACCATGCTCTTTTGACTATGATATAGAATGGATCAGTCAAGCCAGAACTGAGCAATCACCAGTAATAGGCCATAGGCCCCCAGTTGAAGGACATGACCTATCCACTTTACTAGAAGATGTTAGGTCATGTTACTATATGTGTCCCACTACATCATCTATAGAGGAGGAGGTGTAGAAACTACTCAAGGTGCCACTCTCCTAACTACTAAACCACTAGTAATTAGAGAGGGAAATTAATCTAAGACTGTATCAGAATGTGATACCATCAAAATTTAACTTTTGAAGGGGTCCTATTACGATAAATCTTTTGATTAGAATGATGCAACATCTTCTATGGATAGTGCAGACCCCATAACAGCCTCTCCCTCCAAAGAGATTATAGAAATCTAATTCTATACTGATAGGGTCTTGCCACCTAGACTTGACTTTTAAGGAAAACATATAATTTCTCAAGTGTACTGGGTCCAAATTTTCAAGATAGTTGATTCCTCTTTTTAATGGAAATTGACCTCTACCTTAAGTCTTAAGCAGCAAAGAGTTGTAGTTGACTCCACCAGATCTTGAAATGCCCCTCTCTCCATCGCTTATATGGGTTAATTCACTTTTAAATTAAAATCTATATAAAATGTAAGTTGAATTTAGAAATGAAAATTTTCTTAATCTTCTTGCAATCTTCTATCTTAATAGGCATCCTTTACATGGTTTGAGTCTATTCAACAATTTTTAAAGTCAAGCTGACACTCTTGTCAAAAGATTGGGTCCTACCTTGAGGATTCTCCTTCCTTGTATAAGAGAAGCAAAATTTTTCTCTTATACTTGAGATATAATTTTGGTATTAAAAAAAAAGGAACAATCATTTTAAGGTTTGTAAGAAATTGAAGCCTCTTCTCAAAATCAATTAAAAGGTCAAAAGATGCATGAATGCACCTAATACAAAAGATGCGCGAATGTGCCAAATCAAGAAAAAGACGTGCAAAGCATGCCACCAAAAATAAGAAAGAGGCTTCATTCTTCTTAAATCCTTAATTATCAAAAGAATCCAATCACTAAATTACTTGACTTTGAAAAATCTTGAATCCAAATTCTTTATCATGCATTGATTATCTATCAAATAGAAAATTTTGTGCAGGAGAATTAAAAAGATATAATTTCTCTATCCAACTTAATCCTTTTTGAAATTAATTTTAATTCAAAATTTATAAAGGAGACCCCAGTTCAGTTTCTACGAAACCTGGTTTGGGTCAACAAAACCTAAATCCCTAAATCTTTTTAGATTAATTGAAGTCGATCCTCTTCTCATTGTACTTGTATATTTGTTCCCACATGTCATTCCGACAGGGTCCAAATGGTTAAGAGAAATTTTCAAATAAAATAAATGAATCTTTTACTCCTGAAAAAAAATTTAAATCTTGTCCATGAGGAATGTGTGTGAGTCCTTGCATGTAGGCATTTTTTCCTTTAAGGACTTCTCTATAAAATTACACTTACACTCTAAGCTAAGCCTAAGAATAATCCCACTAGAGGATTATTTTTTAATGCTGAGAATTACCATTCAAAATTAAATCACAATTGAGTATAGTGCCCATCTCCAATTGGAGGAGCTCGAGGCTTTGCAGAGTGTCATCTCCATGGCTCAACAAAACCTAGAGTCGTACAAAGCCCGAATAGTTTAAGCTTCTGATAAGATAGTGCGACTTTGAAATTTTTAAGTAGGAGACTTAGTCCTAGTTCTTCGGATGCCTATCTTAGCCTACCGAGAGATCGATGGGGCAGGTTGAACCAACATAAGAATGACCTCTTATTGTAGAGATGATCTTTGAGAATGGTTCAAACATTAAATGATCAACCTTGAAGGATGCCACCTGATATTTTCAAATGTTGGGGCGGCTCTTCAAAAAGTACCATGCCAGATGAGTATCAAATTCAACATCAATAAAATACTCTTTAAATTCAAAAATTTTGAATTCAAAATTCTCCAAATTTAAATTCAAAATCTTCCAAATTTAGATCTCTATATGAAATTAAAATTTCAATTAATCTCAAATTAAATTAAATTCAATCAAAATCCAAAATTCAAAGTTCATATCTAATTCAAAACCAAAATCAAAATTCTCTAGTCCTTTAAGGGATAGGTGTGAGTCCCTATGCTTCCTTTCCTTAGGATTAGATCTGCTAGTGGTGGAGCAAGCCCCTCGTGGCACCATCCTAGCATCCAAAATCAAATTCGAGTTAGACAATTTTTTCCAAAATCCTTAGAGGTTTAGGTAAACTATTTCCTTGGCTAGTCCCCATGGTTAGATGTGAGTCTCCGTATTTTCTAACTAGGTTAGTCATTTAAAACCGAAAAGAAATTTGATCTTTTAGGAGTATGTGTGAGTCTGTGTGCTTCCTTTCTCCTAGGATCTCGACTGACTAGTGATGGATTTAAGCTTGTTGGGCCCCATCCTAGTTAGTCACCTTCTAATCTTTTATGGATAGGTGTGAGTCCATGTGCTTCCTTTCCTTAGGATTAGACCCACTAGTGATGGAGCATGCCCATTATGCACCATCCTTATTTCAAAATCTAAATTTGATCCTCTCTGTGGAGCAAGTTTTTATCCCACATGATCATCAACTAGTGATGGAGTATACCCTCCGTGGCACCATCCTAGTTTCAAAATCTAGATTTGATCCTCTATGTGGAGCAAGTTTTCTCCTTACATGATCATCCACTAGTGATGGAGCATGTCCATTATGGCACCATCCTAATTTCAAAATTTAGATTTGATCCTCTATGTGGAGCAAGTTTCCTCTCTACATGATCATCCACTAGTGATGGAGTACGCCCATTATGGTACCATCCTAATTTCAAAATTTAGATTTGATCCTCTGTGTGGAGTAAGTTTCCTCCCCACATAATTATCTACTAGTAATGGAGCACGCCCTCTATGGCACCATCCTAGTTTCAAAATCAAATTTGATCCTCTATGTGGAGCAAGTTTCCTCCCCACATGATCTTCCACTAGTGATGGAGCTCGCCCTCTATGGCACCATCCTAATTTCAAAATCAAATTCGATCCTTTAAGTGGAGAAAGTTTCCTCCCCACAAGATTATCCATTAATGATGGAACACACCCATTATGGCACCATCCTAGTTTCAAAATTAAAATTTAATCATCTGTATGGAGAAAGCTTGTTCCCCATATGATCATCTATTAGTGATAGAGTACTCCCTCTATAGCATCATCCTAGTTTCAAAATCAAAATTTGATCCTCTGTGTAGAGCAAGTTTTCTCTACATAAGATCATCCACTAGTGATGGATAACGCCCTTTGTGGCACCATCCTAGTTTCAAATTTTAAATTAGATCCTTTATGAGATGCAGTGCTTCCTTCCCAAAAGATCTTCTAATTTTTTTTCCTTAAGGTTAGATATGAGTCATCATAGGATTAGATCCACTAGCTATGGAGCACGCCCTCTATGGCACCATCCTAGTTTTAAATTTCAGATTTAACCTTTCATGTAGAGTAAGTTTCCTCTCCATGAGATCATCCTTTAGTGATGGAGCACCCCCTCTGTGGCACCATCCTAAATTCAAAATTTAGATCCAATCCTTTGTGGGAAGTAATGCTTCCTTCCTATAGGATTCTCTAATTTTCTTTTCCTTAAGAACAGATGTGAGTCATCGTACTTTCTTTCCTTCCTTAGGATTAGATTTAGTAGTGGTAGAATACGCCCCTCGTGGCACTACCCTAGTATTAAAAGTCAAACTCAGTCCTTTATAGTTAGGTGTTCTTCCTTCCATACAATCATTAAAGCTTCTTTTCCTTAAGGTTAGGTTCTTTCCTTCCTTAAGATTTGATCTACTAGTGGTACAATACGTCCCTCTTGGCACTACCCTAGTATCAATTCAAATACCATAATCAATCTTCTTTTCCTCAAGGTTAGGACTTTTCTTCCTTAGGATTAGATTTCTTAGTGATGGATAACGCCCTCTATGGCACCATCACAGTTTCAATTTCAATTTAAATTTTCTAAAATTCAATCTTCTTTTCCTTAAGGTTAGGTCTTTTCCTTCCTTAGGATTAGATCTACTAGTGGTGAAGAACGCCCATTATGGCACCACCCTAGTTTCAATTTCAATTTTAAATCCTTAAATCAAGCTTCTTTTTCCTAGGGTTTAGGATTTTCCTTCCCTTAGGACTAGATCTACTAGTGGTAGAGTATGTCTTTCCTGACACTATTCTAGTATCCATTCAAAACTTAATCCTCTAGGGCTAGGCTTTCCTTTCCCTTAGAGTCAAATTTTAAACTCAATCCTTTATAGTTAGGAATTCTTCCTTCCTATACGATCCCCAGGCTTTCTTTTCCTCTAAGGTTAGGTTTCTTCTTTCCTTAGGATTAGACTCACTAGTGGTAGAATACGCCATCTGTGGCACTACCCTAGTATCAATATAAACCCTAATTCTTTAGGGATATACTTTTCCTTCCCTTAGGATATGAACTCTAGTCTTGACCTTTCAATTTGGTCAATGCCCATATGTGTAGTAGAACTTTGTTCTATTTCATATATTGGGGGTCTATTTGTTGACCTCATTTTTGTATGAGGTCATTAGGACCAATCCAAACCCTAGGATCAATCCAGATCTTAGACTAATCTAGACTTAATCCTATCAATCCATCTATAATCAACTAATTAATTATGAGTGATGTGACTAATTCAAATTAAGGAAATCAAATCCAAAACCCAGCTTAAACCCAAATTTCTAAAATCAAAATCCAAGGTTCAAAGGCCCTATCCTAAAAGCCTTTTCTAGTAAATTTTCAAACATTTAAAACCCTAGGCAATTGACCTCCGATTCATAATTTATCAACTACATATTGATTAGGCATGTCTCTAGGATCTACCCTCCACATTTGAGCCCAATATGAGGCCTCTAACCCCAGAAACTGGATTGAAATCTAAAGGCTATATAATCTTTAAATATTTATGGCCTATGTCACTAGACCTGCCACCTAGTGGATCTTGACCTTAGAGCCTTCTCCAAACCCTCTAATCACATCCATAGCATAAATTATGGCTTATTAACATTATACTTTATTTTTATGGATCCACTTTGACCCCCAATTAACCAGGGGTCAAAATGACTAAAATGCCCCTAAAGGGCAATTTTGGAGTTTCCTTTAAACCTCCAACATAGCTTTTTCAAATCAAATCCTAGAAACTCTTCCAATACATTCTAATTATTATTAGGAGTGCATATGATTGAAACCCAGACCATAGTCAAGCTTGGTTGACCAGGTCAACCCAAAATGACTAAAATACCCCTTTGGGGTGTAAATAGTCATTTTGAAATAAATGACCTTATCTTTGGTTGGAACCACTTTCATTCAACTCCAAATATTAAAACAAACCTGTTGGACCCAATCCCAGCCCCTGAGTCAACCTGGCTGACCAAGTCAACCAAGGTTGACCCAAATGCCCTTTAAGGGTCCAAATAGTCATTTTGACTAAATTGAACTCTCTAAATCCTGGGACCACCTCTAACAGACTCAGAATATCATTTCAAACTTGTTGAGCCCAAACCCAAACCTTGGGTCAACCTGGTTGACCAAGTCAATCAAGGTTGACCAAATAGTAGATTAAGGGTTTAAATGGGTCATTTTAACCCATTCAACCTATCCAACCCCTTTAATCAAACCAATATCTTCAACTCCTCAACTCTACTCCATTTGATGCCTTAAATATTTCTAAATCCACCATGAGTCATATCACCATAGTTTGACCAAGTCAATTTGTCAAAATTTGGTAAAACTTCCTTCCATACAAATATATGCATTCAAATCTCAAATCTTCAATCTCAAGCCATATTTAAATTAAGCAAGCTAGCTCATAAAACCTTCCCCTATGACACATAATCTCATTAACTAGTTTGACTAGTCAAAGTGTTCAAAAAAGGGTCAAAGTGCATGCTTAGGTGGCTTTGCCACCTTGGCAAGTCAAAGTATCCTAATACTCCATATTCACATGTATTTGATGGCTGGAAGGGTTACTTGACAGCAGCTTAGAGCTTATCTCATTCACTAATCAAAGCTCGTAATCATAGGGGGGAGTAGATAATCCTTTCCTTAACTCAAAGCTTTCGAATTACCTCACATCATCCAAAAGTGGTAATTCCAGTGGCCTCTATCCCATTCAAGCCATCACTTAACCTCTCTAGCTAGTTCTAAGGCTTTCCCAAGCATTTCCCCACTTTTCCCAAGATCCAAAACCCCATTTAGGGAAGAGAGAGAGATAGTGAGAGAAAGAAGGCTTTCAATAGCATATTTAAATCTAGCTATCAAACATTCTTGAGGTCTTAATCAAAGTTGTAGAGAACTTCTCTAGCCTTTCAACAAGCCCAAGAACATCAAAATCTGATGTTTGGATTGTAAGTTATCTTCATTTTAAGTTAAATGATCAAACTTTAATTTCTCCCAAATCTCAATACATATAGTCTTGAAACATCATGGATTGCTAGATTAGGGTATCTAGATCCTACATTTCAAATTTCATGAAAATCTAATGGTTGGATTAAATGTTATGGGCAATTAAATATTTTAGTTCATTTTGAACTGAGTTTTAGTATGCAAACCAGAGCTGGCAGATCGGGCGTTCAATGTAATCAGTTAGATTGAAAGTTATGGGCTGATTGCTCCACATGTCGCCATCACACACAGCACTACCATTTCTGATTAAATTGAACTAAAAAAATTAATTAAATTGCCAGAACTTTAAAAATTCATAGAAAATTCAATTTTTCACAAAATTGAGTGTTCTTGGGCTCGTTGGAAAGATCTTGAGCCGTACTATATACTAAAACTAAAATCAAGTTATTTTGTTGACTGTATTAGGATATTTTTGGGTTAGTTCAAAATCTAAATTTCCTAATTTTCTCACAATCTAATGGTCAAAATGGACCCAACTTTTGGTGAAATAATTTTGAGCATCTTAGCTATCCCCTGCATTTTCCTAGGTTCAAATACTCAAAGGATTGTTGTGGGATGAATTTACAAAGTAATGGGTCCATTTTGGACCCAAAACTTTGAAAATTCATAACTCTTCAAATTCTTAGAAATAGGTTATTTGATTTTTTTGGTGTGCTTGCATATATCCTAGGGTTAGGTGACTAAAATTTCAAACACAGTTAAACATTAGTGACACCTAGGAAAAATAATTAAGGCCAATTTCTAGTTAAGTTAGAAAAAATTTAAGAAAATGTACATACTCCCAATAGGGGTGACACTTTAGAACATAAAACTTAGTGTTTACCTTAAGTCCAAATTTCACTAGATTTGGAGGTCATTAGGTCAGAAAATTAAGCAAGTCAAAATTCAGCCCTCTTTAGGACCCAGAAACTTCAAAAAATTATAATAAATCAAAATTAAATCCAAAAATTACAAATAATATATCAAACTGACCAGAATTTGATTTTCTATTTAAAAAAATAAAATCCCTGTGAATAGACTTTTAATTTAACTTTAATTTAAGTTTAAGTAAAAATTAATAATTAATTTATTACGACTCGGGCTGATGAGTTCTTATTTTGATGATAACAAATATTATGGCTCACATCTCCTAGTATTTATAATGCATATTTGTTTATGTGTATATTAACATTTCAGGAACAACATACACTATCTAACAAAGATTCAAGGCTCAAGAATGGGTAGAATAGATTATAATGTGATGATATTTGTAATATTCATTGATGTACTTTTTGATTTCTTGAGTCAAGTCCTGTAAGGGTGTTTGCTAGCTTGTGACAATGTACACACACACTTAGGGGGAGTGAGATTTGGCCAAAACTAGAATTTCAATTTTTGGACTAATCATTCTGAATGATCCAATATGATCTCAAAACCCTAGCCGCCATAATAATTCAGGCAAGATTTAAGTTTTAGTTTTTAGTCTAATTGTCCAGGATGATCCATATCTTACTGAACGATCTATGATAATGTTGCCTAAATTAATCCTATAATTATTCAATCAAATATATATAATTTGATATTCTGATCGTCTTGGACGATCTGTACATCATACTGGACGATCCTGCGATCGTCCTGGACGATCTTTGCCGCTAGAATTGATTTGGAAGGGTTTTTGGAGCTCTCTTTTTAAGCTTTATCAAGGCACTTGATAGGTGTCTTTGACAGCCATTGAGGCTCCATTTCTTCTGGAGAAAATGTGAAGAGAGAGCTTGAATGGAAGAGAGGAAAGGGTGGAGTTTGAGAGGGAGAAGAGCCTTGGAAGGGGGATATTCGAGGGAGTGTGAGGGGGTTCACACGGTTGCTCCGGCAAGCTTGCACCTAAGTACCATTGGATTGAAGGGTCATCTCAAGGAAAATTTTGGGAAGAAGAAGTTCTCTTTGGTGTCAAAGGACCCGGCTACTCTGCCGCACCGGGGAAGGTGGTAGTGATTTTGTAAGGGCTTCTCCGCCTAGCTGTGGGGATAACGGAGAGTCATTGAGATTTAGTGCAATTCCTAGAGGGTGCCTCCGGGGAGTGGACATAGGTCTGGCTGGACCGAACCACTATAAATCTGGTGTGTTCTTTATGATTATTTTTTGCATTTTATTTTACTATGATTAACTACTTGGGTGAAATTTATGATTGATCTTTTTATTATTGATTTAATTCATTTCCACTGTAAGATATAAAAAGATATTTCTTTTTGTTAAAGAAGTATTTTTTAAATATCAAATTCACCCCCTCTTGGTTAGCCACGGGACTAGTTCATAAGGGCTTAACATCCCTCACAAACTTTTAAGTGTATCAGAGCGAGATTCATAAAATTAAGTTTTTGAAAACTTTTGAATTTCGATCAATGGCTAATTTTTGTAATCGTAATATTGCGTAAGGATATTCAATCACCCGACCACCATTATTTAAAAATATTACTTTTGATTTTTGGAAAATTTACATGTCTACTTTCTTGCAATCAATTGATTATCGAATGTGACATCTGATTCAAACTGGCTATTCTATACTGCCACGTGTTATAAATGAAATTAAAGTTGATATTCCTTTTTCTGAATGGAGTAGAATAGAACAAATTAATGATCAATTGAATGCTAAATATTTGAATTATTTTTTCTGTGCTTTGAATTCTGATGATTATATGTTAGTATCTGCATGCTCTACTGGCAAGGAAATTTGAGATAAATTATACACTACGGATGAAGGTACTTATGAAATCAATCAATCTACATTTAATATTTTAATGCATGATTATGAACTTTTTAGCATGAAACGTTATGAGACGATCTTGGACATGTATACTAGGTTTACTCAAATTGTGACATAAATACATGTATTAGGAAAAGAACTTTCAAGCTTTGAAAAAGTCAATAAAATCCTACATTCTCTACTTGATAAATTTGATGCCAAAGTCGTTGCAATTTTTGAATCTAAAAATTTAAATGAATATTCTATTGATAATCTGATCGGTTCACTCATTTCCTACGAGTAAAGTTTGGGTCAATGACTTTTGGATGCAGGTGAAACTATAGTGCTGAAAATTGAATATACTGGAAAAAGTGACTCAGAAGATGATAAAAGTAAGGAGTTGGCATCAATAACAAACCAATTGAAAATATTATTAAAGCACAAGCATCACCATCAAAAGTGGAACAAAGGTAAAAATGGTAAGAATGTTAAGTTCTCTTCTGACACGGTTTGCTTTGGATGTAGAAAACCTGGACATATGAAAAATCAGTGCCAAAACTTAAAAATGCTTCATGAAAAGAAAAAGGGTAAAACTAAGCAAATTGTAATAAGAACGAATAATGCAAAATAAAAAATCTCCCGGGCAGACCTAGCTTCTGAATTATCAGACCAGGAGTGAGATGATGTGAATTAATATTTTGCTTGTGTGTTCGTGTTTATATTTTTACTTTTTTGTTTTTTTATTCGTTGAGTTTTTATTTTTATTTTAGGTGTTTTTTTATTATTTTATTTCTCTTTTTCATTTTTTTGTTTTTGTTTTATAATTTTAAAATTAGTTTCAATATTGTTTGTGTAGTTTCTTTGATCAACACACACATATCGTCTTTTATTTCATATACACTTTAGAAAATCAAAATTATATTTCAAAGATTATGTTTTCTAAAAATAGAAAATTTACCTCCTATTTTTTTTAAAAATTCTATATAAGTTATGATTGATTTCTCTAAAATTAGGTAAAGGAAGGAAACTCATGATTTTGTCTCTCTATCTTATTTCTTTATATAAGGCTATTTCACTTTTGATTCAAAATCTGGTTCAAATTATAAATTGGTTTTTGAAATTGAACATTTTTTATCTCCCTACATTTTGTTTATCTCATAGGGATCTTTTGCAAGTTAATGAACCTACTTCAAGATTATCTTAATTAGGTTGTTCGTCTGTATCATAAGAATAGGGTTTACTGATTTTAAAGATTTAGAAAGGAGGCAAATTACAAAAATCAAAAGAGGCACAAAATAAGCCCAAAGGTGAAAAGATACGCAATGTCGCCAAAATGAAAAGATACACAAAGTGTATCAAAAATCAAAAGATGCGCAAAGAGCACCAAAATAAAAAGAGGCACAAAGTGTGCCACAATAAGTTAGCTTCCCTTCTTATAAATCTCTAAACTTTAAAAAACCCATATATCTTTTTGATAAATTCGTTACTTGAGTTTGAAAATCATGATTTATGATTCATTACTTTGCATTAATCTTTTATTAGATATATTTCATGAAAAATGTTTTTAAAAGATTTTTGTTTCCTTATCTAATTTGTTCCTTGATTTAGATATTGGCTTAAAAAGTTTTTTAGCCTTTTTAAAACCTAAGCTTGGATCAACAATTTCTGAATCTCTAACCTTTCTAGGTTATGAGTGGTCAATACATGCCTTACTAAGTTTTTGAATAAAATCAAGAGGTAACTTTCTCATTACAAGAAAATTCTTGATATTTCAAAATGATTTTTTAAAAAAATTTCACCAGATTAGGGACCATTTTCGATCTTTTAGTTTGGTTTTTCTATTTTTGTTTTTCTATGCTCCTCTTCTTTTTGATAATGTCAAAGGGAGAGAACGTACTGTTGTATTTGTGAAGTTTATTTTATTTGTATTATGTTTGTGCGGTTCATTTTTTTAAATAAATAAAAAAATTATTATTTTTGTGTTTCTCCCTGTTTATAAAAGTCTTTTCTTAGTGAGGGGGAGATTAGGAGAAAATACTTTTTGTTTGCAAATTCAACCAGTAATGTTTGCCATCATAAACAATAGAGAGATTATTGTGACTCGGGCTCACGAGTTCTTATTTTGATGATAACAAATATTATGGCTCACATCTTCTAGTATTTATAATGCATATTTGTTTATGTGTATATTAACATTTCAGAACAACATGCACCATCTAACAAAGATTAAAGGCTCAAGAATGGGTAGAATAGATTATGATGTGATGATATTTATAATATTTGAACTAATTATATAGTATAATGTTAATCATATTATACAGACCATGAATGTTTGGACTAACCATACTGTATGATGTAAATCATACTGGACGATCGATAGAGATGATTTCTAATCATCCGAATAATTATCCTATACAAATTGGGTGAAATTGAACTAATCGTGCTGTATGAACTTATGATCGTACTATCAGATAAGTATACAGAATTTGAACAGTTTGTCATAATGACTATTCCATCATACTAGATGGACATCAATGTTTAAACGAATCATATTGTATGAACTTAGATTATACTATATGAATAAAGATGGACAAATTAAAAATTTAGGGCTTTTTTGAAGCCTTGTACTTAAGCATCTCATTGAAGTGTTTTGAAAGACTTTTAGCTGTTGAAAAAACTCTGAGGGAGAATTTCTTGAGAGAGATTTAGGCTTAGAGAGGAAGAAGTTGAGGTTGCTTGTGAGGGAGAAGGAGTGTGAGGAGTATTTACACGGTTGCTCTAGGCAAGCTTGCACTTAGCTTCCTCCTGTGGCCTTGGTGGGTTCTTAGAGTTATTCTTGGGAGAGAAGGTTCAAAGTTATGGCCTAGGGTTCTTTACCTTCACTAGGAGGGTGAAAAAGGATTAATGATTCTTTGCCATCACCAGGAGAGTGAGAAAGATTTCTTGGGTTCTCTACCTTCACCAGGAGAGTGAAAAAGGGTTGATGATTCTCTGTAATCACCAGGAGAGTAAGAAAGATTTCTTGGGTTCTCTACCTCCCCAAGAGGTTGAAAAAGGATTGAAGGTCCACTACTATCACCGAGAGGGTGATATGGCCTCTGGTTCTCCATTGTACTGGGTTTGGTGGAGGTGATTCTTATAAGGGCTTCTCTACCTTGCTGTGGGAGAAAAAGGAGAGTCACTATAGTGTTAGTGCAATACCAGAGAGGAGGACACCGGGGAGTGGACGTAGTTGAAGGATAACCAAACCACTATAAAACTTCTGGTGTACTCTTTCTTATTTATTTTTAATTTTTTGCATTTTTTGTTTCTACCCTTTAGATTTCCTACACAAACTTCATCTCTTATTATAAGCTACAATTAGGTTAATTCATGATTAGCAAAAAGAGAAATTTCTTATTCTGCTTGATTTATTTGTGCCTCAAAATAAAAAAAATTTCTCAAGTTTTGAATTACTTTTGCTTGTGTTAAGTTACTCATTTAGATTTATTTTCAAAAATTGTTATCTAGCATAAAATGAAAAGATAGTATTTTGTTATAGTATTTTTAAAAGTACCAATTCCCTCTTGTAGCGCCTAGGGATAGTTCACTAAGGTCTCACAACCTCCCCGAACATTCAAGGACCTCTCATTTAAGTGGGAGTTCTATCAAAGTTTTGTTGGGGCCTATCATTTTTAGTGAGTATTGAGTGCTTAAGTGTAGTGCGCCTTTAGAGTCAAGTCTAAGGGAGGACAAAAGAGAAAAAGATACTTCATTTAATATATTGTTAGCCTATCTATTTATAATCAATTAGACATTTGGAGGAAAATGGAGTTTGTAGAGTGTATTATACTACAACAACAACAACAATAACAAGCCTTTGTCCCACTACGTGGGGTCGGCAACATGAATCCTTTTTCTCCATTGTGTCCGGTTCAAAGTCAAATTCTCGTTTAAATCTAATAGAGAAAGATCATTTCTAATATTTTCTAACCAAGTCTTTTTAGGTCTACCTCTACCTTTCTTAACATAAGTCAAATCTAATACCTCTACTTTCCTAACTGGGTCATCGGAAGGCCGCCGTTTTATGTTACCAAACCATCTAAGGCGACTCTCTCTAATCTTATCCTCCACTGGAGCTACTCCAACCTTTTCACATATATGCTCATTTCGTATCCTGTCTCTAAGAGTGAATCCACTCATCCACCTAAGCATCCTCATCTCCACAACACATAACTTAGTATTGTGCTTCTCTTTTAATGGCCAACATTCTGCACCATAAAGCATTGCAGGTCTCACCACCATCTTATAAAATTTTCCCTTAAGTTTAAGGGGGACGTTTCTATCACACAACAAGCCCGATGCATTCCTCCACTTCAACCAACCAACTTGAATTCTACTGATAACATCCCCATCTATTTCACCATCACTCTGAACAATAGATCCAAGATATCTAAAACGTGTACTCTTATTAATGACTTGATCGCCCAAAGTCACAATCCCCTCACTAGGTCTATTACTGCTAAAATTACACTCCATATATTCAGTTTTAGATCTACTCAAGCGAAAACCTTTAGACTCTAAGGTTGATCTCCAGACTTCAAGTTTACCTTCAACTCCCTCTTTAGTCTTGTCAACAAGAAGAATATCATCAGCAAAAAGCATACACCAGGGTACATCCTCTTGTAAATGTCTAGTGAGAACATCCATGACTAACGCGAAAAGATATGGGCTTAAAGCTGATCCTTGATGTAATCCAACCGAAATAGGGAAATACTTGGTCAAACCACCTTGTGTTTGAACACAAGTAGTAGCTCCTTCATACATATCTTTAATGATTTGAATATAAGCATTATTAACTCCTTTCTTTTCAAGAACTCTCCATAGCACTTCTCTTGGAACTTTATCATATGCTTTCTCTAAATCAATAAATATCATATGTAGATCCTCCTTATTCTCCCTATATTTCTCCATCAAACCTCTCAATAAATGTATGGCTTCCATAGTAGACCTACCAGGCATGAATCCAAATTGATTTTGAGAAACATTAGTATCACGCCGCAGCCTACGCTCCATAACTCACTCCCATAGTTTTAAAGTGTGACACATTAACTTAATTCCTCTATAATTCGCACAATCTTGTGCATCACCTTTATTCTTATAAATAGGAATCAATACACTCATTCTCCACGCATCTGGCATCTTTTTAGTCTTCAAAATATTATTAAAAAGTTTAGTTAGCCAAGAAATTCCTTCATCTCCTAAGCATTTCCACATCTCTATTGGGATATCATCAGGTCCAACAGCTTTTCCACACTTCATTTTCTTTAAAGCCTCTCTAACTTCGGTTTTACTAATACGCCGATAAAAACAGAAATCTTTATTTTCATTTAGGATGCTAAGGTCACTAAAGTCAATTGTATTCCTACAATCTTCATTAAAAAGTTTATCAAAGTATCTCATCCACCTTTGTTGAATATCATCTTCTAAGAAATGTACTTTTTGATCTTCATCCTTAATACACTTCACTTGAATTAAATCCTTACTACTCCTATCTCTTTGTTTGGCTAGCTTATACATATATCTTTCTCCCTCCTTAGTATCTAATCTATTATATAAATCATTAAAAGCTAAGATCTTTGCATCACATATTGTATTATACTATATAGGTGATATTTGATTTCACTTATACTCATGTACTTTCTCTTATATACAAGCAATAAATTCTAGTTTGATTTCTTGTATTTCCATAGTTGGCTAATTTTATAGTTTTGGGCTAATGATGTGAATCCTTTGCAATTCTAATGTAGACTCTTATGCTTTAAATGTATAATGAATGTTTTTAATAACTCATGTTCTTGATTTAATGTATATAATGGCCATATGTGTAATTATAATTTAGAGTGATATATTGCCTCAATGGAGGAATATTGAAATAATTGGAAGTGTTGGAATGGAACTCTTGCATGCCTAGACATAGGATATTTAGAGTTCTAGCTTCTATGGAGATACAATATTTGTAGGAAGATCATAAACCTCCCTTTACATCCCTATAAGCTCGGTAGAGATATAGGGATGCATATGCTCTGATCGATATAAAACATAGAATAGTCTACTTGGGAAAATATAGGTAATTCATAGTCATTAGTCCAAAACATTTAATCATCTGGTATTTCATCTTTTCTTTTGTATTCCCCAGCAGAGACATAATCTCAACCCTTATTTTCATTTAGTAGGATAAACATTGTAGCTGTAGTAGGTAGTACTAGTTCATTAGCATGTTAATATAATACTTACTTGTGGGATCAACACTCTTTCAATCACTTTTTTACTTGATCGACATGTGCACTTGCATATTTAGTGGTTATTGCATATGAAAACAAATCTAAGCATATTTTAACCCGTAACATAAACATAATTCATGCACCCACATGACCTATCAAGGACCTAGCCATCTTATGCAGCCAAGACCTAGAGCCCCGAGGACCGTAAGAGATTAGGTATCATATTTTAGGGATAAGGTTTTAGTATCCATAATTATCTATAAGAAAATAGATAGTGGCAGCAGGGAATGCACTACAAGATGGACTATATGATGTATATGCAACATAGGCAGTACAAGTATGTTGTTGATTTAAATGAAGCATTAGTTTGTTCAAAAATAGACTTCTATTTTAGATCCAGAGCATATTGTATTCCCTATAGCCCCAATCTATGAGCCTTATAGGTGGACTAATCCAAAAACAAGAGCAAATAAGGGAGAAGAGAAGTTGGAGTGAAAAGGAGTTTTATTTCTTCTATTTTTGTTTTAGATATTATTTTATTATATTTTTATATTTTCTTTTTTATACTTTTATTTTCTAAATGTGTTATTGTTTTAGTTGTATGTTTTGGGGCGTAAATAAAACCAGGTGTTGTTATCTCTTATAAGCTTGACTTTATTAATTACTTTCTTTTATTCCTACTACACTTTAGAATATCAATTATTATATCTTATAGTTGCTATGATTGCAAATTCACAAAATTGAAAAAAAAAAAAAAGAAAAATAAAAACTTGAGGTTATTAATAGTTTATAATATGGAAAATAACAAAAATTAAATAACTTTAATAACAACTAACAAATTCCATTAAAACAATACTTCGTAAAAGAAAACTCCTAAAGTGCACTTATGCACTTGACTAATAACTATGATTATTTGATTAAAAGTTTAGTGATAATGAAATAATTAAATTAATTTGAAAGCTTAATATAAGCATGCACTTATGGAATCATAAACCTTTGTTGAATCTTAAAAAAGGATAACTTAGATCGCATAAGAAGAAGAGAAAATGGGTATTCAAAATGTATACGAAGTACTTAGTAAAAATATGATAAGAAAAAGTAGAAGAGGAAACATAAATGAAAAAAATGTAAAAAGAAAAGAAAAAGGTAAGAGAAAATCTAGTACCAAAA
The DNA here is from genome assembly GCA_019925795.1 of Dendrobium chrysotoxum. Classification (NCBI taxonomy): domain Eukaryota; kingdom Viridiplantae; phylum Streptophyta; class Magnoliopsida; order Asparagales; family Orchidaceae; genus Dendrobium; species Dendrobium chrysotoxum. The sequence goes on from CM034302.1 coordinate 42,742,356, forward strand.
CATCAAAAATTGGAAGCTAAAGGTCTAAACTTCATTTGAAGGATCTATAGAGGAATTAACCTAAGGGGAATTGTATGAGTTATGGTACATAAGGAAGCTTATAATTTGAGTGGAAAATTAAATAAATATGAAGTCCTCCTAAACCCAAGATTATTAACCATAGGTAAGCCAAATAAAATTATCACTTACATATTTAGGAGTTAGACTTACAATGAATATTAGTTGAGTTGAATTGTTAGGCTTTCCATTATAGGTTATATTAACTAAGTTACTAACCATTGAATAATACTATTAACATCATTAAATTAATATTTTATTAATTTTAAAAATTCAAAAGTTACATTCTGGCAAAATAAGATAACCTGTAAACAAAGTGTATATGCATTACAGGACGAGTAATAGTTTAATTATTGGGGATTTTCTTAGTGATAACTTTTTTTTTACACTATCCTTATTTATTTTAAAGATATCTCACATAATGATTTTGTTCTGGAAAATTTACATAAAGAGCTTAAAAATTGAAGATATTCAGTATCGCAGCATCGAACTCTTGAAACATTAATGGCCAAAATATAACTCACGATAGAGAGCAAAGTGCTACAATATGAAATTTACTTGCACTATAATGCCATTAAGGCATCATAGTGCCAAATAACCCTCAATTCCACACCATAGATGTTAATTTAGTTCCTCTCGGAGAACTACATCTATTTTCAATTAGAGTGTCATAATGAAGAATTTTATCAACACCACAACTTTAGTTTAAAATGTGATTGTCGTAGCATTACCACTAGTAGCGCCATGGAGCCAGTGTCAGTTATGAGCTTTTGATATAAATAGCATGACTAAGATTTTTATAGGGCGCTAGCCATTTTTACAATTGTACTCAATCCTAGTCAAGGTCAAGTGGTAGGGAGAGAGTGTGTGTAAGCAAAGGGAAAATGAACTAGTGGCAAGTAGAGTATGTACTTGTTATTACAAGATGATCTAGTTTTATTAATTCTCTTCTATTTTCTTATATTTGTGTTTTTATTTGAAATGAATTTTCTTGTGTTTAATTTAATTAAAATGTCAGACTAATTTTCTTTCTAGGCTTATGATAGGTTGAGAACCCATGTTTATATAGAGTAGATCTTAAATCATTGAATAGGGAAATGTTGTTTCTAATTTCTTTGTTCTTAATTTAATTTTTGTATAGGCCTTACACAAAGGTTAACCTAGTGCGATATATTTCCTCAAAGAAGGTGTAATGAAATTAATTATGGGAATTAAAATATAGTTCTACCATTCATAAACATATGGAGGATAGAACTTTAGGATTATTAAGAAGATAGAACAATCATAGGAAAGTGTATCTTTTTTATAAATCTTTATTGAGCTTGATAGAGATGAGGAGTTACATTTGCTATAATTTATAGCAATGAAATAGGATATCAATCTTTTTATGCATGATTTCATAACTATTATAAATTCAGTGTATCTTAAATATAGAATTTCCTTCCGATAATTATAGATATTTACTTACATTAGCATCACCATCTAAAATTTTTGCATAAGATAAATTAAGGAGTTCATAGGAGTAGTAATAGAGTTATAGTAAGATAATACTTATCCTTGTAGGAATGATTATTAAATGTCACCTTTAAAGGACATTTGAGATGGTGAATTAGGATGGTGATGACATTAAGCATGTAGAATAATGGGATTGAGTATTTAACTTCAGGTGTGGCACAAGCTTAGATAAATAATAGTATTTATATAAGTTTTAGTCCATCTACCTAACACTAAATATGGATGATAATTATGTAGTTATTTGATAAGAAAATAGAATGTAGCATTAAACTAACATCATAACTAAGTGAAGAATGAGATCTTTCTATAAAGAATGTGTGTTAACCACTAATGTGTCAAATAACCTATTTATATGGCATCACAAGAATATAGAGAAGCTAGGCCATTGAATGTAGTCTCCTGTAGCACTATCTTCCCCTAGCAGCGAATCAATTAGCAACTTATCCATGCAGTGCTTGAGGAAGAATATAACAAAAGTAGAATGATAGATGCATATTAGGTAAATAACAAGACTAGAATGCTATATCAAGAAGTTCATGTTCATAGATAACCTATTAAAATAGCTCACATAAACATGATTTTTTTGGAAGTATGTTATCCTTAAATAGTGTAATAACGTGTTTTGATTACTATTACATAGTTTTGATGGTAGTGGAGATGAATCTATAATAATTTTCATTAAATGTAATGAAAGATAGCTTTGGCACATACTAATTACAATACCTATGTCAATAATAAATGTTATTAAATTTCTTGAATTATTAGTATAATTTTTTAATTCTTATTTTGAATTTTTATTTATAATGAATAGACTTTAGTTACTTTATAAGGATGTCAAAAATTCTATATCAAGTGAGGTAAACTTCAGTTCAAATTAAAAGTCAAGTGTTTCCACATCATCCATGCCACACTGCTACCACATCTAAGAAAAAGTTTATTGCTTACTTTGTTGGCTATTCAAAAGGCTCATGTAGAATATACAATGGTGTTTCATCTTTTAATGCTTGATAAATATATGAGTAATCCTTTAATTTCCATTATTGAGTTATGAAGTTTTATAAATGGTGTTCATTACGTATAGGGAGAGATGACTAAGTCCTCATTAGAATTTGGAAAGAGTAGTCATGTTTTAGGATATAGTATGCATTATGTAGTCAAATAAACTATGTTTAAATCATGGAATTTATCTTTCTTATAATTCCTTTCATAATTTTATAGGATACAAACTAATAACATACAAAATATAATGCAACACATATAATATGAATTTGAGGTTGTTATTGAAGTAAAATACCTTGGAGTAGTACATAATAGTATGCAATAATCTACAACTCTCATAATTGAATGTATATTTAGTGATTGAGATGGGAAGGTTATGGTAACATATAGCTCATAAGGTTTATTTAACACCATGGTAGATGCAAATATTAAAAATTTTGAAAGACTGATTGATTTTAATAAAAAGTGATGCCGATTAATCAATAGAGAAAATATGTGGGTGCCAAAGGAAGATGTTGATAATTTGATGCCAATAGGAGATAGGGAGAGTTTTGAGCTTTGTTGTTTCTTATTTGGATTCCATTAATGAGATATTTCCTTTTAAAGGAATTTTTGGATGGTGGACTAGGAGGGTGGATAAATTAATGATGTAGAATAATAGGACTAGGTACTTAAGTTCATGTGTAGCACAAGGTCAATTAAATTTTAGTCTTTAAAGAAATGTTTCTCCAAATCCTACCACTAAAAAGTGGCATAACAAATTGAAGAATGAGAGCTTTCCATGTGAACCAATGATGTGCCAAATGACATTATAATGTGTGGCATCATAAGGATATATATATATATATATATATATATATATATATATATATATATATATTTGGCATCATAAAGATATAGAGAAGCTAGTCCATTGAAATTGGTCACTTACAAGTTTATCTTGCTCTAATAGCTAGTCAATTAGCCACCTATTTATATTGTGCTTGAAGGTGAATATAACAAAAGTAGAATGATAGATGCATATCAAGTAAATAATTAAACTAGAAGACTACATCATGAAGTTAATCCCCACATGAAAAAGATTTTTTTGGAAGGGTGCTATCCTTCAATAACGTAATAACTTGTGGTTATTGCAATTATATAATTTTGTTGTTAGCAGAGATGAATCTATGATAATTTTCAATAAATGTAATGTAGTATAGCTTTAGTGCATGCAAATTAGAAGACTTGTGTCAATGATAAATGTTACTAAATCTTTTGAATTTTTAATGTAATTTTCTAATTTATTTTTAATAAAATGGATATTTGGTATGGTGTAAGGATGTCAAAAATTCTGTGCTTATACATCTATAACTACCTATGCAGATAGCATAGGAATCTTGCAAGTTATGATTGGGTCTAGCGAAAGGAGGATTCACTCCTCTATGAAAATAGTCTATTTGAGGGACTCTCTTAGTAATTGGAAGGTGCTTAACACTGGAGCATGTAGACTGACATTGGCCACATCTTCCAGGCAGTCACCTCCCCGATGAGGGTGACCTTACAAGTTCCTATTTCTTAATTAAATAAACCTTTATTTATCTTAGCAAGAGTCAAGCCTCCATGTGAGATATCAAGCTAAAATCACATATCACCCCCATAAGACATCTCACACATTTGAATCAACCTCAAAACCACATCGAGATGCTATTTGCCCCTCTCACCTCAATTGGGTGACCTTAGAATGGCTCCCAGTTTCATGCCGACTTAATCTCATCTCGCCCCCTCTCACTTCAATTGGGCAAACTTTTTATATAAGGTTTATCTAAAATTTTAGCATGATAGTAGCTATAATAACTAACATCCTCTAAAAATACAAGTTTGTTTGGACTACTTCTACACAAAAATTCAAGGAAGTAATATAAATCCTTATGACCTTGTCTTATGTCCTTTAGCTTCTAAACTTCAATAAGACATTTAAGATAAAATATAATGTCTTTGGCATTGGTATATAAGTAGTTCTTAGTCAAGAGAACCATCTTGTAGCCTTATATAATATGAAGATAAATAACTCTAACCAAATATACTGCACTTATGATAGAGAAATGTATGTCATTACTCAAACTCTAAGGCATTTGAGATATTATATGTTACATCGAAAGTTCATCCTTCATGCCAAACATCATGCCCTAAAATCTATAATTACCCAAAAAAGTTAAGTTATAAGCATGCAAATGGGCAAAATACCTTCAAGATTTCACTTTTATCTAAAACATAAGCCCATGATAGAATATAAACCCAAACATACACTTTTTTGGGTGACTTAAGTAGTTTCATCTTTATAATTTCAATTTTTTAGATTTAGAGATGATTATTAAGTTAGTCTTGATTTGCATATGATATATCAAGTGAATATTGAGATAAATTAATCATTTATCAAATTAAATTATGACTATTCTATTATTAATAGTTATCTTTATTAAAGAAAGAGATTATGCATCCATATGGCAATAATGAGGACATTTCACATCTTACACTAATATTAAGGAGGAATAGATGGACACTTTGGCAAAATAAAAACTATACAACTGCTAGAGATGAGATTTTACTGTCCATCATTAAAAGGAGATGTAGAAAGAGTAATAACCTAAAGCTTGGCATTCAAGAAAGCTAATAGCATAAAATAGAATGTAAGAAAATATTGTGCTTTAGTAGTTCCTTTTTGACCTTGGGAAGAAATTTCTAGGGATTTTGTATTAAGTATTCTTAAGACACCCATGGGTCATAATAGTATTTTTGTAGTGGAAGACAAATTCTCCAAAGTGACTCATTTTTTATCTTGTTCTAAATCTAATGATATGTCCTATACAGTAAGGTTATTCATTAAGGAAATTATTAGGCTATATGGACAATATTCCAGAATTATTTCTAATAGGGATTTCAAGTTTATATCTTATTTTTGAAATATATTATGGAAGTCATCGGGTATAAACTTGTATTTTATTTAACCTTTCACCCACAAATTGATGACTAAACTATGGTTGTTAGCATATCCTTAGGAAATTTTCTTAAGATATGCTAGGAAGAAGTTTAGGCTATTGGGATCTTCACTTACCCATGACTAAGTTTGTTTATAATAGCTTAATTTATAAGGATACCACCAAAACATCCTTTGGCACAGCCTATAGTTACAAGCCTAAAAAGTTAGTTGAAATTGTTAGCATTCCATCACATGCATTTTCTAATTCTACATCTACATTTGCATAAGATTTTCAGAGCTTTCGAAAAAATATAAAATAATAATTGGAAGTCACTAATGCAAAATACCCTAAAATTATGAATAAATTAAAATTTCTAAAGAATTCAATATAAGGTACCATGGGTTAATAAGAATCCATCTTGAGAGGTATCCTTCCACTTAATTTAGAAAATTATAAGGTAGTTTATATGGCCTATTTGAGATTATTAGAAAATTTGGCACAAATGCATATATTATTGAATTGCCAAAAGACATATTTATTAGTCTAATTTTTAATATGGAAGATCTTATATCAAATAAGAGAGTTAACTAACCTCCAAAAGCACATGATGATTTTTTTTATGTAGGAACACCAAATCACTCTTTACAAGTGCTAAACCAATACACATTTTTTTGGTTGGATCACATCATCACAATGAACCAGACTATATTGGTGTTTACATGTTTCTTGTGATATGGAGATTCAAACCACCCACTAAAGATACTCGGCTTATTAGAGATGATTTGGAGAAGCTAGTACGAGATCTTGTAGTAGACTATATAGACTTCTACTCTTCAAAGAAGATTTCCATTAGATAAAGGGGAATTGGTGTGGCTTCAGTAGCATCAAAAGCACCAAATGATAAAAAGGGTCCAACCACTAGGGCTCAATCATAAAAAAGTGTAGCTAAACATAATGGACCCAAACTATGAGTAAGTTTGAGATCATAAGCCAGAAAATTTCATTTAAATTTTCTATATAATTATGTGTGTGAAAATTTTGTGTTATTAAAATTAGATGTGTATAAGACTTAGTGTTTATATTATGGATTTCATGTGTTATTTGGATAATAGAAGGCTGTTATTGAGTTAATTAAGTTCCTCATGCATGGAGTGAGTGATTGGCCAAGCATGGAAGAAGGGGAAGTTATGGTGGGTACTAGTGTGGGCCACCCTTAGTATACTGGTTATTAGAGTGGGCCGTCCCCTTCCCCTTTCCCTATTCTATTCAAATTCAAATTTATCTTTTTATGAGTTATATTTAAACACTATTTGCTATGGAATGATGCTATTAAATATTTTTGTGATTGAAGTTGGAGTGAATTCCAAGTGGTGGCTTGGTTTAGTGGTCGGCCATAGGAGGGGCGTTTAGTGATCTTTATCACCCGATCATCTTTAGTGAGTTAATTTGTTTTATCTTTTTATATTTAACTAAAATATTTTATTGTGATTTTTTTATGTTTTATCCCTACTTTGTTATAAAAATATATTTTTTTAATCCCAAAAAAAATCCCCACTTACATCCACTTATAGTGGTTTGCCAAACTTTGACTAAATCAGACTTTCAAATATTTAAGTTGGTATTTGGTGGCCCTAAACCATTCCAAAAATTATGGAAAAATCTTGAACACATCTTCGGACACCCCTCCATCATTCTCTAATAATTACCATAATTTTATAAGATTCTAAACCATACCACTTAAAGCCAAAACCTAATTAATTAAAATATATAAACTATGATTTTTATAGACCCAACGATTATATAATCCAAAAAAAATCACAAATCCTCCAAAAATTATGAAAATAATCATATCACAACTAGAACTTCTTCTCTAACTTTTAAAAGTGATGTAAAGTTTTTTATTAGTATTTTATGAGATCTAATCATTTGAAATTAGCCTAGTGTTGTGTTAAATTTCGAGCCTAAACCTTAGGCAAAACCTTATTACACACCTAACTTGCAATCCACCACCAAATTAACTCCATAATATATTTATCATTTGAATAAGACTCTTATGAATATTTATAACTTAAATTAACCCTCACCAAATGGCCTCTACCACTAGCCACACAAACATGATCTGGAATTCTTAGGTTGATATCTTCTTGAGCTTTGTTTGTAGAGTTAGTGGAGAATTCATGATGTTCTTTGTGTTTTATGGATCTAGCTGCTATTATGGGATGACTACGGAACCCTAAGAGGGGAGGTGAGTTGATATTTTTTAAAAAATTATTAAATAAAATAATTAACATAATTTTGATGCTAGTTAGAAAGAGAATAAACTAACATGCAATTTTAAGATTTCACCAGTAAAGTAAATGATGAAGAAAAAAAGGTGCAATTAAAGAAAATGCCAAACATAGTACTTTTACATGTTTTGGCATGGGCACAAATCGAACCTATGTCCAGGATAGACAACTCTCGAATTTGAATATACTAATCCTAAGTTTTCCTTGCAAACCTCACTTTTTAAATCAAATAAATACAATACAAACTAATTATAATATAAACTTAACTACAACAAATTACCTTGATTAAAAAATGAAAAAATATTGTTTATTACAAATAATACAGGCTCAAATTATCTTACAATAGAAGGACTAAATCATTTATAGTGATTTTTATAAAATATTTATAATCATCTTACCACTTGGAAATGGAATGTAAAATTTACTAACTAATATATATATATATATATATATATATATATATATATATATATATAATATTTCTCCTAAAAGAATTTTTCTTATTGATTTAAAATATAACTCCTTAAATCATGGAAAGTGATTATGTTAAATTAAATATATACATATAATATTTTTAAAATGAATTAGATTTCAAGTACAAATCTATGCTAAAAACAAAAGGATTTGCTTATTAAATTTATAGATGAAAAAACATTTATACCTATGAAACTTAATCTAAGATCCTATAATAGTATTTCACCTAAAAAATTTTCAAGAATATTATAAGCTAAATAATTAATGAACAGATAATAAAATTTAGAGAAAGAAACTAAACTCAAGAACTTCAAGAAAAGTTGCTTGATTGAGTGCATTGAAGCTTTCGAACCAAGTATTTGATCTTGCAAAGATGTAGACCATTTAAAATAAAAATCTTAGGTTATCTTCTCAAGATTTAGTATGAAAAGAATGGAAGAAGAAGGGAGAATGTGTGTTAGAATTTTCAAGTTAATACCATCCCCCACATGAAAAGAATGGGGGATTTTATAACAAAAATATAAGTTAAGCTAATTTTAAAGAAAACCTAATAATATAATATTATTTATCATCAAATAATATGAAATTTAATAAAAAAAATTAATTTAAAAGAAATAAATAATAGATTCAAATGGCTAATCACATGGGTAAGTCAAAAATCTCCAAAAACATCCCAAAGAGTATAAAAAATGCTAGCTAGCTTGCAATATTAAAATTAAATAAAGTTTGGAAAATTATTATAAATAAAATTTAAACTTAAATTAAGCCATATAACCTATCAATTTGTCTACAAAATCAAGTAAATCCATTGGAATGAAAATTAGGTAATAATTTAGTGATTATAAAATAATTTTTATTAAAATATTAATTTATATATTTATATCTATTTTAAAATATATTAAATATCATGTAAAAATATGAAGCATTTTAGATGAAATCACTTATACATTACTATATTTGTATTAAAAAAATTCAAAATGAGTACAAATAGGCTTAATAAAATTTCAAGTAAATATGCTTATTATTTTTAATTACCCTAGTTAAGAAACTTTATGTAATTTCAATAAATTTTATACAATATATGAAGCATTTAAACATATCTAAATTAACATAAAATTGATTTAAGTAAAAAATCTTATTAATTTCTTATTTAAGCTAATTATCTTTAATTAATAATTTATAAAGCATATTAATAGATATATTAAATTCTGAGTAATTCAAATAATATAAGTAAACTTTTATGTACCTCTAAGGTACTCCTAATTAAATAAAACCTAAATTATTATTTTTAAAGCTCCAAGCTATTTATCTTAATCTATCTTGGTTCTTCTATGCTCAAATTTTTATTGAACTTAGATTGCACAATATCATTCCATACAAGTAGCCATCTTACACATTTATGGAACTAATGCACCTGAAATATTTTGCATACATATTAGAACATCCAAGCAGACATTCTTTACCATCAAAATCAATAGAATTGATTATGTGCCTCATAAAACTAATAGTTATGACTAGGGTTGGTGTGCCTTTCAAGGAGAAAAGTGGTCTAAGTTATTTCTAAATTGCCTGTCATGGAGAAAAGAATTTTTGCCTTATTAGGAGTAGATTAAGAAAGAGAAGTTAAATTCTTCGGTAGAGAACTTAGGGAGTACACTTAGGCTGGTAAGCTGAACCACTATAAATTAGTTTATATTGTTTATGTTTTCATTTTCCTTTTATTTATTATATTTTGCTTTTTTTACACAAGTACTTTAATCTACAAAAAATAATTATTAGTTGTGCTACTATAATGTAATGATGTGAAAAATTATGAAAATGTCATATTCTTTTGAAATTTAAAATACTTTAATAAAGATTTTTTTTAAGAAAAATTATTATTAGCATTTGAAGTATATTCTGAAAAAAGATTTTTTTTATTTGTAACAAATAAAAAATTTTACTTAGCACTTTATTTCTAAAAAAAAATCAAAATTAGCTTGTTTAAGCTTCCATAAAATGAATTTAATTTTTAAAGACAAGCCAATTCATCTCCTTCTTGGGTGTGTCATACACTACATCTAAAAGTAACATAAATAGCCATTTGAGATTGTTTATGGTTATAATCTCAAGAGACCCATATAATATGCTTAGTTTTTTTCCAATGTATTTGCAAACTCATCATTGAAGTTTGTAAGAGATTTTTCTAGCATGGAGCCTATAAGAAAATAAGTTGAAATTTGAAACTCTAAATATGCTAAGATACAAAATAATTAATGAGCACATAAAATGTTGAATGAGCATGACTATATGTTTATTCATATTCAACCTAATAGATGTCCTTCTTAAAATATAGAAATTCACAAGCAAGTGCATGTGGTCACTTTAAAAGCATAAGGTAAATGTAACTTAATGCTGTTTTCTTTGGAATTAACTTTTGATATAATATTTTGTCCTATTATTAATGTGGAAGAATAATTATCTTGAAAATTTCTTTAGTTACTAGGAATTTAGAGGCTAACATTATTGTAGGTAAGCATGCTAACCAATTGGCAATGCCTTTTAGCCCACCTTCTTCAATTCAACTATGTATATAGATACTTACCATATGTTTCCTATTAGGTGAAAGAATACCCTTCAATGATAGATGTTTGGTTTCCACAAGATTAGTTGGAGGAGCTTACCCCATAATTGTTGGATGTCTAAAAAAGACTTTAACTCTCCATATAAGTGTTATTCTAAGTGAAGGGATTTGTAGCAAAGGCTCAACACTATCCAAAGCTATGATCTATATCAAGGATAAACAACATTTAACTTTTTAAATTATTAATATAACTTTATTTTTTTTCTTTTTTTATTTTATTTGTTATGAATGAATGTTTGTCCTATTTTAATGATGCTAAAGTGATAATTTTCAAGTGAGTTGAGCTTTAATTTAAGGGGAAAGCCAAAAGTTACCATATCATATCGCCAACTCATCAAAGCTAAAAAAATGCTTACTTAGCTTAATATTTAATGTCCTCATAGAGAAAAAATAGCATTTCATTTTCTAGAGGAGATTCATTCAATAGATTAACTTCTGTTCAACTTCCAAGATGGAGTTATGTAACTTTAGGATCATTACAAGGTACATTAATGTTTTGTTTAGCCACCTATGTGTTGCAATCCAGGATCCCTAGTTGATGATTTTTATGATGACAAACATTATTGATTGAATTATTGCTTTTCCCACTAAATGCTTTAGATATTTCTTTTTTCTGTGAGCACTAACATTTCAGGTAAGATATACACCGCTCAAGACTATTGAAGACTCAAGATTGGGTGGAATAGGATGCAAAAGAGTCTATAATCTTATTTTCTTTATTTTTTACTGCTAGAGTTTGGCCACATAAGAGTGTATACAATTTGGGTGGCCATGCACACACACACAGAGGGAGAGAAAAATATTTTTAAAGTTAATTTTTTAACTAAATCATACTATACGATCTATTATCAAAAAATAGGATGAACGCCTAATTAGAAAAATTAGTTTCTATGAACTAATTGAACGATACGATCTTATTCAAACTTTATGATTTGATACAATCTAAAAACCCTAGCCACTAGATTAATTTAATTAAGATTTTGAATTTTAATTTTTGAACTAATCATACTGTATGATCACAATCGTAATGTACGAACATTTAAAATCTTGCTAAAATTAACCCCCATAATTAATCAATCAAATGTTGGTTTAATTAATGATATCTGATCATACTATATAATATTGATCGTACCAAACGATTAGTAGAGATGAAATCTGGTCATCCAAGAGATCGTACCAAATAAAACCATGATTTTTGAACTAATCATACTATATGATATTCATATCGTACTGGATAACCTACATAAAATGAACCAACCGTATTGTACAAAGAGAGAAATACGGGACAATAAGTAGGAAGAGTTTTAGTTATCCCAAGAGTCATCCTGTACGAATAAAGGAAATAGAACAGATCGTATTGGACGATCTATATATCATACTATACAATATGTTCATAAAATTTGAACAGTTAATTTGAATAACTGTTCATATCATACTAGACAGGACTAGTTTTGAACAAATCATACTATATGAACTTGAACTGTACTGTACGAATAGTGACGGCTAACTTGAATTTTTAGGGTTTCTTGAAGCCTATTACAAAAGCTATATTTTAAGTTTCTCTTGAATTAAGAGAGAAATGTGTGACTAAAGGAGGAACTCTGAGAGATGAGCTTTTTGAAGAAAATCAGTGTTTGAGAGAGGAAGGAGAAGGTGAGCTTAAGCGTGAGGGAGAAGTAGTGTGAGGGGATCACACAGTTGCTCCGGGCTAGCTGCACCCTTGCTCCTTCTATGGCCTTGGTGAGTCTTTTTGAAGCTCTCTAGGTAAAGAGGCTTCTTAGTCCAGTCCTCGAGGTTCTCTGCCTTATTTATAAGGGAGAAAAAGGAGCTGAGATTATTTGCCTTCATAGGGAGAAAAAGGAGATGAGGTTCTCTATCTTCTCCAGGAGGGAGAAAAATGAGTCAAGGTCCGTTACCTTCACCGGGAGGATAACATAGCATCTGGCACTTTGCCGCATCAAAGATTTGGTCAAAGTGAGTTTGTAAGGGCTTCTTTACCTTACTGAGGGAGCCAAAGGAGAGTCACTTAGTATTAGTGCAATACTTAGAGTGGAGGACTCCAGATAGTGGATGTAGGTCAATTTTTACCAAACCACTATAAAATCTCTAGTGCATTTCTTTTCACACTTTTACATTTCTTACATTTTCATTATCATTAATAATTTCTTGGGAAAAAATATTGATTATTGCTCTCTCACGTAGTTCAAAATTTTATTGCAGGAAAATTTAACATTTTTTATAAAATCTCTTGCTTCCCCAATCAATTAGGATTTGGTATTTTCAATTACTGAAAATTTTTCAAAAATATTATTATTATTATTTTGAAATCAAGAAAACCTTTTAAAGCACCAATTCACTCCCCCTCTTAGTGGCCTCGGGCTAGTTCCATATGGTTTAACAACCTCCACAGACTTTCAAGTGGTATCAGAGCTCGATTTCAAAAATAAGGTTTTTTAAAACTTTTGAAAAATTGATCAATGGCTCATTTTGGTAATCATAACACTATGGAGGGTTATTCTATAACTCGTCCACCACTATCTGAAATATCCCTTTCAATTTTTGAAAAATATGTATGTCTTCCTTTTTGCAATCCATTGACAATAGAATTTGGCATAAGATTCAAATTAGCTATTCACTTATATTGCATGTAGTTAATGGTGTTAAACCCACTATTCCATTTACTGAATGGAGTAATGAAGATAGGGAACTCACACAGTTAAATGTTAAGTGTCTCAATTATTTCTTTTGTGCTTTAAAATTCGAAGACTATATGTGAGTTTCTACATGCACTACCGGGAAAGGGATTTGGGATAGGTTATGTATCACCTATGAGGGAACTAGTAAAGTTACACAGCCTAGGCTAAACATACTACTGCATGACTATGAACTCTTTCGCATGAAACCTAGTGAGACTGTATCTAAAATGTACACTAGTTTTACCTAAATAGTAACATCCTTACATGTAATAGGTAGAGAACTATCAAGATTTGAAAAAGTTATTAAGATTTTATGTTATTTACCTAGTACTTATGCAGCCAAGATAACTGCAATCACTAAATCTAAAGACTTAAATGTTTATTCTATTGACAATTTACTTGGGTCAATCATTGCCTATAAGCAAGGAGTGAGTCAAAGGAAAAGTGATGCAGGAGAAAAGAAGGAGAGAACTATAACACTAAAAGCAAATGATTCTGACAATGACAGTTTTGTAGTGGATGAGGATAATGAAGCCTTGATGATGTGCCAATTTAAGAGCTTTCTAAAAAGAAAATAGAGGCATCATCAAAACAACTGGAGCAAAGGTAAAAGAAACAAATTTACTAAAGTTTTGTCTGAAAGTGTGAATAGGTTGTTAGACCTATTGCTCACGTCCCTAGGCTAACAAAGAGGGGGGGGGGGGTGAATTGGTCCTTTTAAAAATTACCCTTGAAATTTTGGAAAAATTTTAAATAAATCATACTGTACGATTTGACTTCGTATAGTAAGAACAGAGTTAATTATTTACTTCCTTCAAATCATAGAATTTCAACCACAGAAAGAAAAGAAAACGCAGAAAAAGAACAGTGCAGAAAAGTAAACAGAAGAACAGAAAATACCAGAATTTATAGTGGTTCGGCCAAACACGACCTACATCCACTCCCTAGAGACTCCTTCTCTAGGTATTACACTACACTCAAGTGACTCTCCTTTTGCCCCCACAACAAGGTGGAGAAGCCTTTACAAACTCTCTCCACTAACCCGGTGCGGCAGAGAATCGTCTTCCTTTTTCACCCTCCTGGTGAAGGCAGAGAACCAAACGTCCTTTTACAATCTCCAAGTGCAGCATAGAACCGTCATCCTTTTTCACCCTCCAAGTGATGATAGAGAACCGGAATCCTCTCAAACAAAACTCTTGCAAAAGTCTCCAAGAAAATTAAGAAGATGCTTGAAGAACAAGTAAAGAAATCCTCACAATTAGATAACCTTGTGAATCCCTTCACAATTCTCTCTTCAAAGATTTCTCAACACTCACTCCCAAACACTCTCCCAATCACTCTCCCTTTCACTATCCAGAAGAATTTTCACAGAAGGATTTTTCTACAAGTCAGTTTAAAGATCCATATATACTAAATGCACAAAAAACCGTCAAAAAACTGAAATTTTCAAGTTTCACGCATCCCGATCATCCCGTACGATTGATCTTCGTATTGTACGAATAGTTCAAATCATTGAACGATTCATCTCGTATGATTCCATATGAACCTAAAATAGAGTTGTTCGTATAATAAAATCTTCTGTACGAATTATATTTCATACTGTACGAATATTTCAAAAATGAACGATTCGTCCCGTACGAACCAGTACGAACCCAGTGCCCTTCGTACAACAAAATATCATGTACGAAATAAATTTTGTACTGTACGAATAGTTAAAAAATGAACGATTCGTCCCGTACGACCAGTACGAACCTAATTCAGTGCCCTTCGTACAACAAAATATAATGTACGAAATAAATTTCTTACTGTACGAATAGTTCAAAAAATAAACGATTCGTCTGTACGAAACCCAATTAAGTGCCCTTCGTACAACAAAATATCACGTATGAATTAAATTTTGTACTGTACGAAATAAACTTAGAAAAATTTTCAAGATAAATATGTTCGTTAAGAGGATAAATGTACAGATCATCCCATACGATTATATATCGTACTATACGATCAATTTAAAAATTAAGTTTTTCACTCTCCCAGTGTGTGTGTGTGCACAGTTATCCAACTTACAATCACACTCTCTCAGACTCAAGAAAATAAAAAATACAGACTTCACTTATAATAAACATTAACACTTGAACTTGAAGTCTTCAGAAATCTGGAGTGTGAGTATCCTGAAAAACATGTTAGTGCACACAAAAAAGAAACTCCAATATATGTTAGGAGAAGAATAAAACAAATAAAAAACTTTTGTAATCATCAAAAAATAATCTGTATCAGAATTTTCTTGAATGAACGGATTTACACAAATCATAACAATCTCCTCCTTTTTGATGATGGCAAAACATTTATTTGTTTGATTTCCATTAAGTTCACATGTCTCCTAAACTTCCACTAAATGAACACTACCCCTAAGTAAATGAACTCCTACGCTCCCTCTAAAACCTAAGCTCCCCCTAAAGAAATGACCTATCCTAAACAACGGATAAAAGAAGAACATACTGAATAAGCGAAGGAAAGGGTAAGAAGAACATGCAACACAAGAACTACAAACACTACACATAAGCAAAGTACATACATACACAAGCAACTAAAAACTTAAATGCAACAAGTCAAAATAAAGTCAAGAAAATAAAGTCAAATAATAAAACTCTCCCCCTTTTGACAACAACAAAAAGGGACACTCAAATTAGTTGAGAAGTGGAATAATGTTAAATAAAGTTTAACTATAATATTCAAATCAAATGCAAAAAATAAAGACTCAAAAGTGTTAGATTGCATATTATAATAAGGAGAAGAAAAGTTGATCTAAAGTAGTAATGTATTAGACAGATTAGTAGCCTCAACTTTTGCACAAAAGATGAAATAACATTACTAAATTTCTAAGTCAAAAGTGACAATCATTGATTTATGAATTTGGAGAAAATGCTAAAGGAAAGAACAATTGGCGACATTGCGCATCTTTTTAAAGTGTAGGCTAATTTTTTGCCTCTTTCTAGATTTGGCGATATTGCGCATCTTTTATTGAATGGCACACTTTATGTGTCTTTTTAGATTTGGTGACATTGTGCATCTTTTATTGTATGGCACATTTTATGCATCTTTTTAAGCTTTGCTTTGTTTATTTTCATTTGAGAAGATTCTTTCCAACAACACAATCTCTGGATCACAAATATAATAATGAACACTTTGATATAGAATGTAAGAGTAATATTAAGACATCAAATATACATCAATTTTGACTAAATAATATATGTCTAAATAAGATAAAGTAAGATTTTCTAATCCACACCAAATCATAATAAAATCTTAAATATTTTGAGAAATTAATGTTATGCACAAAATTTTCTATTGTAATATAAACTCAATTAACATTTTAGAACTTTAATTAACTACAGTCGAGTGTTTTAAGATTAGAAAGTTTCCAGTCAATAACACAAAATAATATGCACAAAAACACTGAACATTTCATTTCTAATCAGTTCCAAAACATACATCATAGCAAGCTTTACATTGGAGCACATATCATAAGATAACCTTGCTATCACTCTCAATATAATGATAATAAAAAATAAATAAATATTAACAAGACAAATCATCAAACAAGCCAAACAATAAAGAAGAATAACAAAGACAACCACAATCATATCCAAGCCAAGCCAATACAAAGCATACTAGAAATCTGAAGGACCCTGATCGGAGGAGGTGGTGGAGCGCCGAACAGAGCAAAATAGCTATTAAGTGTGGCAATATTCGTATTCACTGACTCAAATTGGTCCCTTATCCACACCCCATCCTCTTTGTACAGATCATCCTACTACTTTAGGTGCGCCTCCACATGATCAAATCTTTGATCCATCTTATTAAATCGCTGGACCATATCCTGGTAGAAGTCTTGGTTAGGTCTAGGTCCAAGTGCAGGAGCAGGAGCATGTGCAGGTTCATCATCAGAACTAATCACATTTTCATCTCTCCCAGAAAGTGCTCTAAAAGATGCATCAGTGAAATAGAGTGGGAGTTCTGACGGTCCGTCAGGATGGATTATGTTGTACTTTTTCTCAAGAATAAAATAGATTACATGATCAAGGGAGATATTCTTCTTCCTCTTTACACTGGGTTGGCCAATATTAGTAAGGTAAAAAATGTAGTCCAATAGTAGTTGGGCTTCATCAATAGGTTGACCAGACATGATCAAGTAAGTGACATAAGAGAGAAGAGGGGTCATGTTTACTCTATCTTCGGCCTTAGGAATGATGGAGCTCCCGAGAACATGTTGAATTATACAGGCATTTTGATTTAGGGTGTCGACTTGAGGAACATGAGTTGGTTGTCTTACACCTCTAATGACCTGATTGACTTCAGTCCAGTCATAGTCAGATCGAGCAGTTAAAGTATTTGCCTATATGTCTAAGGTTCTTAGATGAAAGTACTCTCCTAGATCCTCCTTGGTAATCTCTACTCTCTATTTCACAACATAGGATGAGATCCTAATATGATTCTGACTAAAAGTCATGTTGGCTAGAAAAACATGAAAGAGGTCTCTATTGTATGAGTAGATTAGAGTGAGAAGGAAGGAGAAATGGGTAGTATCAAAGAGAGGCATTACTACAAAATGGAGATTTTCCTGCAGTAGAATGCAGGAAGGAGTGATTTTGGATGCGGCATACCTATAGTATGCCTCTTCATTTTTCCCACTCAAAAAATTATCATCACAGTCCCTCCTAGAAGAAGCCCCTATGGATTGACGCACTCTTTTTCCACTTCCTGACATCTCTATATTATGCTCTAAAGGGTTTGAAGTGAAGGTGAAATGAGAGAAAATGACCCTCCCATTTATAGGAAATCAGATCAATCGTACTGTACGAAATAATTTCATACAAGATGAAATTTATTTCATCCGAGATGAATCAAATTTCATCCAGGATGAACGAAAGCAATCAAAATGAAATGATTTTTCATAAACTGCTCGTCCCGAGGCATCCTTTCGTACAGGCTTTTTGACTTCCCAATCATACAGAAGATGATGTGTTCATCCAGGACGATCAAAAAATTTAAGATCGTTCAGGCGACGGTTAGGGTCATCCTCATGCAAAACGACAGTTGGATCGTACAGACAAATGATAAATTCATATGTACGATCATCAATAATAACTGACACTAACTGTGATTCCTCCCAATTCGTTCAGACGAAGTTCATGCAATCGTACAGTACGATGATGTCATCATACAGTACGAATAGACAAAATAAGTTAAACTTTCATCTCTCCAATCTTACAGGTTTCCAACACTCAACTAAAGAACAATTAAATTTTTTTTTCTTAAACGACAACACAAAAGATTCCAATAAAATATAAAACACTAGAAAACAAATCACTTGCCATGAACATACTAACAAGCACATATAAACACACATTTGTAAAATTTTCAATCAAGCATTTAGATCAATTATACCTAGCCTTGTCCTTAACATGCTAAAAGTGTCAAAAGCTAAGGGTTTTGTAAAAATATCTACAAGCTGATCTTTAGTAGCGACATTATGTAGTTCAATTTCCTCTTTCGCTACATGATCTCTTATAAAATGATGCCTTATATCAATATGCTTGGTTCTAGAATGTTGAATATGATTCTTTGAAATACAAATGGCACTAGTGTTATCACAAAAGATTGGAATTGTGCCAATTAAAAATCCTAAGTCACTCAATTGTTGTTTCAACCAAAGCACCTATGCTACACAACTCCCTAAGGCAATATATTCTGCTTCAGCTGTAGAAAGTGCTACTGAATTTTATTTTTTACTGGACCAAGATACTAATGAATTTCTAATGAATTGACATGTCCCAGAAGTACTTTTCCTATCCACCCTACAGCCTGCAAAATTAGAATCTGAGTATCCAATAATATCAAAAGAAGAACTATTCTTAGGATACCAAATTCCTAAATTTTGAGTTCCCATAAGATATTTTAAAATCCTTTTCACTGCTGTCAAATGTGATTCCTTTGGATCAGCTTGAAATCTAGCACATAAGCAAACACTAAATATAATGTCAGGTCTACTAGTAGTCAAATAAAGCAAGGATCCAACTATTCCTCTAAACTTCTTTTGATCAACAAGTTTTCTCTTAGGATCCTTATCTAATAGTACTGAGGAACTCATGGGTATAGTTACTGATTTAGCATTATGCATTTCATACTTTTTGAGGATATCCTTAACGTACTTAGATTGACAAAGAAAAGTTCCTTCCTCGTTCTGTTATATGCTAAAACTAAGAAAATAACTCAAATCACCCATCAAACTCATCTCAAATTCACTACTCATTATCTTAGAAAATTCATCAGATAGAGTTTTATCAGTTGATCCAAAAATGATATCATCCATATATATTTGTACAATGAGTATTTCATTTTTAATTCTTTTTAAAAATAGAGTAGTGTCCACACTTCCTTTAACAAATGATCCTTTTAATAAGAAAGTGCTTAACCTCTCATACCATGCTCAAGGTGCCTGTTTTAGTTCATATAATACCTTTTTCAATTTAAAAATATGATTAGGGAATTTAGAAATTTCAAAACCTGGAGGTTGCTCAACATAAATATCCTCTTTTATCACCCCATTCAAAAAGGCACTCTTAACATCCATTTGGTACAATTTAAAATCTTTAAAATCGGTAAAGGCTAACAAAATTCTAATTGCTTCAAGTCTTACTTGTTGCAAATCTGGTTTTGATGATGACAAACATGTTTCCAGTGTGTTTTGCTTAGCTAACCCGTTTCAGGCACGAAAGATCATGAGCAAATCAAGCTAACTCAAGATCGGGTCCAAGTGTGTCAAATGTATGATTTTTCTTTTTATTGAGTCAATTGTAATGTAACTGATCCCCGAGCTAAGTAACCTTGCACACACACACTCAGGGGGAGAGCTTGAGTGAATTAGAGTTTCTGTTCATTTTTTGTTCAGATCGTCCTGGACGATCCAGCAAAAATAAAAACCCTAATTAGGGTGAGCAAGTTAAGTGAGTCTGATTAAGCAGATCATCCTGGACGATCTTTGGATCGTACGGGACGATATACTCAAATCAGAAATTCTCAGCCGCCAGAACAACTTAGGCAAGTTTTTATTTTTAGTTATTTGGTCTGATCGTCCCGGACGATACTTGTATCGTCCTGGACGATTCAGTACAATCATGCCTAAATTAGTCTGGTAATTAAGAAAAGCAATTAATATTTAATTGATATGATCATATCGTCCTGGATGATCGCAGGATTGTCCCGGATGATCATGATCGTCTAGTGCATTTCAGCTGTACGTCCCGAACTGTGTTCAGGACGATTTGGGCACTTTTTGAACTAATCATACAGGACGATACCCTTATCGTCCTGGACGATCAAGTCATTTTTTGGTCGTCCAGCACAAGTTTCTCTGGACGACCCGAACTGTCTTCTGGACGATATTCCTTGATTTGCACTAATCGTCCCAGACGATCGCAGGATCGTACGGGACGATATGAACAATTTTTTCTGCTGATCGTCTAGAAGAGCCAGATCGTCAAGGCTGAAACAGCTAATTTTGAACTGATCGTACATGGCGATCCATCGATCGTCCTGGCGATCTTGGCCGACCAGTTGAGATTTAGGGAAAATTTTAAGCCCTCATATAAAAGAACTTTTTCTTAAAACAAGAAAAATCTTTTGCCACCTTCCTTCCCTGAGAAACCCTAGAGAGAGAGAGAGTTGGGGGAGAGAGAGAGAAGATCTTGTGAGGGGGAGTTAGTGAGAGATTCACTAAGGTTGCTCCAAGCACAGATCAGAGTCGTCTTCTCCGCTCGTCGTCTTTCGTCTAGTTGGTGTTCGTCGTGGGAGGATCGTTTGCAAGAAGATCTGAGTTCTCTGCCCCCTTCAGGTGGAAGCAAAAGGAGTTCGAAGGTTCTCTGCCTGCTTTAGGAGGAAGCAAAAGGAGGTCGGGTTCTCTGCCCCACCGTGTGGTGAAAAGGAGGTCTTATACAGGCTTCTCCGCCTTGCTGTGGGAGCAAAAGGAGAGACACTTTTTGTTTAGTGCAATACCCGGAGGGAAGGCTCCGGGGAGTGGACATAGGTCAAGTTGACCGAACCACTATAAAATTTGGTTTGCTTTTTTGATTCAGTTCTACACTTTACTTTTTGATATTAACTGCGTGGGTGAATATCTAAGATTGATCTTTTCATTCTTGTTTAATTATTTCCGCTGCTAAGTATCGAAAAGATTTTTCATTATTTTCGTGAAATTTTTAAATAACCAATTCACCCCCCCTCTTGGTTAGCCTCGGGACTAGTTCACTAGGGCTTAACATCCCTATCGAACTTTCATTACTATAGGGGTAAATGTCTCCTTAAAATTAATTCCTTTAATTTGATTATACCCCTTAGCTACCAATCTAGCCTTATTTCTCACAACAACTCTTGAATCATTCATTTTGTTTTTGAACACCCACTTAGTTCCAACCACACTTTGATCTATTGGCCTTTCAATTAGCTCCCAAATATTATTTCTCTTGAATTGATTTAACTCTTCTTGCATGGCCAAAATCTAAAATTCATCCAAAAGTGCTAATTTTATATTAGTTAGTTCAATCATTGAAATAAATGCTGAATGATTTACCTCTTTCCTCAAACCATGCCTAATCCTAACTCCTTCACTTGGTTCTCCTAAAATCAATTCTTTAGGATGACTTCTAACAAATTTCCATTCTCTAGGTAATTGATTTTCTTCTTCCTTTTCAACCCTTTCTTCAACTTTTTGATCTTCAAGTTTTTGGATTACTACCTCAACCTCATCTTCATCCAACTTAGACTCTTTATTATCATAAGATTCATCAAAAATAACATGTGTAGTCTCCTCAACTACCAATGTTCTCTTATTAAAAACTCTATAGGATTTTCCAACACTTGAATAACCTAGAAAGATTCCTTCATTAGATTTTGGATCAAATTTTTCTAAGAGAGTTTTATCATTATTATGAATAAACACTTTACATCCAAAGACATGTAGATGTGAGAGGTTGGGAGCCTACCTTTAAGAAGTTTATAGGGTGTTTTATTTAATTTAGACCTTATATACACCCTATTCAACACATAGCACACTGTGCTAACTGCTTCAGCCCAAAAATATTTAAGAAGTGAATACTCTGCCAACATGGCCCTAGCAGTTTCTACTAATGTCCTGTTCTTTCATTCTACAACTCCATTCTGTTGAGGTGTCCTAGAAGCTGAGAAGTTGTGTTCAATCCCATGAGATTTATAAAAATCATTAAACATTTCATTTTCAAATTCTCCCCCATGATCACTTTGGATAGTAACTATTTCAAAACCTAGTTCCCTCTGAATCCAAGTAGTAAAATCTCTAAACTCTTCAAATGATTCACTCTTATGATTCAAAAATCTAATCCAGGTGAATCTAGAATAGTCATCCATAATAACATACCCAAATCTTTTTCCTCCTAGACTTAAGGTACTAACAGGTCCAAATAAATCCATGTGAAGAATTTCTAAGGGCTTGCTAGTCCTAATTTCCTTGATTGAATTGAAAGAGGATCTCACTTATTTTTCTAATTGACATGCATCACACAGGTGATCTTTAGTGAAGCCTAATTTGGGTACACCTCTAACTAGTTGCTTTTGAGTGATTTTCATAAGATTTCTCATACTAGCATGACAAAGCCTTCTATGTCATAACTATGATTCATCAGATACAGTTTTCAAATACAGAACAGTAGAAGGATTAATAAAATTCAAATCTAACATGTAAATATTATTAACTCTATCACCATTCAAAATAACAGTTCCATTTAGACTAATAACACAACTAGTAGGCAAAAACTTTATATAATATCCCTTGTCACATAATTGACTTATACTCAGCAGATTGTGTTTCAAACCTTCAGCCAACAACACATTTTCAATCACAAACTTTTTAGAGTTTCCAATTATACATGTACCTACCACTCTCTTGGTAGTATTATCTCCAAGTGTAACCTTGCCTCCATTCCTGGCTTCCAGCGTTATAAATTATTTTGTATATCCAGTTATATGCTTTAAGCAGCCTATGTCCAGGTACCAAATACTCTCACGAGGTCTTGTGTGAGAGCGTTCCTACAAAATGATCAAACGTTAGTCTTGGGAACCCAAACAAGTTTGGGTTCTCCTCTTGACAATCTTAAACCAGATGCATGTGTGATATGCTGTGATTTATGCACCTTAGGTCTCCACAATAAATGTGTTCTATCTCTAAGTGTACAAGTATGGGAAATATGTCCTAACCTACCACAAGAAAAGCACTTTATTCCTAGAAAAGGATTCACCAATCTATTCGTCCTAAAAATTTTCTTCTTAAACTTTGAACCAGTGGTCTTGTAGTAGGATTCGTGAAAATCTTCAAGTTTGGGTGGATTTCTATTTTCTTTAAGTGCTTTTAACTGAGCTTTAAAATAAGTATTAACACTTTCTAGAATCGAATTATCAATCTTCAAATCATGCTCTCTAGTATCTGATTCATCCATATAAGTTTTAAAATCATTTTCAAGTTCAGTGTGAGATGATTTTAAAAGATTTTGCTGTTTGTTTAAATCATCAAACTCATCCAACAAGGTCATGTGGTTGCTATCAATTAATGCATGATCTTTCCTAAGGATCTCATATTCTTTCTACAGCTTTA
Organism: Dendrobium chrysotoxum; assembly: GCA_019925795.1. Lineage (NCBI taxonomy): Eukaryota > Viridiplantae > Streptophyta > Magnoliopsida > Asparagales > Orchidaceae > Dendrobium > Dendrobium chrysotoxum. Next base: position 42,766,646 of record CM034302.1, read on the forward strand.
AATAATCCAAATTCAACTTAGCATGTAATTTTTTTAGTTTCCTATATGCTGTATGTATGTATTCAGAAACTTCAAACAATTCTTCATAACTTAAGTCACATACATCTTCTTGATCTGATTGATCAAGATTGTTAGCCATTAAGCACAAATTTATGACTTCCTCTTCTGGTGCAGTTTCTGAGGAATCTGAAGCTGAGTCCGCCAAAAATGCTCGTTGAAGTCTCTTTTTATCCATTCTTTCCTTTGGTTTCTCCTCGGCCTTCTCCTTGCTAGGATTTCCCTTGAGATTGAAGCAATCTATCTTTATGTGTCCTGGCTTCCTGCACTCATAGAAAATGACTTCATTAGAAGCCTTAACATTCTTTTGGAACTTACTTTTGTTCCAGTGTTGGCATCTTCTCTGCTTCCTTTTTAGGAAACTTCTAAATTGCCTTGTCATCAATGCGATATCCTCTTCATCCTCAGGTAGTGACTGATCACTTTCTGAATCGTCCACCTTCAAAGCTATATTCTTCTCCTTTCGCTTCTCACCTGCATCAATCTACCTTTGAGTCACAGATTGCTTGTAAGCAATTAGTGGTCCAAGAAGATTATCAGCAGAATAAACATTTAAATCTTTAGATTCTGTTATTACAGTTATCTTTGCATCATATGCAGTAGGTAAACAACGAAGTATCTTGTTAACTTTTTCTGCATTAGTTAACTCCCTACCTAAAGCATGCAATGAAGTGGCTATGTGAGTAAAATGAGTGTACATGTCTGAGATTGATTCATTCGATTTCATGTGAAATAGTTCATAGTCGTGCAAGAGAATGTTCAACCTAGTTTGCTTCACTTCATTTGTACCTTCATAAGTAATGCAAAGCATATCCCAAATTTATTTTCCTGATTTACAAGTCGAAACACGCATGTAGGTTTCTGATTTTAAAGCATAAAAGAAACTATTCAAACACTTAGCATTTAATTGAGCTAGCTCACGTTCTTCTACAGTTCATTCGGTAAAAAGGAGTTCAAACTCTAATTCCTTCTATAATTCTAGTGGGTTCAATATAACCTTCCTGTACTAACATCCACATGCAATAATCAAGAGATTGTAGAAATGTAGACATGCGAGTTTTCCAAAAATCAAATGGGATATTGTCAAACAAAGGTGGTCTAGTGATCGAGTAACCTTCTAAAGTATTTCTATTTCTAAAATTAGTCATGATCAAATTTCAAAAAGTATTTTAAACAGTGACTTTTGAAATTGGCTTTGATACCACTTGAATGTGCGAATAGGTTGTTAAACCTATTGGTCACATCCGTAGGCTAACCAAGAGGGGGGGGGGTGAATTGGTTCTTTTAAAAATTACTCTTGGAATTTTGGAAAAATTTTAAGTAAATCGTACTGTAAGATTTGACTTCATACAGTACGAACAGAGTTAATTATTTACTTCCTTCAAAGCACAGAATTTCAACCACAGAAAGAAAATAAAACGTGAAAAAAGAACAGTGCAGAAAAGTAAACAGAAAAATAGAAAATACCAGAATTTATAGTGGTTCGGTCAAACACGACCTATATCCACTCCCTAGAGACTCCTTCTCTAGGTATTACACAAAACTCAAGTGACTCTCCTTTTACCCGCACAGCAAGGTGGAGAAGCTTTTACAAACTCTCTTCCACCAACCCGGTGTGGCAGAGAACCATCATCCTTTTTCACCCTCCTAGTGAAGGCAGAGAACCAAACATCCTTTTACACTCTCCAAGTGCGGCAGAGAACCGTCATCCTTTTTCACCCTCTAAGTGACGGTAGAGAACCGGAATCCTCTCGAACAAAACTCTTGTAAAAGTCTCCAAGGAAATTAAGAAGATGCTTGAAGAACAAGTAAAGAAATCCTCATAATTGGATAACCTTGTGAATCCCTTCACAATTCTCTCTTCAAAGATTTCTCAACACTCACTCCTAAACACTCTCCCTATCACTCTCCCTTTCACTCTCCAAAAAAATTTTGTAGAAGGATTTTTCTACAAGTCAATTTAAAGATCCTTATATACTAAAGGCACAAAAACCATCCAAAAATTGAATTTTTCAAGTTTCATGCGTCCCGATCGTCCCGTACGATCGATCTTCGTACTGTACGAATAGTTTAAATCATTGAACGATTCATCTTGTACGATTCCATACGAACCTAAAACAGAGTCGTTCGTACCACAAAATCTTCTGTATGAATTATATTTCATACTGTACGAATAGTTTAAAAATGAACGATTCATCCCGTACGAACTAGTACGAACCCAATTCAGTGCCCTTCGTACAACAAAATATCGTGTACGAAATAAATTTCGTACTATATGAATAGTTCAAAAATGAACGATTTGTCCCGTACGAACCAGTACGAATCTAATTCAGTGCCCTTCGTATAACAAAATATAGTGTACGAAATAAATTTCGTACTGTATGAATAGTTCAAAAAATGAATGATTCGTCCCGTACAAACCAGTATGAACCCAATTCAGTGCCCTTCGTACAACAAAATATCATGTACGAATTAAATTTCATACTGTATGAAATGAACTTAGAAAAATTTTCAAGACAAATATGTTTGTTAAGAGGATAAATGTATAAATCATCCCGTACGATTGTATATCGTACTGTGCGATCAATTTAAAAATTAAGTTTTTCACTCCCCCAATGTGTGTGTGCACAGTTATCCAACTTACAATCACACTCTCTCATACTCAAGAAAATAAAAAATATAGACTTCACTTACAATAAACATTAACACTTGAACTTGAAGTCTTCAGAAATCTGGAGTGTGAGTATCCTGAAAAACATATTAGTGCATACAAAAAAGAAACTCCAATATATGTTACGAGAAGAATAAAACAAATAAAAAACTTTTGTAATCATCAAAAACAATTTGTATCAGAATTTTTTTGAATGAACGGATTTACACAAATCATAACATTGTCTGATATAATTTGCTTTGAGTGTAGGAAACCAGGACAGCTTCGAGCTGACTTCCCCAACTTAAAGATTCACCCGAATAAGGAGAAGGGTGAAGAGAAGAAAAAGTATAAGAGGGGCAAGCAAAAGACACAAAAAGCTTTTTGGGCTGACTCTGCCTCAGAATCGTTAGAAGAAGAAGTAGAGGAGGAGGTAACAAACCTGTGTCTTATGGCTAACGATAACATTAATCAATTAGATCAAGATGAGGTATGTCAACACTCTTATGATGAATTATTTATCATTTCTAAAAAAATTCATGTTTCATATAGGAAGCTTAAGAAGATGCAAGCTAGTCTAAATACTGAAATTTTTACATTGCAAAAAGAGCATGCTAATTTAATTATCGAGGACTCTACTTTAGATAGAGATCTCATGACTTTATTAGATGTGTTTGATGCATTAAATAAGAAGAATATTGAACTATCTAATGTACATAATTCCTTAAAAACATCACATATTGAACTAAAAAAAGCATTCAAGGAATTAGAAGAACTTGCTTGTCATTTAGATATCAGTGAGCATGCATTAAAATTGAAAGTGGCAAGTTATGAAAATGCAAATGAATTCTTAAGAGCAAAAATTACAGCATTTGAGAATAATAAACCATCACCTTCACTAGCTCATTTGTATAACCCATCAATATAGCATGCATTACATAAACCTAGGAAGAGGCACCATCACCCATATAGGTTAGTGAACCCATTCCCTGGTGTTAGGTGTTACACTCATGGTATGTTCGGACACATAGCCCACACTTACACTATCCATTGTAAGACACACTTAGCGTGGAGGCAAAAATTGCATGCATCTCAGCATAACATGCATTCATGTCATTCATTCAAGCATAAGGTGAAACCCAAACTCGCTTAGGTTCCCAAATCTAACATTTAAATAGCATCATAAGGGTGCTCTCATAAAAGACCTAGTGAGAGCATGTGGTACCTGGACAGTAGATGCTTGAGGCATATGACTGGTGATATGAAGTAGTTCACCACACTGGAGGCCAGGTCAGGAAGCAAGGTGACATTAGGAGATAACACCACTAGGAAAGTGGATGGCTGAAGATTCTTAGGAGACTATGCCATGCGAGCATGAAGATTCATAGGAATATCACCCAGAAAAAATCTAGTTAGAGGCATACCTAAGTTAGACTTCACTAAGGACCACATGTCTGCCAACTAGGAAAATAAATAAGATCTTCATTTTATTCAATCAAAGATATTAACACCTTTAGGCTACTAAAAATCCTTCACATGGACCTATTTGGACCTGTTAGTACACCAGCCTAGGAGGAAAAATATATAAATTTGTAAAAGTAGATGACTACTCTAGATTTACTTGGGCTAAATTCTTAGCACATAAGAGTGATTCATTTGAGGAAACATTCTCCACTTAGATTCAAAGAAAATTATGATGTGAAATCTAATTCATAGTGATTATGGTGGAGAGTTTGAGAATGATAAGTTTGAATCCTTATGTCAAGAGATAGGAATAGAATATAATTTCTCTGCCCCTAGGACCTCCCAGCAGAATGAGATACCTGAAAGAAAAAAAATAGAACCTCGGTGGAAGCTTTTAGGGTAATGCTAGCTGAGTATATACTCCCTAGGTATTTTTGAGCAGAAGTAGTGAATACTGCTTGTTATGTTCTAAATAGGGTGAATGTTAGATTCAAGTTTAATAAGACACCCTATAAACTCCTTAAGGGTAGGACACCCAACATTTCTCACTTGCATGGCTTTGGCTATAGATGCTTCATTTTAATTAATGAAAAATCACCCTTAGAAAAATTTCATCCCAAGTCTGATTAAGGTGTCTTCTTAGGTTACTCATTTGTAGGTAAGGCCTATAAAATTTTTAATAAGAGGACCCTGGCAGTAGAAGAGTCTACCCATGTGGTATTTTATGAATCAGATAAAACCTCTAAACCTAAACCTAAAGAAGAAGAAGTGGAGGTCATTCAAGGGGTAGAAACTATTGCTATAGGAGATAGAGTAGAATCTTAAGAAAAATTGCCTAGAGATTGGAGATATTTTTTTAGTCATCCTAAAGAACTTATTTTAGGAGACTCATCTGAAGGTTTTAGAACTAGGCATGGACATAGGAAGGAGGTTAGTCATTCAGGCTTTATCTTTATGATAGAACCCAGTAATATAGATCAAGCCTTAGTTGATAATTTTTGGATCCTAGCAGTATAAGAAGAGCTAAACCAATTTGTTAAAAATGATGTATAGGAATTAGTCAAGAGACCTAAGGATTAGAGTGTAGTTGGAATAAAGTGGGTTTATAAAAATAAGATGAGTTACTCTGGAATAGTAGTGAGGAATAAGGCCAGACTAATAGCTAAGGGGTATAACCAGATCAAAAGAATAGATTTTAAAGAAACCATTTCCCCTATAGCTAGACTAGAAGCCATTAGGGAACAGTTAGCCTTTACTTACTTTAGGGGTTTTAAGCTATCAAATGGATGCTAAGAGTGCCTTCCTAAATGGGGTGATTCAAGAGGATGTGTATGTTGAGCAACCCCCAAGGTTTTAAAATTCATAATTCCCTAATCACGTATTCAAATTGAAGAAGGCCTTATATGGATTGAAGTAATCACCTTGAGCCTGGTATGAAAGGCTGAGCACCTTTTTAGATTGAGGATTTGTTAAGAGTAGTGTAGACACCACCCTCTTCCTAAAGAAAGAAGGAGAAGACTCACTCATTGTTTAAATTTATATTGATGACATCTTGTTTGGATCCTCAAATATAAACCTATGTGATGAACTTTTAAAAATAATGAGTAAAAAATTTGAGATGAGTATGATAGGAGAGCTGAGCTACTTTCTTGGATTTAGTGTAAAGTAGAAGGATGATGGAACCTTTCTTAGCCAATATAAATACATCAAGGATATCCTTAAAAAAATGAAATGGATAATGCTAAGGCCATGAACACTCCCATGAGCTCCACTGTGTAATTAGATAAGGACCTAAATAGAAAATTAGTAAATTAGAAAAAGTATAGGAGAATAAATGGATCCCTTTTTACTTACCTATTAGCGGACCAAATATCATGTTTAGTGTTTTCCTTTGTGCTAGATTTCAAGCTGATCTAAAAGAATCCTACATGACTATTATTAAGAGAATCCTTAGATATCTGCTAGGCACTCCAAACCTAAGAATCTGGTATCCTAGACATAGCACTTCTTTTGAAATCATAGGATATTTAGATTCTAATTTTACAGGATGTAGGGTAGATAGAAAAAGCACTTCTATAACTTGTTAATTCATAGGACAATCCTTAGTTTTCTGGTCTAGTGTTGCAACTCAGGCTCACGAGTTCTTATTTTGATGATAACAAATATTATGGTTCATCTCCTAGTATTTTGAATATATATTTGTCTGTGTGTACTAACATTTCAGGAACAGCATGCATCAATCCAAGAAAGATTCAAGACTCAAGAATTAGTAGAATAGGCTTTGTTGTATTTCTCATTGATGTACTTTTTGATTTCTTGAGTCAAGTCCTGTAAGGGTGTATGCTTATTTGTGACTATGTGTACACATACTCAGGGGGAGTGAGATCCTGTCAAAACCAGAAGTTTAACTTTTAAACAAATCATACTGGACGATTTCTGATCGTCCAGGCCGATCTGTTCATTGAACTAATCGTCTTGGACGATCCAATATGATCTCAAAACCCTAGCCGCCATGATAATTTAGGCAAGGATTTAAGAGTCAAAATTTGTTCTAATCGTCCTGGACGATATGTATATTGTACTAGACGATTTGTGCAAAATTTGTACTGATCGTCCTGGACTATCCCAGGATCGTATGGGACTATCAGGTCAAATTCTGCACATCATCCAGGATGATCCTGAGATCATCCGGGATGATGTTTGGTGGCAAAATTGAGTTTTTAGGGCTTTTTGAAGCCATCTTTTGGAGCACATCGTCCTGGACGATCCTGCGATCGTCCTAGATGATCTTTGGCGGCAGAATTGAGTTTTTAGGGTTTTCTAAAGCCATCTTTTGAAGCACATTGTCCTGGACGATCAGGTGATCGTCCTGAATGATCTTTGCCTCTAGAACTATTTTGGAAGGGTTTTGGAGCTCTTTATTTAAGCTTTCTCAAAGCACTTGATAGGTGTCTTTGGCAGCCATTGAGTCTTCATTCTTTTGGAGAAAACTTGAAGAGAGAGCTTGAAAGGGAGAGAGGAAAGGGTGGAGTTTTAGTGGAAGAAGAGCCTGGGAAGGGGGATTCTCGAGGGAGTCTGAGGGGGTTCACACGGTTGCTCCGGCAAGCTTGCACCTAAGTACCATCAGATTCAAGGGTCATCTCGAGGGAAGTTTTGGGAAGAAGAAGATCTCTTAGTTGTCGTAGGACCCGGCTACTCCGCCGCACCGGGGAAGGTGGAAGTGATTTTGTAAGGGCTTCTCTGCCTAGCTGTGGGGGCTAAAGGAGAGACACTTTTGGTTTAGTGCAATACTTGGAGGGTGCCTCCGAGGAGTGGACGTAGGTCAGGTTGGACCGAACCACTATAAATCCGGTGTGTTCTTTCTTATTATTTTTCGCACTTTATTTTGTTGCGATTATCTGCTTGGGTGAAATCTGTGATTGAACTTTTTATCGTTGCTTTAATTTATTTCCATTGCAAGTTATAAAAAGATTTTGTTTTGTTTTAAATAACCAATTCACCCCCCCTCTTGGTTAGCCTCGGGACTAGTTCACAAGGGCTTAACATCTCTATCGAACTTTCAAGTGGTATCAGAGCGGGATTCATAAAATCAAGTTTTTAAAAACTTTTGAATTCGATCCATGGCTAATTTTTGTAATCGTAATATTGCGGAAGGTTATTCAATCACCCGGTCACCACTTTTGAAAATATTACTTTTGATTTTTGGAAAATTTGCATGTCTACTTTCTTGTAATCTATTGATTATCTCATGTGGCATATGATTCAAGTTGGTTATTCTATACCGTCACATATTATAAGTGAAATTAAAGTTGATATTCCTTTTTTTGAATGGAGTAGATCAGATCAGATTAATCCTCAATTGAATGCTAAATCTTTGAATTATTTTTCTATGTTTTGAATTCTGATGATTATATGTTAATATTCGCATGCACTTCTGGAAAAGAAATTTGGGATAAATTATGCACTATATATGAAGGTACTTATGAAATCAAGCAATCTAGGCTAAATATTTTAATGCATAATTATGAACTTTTTAGCATGAAACCTCATGAAACGATCTTGGACATGTTTACTAGGTTTTCTCAAATTGTGACATCATTACATGCTTTAGGTAAAGACCTTTCAAATTTTGAAAAAGTCAATAAAATCCTACATTCTCTACTTGATAAATTTGATGCCAAAGTCATTGCAATTTCTGAATCTAAAAATTTGAATGAATATTCTATTGATAATCTGATTGGCTCACTCATTGCCTACGAGCAAGGTTTGGGTCAAAAGCTTTTGGATGCAGGTGAAACTATTGTGCTGAAAATTGAAGATATTGGAAAAAGCGAGTCAGACGATGATGAAAGTAAGGAGTTTGCATCAATAACAAATAAATTAAAAAATCTAGTAAAGCACAAACATCAACATCAACAAAAGTGGAACAAAGGTAAAAATGGTAAAAATGTTAAGATTTCTTCTGATATTATTTGTTTTGGATGTAGGAAGCCAGAACATATGAAAAATTAGTGCCCAAACTTAAGAACCCTTCCTGAAAAGGAAAAGGGTAAAGCTAAGAAAATTATAATAAAGGCTGATAATGCAAAATGAAAAATGTCCTGGGCAGATCTAGCTTCTGAATCATCAGATCAGGAGCAAGCTGATGTAAATTAATGTTCTTTTTATATGTTTGTGTTTTTCATTTTATTTTTCTGTTACTATTATTTATTCGTTATGTTTTGTGTGCTTTATTATTTTTGTTTTTCCTTTTAAAATTTTTGATGTTGTTTTTATTGTTCCTCTGATCAAGCATACACGTAACACCTCTTGTTTTTAAAAATCAAAGTTTTTTTATATAGATCTGATTTTCTAAAAATGGAAAATTTACCTCCTGTTTTTCTTAAAATTCTATGTAAGTTGTGGTTGATTTCTCTAAAATCAAGCAAAGGAAGGAAACTCATGATTTTGTCTCTCCATCTTATTTCTTTATGTTAGGCTATTTCACTTTTGATTCAAAATCTATTTCAAATTATAAATTAGTTTTTGAAATTAAAACTTTTTCATCTCCCGACATTTTGTTTATCCCATAGGAATCTTTTGTAAATTATTGAACCAACTTCAAGATTATCTTATTCAGGTTGTTCGTCTTTATCAAAAGAATAAGGTTTGCTGATTTTAAAGATTTAGAAAGGAGGCAAATTATAAAAATTAAAAGATGCGCAATGTCGCCAAAAATGGAAGGATACACAAAGTGTATCAAAAAGTAAAAGATGCGCAATGTCGCCAAAAATAAATGGATACACAAAGTGTATCAAAAATAAAAAGATGCGCAAATAGCGCCAAAATGAAAAGAGGCACAAAATGAGCCCACAAAAAGTTAGCTTCCCTTCTTGTAAATCTCTAAAGTTTAGAAAACCCATGTTTTTTTGATAAATTAGTTACTTGAGCTTGAAAATTAAGATTTTTGATTCATTACTTTGCATTAATCTTCTATTAGATATATTTCATGAAAGGAGTTTTGAAAGATTTTTATTTTCTTATCTAATTTGTTCATTGATTTAGATATTGGCTTAAAAAGTTTTTTAGCCTTTTTAAAACCTGAGCTTGGTTTAACAATTTCTAAATTTCTAACCTTTCTGGGTTATGAGTAGTCAATTCATGCCTTACTTAGCTTTTTGAATAAAATCAAGAGGTAGCTTTCTCATTACAAAAAAATTCTTGATTTTATAAAAACTTCACAAGATCAGAGACCGTTTTCGATCTTTTAGTCTATTTTTTATTTACTTTTGTTTTCTCTACTCCTCTTCTTTTTAATAATGTCAAAGGGAGAGAACGTACTGTTGTATTTGTGAAGTTTATTTGTATTGTAATTGTACTGTTTTATTTGTGACATTTATTTGTAATATGTTGTTTTTTTTAAATTAAAAAAAAATTAAAATTAAAAAAATGTGTTTCTCCCTATTTTTAAAAGTCTTTTCTTAGTGAGGGGGAGACTAGGAGAAAATACTTTTATTTGCAAATCCAACCAGAAATATTTGCCATCATCAAAAAGGGGGAGATAGTTGCAACTTGGGCTCACGAGTTCTTATTTTGATGATAACAAATATTATGATTCATCTCCTAGTATTTGGAATATATATTTGTCTATGTGTACTAACATTTCAAGAACAGTATGCATCAATCCAAAAAAGATTCAAGACTCAAGAATTAGTAGAATAGGCTTTGTTGTATTTCTCATTGATGTACTTTTTAATTTCTTGAGTCAAGTCCTGTAAGGGTGTATGCTTATTTGTGACTATGTGTACACATACTCAGGGGGAGTGAGATCCTGTCAAAACCAAAAGTTCAACTTTTGAACAAATCGTACTGGACGATTTCTGATCGTCCAGGTCGATCTGTTCATTGAACTAATCGTCCTGGACGATCCAATATGATCTCAAAACCCTAGCCGCCATGATAATTTAGGTAAGGATTTAAGAGTCAAAATATGTTCTAATCATCCTGGACGATATGTATATCGTACTGGACGATTTGTGCAAAATTTATACTGCTCGTCCCGGACTATCCCAGGATAATACGGGACTATCAGGTCAAATTCTGTACATCATCCAGGACGATCCTGCGATTATTCGGGACGATGTTTGGCGGCAGAATTGAGTTTTCAGGGTTTTCTGAAGCCATTTTTTGGAGCACATCATCCTGGACGTCCTGCGATCGTCCTGGATGATCTTTGGTGGCAGAACTGAGTTTTTAGGGTTTTCTGAAGCCTTCTTTTGGAGCACATCGTCCTGGATGATCCGGCGATCGTCCTGGATGATCTTTGCCGCCAGAACTATTTTGGAAGGGTTTTTGGAGCTCTTTATTTAAGCTTTCTCAAAGCACTTGATAGGTGTCTTTGGTAGCCATTGAGTCTTTGTTCTTTTGGAGAAAACTTGAAGAGAGAGCTTGAAAGGGAGAGAGGAAAGGGTGGAGTTTGAGTGGGAGAAGAGCCTAGGAAGGGGGATTCTCGAGGGAGTGTGAGGGGGTTCACATGGTTGGTCCGGCAAGCTTGCACCTAAGTACCATCAGATTCAAGGGTCGTCTCGAGGGAAGTTTTGGGAAGAAGAAGATCTCTTCGTTGTCGAAGGACCCGGCTACTCCGCCGCACGGGGTAAGGTGGAAGTGATTTTGTAAGGGCTTCTCCGCCTAGCTGTGGGGGCTAAAGGAGAGACACTTTTGGTTTAGTGCAATACTTGGAGGGTGCCTCCAAGGAGTGGACGTAGGTCAGGTTGGACCGAACCACTATAAATTCGGTGTGTTCTTTCTTATTATTTTTCACACTTTATTTTGTTGTGATTATCTGCTTGGGTGAAATCTGTGATTGATCTTTTATCGTTGCTTTAATTCATTTCTGCTGCAAGTTATAAAAATATTTTATTTTATTTTAAATAACCAATTCACCCCCCCTCTTGGTTAGCCTCAGGACTAGTTCACAAGGGCTTAACATCCCTCTTGGTTAGCCTCGGGACTAGTTCACAGGGACAAATTCACCCCCCCTCTTGTTGTTTGTGATAAAAAAAATTGATTTCTTGATCATCACACACTTACCTCACTAATTTCTTATAGTACTGTATGATCCAAGTTCATGCTGTATGATATGTACAAATCACAACCCCTCATTTAAATCAATAGTCTAGATTAGATCAATGAAATATCCACATTATACTATACGAACCTATACTTATACTATACGATCCACATGCCACTAATCGTTGAGGAAATCAATCTGTTTGGTATGAAATTATTACCAATCGTATTATATGATACCTCTATTCGTACTGAAGTCCAACTAGATTGGGACAAATTTAATTCAGCCAGTACAATAACAATAGCATTTTATACTGTATAAATAATTGTTCATACTGTATGATACTTTTATCAAATGCCGTACCGACGACTCCTCGGGACGAACATAATTTCTTAAAATTGTCCAGTATGATACCCTTATCGTATTGAATGATTTGACTACTTTTCTGACAGGTCATCCAGATGAATTAATTCCCTGATCATAATGTATGAACCTCGATCGTACTGTACGATTGGCCAAAAATCTATAAATTAAAGGATTTGAATGGTTCAGTTCACTCAACTTCTTTCAAACTCCTACTCTCTAAACTTTCCTGTTCAATGGCCGGTGGAAATAAACATGGCAGAATGACTCAGGGGAGCTCCTCCTCTTGTCTTTTGATGACCTTTTTTTTCTGCAGGGGATGAAGAAGCCTACCACAAGCACAAAGAGGCAAACATCACTCCTTCTCGAATGTTAAATCAACTTGTCCTTAACTTTGAGGTGATGAACCTCTTTACCTCCACTACTCCTCAATTTCTCCTTACACTGGCTTTTCCTTATAACTCTGAACTTCTTTATGAATTCTTAGCCAATCTTAGGATAAATCAAGAAAACTCAACCATCAATTCTTTTGTTTTTCATCAAAATGTAGAAATAACCAAAGCAAATTTAGAAGAACATATAAGACTTTCTACCCGAGGACCTCATCCTCAATCCCTGACCTCAAATGATTTTGATTGGACTTTCGTCAATCTGCTACATAGGAATGTGCCTTCAAATTAACACCAACCCTAGTCCAAACTTTAAATTAGAATGTCTGTATCATCCAACACATCCTTAGAACATCAATTATACCCAAAGCTGGGGATTGGGTTAACATAACCCCACTTCTATCTATAGTCACTTACTTGATCATGTTAAACACCCAATTTGATGAAGCCCAAATGATCCTAGACTATATCCACAATATGACTCATATTTGACATCCAAGTACATGAAGAAAATAAAATTTTGCCTTAGGACACATCATAGGATATATCCTACACCAACAAACACCAACTCACCTTTTCTGCTCCACTCGATAATGTTCCTATTTTCTATACGGATGCCTCCTTTTATATTCTCTTCCATTGGGGATGAGAGCACACCGAGCCAAAATTTGATGAAGAAGGGAAAGCTGCTTCTGTAAGTGTGCCTCCACCGCCACCAACACCACTGCCTGCTCTTGCTTACCCTGGTTACCCTCACGATGACATCATCCAGTAACTTGAGTGGTTAGAAACCTGGCTTGATTATCACATCCAACAACAACACCAGCAGCACGAGGATAACATGAGATGGTTTGGAGAAAGATTTTCCTTGATTGACAATTAATTTGCATCCATTCATTAATTCTTTTAACCACCACAGCCACCACTTGATTAGGATCTACCTTACCTGTAATGTTTGTCTATTTTGTGTTACTATTTTTTTCTATACTATTTTCTTTGTTTATTTGTTCCTCCTCTTTTTGGTGATGTCAAAACGGGGCAAAAATGTATGTTTTTTTATGTTTTTAGCTTAATAGAATCTGGTGTTTTAGTTACCTTTATTTTTTCCTTTTATTATTATTATTTAAAAAAAAATAAAAAATTTTGAAATTTGTAACTCTTAATTTTTAAATCCATCACCTAGTATGGGAGAGCTTAGGATAAAAGAATATTAATCTTGCCTATTAACTAACATTATTTGACATCATCAAAAAAAGGGAGATTGTTGTAATCCAGGATTCCTAGTTAATAATTTTGATGATGACAAATATTATTGATTGAATTGTTGCTCTCCTCACTAAATTTGGTCATCCCAGAGATCGTACCAAACGAACCCATAATTTTTGAACTAATTATATTGTACAATATTCATATCATACTGGACGACCTACTTGAAATGAACTAACCATACTGTACGAAGAGAGCAGTACGGGACAATAGCAGAGATGAGTTTTAGTCATCCCAAGAATCGTCCCACACAAATAGAGGAAATAGAACAGATCATACTAGATGATCTATCGATCATACTATACAATATGTTTATAAAATTTGAACAATTTGTTTGAACAACTTTTCACAGCATATTGGACGGACTAGTTTTGAACTGATCATACTGTACGAACTTGAATTGTATTATACGAATAGTGACAGCTAACTTGAATTTCTAGGGTTTTTTGAAACCTATTATAAAAGCTATGTTTTAAGTTTCTCTTGAATTAAGAGAAGAACATGTGACTGAAGGAGGAACTTTGAGAGAGGAGCTTTTTGAAGCAAATCAGAGTTTGAGAGAGGAAGGAAAGGTGACCTTGAGCGTGAGGGAGAAGTAGTGTGATGGGATCACACGGTTGCTCTGGGCTAGTTGGACCCTTGTTCCTTCTATGGCCTTGGTGAGTCTTTTGGAAGCTCTCTAGGGAGAGAGGCTTCTTAGTCCAGTCCTCTAGGTTCTCTATCTTCTTTAGGAGGGAGAAAAAGGAGTTGAGGTTCTCTGCCTTCTCAAGGAGGGAGAAAAAGGAGCTGAGGTTCTCTATCTTCTTCAGGAGGGAGAAAAATGAGTCAAGGTCCGTTGCCATCATTGGGAGGGTGACATAGCATCCGACACTCTGCCACATTAAAGGTTTGGTGAAAGTGAGTTTGTAAGGGCTTCTCCGCCTTTGCTAAGGGAGCAAAAGGAGAGTTACTTAGTATTAGTGCAATACTCGGAGTGGAGGACTCCGGGGAGTGGACATAGCTCAAGGTTGACCGAACCACTATAAAAATCTCTGGTGTATTTTTTCCTTTTCGCACTTTTACATTTCCTGAATTTTCTTTACCGTTAATATTTGTTTCGAAAAAAAGGTTGATTATTGCTTTGTCATGTTGATTAAAATTTCATCATAGTAGAATTTAAATTTTTTAATAAAATCTCTCACTTTTACAATCAATTAGGATTTGGTATTTTCAATTATTGAAAAGTTCTTCAAAAATGTTATTATTGTTATTTTGAAATCAAGAAAACCTTTTTAAGCATCAATTCACACCACCCCTTTTGGTGAGCCTTGGGCTAGTTCTATAAGGTTTAATAACCTCCACGGACTTTCACTATGCATCTTCTAGTGATTTTTAATATTCTTTAATTTTAATGTCCATATATATTAACAAATTTATAATGAATGTTATTTTGAAGAATTAAGAAAAAAAAAGAAATTATCTTTATCATTAGTTGGCTTGTTTGGAGATAACACCTTAGTTCCTAGCTTGGTAGTTTAGAGCATCATCTTCAATGAGAAATTATCTGTCATTTCACTTTTTTCCATTATAATTTTTATTTCTTATTATTATTTTCTCCTCCACATTCCCTTATATAGATTTATAATTAGTCTCTTAGCTCCCACACTTCTAATACAAGCTATTCATAAAATATCAAAGCTTTTAAAATCTATTTAGACGTAACCACCTAGACTTCCCTCAACTCTGCACACTAAAGTCTCAACTTAACCATCCATAATAACTCATAAAGACCCTTTAAAACATCATAAAGTTCCAAAGAATATTCACACTAAAAATATTTTTGAATAAAATCCCATCTTGAACACCATATAAATTAATCACTCAAAATAACCTAAATTTAAGATCTTCTAAGGGAGTTTCTAGACACTTTTGGAAGGTGGACTTTTGAAATCCACCAACCATAAAACTATTTCAAGTAGACCATCTTAAATTATCCCAAATCAAATAAAAGTACTCACCTTCATCTTCCAGCTCTTACCATACCAAATATGCTTAGATTCCTAGAACATGATGATAATCGATAAATACATATGGACATATTGAGAAAGCTAAATGATAAGGATGTATATTTGTTAAGTGAAAAATATGTAATATTTTATTGTGTTAAATTTCAATGAATATGTTTGTATTTAGTTGATATTGTGCAAGAATTTTTCATGAAATTCAGAAAAATTCACAAGTATTGAACCAGCACCACAACATCAGAACCATCATCTCCGCAGCATCGTTAACACCCTTGCACCATATTAAAAATTTACATTATAGTGTCAAAGTCTCAAAAAAATTACTCAATAATTCAATGTTGGATCACCAACCTCAGAAGCACTGCAGCGCCACATGATGTAAGTGAGTGCCATGTTGATAAAATTAATTTATTTATTATTCCACATATTTGCTCTTTAGTTTTGCTTTAAACAAAACTGAAAACTATTATTAATTAAAGTGGAGATTAGACTCATTTTGGTTTTAAAATAGAAATAAGTTGCCCTTATAGATTTTGAAAAATATTATTCACATCTTCAAAAATATATTTAAATTTCATAAAATATCTTGAACTCTTTATTATTATTATGTAAAGGAATATGAGGTGAGCAAATACCTTTGGGCTTATGCTCACTTGGAATTCCATGCCATCAAACAACCTAATACAAAAGCAATCATCCTAGATGTAGTGCATCAGAAGATCAGCTCTATCCTCAGAGACCAAAGGAGTAGATGAGACTCTAAATCAATAACTCAAGATGAGTAATTTTAACTTTAAGCTCAATTGATGCTAATGAGATGACTCACTAAAAACTCTACATTTTATCTTAATTTGATTTACTTAACTAAATTTTCTAACTATCAAAATTTTTAAGAAATTTTGGCAGTATAATGGCCTTATACTAACAGGAAAAGTGTAGCATCCTTTAAGAATAATAAGGACCCCGCAACCCTGCCCATGGTGGGCATAAAGTCCTAGGCTCTAGTGTACGTAACAAAAAAAAAATGCATGTATATATGCATGAATAGGTAAAGGGGTCCATGTCTATAGTACCCAGTGTTACATCTTTCGAGAACTAGTATGCATATTCTTACAAAGTCCAGAACATGCACACTGAGAAAAATTTAGGAAAACTGATACCCACTAATATAAGCTACCACCCATATAAATGTAACGTACGAAATGATGTAAATAAAAGAGAAGACTGCATAAATAAAATAAATTTTACTCATTTATTGATTTGAATATTTATGATAGACTCATACTCTACAGGAAAGTAAGGTGGCCAGTCTCTTCCACAAAAAAATTGGGTTTCCATGTCCCCATATATATATAATCAAATACATCTGCTTAAGGTATTTAAGCTCCATGTCTTTTTATAGATTTCCAAAAGAGATTTTTCTCCAAAGGATAGGACATCATCTTTTGGAACACCACTTGCATATATAACATGTAGGGGGAAAAATTAATGCTGCCAAACAGATTCAGTATTCTCTTATTTTGTAATCGAATACTACATTAAGAATAAAGTACTATCTTGAAAGACTGACACAATATTCTATAATGGATTCAATATCAAAATAGGTTTTTTAAAAAAAGATATGTCTATGGTCAAACATAATTCAAAGAATAATATATCATCTCGAAAGATAAACATGAAACTCTATAGAGTGTGTTTAAAAATAGAAATAGGGTTTTGAAAATCTATCCATTCTTTTAATTAGATATGACAAAGAGAATAGTATATCATCTTAAAAGATGAACATAACACTCTTCAAGACATCTAAAAACAAGAATAAATTTGATAAAATTCATCATTTCTACAATTGAATATAACAAGTAGAATATTATATTATCTAAAAAGATAATAAAAACATTCTACAAGTATATTTAAAATTAGAAATAAGTTCTTAAAAGACATCTGCATTCTCAAAGATTTTTCCCTTATTTTATAGGAAAAAAATAAGGTTTATTTTATTCTGGAGTTCTCAAATCCATATAGGGGCAAGCCCCTAGTTAATTACATCTTAGGAGGAGTGCTTGTAAGAAAACTCTCGATTAAAGCAGTGATTTCATACCTTTTGATTACAAAGTAGAAGAAAAGGAAAGAAGTAGGAAAATTTTCAAAGAGAAAGCTCGACATTAAACAGTTCTTAGCGAGTCAAAGGAGGAAAAGTAGGAGGTGCTAGATTTTGAGAAGCTCAGAGGCAACCTCAGTTTAGCCTATGTTGGGCTTTATATTTTAAAAGAGAATTTTTATATTTAGGTTGACATTTTATTAGAAATGTGGGATTATATTCTCGAATGGTGAGGACTTATGATCTTTTTTAGATCTGCCCCAGATCCTAAGTCTAATTTGGGTACTAGAAAGTAGTGACCCGAACCTATCTAATGAAGTGCAGATCTGGACTTACCCCGGCCTGAGTTAGGGAGCCAGCTAACCCCCAAGGCACTATAAAATTATGTGTTCGGTCTTTTTATGAAAGATGGGTAGGGATGTTATTTAAGTTTTAAGGAATTAGGGGCCAACATCTAAGACAAATCCTAATTGGCCCCCTCAACTTATGTACGCTGAATGATGTCTGAAAGTAGAATATAATTAAAATTTTAGATTTTTTAAAATTATAATTAATATAATATATGTTTATTGACTCGAATGCATAAAATGATTATGAAGCAATTTTAAAATCAAGCTTAGAAAATGCATTTTTTTCTAGAGATTGCACAAAATCCCCTTGACAGAATTGCACCCTAATAGATTAGGTGGTTTGCTAGAACCCACAGGCAGGGAGGTGCCTAATAGGGAAGAGAAAGCAATAATATGTATATATACTGACTCTCGGTGGTCCCGAGCCTACTTCTTAGATCATTAAATTTTTTAGGTGAGCCTAAAAATTTTATTTAAGTTTTAAGTAGAAAAGTTATATTTGTACCCTCATAAAACTCCGATTGTATCCAGGCTAAAATAAAATATGGCATGCAAGAAACCTAGAAAAACAGGCAATTTCTACTACACAAATAATATAAACAACTAAATAAATAATAAATTATCCAAATATAATGTCCAAAGTCTATATGGTAAATGCCACTTTATTTACAACCCATAATTTATTGAAAAGTAAAGTGGTCGGGTACTACTAACAGTAAACTCATATTTTGATCCTAAGACTGATGCAAGTGATTTTGAAATGGGATATCTCTTTGTTTTCACTTCTTCATCTTCTCTCAGTCTTCTTTCCTTCTGTGAGCTCCTTGAATCTGTCGGGTCTAGATATCCAAATGAAAAGAAATTAGTCCCTGAAGGAGTATTTTCTTTTCCCTTTAGATATTAAAATCTTACTAACTTAGCTTTCCAAATAGAAGAGAACATTCCTCTAAGGGATATTCTCTCCTCTTTGGATTCCAAGTTGGATGTGATATCCAAATTTTAAATCACTTTCATATTACAACTCTTTCAAATATATTTACATTACATCTCAATTATAAAGAAAATCTAAACCACCTGTAAGGTTATCCTTAATAGTTATAATAAAATCATCCCATGTAGTTATATATTTGTATTTAAATTAAATTCACAAGCCGCACTTGGCCATACTCTTTTAATTTTAAGGGGTTGAGCATTTTGTACCTGCAAAAAATTATGTCAATTTAAATTTTTAATTTGCCCCCTTTAATTTAGCCCTACATGAGCATAGCCACCTACATAAAATTCTATAAACATCCAGATTATTCCTAATCTAGGGGTAATCTATCACCCATCACATTAATTCTCAAATTATAAGAATAAATAAATAAACAAACACATAAATCATTGTAACCAGCATGCAGTGAAAACCACGAGAAATCCCATCACACAACAGCAAGAAAGTAAACACCAACCTAACCCAAAGCTAGAGTCAGTTGTCCTAACAAATAAATCTATGTGTGTGTAGTAGGCTGCATGATTTGGATATATCCTTGGTTTATTATTAATTAAAATTTTCTAATTGATTGAGTTTAATTTGTTGAAAGGTTAAAGGAATTTTATGTTTAAATTTAAGTTTTAGTGTCTTTAATATTTAGGAAGTTCATTTTTAAGTTGAATTTTAATTGTTAAGGTTGATTAGTAAGATTGGTTATTAAGAGTATTTTAATTAAACATTTTTAGTCCTTAGATTATTTAATTTAATGATTTATTGAGTTTTTAATTATTTATTAAGTATTTTGATGATTTATTATTTTTGAATGATTTATTAAAATTTTAATTGATTTATAAAATTGTTAATGATTTATTGAATTTTTAAAGATTTTAATTAATTTTTAATGATTTATTGGATTTTTATATTTTATTTTATTTTATTGTATTTATTATTATTATTAAATTTTATTTTTTTTTATTTATTACAATTTATTATTTAACCTTTCTTCAAATTTTGTTTAGGATTTATCTGTTTAGTTTGTTACAAAATTTTATTAGTTTTCTAATTATTATTTAATCATTGATGATTTTTAATATTTTATTTTAATATTTATGTTTAACTTTTGTGTTTGAGATTTGTATGTTATTATTATTTATGTAATAATATGAATTTTGTCTAAATTTATTATTTATTTTCTTATATTTCATTTTTATTTTAACTTAGATGTAAGTTTATATGTATGTATATATATATATATATATATATATATATATATATATATATATATATATATATATATATATATATATATATTAATGAACAAATTTTATTTATCCTCATTTTTCATTTCGAGTTGTGTATGTTATTTGAGTGGTTGGAGTTATTATATTAAATTCTTAATAAAGCCCTATGTGATTTAAAACCAACTAGTCTAATAGGTGGATAAATTAAGGGTGATTAAAATTGAGTTCTAGCGCTCCTTATTACTAGCGCAGTCGCCAAACATGCATTCGATTGGGTTCGAGTTCCAAGTAATCAACTAAAAGCTAAATAATAGAATAAAATGTAAATATAGAATAAAAGGAGCTTGTAAATTACATATTTAATTATAAAAATACATGATAATAAAAACTATAGTTTCTATAGGGCCCTATGGTTGGGAGATCGCAAAACACAACAGGGGTTTTGGGCCTAAAGGCTATCTAAGTTTTAAGAATATTCACATACACTAGAGCCAATGTCCGGTGATATTCGGTCATAGCACCTTTAACCGGTTGGATAGAGGCGACTAACACCTTTAGTTTGTTTCTTTTTGTTCTCTTTATCAGTTCCATTCCTCGTAGTTCATGCAAATAAAGACAATAAAGCAGGGATTAGAAGCACATTTAATAATTAGAATTGAAATAATTAAAAAAAATATTATTTAAATCAAATGTATCTTTTTTTGGGCTTGCACACCAGTTCGGTTGTTTGCCTTTAGAACTTTTCACTTTCGAAAGCATACTTTGCATTTTTACAAAATTCACCTCCAAGGAACAAGAAGAGATCAGGGGGAGTAGAAGAAGGAAGGGAGGGGTAGAGAGAGAAGGAGAGTTATTTCTCACTTTAACACTTTCATTTTCTAAAAATACCCAACTAACTCACTCTCCAACAACACCCACACCTTTCACCTCTTAACAATCTAACTTTTACTTTACACTCTTTTGTGCCCTTTGTGTTTCAACACATACATTTTCATTCCCTTTCCAAAACCTAGACACTTTTCACTTTTCAAGACACACTCAATCTCCACTTTTCAAAATGCACACCAAACCTTTTTGACATACACTTTCACCTTACTTTTCAAAATTTACTTTTCAAATTATAAACACACTTTACTCTACAACACATACACAATTCACCTTTCAAAATTCAAACTTCACTTTTCAAAACATGCTCACAATTCACCTTTTCAAAATTTGCAAACATCACTTACCAACACATGCACAATTCACCTTTCAAAATTCAAACTTAACTTTTCAAAACATGCTCACAATTCACCTTTTCAAAATTTGCAAACTTCACTTACCAACACATACACAATTCACCTTTCAAAATTCATACTATATGATATCAAACATCTAAGGAATCTTTCCAACCCAAATTCATAAATTTCCCTTAATGTCAAACATACACAAGTAACACTTTCCAAGAATTCATAACAACACATCCCACTGCTAACAAGAAGCTATTGGAGCTTCATTCAAGATTTGTTTGAAAGAAGGAACCGTAGTGCCTTCTTGATAGCACTAATACTCTAAAGAAAAAGTTCTCCATTATCACAACATTAAACACATAAGCTTCTTATTGAGAAAAAAATCAAATTCTATAAATAATAGAAAATAAAGAGAGATTGAATGTCAATGCATTTCATCCCCACTTCAAGATTCATGCCTTCCTCAAGCTGTCATTACCATTCCATATGGATACAACAAAAATCCCTTCAAACTTTCCCTTCTTTAAACACCATATAAGACTATCCATACCACATTGCTTGCTTTGAATATACATGCTCATATAGTGCATGATTTCAACTCAAATGCCTATGCAAAATTAAATGAAACAAAATAATTACAAAAACACCTCTTCCCAAAACTCATGAAGCTTTTTAACAGGGATCAAATAACCTTTTATTGGAACTACAAATACTCGTGAGTGAGACAAAGCAAATGAGAATATAAATCAAATATATAACTCAAATCATTGAATCCACTCATGAAGCAAGATATCTAGTAAAGATGTAATCTCCAACTAACATTAATTTTGCTCAAAAATGCTATGGAAATGAGTTTAGAGAAACATGCTCTTCAGCTAGCCTCATTAAGATATCAACATCTTATCTAACATCACAAGATAGATTCTTTCCAATACCCATAGGGATTTTTGCACAAAAATGGTGAGAAACACATTCAAAATCTATATCAATTGCTCTCAAAATCAGCATGGAAATTATACAGAATCTGTAGGGATCTTTTTTTTGCATAAAACAGTGAAGAATTAATCCAAAATTGATAAGGATTTTTACACAAAAAATAGTGAGAAAACCTTTCCAAAAATTGTAAGAATGTTCACATATAGAAATAATAAAAAAATGAGAGAATTTATATGTTGAGCGAATGTTGCTAAAGTTATTCATATATTGAGTGACCAAATCATATAGAAACAACAATCCCTTCAGATTTTCATCACTTCTCTAATTATCAAGAGAGAAAGAAGACAAGTTTTGCTTCAAATTTTAACAAGAAAACCTCACATTATAACCTTCAATGCTTCATTTAAATGCAAAAAGAAAAATCAAGAACGAGAGGAGGAGGAAAAGATTGAGAGAAAAAAAAAAGAACAAAGGAATGAAGAAGATGATAAGAGATGAAAAAAAAGGAAAATGGAGAAGTAGAGGATGTAGAAGATATACCTATAGCAACAGAGGGCCGGCGGCTAGGGCAAGTTGGCGGGAGAGGGGAAGGGGATTTCGACCTTGGGCGAGTCATGCGAACAGAGAGGGTGAGGGGGTCTTTGCCTGAAGTTTCTTGCAAACAGAGTCAGAGGAGGGGGTTCATTTTCACGAATAATGCAGTAGGAAGGGTCTGGAGTTTCACGAATGGGAGCCTGACATGGAGGAGTTCGGTTTGGCGAATGAATAGGAGATAGTGGGGGAAGCAGTTTTTAGAATAGAGAGAGGGGGGAAGACATGGGGGGTGTGGTTTGAACTGGTCCTAACCAAAATAAAGTCATTTTTAAGCCCAAACCAGCCCTAATCCCCCTCTCAATTCAAATTGATAGTCATGATTGATTCATGTTTTAAACAGGGAATTAAGGGCTAATTCTAATATGAGAGCTTGAGAATCATATGAATATAAATTTGTAATAAAATTAATATTTTAAAATAATTATTTTATGTCAATTTTAAGATTAAAGTAATTTAAAATGATTAATTTTATTCCACTAATGATGATTTGATTTCAATTAAGTCGAGGCGAATCAATTTGAATTAATAGAAGCTTATGTCGTTACATTAAATTCATCTCAAATTAGTTTTGTTTAGAGTAGTGTCGATTTAGGCTAAATTAGGAAGTTGAGTCACCGCTATGTCAATAGGGATATCCACCTAAAGGAGCGACGTCAAGACTAGGCTACGAAGACCTAAGTGCTAGAGATGAATTTCGAGAAAATTGACCTCGAATAATGAGGTCAACATAATCAGGTGTATTTGACTCTTTTATTACTCAGGATGCTATACAACTCAATCTATATACAATCTATAATTTATAGGGACTTATACATGTATACAATATCTCCTAAGTACATTTTACTTTGACTCTTGTAAGAATGTAAAGGAAAAGGAAAAACATTAGTATATAAAAAATAGAGTACATGATAGTTATGTAATATCCTATTACTTCTACCATAGTCCTTAAAGAGTCTAAGTGCACCAACAAAAACTAAAATACAAGACATCCAGATTGCTAAAATAAACCTAATAAGCAATTCATAATACCAGCTTAGCCAAGGATAGAGTTGGTTGTCCTAGCAAATAATCTAAGGGTGTGGATGCTATGTAGTTGTGGTATGTCTTATAGGAGTTTAATGTTTAGGTTACATGAGTTTAAAGTTTTTGTTCATTAAGGCCAAAAGGAAATTTTAACTGAAGTTTACATTGTATGGATCAGGATTTTATTATTTAAGTTTTAATTATTCAAGTTGGTTATTTAGTTATAAAGAATTTGTAAGTTCCTAACCTCAAGTTCAAGAGCTACTAACCTCCATATCCAAAGGCTTATAAATATAACGTAATCATCTCCCTTATAGGATAGATGATGACATGAATCCTTTAAGATTTATTAGTGATTTATTAAGGGATAGAAGAGGGACCTTTGAAATCAGTACACAAGCCCTCCAAGTAGATCAACAATGATGTATAATGTCAATACTTTATTAAGGTTTGATTAAGGGTTATGAATTTACACAATCGTACCTTACATAAGTGGTGGCTAACATGATGCATGAACCCTAAATTGGTTATTTAAAAATTTATTAAAATCCCTTCAAGAAATATGTGTGTGCCCTCCTAAAAGGAATCATGTACCACATAAAGGGATTATTGGGTGATTTAGGATGTATTAAGGACGTTGAAAATGCTAAAATGCCCTCCAAAAGGAAGTAAACATTAAGCATGAAAGGTCTTTGTTATTTAATTATAATTAATTATCAAATTTATCTGATTAAAATAAGTTCTAATCAAATAAATAATCATATTAATTTTATTTTTTTGTGCTTTATATTTTGGTTGAATTTTTTTTATTTTTATTAAATTATTTCAATTTTTAATCAATTATTGATTTTTTATGAATTTTAATTAATTATTAATGAACTTTAATAAAATTTATTTATAAAATTTATTTAAATTTATTTATTAATCTCTGAATTTTATTTCATTTTATTTGAATTTGTTATGTATATTTGATTTTTATATTTGTTATATTTATTTAATAATATATGGAATTAGGTTTTTAATTGATTATTTAAATGAAATAATTTTTAAAATAACTTGGATTATTTAGTTTTGATATCAAATTAACTCCAAACTTAATGAAATTGATAACATTAGTTATATATGACCAATATATCTATCTCTGGAAGTTTGAGATTAATTTGATATATATTTTACTTTAATGAATTTATTAAACTAATATTTAATTAAGAGTTAATTAATCGTCAATTAAAATTTAATCAAATCCAGAACTAAATTTTATTTTTCAATGTTGTAGGATTGATTTAGAGTTGATTGAAAGTGATTTTGTATTTTATGAATTTTTGTTGATTTAGTGTGATTTTTGAAAAAATCTACCCCTAAATAAAGGTTAATTTTTTATTAATATTATTCTATGACCAATTAATGTCAAATAAATAAGAGTTTAATTCCCAGGGTGTATAATGTGTCTATGTTTACTAGTTTAAAGTTTCATCCCTATTGGATGTGTGTATGAATTTTTAAAATTTTCCTAAGTTCAGTAGACATGAACCTTTCTTATTTTCCCTAGGTGTCACTAAGATTCAAATGGGTTTGAAAAATTGGTGTGACTAACCCTTATATATGTATAAACAAACCACAACAATTTGGTGTTCGAATGCTCGATGGAATAATTATAGTGAATTATCAAAGTTATAGGTCACATAGTGACCTATAAACATTAAAATTCAACTATTGGAAACATGTGCATCAAAATGGATCAAGAACATTGGAGGATATATAAAACATCCTTAAACATTCCCCTTCCAAATTTGAGCTCATTATCATGCATATTCTAGGAGTAATATAGAGAAATCTTTAAATATTTAATAGTCATTGACTCCAAAATTATGAAGGATGATAACTTGAATTTATTTTTAAATGAAAGATCCCATCAAATTGATTCCATAGCGCCCTAGCATGCAATGATTGGGCAAGAATTGAATTAGCTATACATATTTAGAAATCTGGGTCAAATTATGACCTAGGTTTTTGTAAATTCATGTATAAGCTATGATTACGTCAAATGGCCCTAGAAAATCATGGAGCATCAAGGATATATTCTAATTCATCTCTACCAAAATTCAACTCGGTTTGATAAGTATTTTTCATTTTATATAAGAAAATATGATATACTTATACTTGAAATAAATCCAAAAATACTCATCAAAATAGGCAAAATTATTTTTATAAGATAGGGCTATTTATTCTGAATCCATTTAGGGTTTACACATTAAAATGATGAAGAAATGAAATAGTTATAATTTTTCAAAGTTTTGGTATCTTGAAAGAGATTTAATAAATAATATACGTGGTGACAGGAGGCTGGGCCATACAGAAGGCGGTGATCAGCTATGTTTGGCATTTATCTAATGCAACTACTAACGTAACTGCTAGATTTATCACAGTTCTGATCCAACAGTCTAGATCAGATCCTGCATTATAGGATAATCAATGCGATCGAATAGGATCCGAAGATGGTGAGATCTTGACTATCTTAATCAAATAAAATGAATGGATGGTTGTGATTTCATCTTCTTCACAAGATCCTCAAAAACCCTATACTTATGTTTGATCATTTACAATCGATACGATGGATCAAATGGTTTTAAAGTTTAGGAAAAGGTAGAATATGGTCAAAGGAAGAGTGGGGACACATTTTTAGGGCCATTCATGTAAAATTTGAAGCCCTATTTTTTTTTTTAACCCACCAACGAGCTTACGTGTTAATAACAAAAAATAAATTACAATGTCCTTAAGGAAAAAACAAGCCTACTACTGCTCAGAAGAGCTATAAAAAAAATCCAAAAAAAAAACTAGGAGCCGGATTTGTCCACTAAGAACGAGTACAAGATGACCTAATAACATGCTATAAAAAGCTGAATTAAAGTTATAAAAAATCTTGGTGTTGCCACCCAAAAAAGAAGAGTAATCTTTAAGCTCAGTGTTAGCACCCAAAAAGAAGTTCTGCAAAGAAGGATGAGAAGTCACCACGCCTCTATTAAGCTTAGTCCAATAGTTCAGAAAAGGATTATGCCACCCAAAAGACAACTCCAAATTAACTTGAAAGATAACACTACAGTGCAACTGAAGCAAAACATACAATAAGCAGATATTAGATAGAGAATAAACAATATAATTGATTCTGCCAATAATCCAATGTTGAATATCCAAAAATAAATGATGATCCCACCTCATCAACCAATAAATGTGCTAGTAATTGACACTCTGAATGTCACAACTATAAGTAGCACACCCCACATTGAAGCACAAAGATGAATAGATAATATAACAATAGTAAATACTACCATGACAGTTACCCGGGTTGCCACAACCAAGATCAGAAAAAACATTATAGTTATGATTACAGCAAGAGTAAATATACTAAACATAATACCCAAGAATAACACAATCAACATCAATGAAACCAATATTAATAACAATCATTAACGACTTCCAATGGCAATGATCTAAATCACTAGTTAGCTAATTCTAAAAACATAAATAAGGAAGATCACGGCCAATCACAAGAAAAGCGCCATCAAGATCATCAAAAACATAAATGATAAATCGAAAGGGATTGCCATAAAAGTTCAAGCGCGTAGTATCTGATATGCTATCATACACAACACACAAATTCCACTCCAATCTACTCCCCAACCCACCCAGGTTCACACCAAACTTGTACAAGAATGCAACACAGGAATAAAAAGAAACACAGTTGAATGTAGATACAACCAGAAAATACTCATAAACTTTCATCCAAATAGCCCAACAGGTTCTCAACAAATGAGACAAAGGCTTCATATCAATAAACTAGAACATATCCTTAACAAGGATATAGCAAAAAGTCCACAAAATGAACAGAGACGAAACACCCCAACAAAAATTCCTGAAATGAGGATTGACAGAAATCCACTTCAAAAAAAACTTGGGAGTAGATAAGAAGCAAAAAGAGTGTTGATCAGCAAACTAAATTCTCCAATCATAGCTCAAAATAGGCCAATCCCACTAATTAGCATAAAAAATTAAGTTCAGAATGCTAATATTATGATTGCTAAAGCTATGCTGGTAAGATAATAGCCATCCACAAATGTTGCAATCTTTAATAAAATAGCATTTAATGATCTGGTAACTCCAAAAGATCATAATCTGGAAAAGAGAAAAAGGCCCACGGACAAAATACAAGGACAAGTTAAGAAGGCCAACACCAGCCTGAGAAAAATCAATCCAAAAAAGCAAAGCAGTAGACATACCACTAGGCCGAAAGAAGGCCCAATAAAAGGAATTAATTTTTTCTAACATAAGGAAAGCCCATTTTATCTAATCTAATGATACCTTTCACAAAAGGGGGAAGCTGATTATATGAAAATTCAATAAGACAAGGAAGATTAGAACCATGATTAGCCAACCAGTCGGCACAAAAATTACCTTCTCTATGAATATGAGTCAACTTGACATTAAAGAAAATCATAAGCTGTTTAATTTCCCTTATAAGATAGAAAAAATCAGGACTAAAACTTTTCTCATCATTGTCTTTAAGTTAAAAAAGCATGTGTAACGCATCAACTTCAATCCAAATATTAACAAGACCAAGGGAAAGGAAAAATTTCAAACCAAACAAGATAGCAGAAAGTTCAGAGTAAATAACAGAACAAGTGGGAAGAGGATTAGCAAAAGCAACAATAAAATTACCATTATATTCTCTAATGATACCACCACAACCACACATCTCCCCCTTAACCGACCCATCACTATTTAACTTAACCATCTTGCGAGGAGGTTTCATCCAATAAATTAATCTATAGCTCTCATTGATAGCCTTATCATTAAGAATAATACTAAACTCCTTAGCAACATATGAATAACCTTTAAAATTATTGGAGCTAAGAAGATTAGCATTAAACATCCTACAAACTTTATCTTTAACATTTCTAATAATTTGGTCATGATTCATGGTGATATTGTTAAAAAGAGAGTTATTCTGACTAAGCCAAAGGTACCAAAGAATCAGGGAAGGAATAAGATTGACAATATGACCTCTCACATTAATGGACCGCAAATGGAGGATATCCTTTATAAAAATATCACCCTTAAAATAATTGAGTTTAAAAATATCCTCAAAATGAATCCACACTTTAGTAGCAATGGGCCCAGAAATAAAAACGTGATGCATATTCTCAACATAATAACAACATTGACATTTCGAAGCAAGAATGAAACCACGCTTAGTTAAAATCTCATCCATAGAAACGAAATTATGTAAGACTCTCCAAATAAAAGTAGCAATATAAGAGGGAATGCTTATGTGCCATAACATAGTAAAAACTTTCGAAGAAGCATATTTGGATCTAAAAGTATTCCAACCCTTCTTAATACTAAAATTTCTATTATTAGCCATGTTGCTTAACATAAGATCCTCAGCATCATTGTTTAAAAATTTGCAAAACCTGATTAATAATAGACATAGGAATAACTTGTAAAAGTTTCTAAATATCCCAACAATTATTGGTAATGAAAAAAATTCACCTTGACAGCAGAGGTATAAACCGAATTAAGCATATTATCAATAGAATACAGGTTCAACCACCTGTCCTGCTAGAAAAACAAATTGGCACAACCAATGCCCCAAAGAATATAAGGTTACATATCCCATTTGATATTACAAAGTCTTTTCCAGACCCTAGAATCACCCATTTTATAAGTACAAGTAGTTGGATGATTAACAACACAATATTTATAAGTCATAAATTTAGCCCAAAGACTAGAATTAGCACGAAAGTTATACCAAAGTTTATAAAAAAAGCATGAGCTAAATCCACCATGTTCTTGCAGCTCAGACCACCTTCCCCCAAAGTACCACAACACTTATTCCATGTCGACCAAAGAATTTTAGAGTTACCACTCTTGCCTCTTTAGAAAAACTTATTAATTAATTTCTCCAATCTATCACACACCGCAAAAGTAGGCTGAATAGTTTGAAAAATATAAATAGGAAATGAATAAAGAACACTTTTAGTCAACACCAATATACCCCCAAAGCTAAGGAAATTAAATTCCCAAGAATTCAGTTTATTTTGCACCGCAGTAATCAAGTCATCAAAAAGGAAAGATCTTTTACGACCTTTAAAAAGAGGAACACCAAGGTATTTTAAAGGTAAGAAACCTTGCACAAAACCAAGGATACCTTTAATGGCAATGGTGCAACAACTAGACAAATTCTTAGGAGTGATAAAACAACATTGTTTTCTATTAAGGCTTAAACCACTTAACAACTCAAAATTATTAAGGAAAGTCATAAGCATATTAACCATATTAATAGAACCATTGGAAAATATAATAACATCATCAGCAAAGCATAAATGAGAGATAGGGAAGCCCCCAGAAGTGCAAAAATATAGGTTCGGGTGAGCTTCATAGAGTTGGTAAGACCTTTAGACAAATAATCAGCCGCAATAATGAAGAGAGCAGGGGAAAGTGGATCACCTTGTCTGATGCATTGAGAAGACTTAAGAAACTGTTACTTATACCATTAACAATAATGGAAAAATGAGACCCCTCAAACCTATTTTTGATCAACCTGATAAAATTAGAGTTGAATCCAAAAGCTGCAAAATGTGATACAAAAACTTCTAGTTAATATTATCATAAGCTTTAGCAATATCTAATTTAAAAACAATGTTGCCACCATGCACTTTAAGGTTAAGATCTTTTATAGTCTCTTGAGCCAAAAGGATGTTATCAGTAATGGCTCTACCTTTAACAAACCCCATTTGGTAGGGAGAGATAATTTTAGTAAGCAAGGGGGATAAGCGATCAGAAAGAATCTTAGAGATCAACTTGCTAAAAAAGGAGCACAAACTAATAATACGAAAATCAACCCACTTATTAGCAGCAATTTTTTTGGGAATAAGCATAATAGAAGTACTAGTAAAAAACTTAGGAATCAAATTGTCATTAGAGAAATCCAAAACAGCAGCATATAAATCATTACAAATAATATTCCAACAATTATGAAAAAAATTAGTAGAAAAACCATCAAGGCCAGCCACAGAGTTGCCGTTCATATCAAAAACAACATTTTTAAACTCTTCCATCGAAGGTAAACAGGTAAGACTATTATTGTCCTCCTTAATGATGCTAGGAATAAGCTCAGGTTGATCAATCGGAAGAGGATCAAAGTTTTTATTAAATAAATATGAGAAAAGCTCAACAGGAGACTTAGCAATCTCATCTTCCTACGCAATAATGTTCCCATATTTAAGCTCAATTTGATGAATAAAACTTTTGGCTCTATTCTTTTTAATTAACGAATAAAAATATTTGGTATTGTTATCCCCTTCAATAAGATGTTTAGAAGAAGATTTTTGTTTCCAATAAATTTCTTCTTGCTCTTGAAGCTTAAACAAAGAAATTTTAACCTCTTTCAAATTAACAAGATTAGCATCTGAAGGATCGTTCTAACAAATAAGCTCAAAAGAAGAAACTTTTTCTTCAGCAGAAATAATATTAGTAAACAGGTTTTTGAAAATAATTCTATTCCACCAACTAAGTTCAAACTTAAGCTTTTTAAGTTTAAACCACAGTCTAATCATCCCAACACTATCACTGTCAGGATGTAAAGGGGCCTCCCAATTCTCTTTGACCAACTCATTAAAAGAATTATCTAACAACCACATATTTTGAAATCTAAAAGCATGAGAAGAAACAAACAATTTAGACTTGATACTAATCAGGAGGGGAGAATGGTCAGAAAAAGTTTTACTTAAATGCTCAACATAGGTGTTATTACTAGAATTCATCCATAAATCATTAAAAAGAACACGGTCTAAATGCTGCCACATATTACCATGATTCTAAATAAAGGGATTACCAGTGAAGCCAATGCCAAGAAGATTACAATCCATCATCATATTATTAAAATCTTGCATAACATGATAAATCGGGTTAGAGCTGCCAATCCTTTCAGTTAGATATAGTATTAAAATCACCATAAGCTAACCAAGGAGAATTAATAAGATCACTAAAAATAGTAAGTTGATTCCAAAGATCTTTTCTGACAACACGAGAAGAAGAAGCATAAATAAGAGAAGCATAGAAATTAGACTGCATGAACTAAATTTTGCAATGTAAAACTTGATTAAAATCACTAATACATTAATACTAATAGGGTCTTTCCAAAAAAATCCAAATTTTGTTAGTAACATTAGCCACACTATGATTAAAACCAAGAATCCTAGTAGTCTCATCCAGCTTGGAAATAGAAATTAGAGGTTCTAATAAAATAAAAAATAAATATAATGAATACGGCATAAGTTACGAACTCTAATCCTAGAATTAGGGCAACCAATGCCCCTAACATTCCAAATAATCGACTTAATCATTAATATGCAATTTATTTACAGTTTTAGAACGACTGCTTCTAGGAGATAGCACTTTTTGGTTTTGAACTTTTTTACTTTTCTTATTTTTGACTGAAGTGAAATTATGCTCTTCATTGACAAGACCTTTATTAGCATTATCATTAACAAAATCATCATCATTAATAGGAGAAGAAATTTTACTGCTTATACCTTTTCCCTTTCTGTGCAAATCCTTAGAGCTCTTCGAAGCACTAGCACCTTCAAGCTTACCATTTTCATTATTTTGACACTCATCATTGTTCCTTATGGAATTAGCAATCTCCTCCATTTCCTCCTGCACATATTCTCCTTCTTCCATATTTTCATCGAAAGTAATATCCTGGACATTCACAAAAGGTTGAGAAGAACAAAAATCAATACATTTATCAATACCCCCCCTAGAATCCAATATATTTATGTTAGTAGCACATGGTGAGGAATTAATAAGAGAAATGGAGTTATGTTTGGAAGAAATAGAAACCATCTGCTCATCCAAAAAAATTTATATTTTCCAAACCCTTAGAGACGGGAATATGAGTTCTGAAAAGAATGTTAGGTGGCACAATGACACCCTCCTCAAAAGAAGAAGGGATACACTTCTCAATCTTATTATCATCTCCAACCAAACCTTGCTCTATCTGACAGACATGCTCATTGTTAACATTAACCATTTCCTTGACATGGTTACCCATATTCTCTTGGGAAAGATTGGAGGCCATAGTCATACTGCACTTGCAATGGATTAGTATTCTCATGAGAAATTTGAACAACTGAACCATTATTTCATTTAGATTCTTTAATCATTTCCTTATGATTACATAAATGGTGATGCAAAATAAAACATTCCGAATTGCTATGACCATGCATTTTACAATGGTTACAAAAATAGGTAGGTTTTCAAATTCAACTTTTTGTTGGTACACAATAATCTCTGAACTAATCCAGATTTCTCTAGCATGTTTCTTGGAAATATCTAATTCAACTAAAGCACGTGCCATAAACGGATGGGAAACAATCAAAGTAGCTTGATCTGTCTGTAAAGGCCTCCAAAAAATAGACTCTAAAGCAAATAATATCAAAGAATTAAAGAGGTGAAGTCTCTAATTAGGAAAAGATATCCAAACATGTGTTATAGGTGATTCCTTTCTAACATCAAAATTTGGAGTCCACTTAAGTAAACTCATTTGACAAGTCTGAATATAGTACGTTCTCCTGGAAAAATGCAACAGTAATCTAAATCGTTAGATAGCTGAATAGTAATATGTCGTTGATCCAACAAGCCAATAGAAAAGGTTCCAGATAATTTCAGAGATAGAAAAAACTTACGGATCAGATCCAGATTCAGCTTTTTTAACACAAACTTACCGACCAAAGTAAAAGCAAAAGGGAGAGAAAGCTGGGTAACCACTTTATCATTAAACATCAAAGCAGGCAAACCCTTGAGAGAAGAATGGACTAAATCCAACTTCAAAGAAGAAGGTAAACTGCTTCCCATTAGAACATCTTTAAACAGACCTGATTTACCATTAACATTTGAAGAAACTAATAGGTTAGATGAGGATGACGTTGTCTTCTCCCAAACCCCCCAGGAAAATGAGAAAACCACAAAACAAAGCCACGAAAACATGAAACAGGAGACAAACGAAGGTAAATAAATGAAAAAACTAGGAAAGGATCCACGATTTGGCCGCAGGAGGCACCAAGAAAGGAAGCCCTAGAATCGCATGAGAATCGCAAGAGCCAGAGAGCCGTTTCGAATTATTAACTATCTAACCTAATTTGGCAATTGATTCCTTTCTAACATCAAAATTTGGAGTCCAACTAAGTAAATAAATTGAATCCAAAAAGCTGCAAAATGTGATACAAAAACTTCTAATTAATATTATCATAAGCTTTAGCAATATCTAATTTAAAAACCATGTTGCTACCACACACTTTAAGGTCCAGATCTTGTATAATCTCTTGAGCCAAAGTAATATTTGAAGCCCTATTTGAAATCCTAGAATAGAACCTAGGGTTTAGATTTTACTTGCCTACAAATGGTCTCAAAGGATGGGTAATGGTTCATTGTCCTTGTTGAGAGCTAGACAATAAACTTCCTAATGACTTTACCATCTAAAATGCATTGGATAGGAAAATCAAGCAAATTGGGACAGATAAACTTTTGGTCGTCTCCTCCTCTCACAAGTGATAAGCTCCAAATGCATGAAAACATCAGGAAAAATATGGAAGAGGCTTTGGAAGAGTGAAAGAAATCTAAGAGCACTTGGGAGACAGTTGGGTTGAGAGTGAAGTCAGTGTGTGGGTTTTGAGAGGGTTGGCCTAATTCAGCTGCTAGAGGGAGCTTGGATGGTAAGGATACATCAAGGAGCTTACATAGATTAGAGAAACCTATCCTAATTCAATACATAGCAGGGGAACAAGCCTGCTCATAGTGAAAATGACCTTGGGTAATCTCTCATGGGGGGGACCACCTGGGCTGCTTAGATTAAACTAGGGACTGGGTTGGGTCGAGTG
The DNA here is from genome assembly GCA_019925795.1 of Dendrobium chrysotoxum. NCBI lineage: Eukaryota > Viridiplantae > Streptophyta > Magnoliopsida > Asparagales > Orchidaceae > Dendrobium > Dendrobium chrysotoxum. The sequence continues at coordinate 42,801,771 of CM034302.1, forward strand.
GGAGTCTAAGAAGTTTTTGGAAGTGATTTGACCTTCTTAGATGAGCTAGCATGGGAAAGAATGCCATGTAAATAAGGGTTTGACCATTTGAGCTCTTAATTGACTGTTTGACCAATCAACTAGTCAAGGCTGATAAGATGGAGTCTTAGGAGAGTGTAAGCTTACTGCTAGGGTTAATGGCTAGGAGTTTAGAGCTAAGGTGTGGAAGTTTAAGTGAAAATTCAAGTGTATGCATAAGTTTGACCATTTTTGGTAGGTTCACCAGGTCAAACCAACCAAGGTTTGACCCATGGAAACATTGGGTATATTTGGAGTCTGCAATGGGTCAATATAGAGGGTTTGAGGAAGTTTGATCAGATTATTTGTATTGATGTAACCCAAGTTGACTTGGTTTGACCAAGCATGGGTTTAGTTAACCAAGTTAACTATTGTTTGGGTCAGGGTAACCAGTCATGTCCAATCTACTAGGAGTAATATTCAAAGAAGTTTGGTGAAAATCTAAAATAGTTTGGGGTTCAATTAGAGGTGATTAGGCTTTCTGATCAATTGAGATAACCTGAGTTAGCCCATTAGGATCATCTTGATCAATCACTACTAAGAGAGCCAGTCATATATGATTTATAATATGAAACTCCTAGTGAAGTGATATGGATGATGGATGAGGTCAAGGAAGTCAGTACATTGTGCAAGACAGTGCAATGGGTTAATTGACTACCAAAGGGTTATTGATTGATCAGATAATCGCAGTTTAGTGATTGTAGATTTTAAAAGGTGAGTGTGGATAATGATTATTGATTTATCGAAGTTTGATTGGAGTTAGGTTGAGTGCTGATTGAAGTTTGATTGAGTGTATGTTGATTGATTGATTGAAGATGACTAAATATATATAGGTTGAATGATTGTAAGCTGATTGATTATAAATCAAAGAGCTATAAATCAAGTGATTATAGATTATGATTGATTATAGATCAAGGTGATCAAGTATATGTGGATTAAGGGACCTTAGCTAAAAATAAGGTCAATATGCCGCAATGCCTAACATTTGTAATTCTGTGACAGAGTAGTTAAGAAAAAGAAGCATCATGTTAGATCAGTCAACCACACACCAAATTAATAAAAAGTTTTCTCTAGTTAGCCTAGTGCCACAGCAAAAGAAGCACCGAGGTGCTAATTCATATTGTAATGCCACGGTGATGCCTTTTCGAGTGTCATAGTGCATGAGCCATTTCTATAATAAGTAAAAATAGTTTTCTATTTTTTTGTGTGAGTACTAAAGTTTTGAATAGTTTTCATAGGTTTATTGTGATGCTGAATGATTTTAGGGTAATGTTACCACCTTTTGATGAGGAGAGAGAAGCTGTTTGAATTCCTACTGGTTTCCCGTTCATTTTTTTAACTAGATGGCAGAGGTTAGTCATTGATGACGATCTACGGATGAAGACTCTACAAAGATTAATGTTGGATTGTTCAATGGAAGGTAATCTAACTTTCAAACTCCACAAAAGAGGTACTCTGGCATTCGCATCAATGAAGAAAGCAAGTCTGGCTTTTCGAAAAATTCAAATTTCTTGTTGAATTTGAATTTTGAGGATTTTCCTAAACTCTCTAAAGGCAAAGAGATTTTAATATCTAATGATAATTCTAAGGTGTGATGGATTAAAAATATGACTTTTATCAAAGATTCTGAGGCTTCAATGTCAAAAATTGTCGCACCTTTACAAGCTATCTCTACACCGCAACATTAGATGGCTAATCAAGTTGTTGAATCTGATAGTGGAAATATTCATAATAAGATTGAAGAAATTGCTTCAAAAAATGTGGTTATTCCCGATTCTGTGTAGAAGGTATTTGAGGCTCGAATTGATTCCTCAATTTGTAATACTGTGTAGAAGGTATCTGAGACTCAAGACTTATTCCAAGAGAAAATTAGTGTCACAACTAAGATGAAACCACAAGTGTCTGGTGTCTAGAGTCATCTTGAACATATTTCTTTGGATTTCCATGAACATATTACATCTTTTTATAAAGATGGAAATACTATTTTATTAGATTTTGAATCTAAAAAGCAAAACGTGATGTAACTTGATAATGCTTTTGTTATCAAAGTTCTTGGTAACAAGCTTCCTCTATCTATTCTTAACAAAGAATTTCAGAGACTTTGGTCTAGGTTTGTTGATTTCCAAATGATTGGCATTGATCTTAATTGGGTTCTATGCAACTTTCAATCCAAAGAATCTAGAGATGGTGTTTTGAATGGTGGTCCCTGATTCATTGGGAATCATATAGTAGGTATTGACAAATGGACGCCATCTTTTTCACCTTTTTCTATGAAAGGTATCATCTCTCTTGTGTGCATTCATTTACCACACTTACCTCTCCATTGTTGGGATCCAACTAATACTGCCAGAATTGCTTCAAAAATTGGGGCATCCTTTACTTTTAGATGCTCATACGTTTAGCTAGCATATGAGAGAGTTTGCTAGAGTTTGTGTGAAATTAAATCTAGAGAGAAAACTTCCTACTGGTGTTTGGATTGAAGGGTCTAATGGAAAATTCTTTCAATTTGTTGAATATGAAAAATTTTCCAATCTTTGTTTCGACTGTGGTAAGCATAGCCATAAGAAATTTGAATGCATTCAACATGTTAATGCTAATCTTGACTGCCAAAATGCTGATGTTAATAAAGAGTATCCTCATCCTAATGGTGCCACGAAGAGCAACAAGCCTATTGACAGAGAACAACATAGGAGACCTGTTCCAATTTCCTCTGCAGATAATTATGGTAGTTGGATTCTTATTCAGAATAAAATTAGAAAACTGAAAGTTGTCCCTGCTAAGAGAGATCCTAAAAGTAATTTCCCAACTTCTGGTTACAGATTTTCTCCCCTTGAGGAAATCACTATCAAGAAGGATAATGATACAATTTGAGAGATTTCTGCATATGATTTGATACCTGGTCTTTCTACTAATATTTCTTATGTTACTACTATGGACCCAAGCATAGATGTCATTCTAGCTATTAAAGTAGTCCCTAATGAACTGCAAGAAATGTCTGATGATGGATTGAAAGATCATGTTCTGATTTCAAAAGCTACAACTAGTCCTGAAGATCTGAAGGAGAGTTCTAAGCAAGTTTGCATTTTTGAACAAGTTGAATTACATGGAAAATCAAAATATGCTAGTAATAAGTTCAAGCTTAGTAAAAAACTTAAACAGGCAGGACCGATTGAAGAGGTCTCTAGAAGAAGATTAACTACTAGTGAAGAAGCCTCCCCTTTAGTTAAATAATGCAATCAATTCTATTTGGAATTGTAGGGGAGCCCATAAGAAGCAAGTGGGCTTTCATTTGAAAAATCTATTTAATCAACATGATGTTTTTTATTGGTTTGTTAGAAACCAAAGTTGAAGTTTTGGATAGAAGTGATATTAATAAGATTATTGGTATGGATTGGCATTTTTTTTCATTTTCCTGTTGTTTGAAAATCTGGTGGTATTCTTGCCTTATGTAATCATAGGGTTGCTTATTTTTCAATTCTTTATTCTTTAGCTCAATGCATTCTAGGAAACCTTATTTTTCCTAATTCTCTTTCTTATAAAATTGCCACTGCTTATGGAAACAAAGATGTTTATTAAAGACGACTACTTTTGCATTCTTTAGAAGAGTTTTTTATCAATTTATGAGCCTTGTATTATTGGTGGACATTTTAATTGCATTTTATCTAAGAATGACAAAAAAGGAGGAAAATCATTTGCTATAAAAATTGGTCCTCAAGAAATGAAAGACTTTATGTCTCGTAATGATCTGCATGATCTATCATTTATTGGGCCTCATTACACCTGGTGTAATAATAAAAAAGGTGTAAGCAGAATATGGGAAAGGCTAGATAGAATTTTATTAAGCTTTTCTGCCCTTCACTTGATTCCAGTTGCTGTTACCAAACATTTAGCTCGCATTTGCTCTGATCATTGTCCATTAACTATAAGTTTATGTAACAAGGCTAGTAACCAACATAGATTTCTAAGATTTGAAAATGTATGGACTTCTTATCCGGCCTCTTGGTGCATTGTTTCTAAATCTTGGAGGAAGAAGGATTATGGCTCCCCGTCGGATGTTCTTTAGAGGAAACTATCCAGAACTCTTAAATCACTGCATTTTTGGAGTAAGAGCAAGGTCAAAGAGCTTTCTCTTATTAATTTATCTCCAAATGATAGAATTTTATCGTTGCAAGCTAAAGAAGCTGTTTCATATCTCTTTATTGAAGAGCTCCTTGAATTGAGAATTAAGGTCAAAGAACTTAATTCTATTCAAGCTAGATTAGTGACTTGGTGGAGGCAAAGAGCTAAAGCAAATTTGTTAGAGCATGGTGATTCTAATTCTCATTTCTTCCACACCTATGCTTTAGCTAGGAGAAATTCTAGTAGAATTGTTAAAGCTAAAATGCCTGATGGAGTTATATCCAAAGATCCTTGCAATATCTCAGAGGTGTTCACTCAATTTATTAACAACAAGTGGAGATTGAGAATGTGCTCGCTTAGTGATTTGCCTCTTTTTAATGAAGAAGACAAATTAAATTCTTTTCATCATCATTTTTTGGAAGTAGATTTTACTATGGAGGAGCTCAAAAAGGCTATTTTCAGAAGGGACAAAATAAATCGTCTAGATTAGATGGTATTTCCCCTTCTTTTTTCAAATTCTATTGGTAAATCATTAATCTTGATGTGTGGAATGCTGTAATTTCTTTTTACCAATCAAGTCTCATGCCTTCCAGTTGGAAAGATACACTTGTGATACTTATCCCAAAGCTAAAAATGCTTGTGAACCATCCAAGTTTAGACCCATTAGCCTTTACCAAACAACATATTAAGCTTTCTAATATTGAAGATAAGAATTTGGAAGAGCATTGAAATATTATTCAGCTTAGGAGTGGGAAAGATTTGGGAAACCTTTATATAGAAAAAATAAAACTCAGGAGTAAATTATTGTAGAAGAGCCTATAGAAGTTGAGCTGCCTATAAAATAATATGAACTAATTAAAGAAATTGAAAGACCTATTAGAAATTGTAGAGAGACCACCATCTCCTTTTCCTCAGAGACTGGTTAAGTAAAATTTGGATAAATAATTCTTTAATTTCTTAGAAGTGTTTAAGAAATTAACTATTAACATACCCTTCTTAGAAGACTTACAATAGATGCCCACTTATGCCAAATTCATGAAAGACATGCTCAATAAGAAAAAGGAAATTTGGGGAATTTAAAACCATTGCATTAAGTGAAGAATGTTGTGCTATCACTCAAAATAAGTTCCCTGAAAAATTAAAAGAACTTGGTAGATTTACCAGTACCAATGACTACAAGAGATAAATTTTATAGAAGAGCATTATGTCATTAAGGATCTAGCATTAATCTTATACCATTTCCATTTCCTGGAGATTAAATTTAGGAGAGGTTTAACCCACTAGTGTCACCCTTCAGCTTGTTGATAGATCATTGACTTATCCTAAGATGGTGGTAGAAGATGTTCTTGTTATGGTAGATAATTTTATCTTCCCTATAGATTTTATTATCTTAGATAAGGAGGAAAATAGGGAGATACCTAGTATTTTGGGGAGGCCTTTCTTTAAAAGAAGTAAGGCTATGATAGATGTTCATAAGGGGGAGTTAACCAAAAGAGTACAAGATCAAGAAGTGACTATAGATGTGCTTAAGTCCATACAATTCCCTTGTGATAAAAATAAAGATTATTTCAAGGTTGATTTGGAAGAGACTATTGTTGAGAATTTTAAGGGAGATCTAATAGCAGAAAGGACTTTAGGTGAATCTTTAAAGGAAAATTATATGAGTTTGGGAGAATCTATTCAGATTGTTGGAGACAATTTTGAGAGGTTTAAGGGGAGATTTGAACTTTAGATACCTCATCTTTAGGTAGAACTTTAAAGCTATCTATAGAGGAAGCCCCTATTTTAGAGCTTAAAGCCCTTCTTGACAACCTTAAGTATACCTTTATGGGTAGTAATTCAACTTTGCATGTCATTAATTCTACTTATTTGGAAAAAGATTAAGAAGGCAAGTTGATTAGGGTTCTAGGTGATTACAAAAAAGCTTTTGGATGGACCATAACTCACATCAAAGAAATTTGCCCATCTCTGTGTATGTATAGGATTCTTATGGAGGAAAATTTCTTATTAAAAGCTAACCCTAAAAGAACATTGAACCAATCAATGAAACAAGTTATTAAAAAGGAAATACTTAAATGGTTAAATGTAGGGATCATTTATCTCATTTTTTTATAGTTATTAGGTTAGTCTTATTCATTGTGTTCCTAAGAATGACAGTTTGACTATAGTATCAAATGAACATAATGAGCTCATTCCCACTAAGATTATCATTGGTTAGAGAGTTTGTATTGGCTATAGGAAGTTAAATAAAGCCACCAGGAAATATCATTTTCTCTTATCATTTCTTAACAAGATGTTAGATAGGTTGGCAGGGCAGTCTTTTTATTATTTCCAAGAAGAATACACATGGTATCACCAAATTCTTATATCACTTGAGGAAAAGGACAAAACTACATTCACTAGTCTCTATCGGACATTTGCCTTTAGAAGGATGCCCTTTGGTCTATGCAATGCTCTTGCAACTTTTCAATGCTGTATAATGTCTATTTTTTTAGATTTAATAGAGCAGAGCATTAAAATCTTTGTGGATTACTTTTCTTTTTTGGCACTACTTTTGATTCTTATCTTGACCATCTCACCACTATGTAAATGATGTGCAGAAATAAATCTTATGTTAAATTGAGAATAGTATAAATTTATGGTAATTGAAGGCATTATGCTTGGACATAAGATTTCCAAGAAGGGTTTAGAAGTAGATAAGGCTAAGGTCCAAGTTATAGAAAAGTTGCCACCTCCTACTTTAGTTAAATGTATTAGGAATTTTCTTGGACATGTTGGGTTCTATAGAAGATTTATCAAGGACATTTCCAAAATTTTCAAATCATTGTCATTTATTGGAAAAGGATGTTCCATTTGTGTTTGGCTATATAGGTTTTAATCCCTTTAAAATTGTAAGATTGAATTTAATCATTGCACCTATTATTGCTGCACCAAATTAGTCTAATAATTTTGAATTAAAGTGTATTGTTAGTATTATTTTTTGGTGTTATTCTTAGCCAAAGAAAAGATAAAAAATTTATGCTATTTGTATGCTCGTAGAACTTTAAATGTTGAACAATATAATTACACCACTATTGAAAAAGTACTACTAACTATTATCTTTTTTTTTATTAAATTTTGATCTTATTTGATTGGCATGAAGGTTCTTGTATATATAGGTCATTCTATAATTAAATTTCTTACGACAAAAAAGGATACTAAACCTAGATTGGTGAGGTGGTTACTTTTATTACAAGAATTTGATATAGGAATTTTGGACATGAAAGGTACTCAGAACCAGATTGTTGATCATCTTTCGAGACTAGTGTACGAAGAACATTCATCTCATCAAAATGAAATCAATGAGTTTTTACTTAATAAAAAATTATTTGCTTTGCATGTGAGTAGATTATCTTAATATACTGATATTATAATTTTATTAACACTAGTATGATTTCTTTCGATTTACCTTTCACTCAAAAATGTAAATTACTACATTATGCAAAATATTTCTTTTAGGATGAGCCATATTTGTTTAAAAAGTGTATTGATCAAAATATTAGGAGATGCGTCCCTGAAATAGAATCTATAATTAGAGAATATCATGATTCACATTATTGAGGGCATTTTGAAGAATTTTAGATTAAGATTTTATTAGCCTACTTTATTTAAAGATGTTAATGATTATATTAAAAAAAGATTAATGTAAAAGAGTAGGAAATATCATTAGAAGAAATGAAATTCACTTAAATTATGTTAAGGAAGTTGAATAGTTTGATGTTTGGGAACTTGATTTCATGGGTCCATTTATGCAATCCTAAAGATGCAAATATTTTGATTGCTATTAACTACATATTCAAATGGATTGAAGGAGTGGAAACCCCTAAAGCTGATTCTCAGGTAGTACTTAAATTTCTAAAGAAAAATATTTTTCTAGATTTGGAATGCATAGAGTTTTAATCAATGATGGGGAAGTCACTTCTACAATAAAAGAGTTGAAGCAATATTCACTAAATATAGTATCCAGCATAAGATTGCAATATTTTATCATCCCTAAACTAGTGGACAAGCTAAAATCAGTAATAGAGATATTAAAAGAATTTTGGAGAAAACTATAGGTTCTAATAGGAAAGATTGGGTCAATAAGTTGGATGCTGTATTATGGGCATATAGAATTACTTTTAAAACTCTTATTGGAACATCTTCGTATTGCTTAGTTTATGGCAAAAGCTTACCACCTCCCCATAGAATTAGAACATAAAGCATAATGGATTGTCAAAGAGCTAATTTTAATTTTAAGAAAGTTGAAGAAAAAATGTTAGTTCAGTTGAATAAATTGGAAGAGTTTAGAGGGGAAACTTATGAAAATGCCAGGATTTATAAGGAACAAATAAAAAGATAGCATGATCATAAGATTCTTAAGAAAGAACTCACCATTGGATAAGAGGTATTGTTATTCAATTCAAAATTAAAACTATTTCAAGGAAAACTTAAGCCAGGTGGTCTGGACCATACACTGTTACTATGGTATTTCCATATGAACATGTAGAAATTTAGGATAAAAAGACCTCCCAAAATTTTAAAGTTAATGACCATAGGTTAAAACCTTATTTAAGAGGGGACATTGACCGTTCAAGAACTATTACTTATTTAAGAGGTATTGTTATTCAATTCAAAATTAAAACTATTTCAAGGAAAACTTAAGCCAGGTGGTCTGGACCATACACTGTTACTATGGTATTTCCATATGAACATGTAGAAATTTAGGATAAAAAGACCTCCCAAAATTTTAAAGTTAATGACCATAGGTTAAAACCTTATTTAAGAGGGGATATTGACCGTTCAAGAACTATTACTTAGTTGTCTTACCCTCAAGAGAAATAGTTAGCATAATTTGGCTGAAGACTAAAAATTTAGCCTTGATAGGAGGCAACCCAAATTTGTTACGTATTGTTATGTCTATGATCAGTTCCTATTTATAGTATTGTGTTTTGTCATTTTTACTTTTGCACTTTATTTTATTTGTTGTTTATATTGATTAGTTAAATTTTCATTAATTAAAATTTTGATTTGGCTTAACTACTAAAATATCCTCCGAATATTACACTTTGATAGCTAATTTAACCAAAATAAAAAGTAGCAATTAAAAATAATTTAAAATTAAGAATAATACAAACTATAGGTGCTTATTGAATGAACAAAGCACAATAATTTCTAATTTGAAAATCATCATAATCAACTAGAAAACATTATTTAAGTTAGTACTTCAATTTTGAATTTAGATGCTATAACACTTAAGCACAACTAGTGGTGACATAATTGGATAACTAACTTTAGGAAAAAGGAAGTACTTATTTTAATTTATAAAACTCATTATGAACTCACATATGAAATAAGTAAACTTATAAAACCCTTACATAATTCCAAATTAGAATTTCTTGAAGGAAAAAGTTAATCAAATATTCAAAATTATTACTTTAGCACTCAAGTGCATTAAAAAGAAAAGAAGTAAAATAAAAGAAAATCCAAAGAAAGAACAATTTATAAGAAAAATGAGTACCATAATATCAAAAATTGGTATATGAGGTTGTTGAGTTCCAAAAAGGATCCTAATACTCCATTTTAAGGAGGATAGTGAAAGTGAGCTATTGCATATGAAGGTTTATAATTGAGCTTCAAAATTAACTAATGTACAACAAATTCCAAAATGATAAACTATTCAATCTAAAGATGTAAGTAAACATTGCATTTACACTTGTAATAGAAGAGTTCAATTTGGATATTAATAAAGGTGATTCCTTGGGATGATTATTATTTATTTGTTAAATTAAAATTTCTACACTTTGATCATTAAAATTTACATCTAAATGGTGGAGTATTATCTTATATTTTATTTTTTTTTAATTACAAAATTTTTATTTGAACAAATGAAGCTAATCAAAGGTGTAAACATAATTGCTTGAGGACAAGCATACGTTTAAGATAGGGAAAATTTGTTAAGTGAAAAATATGTATAATTTTATTATGTTAAATTCCAATGAGTATGCTTGCCTTTAGTTGATATTGTGTAGGAATTTCTTAAGAAATGGAGAAAAATTCATAAGTATTGAACCAATAGCGTAGTGCTAGAACCATCAGCGTAGCAGCATATGGGTAGCGTGGGTGCATGAATTATGTTTATGCTATATGTTAAAATATGCTTAAATTTTCTTTGATATGTAATATCCACTAAATACACAAGTACACGTGTCGATCAAATAATAAAGTGATAAAGAGAGTGTCAATTACATGAGGAAGTGTTCTGCTAACATGCAAATGAACTAGTATTGCCTACTAAATCTATAATATTTATCCAACTAAATGAAAATAAGGGTTGAGATTACATCTCTGCTGGGGAATGCAAAAGAAAAGATAAGATACCAGACGATTAAATATTTTGCACTAATGATTATGAATTACCTAAGTTTTCTTAAGTGACTCATATATTTTTGATGTGGATTAGCACATATACATTCCTAAATCTCTATCAAGCTTGTATAGATGTAAAGGGAGGTGTATGGCCTTCCTATAATTATTATATCTCCATAGAACCTAGAACTCTAAATATCCTATGTCTAGGCATGCAAAAGATCCATTCCAACACTCCTAATTATTCAAATATTCCCCTATCAAGATAATATATCAGACTTAATTTTAAATACACACATTATCATTATATGCATTAAATTAAGAACATGAGATATTCAAAACATCATTTATTTATTCAAAGCACAAGAGTTTACATTATTACTTACCAAGGATTTGTTTTATTAACCTAAAACTAAGAAATTAGCCAGCCATGGAAATATAAGAAATAAAACAAAAATTTATTGCTTATATATAATAAAAAGTATAAGAGTATAAGTGAAATCAAATATCACTCGGATGGTATAATATACTTTCCACACTCCTTTCTCCTCCAAATGCCTGATTTCTTAAAAATAGATAGCGGATGATCTCTCAAAGGATGTTCTTTTTTCTCTTTTGGCCTCTTATACTTTACTCTAAGGGCACTCTACACTTAAGCACTCAATACTCATTAAAAATAATAAACCCCAATAAAACTCTAACATAACTCTCACTCAAAAAAATTGAAAACTTATTTATACTTCTATATAAATGGACTCAGGCACTACAGTGCTTGACATGGTGGTGCCACAACATTATAGAATGAACTAATGCCTCAACATTGCTAAGTTGGATCCACTGGCGAGCTTGGCTGACCTGACGCATCTATTAGCTGAACTAGCACGTCTTTCAACTAAGTCAATGTAACTCCTCATTTTAATGATTACTCTATCATGACATTGAAAAAGTTTAGCACTAGGGTGCTTGAATGTGCAATCCAGCACTGCAGTGTTATAATGATAAACACTTAAGCCCTCAAATTATAGAGACTATAACACTGCAATGCTAAATTCTAGCACTACGATATTATAAAGCGCTGTGGTGTTGACCTTGGCTTCGCTTGAGTACTAAATTAATTGATATTTTTCTTGAGGCTCCAGTGTTATGATTTCGTGATTTGGTGTTGGGGTCTTATGGATGCTGTAATGCTAGTAGTTGGAAAACTATAGTGCTGGTTCAACACTAATAAAATTTTCACCTTTTCCTGAAATATTCTAGCACAACATCAACTAAAAATAATATTTTTATTGATATTTAAGTTAGTAAAATACTATAAAATTTACACATAGCTATTTCCCCCTAGCATAAACTCTTACTTATCCTCAAGCAATAATTTAATCACCTATTAATTAGCCTAGTAGCTCAAATAAAAATTGGTAATTTAAGATTATCAGAAGGTATGAAAACCACTTCACCATTTAGATGAAATTTAGAATGATCAAAGTTATATAATTTTAATTTGGATGATCATAAGTAATTATCTTAATCAATCATCCTTGATGTTGCTCAAATTGAGCTTATCTACTAGAAGTGTAAGTCCAATATTAACTACTAATTTCTAGATATGAATAATATGTCATTTAAAATTATTTGTGCTTGTAGGTAAATTAGAAGTTCATCAATAACTCGAATTATGTATTATTTTACAAAAATTCTCCTATTTAACTCAAGTATTTAAAATACTTTTTGGAATTGAGCTTTATCAAATACCAATTTATGATGTACTCAACCTTCATTTTTTTTCTTACTTTCTTTTGATTTTTAAGGTTTTTTTTTTCATTTTTTTATTTTTGAGTGCATAATAATGATTTCAAATATCTGATTGCTTTCTTCCTTCAAATAATCCTAAATTGAATTAATGTAAGGATGTTAGTAAGCTCACTATTTCTATATTTCAAGATTACAATGATTTTCATAATTTAATCTACACACTCCATTTCTCTAAACTCAATTATCCAATCTTTAAATCTTTAGTTGGTGCTTAAGTGTATAGATTTTAAGTTCAAAGAAAGCTAAGAACTTATATGATTTTATTTTAGTTAATTACTATGATTTTCAAATTGAAAATTTTTGATTTCTTATTCATCTAAATAATCACCTAGAGTTTAGTATTATTCTTATATCTAAATAATTTTAATTGCTATTTTTATTTTGGCTAAAAGAGAGATTAAAATGCAAGCACTATATAGACAAATTTTCAATAGTTAAGCAATGTAGGGAATTTTACTTAAATGTAAATTGAACTACTATAATAATAACATAAATAAATCATTTCAATAAGTAAATTATACCACTAATAAATATAACATAATCAAATACTAAAAAGAAACTAAAAATGCTCACAATAATACGTAACACATTTGGGTTACCTCCCATCAGCGTTAAGTTTATAGTCTTCAGCTAGACTTGCCTAGATTTTTCATTTTGGCCGGTTGTATCACTACTACTCCTTAAATAATCCACACTAAGATCCTTCCCTTTCTCCTTTGGATTAATTTTAGTATTTCTAGATAATGCTCCATAAGGTCTACTACTAAAAGATATTGCAAGCTATCTTAGTTGATTTTTTAAATTTTTAATCGAAGCAGCTTGACTTTGTAATTGAATTCCTAATTGAATCACTACATCTTCCAAAGTTGCATTTATATTTCTATATTAATTATTTTGATTAAAACCTAGGGCATAAGAAGGTCTAGTGTTCACTAGGTTGTTGAGTATTATTCTAATTTTCTCTTTGCTTTGATTAACCTATATTCCACTAATTGTTACCACCAACATTATTATTAGACTAGTTAAAATTAAGGTGGTTCCTCCAATCTGAATTGTAAGTATTAGAATAGGGATTATTTTATCTTCCAATTAGATTTACTTTCTCAATACCTTGAACACTACTATCACCCATAGAATTCAAAACATGCTCTTCCAAAAACATATGTGATCCAGATCCTGAACTAAACTCTAAAACTATCCAACTTTTTAGATATTATAGCTATATAAGAAGTCAAAATAGATAAAGCATCTAACTCATAAACTCTAGCTACTCTCTTAGGATTCACCCTATCAGAAGGTCACTAAAAATTATTTGTAATAATTTTCTCAATTAATGCATAGGCTTCATCAAATGGCTTAGACATTAAAGATCCTCCAGCTGTTGTATTAATTATTGACCTAAGGGATCCAATCAGCCTATTATAGAAAGTATAAATAACCAACCAATTTGGTAAAGCATGGTAAAGGTATTTTCTAAGCATATTTTTCAATCTCTCCATACTTTCATAAATTGTCTTTTCTTTAAATTTGAAAAAGTCATATCACCTAAGCTTGACAGTTTTTTAAGGTGGAAAATACTTAGCTAAGAATTTGTGTGCCAACTCATTCTAATTGGTTATAGAGCCTGGGGGTAAGGAATTTAACCACATCTTAGCTTTTTCTCTTAGCAAAAATAGAAATAATTAAAGCATTATAACATCATCGTTGACACCATTACTTGAATGTTACATAAATTTTTAAGAACCTAGCTATGTGTAGGTTGGGATCCTTAAAAGGAGTTCCCCTAAACTGGAAATTTTGAACCATTTGAATTATGATGGGTTTTAGTGCAAAGTTATTAGCTTGGATAGTAGCTCTGTTGATACTCCAGTGAATTCCATCTACTACAGGATTAGCATAGTCCCTAAGAGGTTCAGGATGATCCTAATCTTGAACTTGCTCATCCATACCTAAAGCTAAAGTCTTTTTGGATTTTCTAATTTTCATAAGGGTTATCTCAATATCTAAGTCAAAAAGTAAGGGATCCTTATGAGATCTATTACATGTGTACTAACAAAGATGAAATTAAATAAGAAAACATAAAATAGCATCAACAGGTAAAATTTATCTTTTTCAAAATTTTAAAATAAATAATAACCTGGATACAAGTTATAGGATATAAGTAGGACTAAATATATAACTAGTTCAACAATATAGATCAATTTATAATATGCACGTTACTTCCTCAACAACGACGCCAAAAACATGATGGGTCACACTACATTTATACTATGGGTTGAAATATGCTTAGATTTTCTTTGACATGTAATACAGACTAAATATGCAACTACTTGTGTCGATCAAGTAATAACGTGATTGAGAGAGTATCGATCCCTTGAGAAAGGTTTTGCTAACATCTAAATGAATCAGTACTACCTATTATAGATACAATGTTTATCCTACTGAACAAAAATAAGGGTTGACATTATGTCACTGCTAGGAAATGTAAAGAAAAGATAAGATACCAAATGATTAAATATTTTGGACTAATGACTAGGAATTACTTAAGATTTCCTAAGTAGACTCTTATATGTTTGATGTAGATAAGAGCATATGCATCACTAGATCTCTATTGTGCTTATAGAGATTTAATGGGAGTTTTATGGTCTTCCTACAATTATTGTATCTCCATAGAACGTAGAACTCTATACATCCTAAGTCTAGGCATGCAAGAGTTACATTCTAACACTCCTAATTATTCCAATATTCCTTTATCAAGGCAATATATCACAGTGAATTTTATACACATGACCATTGTATGCATTAAATTAAGAATGAGAGATATTAAAAATATCTATTATTCATTCAAAGTATAAGAGTCTACATAAATTCTTAAAATTGATTCATATTATTAGCCCATAATTAAAAAATTAGCCAGCCATGGAAATATAAGAAATTAAACCAAAATTCATTGCTTGCATATAAAAGAAAGTACAAGAGTATATGTGAAATTAGATATCACCCGAATAGTATAATACACCCTTCATACTCATTCTTCTCCAAATTTATGATTTCTTATAAATAAATAGGCTGACGATCTCCCAAATGAAGTATATTTTTCTCCTTTGGCCACTAATAGACTTGACTCTAAGGGAGCACTACACTTAAGCACTCAATACTCTCTAAAAATAATAGACCCCAATAGAATTTTGACTCGCTCAAATGAACTGAAAAACTATTTATACTTATAAATAAAAGGACTCAAGTGCCTCAGCACTCCACATGGTGGCATCGTGGCATTATAAAATGAACTAGCACCTCGGTGCTGCTAAGTGGGCTCTGCTATGGTGTTGAACTGACCTAGTGTGTCTATTGGCTGAACCAACTCATCTCTTGGCAGAGTCAACGTGACTCCTCATTTTGCCAACTGCTCCATTGCGTCTCAAAAAATGTTGAGTGCTATAGTATTATAAAGATAGGCACTCAGGCCCTTAATTTCCAAAGACTTTGGTGCTGGAATACTGAATTCTGGTACTGTAACATTATGAAGTGTTGGGATGCTGACATTGGCTCTGTCAAAGAATTGAATTAATTAATATTTTTCTTGTGGCCTCGACACTATGATTTCCTAATCTAGCATCGGGGCATTATGGATGATGTGTTGTTGGTACTTGGAGCGATGCGGTGCTATTTCAACACTTATGAATTTTTTTCCTTTTCCTGAGATATTTCTACATAACATCAACTAAAAATAATATTTTTATTGATATTTAAGATAGTAAAATACTATAAAATTTATACTTAACACAACATCATTAGCACCCCAACGCCATATTAGAAATTATTATTACAGCGCCAAAGTCTCGGGTCACGGGAAAATTACACAATAATTCAAAGCTAGAGCACCGACCTCTAAAGCGTCACATTAGTAGATGATGTAAGCAAGCACTGCAACACCCAATTTTTGCAACACAACAATATAGTAGTTAAAGAAAAGAAGCACTGCACTGGATCAGTCAACCATTGCACAAGATTTACAAATAATCGCACTGGGCCAGCCCAACACCGTAATGGAAAATCTTTAGCAGTGTCAGGGTTCTATTTCTTATTATAATGCTACGATACCACCTTGTCGAGCGCCACATCACTTGAGCCATTTGTGTAATAAGTATAAATAGCTTTTCTATTTTTGTGTATAAATGTTAAAGTTTTGATTACTTTTGTTGGAGGAGAGGCCAGAGGGTAGGAAGGTACATACTTTAGAGTGGCTGGCTAACATTATAGTGAGAAAGTAAATATTTGGAGAGGAAAGGAGTGTGAAGAGCAAAGTTGTAAGGGGAGATTCACTGGGAGGGTTCATCTGTAGGAATTGTTTGGGATCCTTCATTCTGGGTGATATTTTTTAACTCTTTTTTACTTGTACTTTCTTTCTTGAGCAAGGAATGGAAATTATATTATTTTGTTTTTATTCTATGGCCGATTAAACTCATAGTTTTGACTAATGCTATGAAAACCTAATTAATTACTCATGTAGACTCTTGTGCTTTAAATTATAAATGATTATTTCAATATCTCTCACTCTTAATTTAATCCTTGTAGTGGCCATGAGTAGAACTAAGATCTAGTGTGATATATTGCATAGACGGAGGAATATTGGAATAATTAGGAGAATAGGAAGGAATACTTGTCTGCCTAGACATATGATGTTTAGTCTTCTAGGGTCTATAGAGATAGGACAACTATAGGAAAGCTATAAATATTTTTTCACATTCTTATAAGCTCGACAGAGATCTAAGAATGTATATGCTTTGATTCACAACTAATTTAGGAGAGTCTACTTAGGAAAGCTTAGAAGATTTTACTGTTATTAGTCCAAAATAGTTTATCTACTGGTATCTTCACTCTTTTTGTGCAATTTTTATCTAGACATAATACAACTCCGATGTCCTTGCTTAGGATAACTTTTATAGCCTGAAGTAGACATCACTAGAATAATTATGTAAAGTAGAACACTTTCTCATGGAATCGATACTCTCTCATACACTTCTATTACATGATCAACATGTGCACTTGTATTTTTAGTGGGGAATCATATTTTAATACACGTAAGCATAGACAAACGCAAACAACCAGCATCATCCCCAATGCCACATCAAATATTATCCTATGGGTGATGTGTTTATCATGTAAAGACATGCGCAAAGTTAGCTAGTAATAAGGGATATGTTTTGAGATCATGAAGACTAATAAGACTTATGAAGTGAAAAGTAATAAGATGTTGGACTGGATTTATAGTGAGTAATAGGAAAATTAAGATGATAATATTATAATGATAGTAGGGCACTACATATTAGGCAAACATTGACATTTACCACCAATGTGAAACTAATGATGTGATTAGTCAAGAGTGGTTATGATGCTAGGATTTTTGTAAGGGTTAAGTGACAGGAAATGGTTTTGATTGAGTCAATCAAACTAGAAAAGACCATGAAGTTAGAACTAACAAATATAAGCTGAGAGGTGGGAGGTGATATGTAAGGGTTGATAGTCAGGTATTAAAGATGGAAGCTGATAAACTAATGCAAGGAGGTATGAACTAATATAAGTGAATTGAAAGAAAAGGATATAGTAAGTAGAAGTTGGGAGATAAAAAACTAACATGCAAGATTCGACATGGAAGGATGGAGATTGGATTTATTTATTTTTTGTTTAAGTGGGAATAAAAATTGACTATTTTAAATACTCTCAACTTTTTTCATATGGGCTTGAAACCCTCACTATAAATTTTAAAAAAATTATAATAAGTTTATTTTTCAAAATTTATAACTTAAATATTTTAGTTTTTTGCATCAAAATTTAAATTAAGTATATCAATATGCTAACACAGTTTTAAATTTGAAAGAAAATCATAGACATTTCATATGAAGCCTCTTTTATATTAAGAATAATAAAAATTTGTTGCAATTTTAAACTTTATTATAACTTTAGTAATTACTAGAGAGAGTGAGAGAGATTCTTGGCCTCATGGGAGAGGGATGAAGCAATGAGCCATTGAGAATCTCTAAGCAACTATAGAATAATATGATGGCATTAAGTGAACTATAAAAAACTATGAGTAATGGGGAGAGGACTAAGGCTACAAGAGAAGGAGAGAGAGAGAATGTGTCACAACCTCATGAGAATGGGCTTAGAGAGCTAGTAAGTGATGATTTGTGTGCGATTGCAAATGTTATAAGTGTTGAGAGAGACTGTGTGATTATGGAGATCAAACAACAAATTGGGAAGATCATGAGATGTGGCTAAAGAGAAAATTAGAGAAAAAGAAACTCAAGGTAGGATGAGAGGGTTATGTTGTGATGAGGTACTTGGTTTGTAGATAATATCTTTATAATACCTTCAATTTGTGATTTGTGAACATATACACATGCAAATACATGATTGAGAGCACTATTTAAAATATAAAATTTAATACATACAAGTGGTATTATATGGGATTGTGGGTGCAAAGATAAATACTACTCCCATTGTTAATCCACCCTTGTTAATGAACATGGTAATAGAAAGCAAGAACTAGGATGTGGTAGATGACATGCAGAGGCAACATGACCAAAGTGGCCAACAAGTGATACCTAACAAATTGATGTTAGAACATTTCATCATGGAGGCCAAACAAGTTGAATGAGGCATTAGGCGAATGCAAATGAATTCATATAAAGTTGTTGGATATTTATTGGTGGGGTTGTTTAGAATTGGAGATCAACACACGAGGTGATATCATGCTAATCTAAAGTGAACCTGAATGGTCATAATAGTTGACCAAAAATGACTTTGTCATTAGATCATGTGGGTAGCTATTAATCGTGAAAAATAGGGCATTATAAGAAGACATTTAAATTTATTTTCTAAGAGTAAACAAGATAAGAACAATTTATTAATTTTATATAAGATCATGTGGACAGTTACGATTAATCATGAAAAATAGGATATTATAGAAAGACACTTACATTTATTTTTTTAGACTAGTCAAGAGAAAAATAAAATTTTATTTTTATTCAAAAAATATTGTCTATCTTTACATTAAAATTTTATTATTTTATTAAATATTTAAAATTAACTTATAGTTTATAAAGGAATGGGTTGATGTAAATTGAATATAAATTAAACTAACTTTTAAAATAATTTTCAAGTAATTAATTTCACATTGAAAATACTAGTAAATTTTTGTAAAGAAATAGTTAACGTGAACTTTCAAATTTGATGCAAATGAAATACAAACCCAAGTTTTGATCGTAATTTTAAAATTTTAACAAGAGAGATATCTGGCCCTAAAAACCAATACTAATTTATTAAATTCCAATATCAAATATTTTGTTCGGGTCATTGGGATGGAGAGATTATTGGGGGATGCCTGTCGAGACCTCAACATTCGGTAAATTGGGGTTTAATTTTGACGTCTCAACTCCTACGTGCAAACCGTGCCGACTCTCTACTTCCGTCGGTTTCCCTTGCGGTTTTTTGAGATCCGGTGACCGGGAGAGAGGAAATGGCGGAGGAAAAGGTGTCCACTTCGACGCCCTTAAGCCAAGTGGAGGATTGTGAAGACCCCGCCAAATCGCCCCCAAATTCTCCCAATTCGTCCACTCGAAAGGTACGCTATCCTTCCTTTACTCTTTCTGGCCCTCTTCTTAGTTTCGTCGTATCTGATCCACCTTATTTGTTTTATGACACTCCTTCTTGTCGATCCATAATAACCTCTGAATTTTCTCACAAATAACATAAATATAATCCGTGCAAGTGAAAATCATTGGACTGAAGTCTCTGACAAATACGAGAGAATTGTGTTCACTATTTGATTCTTTAGAAGAGTGCAAAATGTATTGCCTGGTTCAGGTAAATACAAGAGAATTGTGTTCAATAATGTTGTTGTCGTTGTCCTGATTTTGAAGGAATAGCGATACTCTGGTGGCATAAATCATGATATAGGGAAGCGTCATTCATGACAAAGATGGAGGCAGTTGTTTGGGAATTATGGTACTATGTATGGGGAAAAGTGGGATAGAGCTGAGAACAGCTAGGATGGTCCCATAATTCTCCTAAGGGTTCACATATGAGAGTAAGAAATCAGTAAAGGAGGACCTTTGGATCAGTTTGTAGCACTGATGGAAGGCCACTTTTGCAGATGTTAATTTACTGTGGATAAGAATAAATTGACAGATGCATAAAATAACTAATACAATAATTTAAGTTTGATTGTATAAGCGTACGTGCATTGTCAGGAGAAAGGATGATTCCATTAAGTTTCACATAGCCGAGTTACACTCCCTGAGCCTCATCCTTTTTGTTATAGTGCTTCTCATAATACAATGGCAAAAATTCCACTCCATGGAAAAACTGGGAGTTGCACAATCGAGTATTGAAGGGTTTTCTATTTATGAGGCGAGGTATAAACCTCAAAGTGGTTTAAAGCGCTAGCCTCAAAATTAAATTATTAAATTAATAGACAATGACTATAACATTCAATTATGCTTTTTCTATTCAACGATTAATACTTGGCACGCTTTACATTTAGCCACAAATTCAACCACAACTTTCTTCATTCCAGATCACCAAAATAGTGATTTCAAGTCTTTTTACACCTTTGTACTACTAGAGTGAATGGAATAACCTAAAAAGTGAGCTTCAGTCAAGCTGTCCTAAATCAATTGAGAATCCCTTGGAACCCAAAGGCATCCCTTATTTCTGATCGATACTTGATCATCAAGGTTGAGATCCAGTCTTTTTTCTAATTGAATTTGATCCATCAACATCTATTATTTCTCATTTATTTCTATGCTCTCAAACTCTTTCTTTCAAAGTAGGATGCATTGTTGTTTGATATAGGCTACGAGAAACTTGATCGTTCTGGCTAATCACTTGTAATTGTAATGCTACCAAATCTCTTACCAATTCACTCTCCTACATTAACATCCAATTGGCTTGCCCTTTGAATTTTTTACTCAGTGCATCAGCCACCATATTGGCTTTCCCCAAACAATATTGGATATCTAGATTATAATCTTTCATCAATTCTAACTATCTTCATTGTCTTAAGTTCAATTCCTTCTATGAAAATTGGTCTGGTTCCAGGCTATATGGTGCTTTCAAAATTGGTGCGGTTCTAGGTTGAACATCTATTACAAACTGTACCTTTCTCTCTAGAGGTAAACTGACTAGCTCTTCTGAAAACACATCCGTAAACTCATTTCACCACTATAATGGCCTTATTATCACCATTTATCTCCTTACCAACCTCCAACTTAGCTAGGAAAATCAATTCACCTACTTTCACATATTTATTCACCTTTATGGAATTGAACATGGATGAATTCAATCCCTTTTCACACTGAAAGTAAAACATCTCATCTTGAGGCAAATCAAATCAGACTCTACTCTCTTAGCATTCAATAGTCGCAAAATATTTCACCAACCAATTCATACCCAAAATTACCTCAAAGTTAACTATGGGTAAGATAATTAGCTTAGATATGAACTATCTACTAACTATCATGATATCAAGTGAACATGAAGCACAAGAAAACATTCCATTATCAGTCACTAATTGAATACTCAAACTAGGAGTGAACATTACAGGTTCCAATTATAAATTACCATTGAAAATTTCAGATATAAATGAGTGTGAAGCACCATAATAAAAAAGTACTCGAGCAAGAATATCTAATATAATAATCATTTCTCTACTCTTTGCCTCTTTGTACTTTTTTGGGACAATTTCTTATTATATGCTTGGGCTCTCCACAAAAGTAGCATTGTCCCGAATTCCTCGATTGTTGTTGCTGTTGCTGCCCGTGAATAAATTGTTTTAAACTGACCTCGTCGACCATTGAAGGTCCTCTTCTGGCTGCCTCTCTCCTATTTTTGTTTCACCATATCTAAATCTTTCTGTAGTAAGTGGGCACTCTTAATTAGCTCAGAAAACTCCTTGATATTCAAAGGAATTAGATGTTGCCATAGTTGATCTCTCAAACCCTTCAAAAACTTGTAACATTTTATCATAAGAGTACTAATAAGCTTTGAAACATATCTCAACAAAGATGTAAATTCTGCCTCATATTGAAGTACAGTCTTAGCTCCCTGAATCAGGTTGACAAAACTCTCTTGTATAACCTATCTGGCAGAAGGAGGAATATTCCAATCTCTGAACACTTTGTTCATACTCCTCCCAAGAGATTAACTCTTTAGGTCTACAATCAAACTTCTCTAAATGTTGACCTCTCCACCATCTTTATGCTTCACCCTCCAATACAAAAATAGCTAAGGATACCTTTTTTTTCATTTGGACATTTCATTCTATTTAAGATCTTTTGTCTTGATCAGCCATTCCTCAACAGCTTTAGCATTAACTTCTCCCTTAAATAGAGGTGACTTCAAACTCTGAATCCTCAACAGCTTTAGCATCAACTTCTCCCTTAAATAGAGGTGACTTCAAACTCTGAAATAGCTTTAGATGCTTATCTATCTCCACACTTAAAGGAATATTGGTACTGATATTAGGAATGATAGGTACTATTGATGCAGCTATTGGAGATGGTACAGCTACTCCAGCAGGTCTAGTTGTCCCAACTAAGGTTTGCATTTTCTCCATCATCTGCATCATCTACATTTGCATCATTATCCTTGAATCAGTGATGCAGGATCAAGCATTGTTGGCGTATTCTCCACCCTGGCTTCACTACTCTGAGCTAGTGTAACATTCCCAAGACCTTCTTGTATTCAGCCAAGCTATGCCGACCATCCATTAGTTCCCTCAAGAATGCTTTTGGGCATAACTCCTAGTACAAAATGAAGATTATTACAATTCGGTGCTAGATCATATGTCAAACATGCGCTAGGGTTTAAGTTAGATGTTCATATTTTACTTTAGACACTGAACTTAGTAATCAAATTCCATCATAGATAGACTAACCTCACCATGCTTTGTAGGAAATTGAATCATATTAAATTATTTCACCCTAAACATTAGATCCGATCATGCTTTCACACTAATTTGTCCGATCTCAAAACTTGACTTTGATACCACTTTTGTCATGCCTCACGCCGACCTTGCTCTTAATAGGCAGCATAGGAAGCAATAGAGGAGCTACCAGAAAACATTTACACTATTTCAGTACGCTTCAAAATGATTCATGCCCCTTTAAGTGAAGCATTATGAAAGACATTATAATTTGAAACATCAAGTAAAGGCAAAAGTGGTCCAAAAATTTCATTTCCAAAAATTTTTATGTACAAAGCAGCTACGAATAAAAAATAAAATTTATAGCTATTAATGGAGCACTGACCTTAATCTAAGCCTTCCTTTCAAAGACAAATGTAAACTTAAAATAATAATTGAACCTAATACTAATCTGGTTCAACTTTGTCCTTCCCTTTTCCTGTAGAAAAAGTCAGAATAATGATTTAGTGAGCTATGATGCTCCTAAGGATATATAACTCTAATGCAATAATCAACTGTGAAAAATGACTAGCAACATGAGCATCGACTGGTAATTCAATGTGTATAAGAAACATATGTAAACAACTCGAGGCTATAATAACTGTAGTAAGAAATATGTCAAGTGTGTAATATATAAATTGCAGCATGATATCATTAGGCTCACATGAATTACTCATTAAATTTCATATTATATAATATCAATAACATCACTATATGCCAAATTCAATTGTACAAGATATGTAAATCATACGATCACAATATACAATCATAGCTATAATTTTCGTTCATTTCATAACCTTCCCTTGTCAGCATCAAGAGGTGTCATTTTAGGATGTTTATGCCTAGGTCTATAGCCAGAAGGCTCCTGAGATCACACTGCATCTATAGCTCGTAGGTTTCATAGCCCGTAGGCCTCATATCGTAGCTCGTAGGTTTCCCATATATAATTTACACTGTGTCTCACTGCCTCCACCCACCTATCCCCTAATATGACATTTTTTCATGCTTATCTTATTATTGCTTTTGCTTATGTATGTTATATGTCCCTTGACTAAATATAAATATAGATATTCAAGTGAATTAATATGACCGTATTTTATATAAGTGTATATGCTGGTTTAACTGGATAATCAAGATGTCCCAATTTAGTACAATAACATATAACAATATATAAAAGCATTCTCACATCTCGCAAATAATGACATATGAAATTACTATGTATCACAGTTCAGACTAGTTACAGATATGGAATGCAAAGATAATGTTGGACTACTATTAAAATCGATGCACATATACATTCATACAAAAAAAAAAAAAACTTGCATACTATATTTAATACAATTGCATATCTTACCTCCTCGACATGCTGACTCTCCTAGTTGGACACCACACATTTGCCTATGCATATATGAGACCTAAACCAACTCAAATCATTAATTAACAATGCACACTTATTATCATCTTATTCATACAGTTAATCTATTCTCAATTGTTAAAATCCTTCCTGTTCCTTGACACTTGATCCCACGGCCAGGATGGGAATCCGTGGGAGGTTCACCTGGATCACACTGATCTCTATTAAATCCCAGCCATCCTTTGACATTGATCCCATGGCGAGGAATGGAATCAGTGGGAGGCTCACCTTGATCACGCCAATTCCTTCCATATTTGGGTGGCTGATTTTGGAAGGATTATATTAGGGCAATTATGCATGATTCCGTATTTATTTGTTTCTTTATTAAGATATCCTGCATAGATTTATAAATAGGGATAGTTTTGTATAATAAAATGAAGCCTTTTCCATCTCCAATTTTTTGAATTTAACATGGAATCAAAGACAGATTACCACCATTGGCTTTCATTGCCGGAATTATGAGAAATAGAGGTTCTCACTACCGGCCTTCATTGCCGGAATTTTGAAGAATACAGGTGCCACTACTGGCCTTCATTGCCGGAATTCTGAGGAATACTGGTCCTTTTATTGGCCTTTATTGTCAAAATTATGAGGAATGTAGGTTCTCACCACCGGCCTTCATTGTTAGAATTCTGAGGACCTACGTGCATCCAAGACGAGGAGAGTTTGAGCGGGAGGGCTCCTCTTGCGTGCAATGTCTACAGTCGACCTAGCAGAAGCGAGGGTGGGACTTCCTCCTGCATGTGTCTGGAAAGAGCCGAGAGTTCCCTCTCATATGGGGGCAGGGAGAAGCAAGAGTGCAAGATTTGCACTTCCTCCTACAATCATACCAGAGGGATCAGAGGCCTTGCATGAACCTGTACTGGCTGATCGAAAATGAGTCTATTCAAGTGGAGTCGGATGACCTTGGAAGGAGGAGATCTACGTGAGGAGTGCTAAGTCGCTTGAGACATGTGTTTCTTCTCCTGTCCTTGAAGCTTATCGTAACCTTAAAAATAAAATTTTTCCCTTTTTTATTGCCGTGCCTTCATTGCCGGCCTTCTCTTGAGAACCGAGAGGGAGACGGACCCGAAGTATAATTAATCCACTTTTCTTATTGTCCCACCATCGGCCTTTATTGCCATTTTCGGTATCTTGAGGGCTACTGTTCAACATAGCCTTCATCGCTATTCATTACTGCAATAATGTTTGAAGCTAATTCTTCCCAAAGCTTTGATTAAATAAAGGACTATTTGGTGCACCAAGGGACTTGATAACTTTACTTTTATGTGATTAATTACTAAGATGGGAATGATAGATCTGTATTCCCCAGCTTGAGAGGCAGTGTTAAAATTCCAACTGTCCCTTGACACTTGATCCCACGGCCAAGATGGGAATCCGTGGGAGGCTCACCTGGATCACGCCGATCTCCTTCCATATTTGGGTGGCTGATTTAGGAAGGATTATATTAGGGCAATTATGCATGATTATGTAATTATTTATTTATTTATTAAGATATCCTATATGGATATATAATTATGGATAGTTTTATATAATAAAATGAAGCCTTTTTCCGCTCCAATTTTCTGATATTGAATGCAAAGATAATGTCGCACTACTAGTAAAATCGATGCACATATACATTCATATAAAAAAAATCAACTTGCATACTATATTTAATAAAATTTCATATCTTACCTCTACGACGTGCTGACTCTCCTAGTTAGACACCACGCATTTGCCTATGTGTATATGACACCTAAATAAACTCAAATCATTAATTAACAAGCACACTATTTATCATCTGATTCATACAATTAAATCTATTCTCAACAAAAACACCTACCAATTTTCCCTTTGCATATACAGCTTGAGTTTTCCTCAAAATTTCTCCCATACTACGAATATTCTAAATACAAACCAACTAATATTAAATAAACAAATATACTAAAATGGTGTACACAATAAATTCCTTACAATCATCCTTACTCTACTATTTTCACTTCTACTCCAACTAGCCATACAATAGTCAACACAACCACTCCCATATCCTCTGCTTTCTCTTCCTCTTCTCACTCTAATCTCTGTCTCATCTGACTGTGGAAAGCCCCAAACACATGGCCAAATAGCATTTGCACTCACCCATTTCACCCGACCAACACCCCCATCTACTTACCTCTCACAGCCAACCCTAAGATTTGTTCCCAGCTCCTATATGCTCCGCCTCCCAGTGATATGGCCCCCCCTCCAGCACACTCGAGGGTTCTAATGAAGGGGAACTAGGCTTCAGGTTGCAATGAAATTGATTAAAGCACTAAACAAGTGTTATTTACTTAATTGCCCAAGCCATCATCCAATGCATGCCTTGATACATGCCTTAATTGAGAAATAATTTGACCTTGCTACAATAAATTACATAAGTGTAAATGCATTTTATGAACTTAAGAAAAATGTAAATGGGGATGTTGCCAAGTCCCAAGTCCTGGATGAGAAAAGTGGAGAGTTGTATTAGGTAGTTGACAACCAACATAAAACTTGTCGAATGATTATGACATGAATTCTTTAATATATTGTGTTGATGCTAGGGCATTTCCTGAAAGTGACGCGCTGTATGACTTGCATACAACGAGAAGTGTGTAATGGCCGCTGTACTGACGCCCGGGTGCAGTGTTTAATAGGCAAGGGTTCCCACATCATGGACGGATGTTGGCAAAAAAAGCTAGTTTATGAAACTAGAATTAGGATAAGATCGTGGAATATAGATTCCCTTACTGAAAAATTAATAAATTAGTAGATATTATGATTCATAGTCATATAATATTCTATGCATTTAAGAAACTAAATGAGTTGGAGAGAAAGCTAAGAATATTGATAGTTTATTATTTAAACTTTGGTATTTTGATGGGAGTCGTACTAGAAATGGTGTATGTGTGATTACAGATCAGAGTTTGAAGGATAATGTTGTAAAAATTGATAGAATTGGAGATAGAATTATAACTTTAAAGATTGTTGTTGATGCTAAGATTATTAATATTATAAGTGCTTATGCTTCTCAAGTAGGTTTGGATATGTGTTTAAAATTAAAATTTTGAAATGACTTAGAAAAATTAATATAAATGATACCTCTTGAAGAAAGAATTTTTATTGGAGGAGATTTAATTGGACATGTTGGTAGAGTGGTAGATAATTTTAAAAGCATACATGGTGATTATGAGTTTAGAGCGACCAATAAAGGTGGTAAGATTATATTAGATTTTGCTTTAGCTTATGATTTTGTAATTGCTAATACCTTTATTAAAAAAAGAGATGAGCATCTCATCACCTATAAGAATGGATATAATAAAACTCATATTGATTATTTTCTTATAAGAAAAATAGATTATGTAGATTGCAAAGATTATAAAGTTATTTTGAGTGAAAATTTATGTACCTAGCATCACTTATTAGTTTTGGACTTTAAGATGAAGGGACAGAATATGAAAAATAAAGTAAAACGTTGTTATAGGATTAGATGGGGGCTTTTAAATAATACAAAAAAAATATTTTTGAAAGTAAGATTCGAGATTTTAAGATTTTATCTGTGTATAAGGAAGCTAATATTATGTGGAAAAAAGTAGCTAGGGATATTAAGAATGTTGCAAAGGATATACTTGGAGTATCAAAAGAAAAATATCCAAATAGTAAAAATAGTTGGTGGTGTAATCAAAATGTGCAAGAAAAGATAAAAAATACGAAGATTTATTATAAAAATTAGTTTAGATATAAAAACTCTGATAATTGGGAAAAATATAAAGAGGCTTGTAAGGACTAAGGAGTCTAAGAAAGCAATATGCGATGTAAAGATTTTAGCTTTGTTGACCCCTGTATCAAAAAAAAAAAAAAAAAAAATCAAATCAGATCGTGCGTACCTGTCCGAGGCCATCCTTCGCACGTCGCTCGCACGCCAACGTCGCCTCTCCCCACGTCGCTCGTAAGACCTTCCTATCGCGTTAAATAGTGAAGGAATGAGAGAGCCGAGGCTCTCACCCGCTCTCTTCACCTCACCCTCTCCGCTCCCTCCTCTCGTCCGACGACGTTCCCCTTCGAGCCGGATCGGAGGTTAGACATTCCGATCGGAAGCAACGACGGCTAGGGCTTGCTCGTTGCGAAGGAAGCCATCTCCTTCTCCGTCGCTAGCCGACCCCGCGAGCCTTCCAGTCGGATCGGAAGTTTGCACGAGTCGCCTCTTCGCCTCTGTTGCTGGACGACTCCGCTCCTTCCACGACTTCCCTTCCAGTCGGATCGGAAGTTACACCATTTCGATCGGAAGCAACAACTAGATCTCACTGGCCGTGAGGGTAACTCTCTCCTTCCACGCGCTTCTACGGCCAAATCCCGTAAATCAAAAAAAAAAAGATTTTTTTTTAATTAATTATAATCATTTTAACTTTAATTAATTATAATTATTATTTTTAATTAATTATTATAATTAATTATATATAATTTTAATTAAGTTATTATAATTGACCTAGTTAATTATAATTAACTTTGGTTAGAATTAAATTTAATTAATTATAATTTATAAAATTTAATTATTATTAATTGTTAATTAATTATGATTTATTAAAATTGATTAATATCAATAAGTTATAATTAATTATAACTTATGATTTTAACTATTTTTAATAAATTTTAATAAATTATCTTAATTAATTATAATTAAGTAATTAGTTAAAAATAATTTATTAATTAATTATAATTAATTAATATTAATTGTAATTAATTCGAAAAAAAAAAGAGAAGGGAGAAATGCTCCTCCCTCCCTTGCCTCTCTTGCCTCATGCTACGAGCCTCCACCACCGGTCCACACTGGCAAAGGTATACTTCCTAAACTTAGATTCCCGTTCTCGTCGTTAGCGGCGAGCTGGCAAACCCCCCCACGCGCTCACGTAGCGTAGTGGGGAGGGAAGCTAGCGCGATGCCTACGACGAGGCGGGCAATCGCCTTAAACCCCGCCCTCGACGCTTGCGACGAACCGGTAAACCCCCTACGCGCTCACGTAGCGTAGTAGGGCGGGAAACCGGTGCGGCGCCCGCGACGAGGTGGGTAATCCCCGGACCGCTCATGTAGCGTGAAGGGGAACAAAATTAAGTACTCATACGTGGGGAAATCCTCGTGCTTTCTTTGCAACAGGTGCCCAAGACCCCTAAACGCTTATGTAGCGGGCGGGGATTGAAGAAATTTTGCTGCCGTGGTGTCTACGGACATCTACCTGAAGCGCGCACGTCGCGTGGAGGGGAAGGCAGCCTCTTGGTTTTTCCCCTAAACGGGGGAGACGCCGGGAGGCTGCCGAAATTTCATTTGAAGACTTGAACAAAAATGAGACTTGACTTGATTGAACACGTGCAGGGGACTTGAACTTTAGCGAATAATGAAAATTGAAATCAAACTAAGTTCAAACCTAAGCAAATGATAAAGGACAAATGCAAAGAACTTTGATTCAAACTTGACATAACTTGAACACTTGAACTCAAGCTTGGACAAGGATTTGAACTAAATGTAAGAGAACTCGGAAGGACTACATTTGAACCTGAACTCATATTGGACTTGAGTTAGAGCTTGATATTGGATTCAAATGATTTAAATTTGAATATGAATATAATACAAAATGACACATGATTCAAAATGATTAATAAACAACAAGAGACTCAAATTTGACATTGAGTTGAACTTGAGCATGGACTACAAAGGACTTGCAAACATTTGAAACTCACAAATTCGGATCGAACAAAGTGGACTCAAGTTTGAATAAGAAAAAGGGACTCATGCATAAATAGATTACAAGTTTTGACATAAGATGGTAATGAGCATTGTAATCATGCTTGAAAGCGAATGGATGTAGCATAATGAATGGTGAGAATATTCAATACGCTATGCGCAGAACTTGAGGATGATGCCTATAAAAATCTTGCAAACACCACTCATTCGTGGATGATAATGAAAGCTTCAATAATTGATCTTTACTTGAGAAAATTACAATGCACAAATATTGAAGATCTTCAAGAATACAAACATCCGCTTGCAAGCAGACAAAGACCCATGGTATGAATTTAAGTGGACACCAACAGACATGGGTGAGAGAGTTGAGTATATCTCATTTAACAGAAAAGTACAACTTGGTTGTCAATGGTGATTCAAAGAATCTTCAGTAAACATTGTTGTGACGTTGATTGCCAGTAATATTATAGGGCCTGTAAACCATCTATGAGCTAGATTCAAATTGTCCATGCTTGCGAGATGAATGGAGTTAATCGAAGCGGAAGATACACTTATGGAAGATATGCAACAATAAAAAAATACAGTCGTGAAGAACTTGACCATAATGATCTGGCGACAACCTAACCCCGATCTAATGTGTTGATTCCCCACAAAGCAGAAAAGGCAATTAATATTATCCGACTCCTGAGCATAAGAGGTGTATATGGAAGCCTTCTACGAATAAAAAGCTAACTTGTGATGAATGCCATAATATACTAGACTCGACATCAAGATACGAACACATGCATCTAAGCTTGCAAGCAGTATTACAGCTTCCTCATAGTCAACGTCAAAGCACAAGCGTACAGAAACAGTGTAACAGTGACGAATGCAAATATCCATTGATAACAATGGTAGGTTTGTTATATGCACCTACAAGTGTTAATCAGCAGCATGTCAGATATTACAAAACCCCTACAATCAACCATTGTTCAATGGTCAACAAATACATTGATATCTTGCAAACCAAGCGCAGACGATGTAGAGCGAATGCAAATGTCCGCATGCTCTTATAAGAAACTCGCTGGTTAACATGCATAAAAAGATTGTTGATGAGTATAACTCAATCGGCGGTCAACATCAACATATTAGTTAATGCACTAAGCCCTCTATGAATGATGACAATAGACATGGAGCAACCATGATAAACATCCTGCGAACATTGGGGAGGCAAGATGCTAGAAGGCAAAAGATAGAAGAGCATAGCAAGTGCAAATACTTGCGGGCCCTTGTGGAAGACCCGTCATATGCACCAGATGCTATCTACAAGCAAAATGTCTGTAATAGGTACAAGCTCCTACGAGCCGCTAAGGGAGGCCGCTATACATTCAACTTGTTACTTATGGGCAAATATGGAAGATCTGCAATACGTACCAGTCTCCTATGAATACAGATGTATGCATCATATGTCATACGTGGGTAGATGCAGAAAGACTTCAGTAAATGCAGTATCCTGAAGTCAATTCCAATCTATGAATGAAAATATCTACCTGCCTACTAGCAACAGTTGGGGAGATCGTACGACGCCACGCCACCGGATCTGCAACACTCATACAAGCAGACAGAAGGCGTCTACAAGCTTCCAAGCAAATGCTACATTTAAATGGTGGTTTCCCACATTGCTGATCAGCGTCAAATATCCCAAAAATGTATCCCCGCACGTGCACCATAATTTGTATACACTTAGGTACACATAAGGGGATATATCATAAACCCGCATGGGCCCCGGCGAGCGTGTTATTGGCACACACGTGACGTCTAGGGATGTTGCGCGGGTCAATAAGTGAATTCCAGTTTGAGCCCGATCCTCCTATACGGGTAGATAGGAGTCGACACGACTCGAACCATTAGATAAATATGCGGCAGCGAGATCGACCGGGATATTTATTTTATAGTTCATATTAGGCCTTCAAGGCTTATAATCAAGAGAATTCACTAACAAAGGCACAAAGCCTACGAAACCTGATCCTCTGTCGACGGCTCGACAGAGTGGACAAGGTTCAACCCATTAATGTGAATGACCCCAAACACCCCGATGATGGCCGCGTTGACTGAAGATCTCAACCGGAGGGGTCCATTCACAAACACTCTCAAATGCCTCCCAAACTCCCACAAAATCCAAAACTCCACAAAACTCCCAAAATCCTAAATTCCCTACGAAATCCAATCTTCTGAAAAATTTCAAAATCCCAAAAATCCCAAACTCCAAAAATATTTAAAATTGAGATTCAACCCATCAAATCACTCAAAGCAAAATCATCCACCCTCCGTAACAGTATGCCAAGGTAGACAATCTAAAATTTACTTCAGCTCACATTGAGCTAATGCCTAGTCGAAAATATCACTAGGATCCATTCTCAAACAATCTCCTGCCAGCAAGGACGTGGTACGAGTCCTCTAACCGGCAGTTTCGCCGCCAAATGGCACTGCAGGATAAACGGTTATGACTCGGGGCCCTCTGAACCAGGTGGTCGCCGCCAAATGTCACCATTATATTATGGTTATGGCCAGAGCCCGTATGCTCCCCAATGACATCAAATCCTTGAGATATGAATCAATAGGATATGATCGATAGGGTACAAAGCCCTCTGTTAGCTAAGGTGGATTCAAATTTATCCCCTTAGGAAAATACTCCCCCCCCAGGTCTACAAGGTACCCTTGGAAGAAGCAACCCATGGCTGCCGACAAGGATCCTTCTGTCAGGTTGGGTCGACTACCTCCTCTGACTAAGTAGACCAGGGACCACGATGGCCCGGGACGACGGAACCATGGGATCTTGATCGGGTCTATCATCCATTCCCCCACCATCCGCTTTAAGTGCAAGATGGTGCAATTTCCAATTTTAAATATTAAATCTCCAAATCTCCCAATCTTTCAAATTTCCGAATAACTCCAGATTTTAACATTCCCAACCTTCAACCAATGCTGCTACTATACGCCAGACTAACGTACTAGCTACGTATCTGATTGACGACTAGCCTTAATCGAAAGTTCTCTGTCGTTAGTGGGAGGGGTAATTAACTATAGGGGCTTGCGCCTATAGGAAACCAGAACTCAGATCATAAAGTCCTCGCAAAATGAGGGCGAAATCTCTGGGTAGTGTCTTATCTACAAACCCATCTGCCTTCCAAAATTTACCCCGGAACTTAGTTCGTTAAAACTCCCCCCTAAAAGAAAATAAAAAAGCAGGCGGAGGCCGGGGCCGAATTTTCGGAGCCCACAAGCTTTTAATGATTTATATAATAGATTAGATACTAAGGATAATACTTAAGCTCCTATCTTTTTGCTTTAGTCATGAATGTCCTTACTAGACATTTGCAAGAGAATGTTACCTTGGTGTATGCTTTTTGCTGATGATATTCTTCTTGTTGATAAGACTAGAGTAGGAGTTGAAGGTAAACTTGAATTATGGAGGTCAACCTTAGACTTTAAAAGTTTTCATTTGAGTAGATCTAAACGGAATACATGGAGTGTAATTTTAGTAGTAATAGATCTAGTAAGTTGCATGGTTGAAGTGGAGGAATGCATCGGGCTTGTTGTGTGATAGAAAAGTACCCCTCAAACTTAAGAGAAAATTCTATAAGATGGTTGTGAGACCTGCAATGCCTTATGGCACAAAATGTTGGCCATTAAAAGAGAAACATAATATTAAGTTAAGTGTTGCAGAAATGAGGATGTTTAGGTGGATGAGTGGCTTTACTCTTAGAGACAGGATACGAAACTAGCATATACGTGAAAAGGTTTGAGTAGCTCCAGTGATACATAAGATTTGAGAGAGTCGCCTTATATGGTTTGGTCACATAAAACGGAGGCCTTCCGATGACCCGGTTAGGAGAGTAGATATATTAGTCTTGGCTTATGTTAAGAAAGATAGAGGTAGACCTAAGAAGACTTAGTTAGAAAATATTAGAAATGCGCTTTCTTTATTAGATTAAATGAGAATTTGACTTTTAACAGGGCACAATGAAGAAAAAAGATTCATGTAGCTGACCCCACATAATGGGATAAATGCTTGATGCTGTTGTTGTTGTTGTAGGAAAAATGTAAATGGGATTTAATTCCCTAACTTTCGTTATTCGACATATAGTTCTATATGTCAAATTGCTCCATTCAACATGTAAAACACAATGATATTAAATTTTTTGAATTTCGTGAAAGCTGGAATTTTATGGTATTTTTAAATTGATCCAAATATGGCATATACCTGATCAAATTCGGGTTTTACACGCATATAGATTAAATAAACTTCCAAACAAATACATGAGTACTTTATTGTACTATATGCATTAATGTCTCTTTATCTGGGTAATTTCTTGTGTTTTCTTTTACATGTGGGTTGAACTTCGCATCATCTCTAGTTGTGCTCAAAGTCGTGCTTCTGTATTTTCTATGAATTTTTTATACATATACTTGTTGGCAAAAACTGCTTCCACACAATCTCTCATGTGCTTACATGTAAATATGCCTTCTTACATACATTAGCAAACCTATTCTTAGAAGTTCCTCACAAACCTATCCTTGAAATTAACAGGCGTGCTGTGCTTTGATACAAAGTTGGGTCTCGAAAAAGTTTATGACTGGCTGGTACTGCGCTGTTATTGCTTTATAACTATGCTAGTTATGTTTTATTTATTGGCTAACAATCTTTATGAAATTTTTTGGCAGTGTGGTTTTATTCCCAGTTGCTGTAACATTCTTCATAACATGGTGGTTTATCCAGTTTGTTGATGGCTTTTTCAGTCCGCTGTATGTCAAACTGGGTATTGATATATTTGGTGAGTTTTTTGCTGAGTGTGAATAACTTCAACGGAATTAATGGCTGGTTGTGTAAACAATATTGGTATTGCAGCATGCCTTTCTATTTGTGACAACTCAGCCTGGTAACTCCGAATACTGAGGTGGGAATGAAAGGTCAGATGAAAAAAATTATAAAAATAAATTTATAATAAATCTTTTTAAAGTAAATTCTTCCAATATCACAAATGAGCCTCTAAACTACAAATTTTGTTTTTATCAAGTTCTATTTATATCCATGTATTGATATAATACATTTATCTTCAAGTTACTACTTGTATACATCCAAAAAGAAACATGTTACAAAACATCTAACATAACTCTTTTAAGTACCTAATAGTAGGAGCCTCATGTCTGCTAAAAACATATTTTCTTTCATATACATATATATATATAACTCAAAACATATATCACAATACTAGACTGCTATCGATGAAAAGATTACAATATTGATGCCAACTGTACTATATCAAAATCATTATGTTTAATATTTCTTGTCAATAATAAAGATGATCAAACAAGAATGAAATCCTAGTTATTTATTTATCATCAGTGCTTATCATATTAGATATTTTAATTTGTAGAGTATATATTATAATACAATTGTCATAGGAGCAACTTCTACAGTGTATTCATACATCAATATCAATATTCTATACCAACCTATAACATCATAATCCCCTACACACGTTGGTACAATGCCCCTAAGTAGTATCATTTGGGAGTTGCTCAGTCTTTCAAAATGCACATATAAGTACTCCTATATATAATTTCTTTTGTATTCTTCTAATCATATATGTATAATGAATAGCTAGTACATAACATGAAATATATATCTTTCATTTCAATATGAAGGAGCATTTACAAGGATTGAGATAAATGATCATAATCGATCTTCTACCAAGGATATTACGTACATGAATGAATAGGTAACAATAAAATAACATTTGATTTGTTAAGTTTAGAGGAAAGGCAAGAATTACTCTACTTTAAAAAAGAGATTACCTACCTTAGCCTTATATGAGTTACTTTGCCAATCAATCCTTTCCCTTCTTGCTTAGTACATATAAGTCAATAAGTATGATTGCATGTAAAATATTTATATTGTCTAGTTTACTTGATTTTTTAGATATCCAAATATCCTTCTTAATTACAATTTATTATTGTTATTTGATAATATCTTACACATATTCAAGTGAATCATACTTAGTTAATCTTTAAAATCCCTAGATTAATTCATTTTAAGCTTGTGCAACATATCTTTTAATAAGCGCTACGATTTATATTTAACTCAATTTTATTTTGAATATGCAAATAACATGTGTTTCTTATGCATTTTTTGTTATTTGCTCTTCTAATTTAAATTAGGATTACAGCTTAAGATTTTGAAATCAACTCTGTAACATAAAAAATAAAGATTTAACTAAAATTTAAACTAAAATTATTTAATAAATTTCAAATATATATCTGCTATATCTATTAAATTGTCGTTCACAACTTCATAATAATTTCATTTAGAAAATTTAAAATTTTCACTTTTTTTTAGATTAACTCTTAAACCTCATAAATCTCTTAAATAAATCAGCTTCGTTCATATATAGGAAGCATAGTTCTAGGTTTGTATTTATATCATTTTCTTATAAGTTTCCTCTTAAAAATTCTATCATGAATTCCTTCTTAATCTTCTTTATTTTCTCAAAATGAAGTGAATTGCATAATATATGGTTAGGGTTTACCATTAAAATAGAAAAAACTTCCTTGCAAAGCTCTTGATGATTCTTCCTCCTTCCCCAATTGACCTCAAGTTGCATTGCTCCAAGTCGCTACTTTTCGGCATCACATGTTGCTCTGCTCATGTCTGATAGCTGTCTCTCACATTTTGCTTTCATCTTCAGTACTTTTTATTAGTTTGGCACACCTGCCCACATGCTTGCCTACTCACTCACCTAGTCGCTCTCTAATTCACGTTCTCTCACTTGCTAGCTTTCTTTACCTCACACGCTCTTACTCTCTCTATTCTTGTTCTCTCGTTTGCTCCCTTCTTATTTCTTGCTCATTCTTTGCTCTTGCTTTTTACTTATTTAAATGCTGTTTATTTTCCCTTAATACACCTGTTAAATAAGTGTATAGGTGTTTTGATAGAATTGTTAATATATAAAGCACTTTAATTGAAAAATTCACTTATTTGAGTAAATTAGATTTAAGAGTCTCGATTAAATTTGATACATTTTTCATTATTTTTTGATTAACTATTAATAATATTATTAATGTCTCATTATTAAATAAATAATTATTTTGTTAGTTACAGTATTTTTTATCAATCATGTAATATTAATTTTTTTGGTATAGTGGTCTATCATGCTTCGATGTTTGAATATGGTATACGGTTCATCAGACTACAATTCTATTTGTTAAATTTACTTTTAACTTTTGATATGTTTCAAATAGCTGCATTTTTTTCCTATAGAGTGTCATTAATTGGTTTGGGCATATGTACACCAAAACATAGAAGATGATGAATAAGGCATATATAAAAAAATTACAAAAGATTGGGAAGAATAAAACAGTAAGCTGAAGCTGAAATGGATAGAAGATTTGCAAAGGAATTTGCAACATGAAGTTCTGCAACTATGCGACACTCAATATGAATAATAAAGATGAGGGTCCATAAAGCGGAACCCAAATAATTGGAACCCAAATAATTGGCATAAGGCCTATGTTGTTATTTATGATGAGTGTGATTCATTTGGAAAATTACTAGTTTTTATTGGAGGGGTTATTTTGGTAAACTTGCACACTTGTCATTAGTACTTTGTTTGAAGATGATTTGTTGGGGATTAATATGTAGGCCTTTGGGTTATGCTTCAAAATTTTTTTAAATATTTCTATAGAAAAAAATTCTTAAAAGTAGAAGAAATTTTTCATGGGAAGCTTGCTGTGTTTAGTCATCCTTTGTAAGAACTAAGAACTTAAAATATGCTCCGACTTAACTGACATTTAACATTGCTTCTGTTAGTTTAATAGGTGTATTTGGTTGCAATCATTTGTCATTTTATCTTTTTAATTTTTCTTTTCTTGCAGGTCTAGGATTTTTAACTTCTCTAGTTTTTGTATTTCTTGTTGGGATTTTTGTTTCTTCCTGGCTGGGTGCCACTGTTTTTTCGCTTGGTGAATGGATTATCAAGAGAATGCCCTTTATACGACATATTTATTCAGCATCCAAGCAAATCAGTACAGCCATATCTCCAGGTATTAACTTTCTTCCTTAATAAAATTCTGGTTTCCAATGTTTTTTGGTTTACAGAATGAAGCTTTTAAATAATTTTACCACCTTTACAAATTTGTGGAGTTTGTCTTCAATTACCATTTAAGTTTGTCATTTGTGTTAATTACTAAGCGTCTTTCTGGAACTTCATTTAGTTTTTGGTTTGCAAGGCTTGGAAACCTACCAGTAATTAGTTCTTGATTTTAGATCTTCTGAAATTAGTCATTATCATGTTGCAATGATTATATAGCCATCGTCTATAAGTAAGATTAATTTTTGAATTTTTGTTAATGAAATTGCAACGTCATAGGAGAGTTTGCAAGGCATAAGCTGAGATGGTGCTACTTGTGGTTGGGATAAGGCTATGACAGTCTGACAGATGCTTTGTGTTGCTGATATAGTACTGTAAAATAAAGTTTAATTGGATCATTTGTAGTTTTGTGTGCATATTTAAATGTAATAAATCATTTTCCTTGCAAGCCCAAAACTGACTTGCTTTGGAAACCATCAATTCTTTATTATCTACTCTGCCATAATTCTTTGTTGTGTTTCCATATTTCTTTATTTGTAGCTC
Source organism: Dendrobium chrysotoxum (assembly GCA_019925795.1). Classification (NCBI taxonomy): domain Eukaryota; kingdom Viridiplantae; phylum Streptophyta; class Magnoliopsida; order Asparagales; family Orchidaceae; genus Dendrobium; species Dendrobium chrysotoxum. The sequence goes on from CM034302.1 coordinate 42,840,934, forward strand.
CAAGCATTGAAGTAGAGATTTAATAGGATTACTGGAGTAGATGCGTGCCTTTTCTGTCAACCTTGGTATTGACTTCTTTGTTTGGTTCATATCTTCCTTTTCATATTTTATTTTGCAGATCAAAATACAACTGCTTTCAAAGAGGTTGCTATTATTCGTCATCCTCGTGTGGGTGAATATGCATTTGGGTTCATTACATCATCTGTGGTACTTCAGGTACTCAGTTAAAGATAATTTTCCAGTTTCTATGATCGAGTCTTGATATATGTTATTGTTCCTTCAGCTTGAAGCAGACAGCATCAGATCACAAGTCCGACTATATGAATTGTCATTTACATTATAATTTGATTATTTTGGCTCCTTTTAAATAAAGTATATTATGGACTATAATATCAATAAAAGTGACCGTAATTATGTAAAATATGCACCCGTAAAAGACTAAATGCAAATACTGTTAAAGTTACACTTCAATTCAAGCTTCATGCTTCTTTTGTGTGTTTGATCTCCTGATCATCATAGCAGGAAAGCACAATCCATAAAAAAAAAGGAAATTTTTTTTTTGCCGGACAGTTGACTTGATCTTTCGATTGAAAAAGACTACATAAGATTATAAGTCTAGCTTATATGTATTCTGTTACATTATAATAGGATCAGCAATACTCTCTTTAAATAAATATATTTTGGACTTAATATCAACAAAGTTATGTATATAATGGGCTTGAAAGTTTTTTTTATTTTTATTTAGGCTTCATTTGGAATGGCTTTCTTACTACTTTCTAAAGCAGCTTTTTAGTAAAAAAGACTTATTGAATTAGAAACTTTTGTACTAAAAAGCTGCTTTAGAAAGCAGTAAGAAAGTGTGGGCTCCGAAAATTCGGCCCCGGCCTCCGCCCGCATTTCTGCTTTTCTTCTAGGGGGAGTTTTAACGAAATAAGTTCCGGGGTAAATTTTGGAAGGCAGATGGGTTTGTAGATAAGACACTACCCAGAGATTTCGCCCTCATTTTGTGAGGACTTTATGATCTGAGTTCTGGTTTTCTATAGGCGCAAGCCCCTATAGTTAATTACCCCTCCCGATCACGAGAGAGAACTTTCGATTAAGGCTAGTCGTCAATCAGATACACATAGAGATATACGGGTCTGGCATATAGTAGCAGCATGGGTTTTAAAGTTTGAGGATTTCAGTATTTAGAAGATTGGAAGATTTGGAGATTTGAAGATTTGATATTTAAAATAGAAATTTTCACCACCTTGTACTTAAAGCGGATGGTGGGGGAATAGGTGATAGGCCCGATCAAGATCCCATGGTTCCGTCGTCCCGGGCCATCGTGGTCCCTGGTCTACTTAGTCAGAGGAGGTAGTCGACCCAACCTGACAAAAGGATCCTTGTCGGCAGCCATGAGTTGCTTCGTCCAAGGGTACCTTGTAGACCTGGGGTGAATATTTGCCTAAGGGGACAAATTTGAATCCACCTTAGCTAACAGAGGGCTTTGTGCCCTATCGATCATATCCTATTAATTCATATCTCAAGGATTTGATGCCATTGGGGAACATACGGGCTCTGGCCATAACCATAATATAATGGTGCCATTTGGCGGCGACCACCTGGTTCAGAGGGCCCCGAGTCATAACCGTTTATCCTGCAGTGCCATTTAGCGGCGAAACTGCCGGTTAGAGGACTCGTACCACGTCCTTGCTGGCAGGAGATTGTTTGAGAATGGATCCTAGTGATATTTTCGACTAGGCATTGGCTCTTTGTGAGCTGAAGTATTCTTCAATTTATCCACCTCGGCAAACTGTTGCGGGGGGTGGATGGATTTTGCTTTAAGCGGTTTGATAGTTGGATTTCAATTTTTTAAATATCTGGAGTTGGAAAGATTTTTGGGTTTTGGGATTTTTCAGAAGATTGGATTTTGTATGGAGTTTGGGTATTTGGGAATTTTTTTGTGGAGTTTTGGATTTTTGGGTATTTTTGTGGAGTTTTCGAGTTTTGGGTATTTGGGTGATATTTTGAAATAATCTGTGTGGACCCCTCCGGTTGAGATTTACATTCAACACGGCCATCATCGGGGTAGATGGGGTCATTTCTCATTCATGCATCGAACCTTGTCCACTCTGTCGAGCTACCGACAGAGGATCAGATTTCGTAGGCTTCAGACCTTTGCTAGTGAATTCTCTTGATTATAGGCCTTGAAGGCCTAATATGAACTATAAAATAAATATCTCGGTTGACCTCACGACCGTATATTTATTTAATAGTTCGAGCCGTTTCAACTTCTATCTACCTGAATAGAAGGATCGGGCTCGAACTTGAATTCACTTATTGACCCGCGCAGCATCCCTAGACGTCACGTGTGTTCTTACTACACGCTCGCCGGGACCCATGCGGGTTGTATGATTGTATTTACCCCTTTCAGTGTTCCTATGTGTATACATATTATGGTGCATGTGCGGGGGTACTTTTGGAACATTTCTAAACGTCTTCTGTCCACTTGCATGAATGTTGTGGATCCGGTGGCGTAGCGCTGGGATTTCATTTGGGAATTTGTACGCCTTCTGTCTGCTTGCGTGGATGTTGCAGATCCGGTGGCGTTGCGTTGGGATTTCATTTGGGGATTTGTATGCCTTCTGTCTGCTTGCATGGATGTTGCAGATCCGGTGGCATTGCGTTGGGATTTCATTTGGGGATTTGTATGCCTTCTGTCTGCTTGCATGGATGTTGCAGATCCGGTGGCATAGCGTCGTACGATCTCCACAACTGTTGCTGGTAGGCAGGTAGATATTTTCATTCATAGATTGGAATTGACTTCAGGATACTGCATTTACTGAAGTCTTTCTGCATCTACCTACGAGTGACATGTTTTACATACATCTATACTCGTAGAGAGATTGTATGTATTGCAGATCTTTATAACAACTCATAAGACCTTGTACTGCTGTATATTTGCAATGAATTGACATCGGTCGTAAGGAGACTTTTAGATTTATAGCATGTCCACTATTGTTATTCATGAAAACACTAGTGCAATCATTTGTCGATTGAGGATTGCCACCTTTGCCACAAATATTATGCATTTATTTGTGGATAGTGTGTTGTACACATGAGGAACTTTTGTAGTAGCTCGTAGGAGCTTGCATCTGCAGCATACTCTCCACCTTTGTTTGTAGGAGGGTAATATGATTGTTTGCATTGACTACGAGGATGTCGTAATGTTCTTGCTATAACAACTTGCAAATGTCCATCATGAATCTTTTAGCATCACAAGTATGTGTATTCATTGTAATTCTCGTGATATCGTTCGTAGGAATTATAAGATTCCTATTGCCTTTGGGAATAATTCGTAGCTTGCATGCAGAATTTGCTCCTCGACATATGCTCGCAATCAAACATATATCCTTGTAGCTAATGTCTTTGTCTCAAACTAATAAATTGATGAGTCTCCACCTCATTTGTGAGTGAACGATACTTGCGAGTTCCTTGCAAGCTAACCGGCATTAGCTTTCACGATCTTCTTATCACTTGTAAGCAAATTTAAAATGTGAGTTCTTTGTCTTCAACAAGATTGACAATATGCATGATGAGTTTCCCCTAGTCACTCATTATGGGTGATATGTAAGATGTATGAACACTGCCTATCGAGAACTTGAAATTTCAATAATCCTATTCAACTCAATATGTAGGATCCGGTTGAATTGAGATTCACTCATTTCATAATAATTTGATCTGGCTTTCTCTCCCCAGAACCCTGAATGGCTGTGTTCTCAATGCTGCCTTGTATTTTGAAATTAGTAGTCACTGCCTCGAACTAACGACTGCATTGATGGAAGGTACATCTGACCTTCTAGGAGAGCCGTGCGAAGCATCCATTCCTAGAATATTTGTTGCAGTCCTCAAGGTGACTGGAATAACATATGCATTTCGTGCCTGTAGGTTGTGAATTTAGGCCACCAGACTTTGCATTAACCTTTAACAGCATGAATCCAACTATTTCAAGTTATATTCATTTTGAATCCAAGTTCAGTCCACTCGATATTCAAATCAAGTTCAAGTCCCGTGACTCGTATAGTTACATTGAGTTCATTCGGATTCGGGTCAAATGCTTGCAAGTTCAAAGCTCAAATTCCACTTGATGTTGTACAGCTCGAATTCAACATGTAAGTTCAAGTTCTCTGAAGTCTTGCTCAATTCATGTTCAGATCATCATCATCTGTTCAAGTTCAGTTCAACATTATCTGACTCAAAGTCGGTCTTCTCTTGTCATTCATCAGTCTAATGTCAAGTCTAAACTCAAGTCCAATCTGAGTTCAAGTTCATTGTCGTTCTGGTTCGAGTTCAGTTCAAATCAAGTTTGATGTGTAGTTCATTGTGATTTGCACCAATCAAAATTTATTTGATTTCAATTTAAAATGTTTGTTCAGCTTAGGTTCATTTGTGTTCGAGTCTTCTGCACTCTAGTTCGTTCAAGTTCACTTGAATCCAAATCAGGTCCAAGTATAGTTTCAAATTCACCCGAAATTTCGGCAGCATTCCGGCATCTCCCCCGTTTAGGGGAAATTACGAAAAACTGGGCCTTTCCCACCACGCTTAAGAAAGCGTGTATGGTAGATGCCCTCTTTCGAGGACACCGTGGCCGTGTAAAGTCTTCAATCCCCCACCACGCTTAAGAAAGCGTGTATGGGTCTTCGACGTACCTGAAAAAGCAAAGCATTTGTTTCCCCGCAGGTACAGAGCCGCATACGGGTACTTAAAATTGTCCCCACCACGCTAAGAAAAGCGTGTATAGGGCCTACCCGCCTCGCCGTAGGTGTCGCACCGGGTTCCCTTCCCACCACGCTTAAGAAAGCGTGTATAGGCGGTTTGCCGGCTCGACACGAACGCCGAGGATAGGATTTTGAGGTGATTACCCGCCTCGTTGTAGGCGCCGCACCGGGGTCCCATCCCACCACGCTTATGAAAGCGTGTATAGGCGGTTTTCCGGTCCGCCGCGAACTTCGAGAGCGAGAATCTGAGTTAGAAAATTATACCTTTACAAGCGTCGAGGTTGGCACGTGGATCGAGGTGAGAGAAGAGCTCTCTTGTATTTTTTTGTCATTGATTAATATTAATCATAATTAACCACAATTGATCATAGTTAATTATAATTAATAATAATTAATGTTATTTAATAATAACTAATTATAGTTAATTATAATTAATAATAATTAATTATAAATAATTGATTATGATTAATTAACTAATTATAATTAGTAACTAATTACACATAATTAAGTATAGTTAATTATAATCAATAATAATTAACTATAAATGATTAGTTGTAATTAATTAACTAAATATAACTAGATTAATTAATAATAATTAATTAATTAGGATTAATTAGTCATAATTATAACTAACTACTAGTTAATTATAATTAATTATAATAATTACTATAATAAAAGCTAATTAGTCAAAATAAGATAAAACAGAATTATACCTAAAGGTCGGCTAAGTCTAATGCTGACGGAATCGGGTAATGCACTGGATCGAATATCTGCTTATGAGGTATAGGAATCGGGATGAGTCCTATTTGAGTGGGCGGCTAGAGCAGAGAGATGGATCGGGTATATGAGTTGTATGTGAGGTTTCGGCTAGGACAGTGATGGGTTGTTTGCGGCAGAGAGGAGGGGGATCAGTGAAGGCGACGTGCCTGGGAGTTCAGCAAAGAAGACTAGGGTAGAGGTCGGGTAGGTGGAATGCTCCTTCCCTCTCTCTCCCTCTCTCTCTCTCTCTATTTCTCTGTGGATTGGAAGGATCGGGAGGTCGGACGGAGCTAGGGCAGGGATCGGGGCCTCGAGCCTTGCGATTGAATGGAATTCGTCAAGGTGCGGCTATGGTTGAGGGATCGAGTGGAGTTCGGCAAGGGCACGTCGAGCTGGATTAGGAGGTATGGAAGCTCTCTCTCTCTTTCTCTCTGTGGATCGAAGGAATCGAGACAGGGAGGCCGACGGGAGCTTGCGAATGGGAAGGAAGAGGAGTCGGGATTCCTTGAGGAGTTTGGTCGTGGGAGCTGTGAGGAGTTCGGGGTCGGTATTTAACGACAGCAGCGGGAGTGGAGTTGAGCCGAGGCGGGATTCGAGGGAAGGGATGTGAACGGCGCCTCGTACACAGTATTTCAGCGGGATTTGCGGATTCGACAATCTGAAGTTTCCGGGATTTCTGCCAGAATTCGCGTATTGGCTTTGACGCATCCGAGGTATGCAGATCTCCTCCCAAATTTTCCTTTCTTATTTTGTTATTTATACAGAGGTCAACAGAAAGTCGTCTCAAACCAAGCCTTAATGTGCACGGGTTGTGGTCAGCATGAGCTCGATAGGGATCTTTTTTTTTAATGTGTTTTTTTAATAGGTCAACAAAAGCATGCGAGTGAGGGGGTATCTCTTATAACATATATTAAGGGTTGTTGGGGAGCCTAGGGATAAAATTTGGCAAGGTTTTGACGTCTGTTATTTTCAGCTAAATTATCAATTGAAACTCCAATGTTTCAGTTTGAACTCTCAACACCAGTTGAATTCAGAAGTTTCAAATAGGTTTTGATTTTTGACTAAAATCATTCCATAATCGTTTAAATTTAATCATATCCAGTGAAATTGACAACCTTGATTTCTATTAGATGTTACTTCCCATCACTGCAAATAGTAGATGGACTTGCATCCAAATTTATTGTTGCTGGCTGTATCTTTCTTGTTTTTCTTCTGCATCTATTACTATATATCGCTCATTTATCCTGCTTGGATGATTTAAACCCTTGAATCTTTTCTCTTTGGAAGTTAAGGGTAAAGCTACATTTGTCTACTGATTGGAAGTTGTAGTAGATGGGTTCACATAATGTTTTGCTATTGTAATCTAACAAATATTGATTGTGCCAACTAAAAGAAGTTTAAAAATAACAAAGAAATATGGAGAGGAAAAGATGCTATAGCATGTTTGGTCTTATATATTGTTGTATTAGTGTAATCATACAAATATTGACCAAGCCAACAAAAACCGGATGAAAAAAGTTGAAGAAATAAGAAGGGGAAAAGATGCAATAGCATGTGGTAAACAAGGGTAGTACGTTCTGTTCTCTCCCCTAGTTTTCCGCATTCATCATTTTATGTACTTTCAACAACGCTACCATGTCATTTGTTAGAGATGTCAAAGCCAGCCACAGAGAGTAGTGATTTCAAAGTGCTAATATGCAATGCACAAGAGTTTCTTTTTGCATTAATGTGCAAAACTCACAGTGAAGTGACTCTTTACAAATTATAATATTTATGAGGGGTATATCATATATACTTATATTATATGTTTACGATAGTCATTTAATTAGTCAAATTTAAACACATTAGATAATAATGTTTAGTAAATATAATTATATTTTTAATTACATTATACTGAAGCAAATCAAAAGCCAAAAATTCAAAGATAGAAATAAGGAGATCATGAAGAATACCTTCTAGGATACTTATAAGCTTGATTGATTAAGTACCGAAAAATGGAGGCTGCGTGAAATAAGAGAGTTTAAAGATGATGTATTGAAAAGCATATTTGGAAAGAAGCTTATGGGAAAGAAGCTACTAGCTCCTGCATCAAGAACGAATGAGAAATGTATTAGAAAATTAATTATTGAGAGTGCATGAAGAAAGCTAGAAGTGATTGTTCTCGCAGGAAAAAACCTAGAACCAACGAGCAACTACTTAATGTCAATAAGAAATAGTGAGGAGAAGGGAAGATTCACACCTAGCTATCGTGGTTGTTGCTGAATCGAATATAAATTAGGGTATTGTTTTGAGACAGAGTAAAGAATGCAGTTCCACTGTTGAACGTGATGAAGTAGCGCAACTTGCACTTTTTTTTTGTGAGCTTGCGCTTCACAAATAAATCTTGTATAGGACAACTTTTCTCCAAAAGCATGATTTTAATGACACCGGAGAGGTTTGAGTGGGCCTAGTCATTGTTGTTTTCATTTTTAAAAGAAGTTGCTTCTATATTTAATTTAAAATTATAAGTTGCTCACCCAAACACTGACATGGTCGGGTTCTAAGTCCTGGATGAGAAACATGGAGGGTTACATTAGGTAGTTGATAGCCAGCATAAAACTTGTCAAACAATCATGATTGAAATCCTTAAATACGTTATGTTAATGCTAGGGCATTTCCTAGAAGCGACATGTTATAAGGCTTGAATACAATAAAAAGTGTGCAAGGGCCACTACGCCGGTGCCTTAGTGTAGTGTTAAATAAACAAGGGTTCACGTTATTGACAGATGTGGGCAAAGAAGCTAGTCCATAAAACTAAAATTAAGATAAAAAACTTTTAATATTGTTACTCTTACATACAAATTAATAGAATTAATAAATATTATGATTTATAAGAAGATAAATATTTTATGTATTCAGGAAACAAAATGGATTGAGACAAAATGGCTTGAGAAAATGCTAAGGAGATTGATAGTTTAGGATTTGAACTTTAGCATATAGGAAGGAGTCATACTAAAAATGTTGTATATGTGATAAAAGATTTTGAAGCATAATATTGTAGAAATTAATATAATTGGAGATAGAATCAGAAATTTAAAGATTGCTGTTAAAGCTAAGATTATTAATATTATATGTTTATGCTTCTTAAGTTGATTTGGATATGTGTTTAAAAATAAAATTTGATATAACTTAGAAGAATTAATACAAATAATATCTCTTGAAAAAAGACTTTTTTATTGGAGTAGATTTAAATGAAAATGTTGGTAGAGTGGGAGAAGATTTTAAAACCATTCATGGTGGCTATGGATTTGAAGCGACTAATGAAGATGATAGGACCATATTAAATTTTATAATTGCTAATACTTTATTTAATAAAAGAGCATTTCATCGCTTATAAGAATTGATATAGTAAACTTCAGATTGATTATTTTCCTATAAAAAAAGTAATCTTTAGGCTGTAAATATTGTAAAGTTATTTTGAGTGAAAGTTTATATGTCCAACATCGCTTATTAGTTTTGAACTTTAAGATAAAGAGATGGAAAATAAAAAATAAAGTAAAATATTATTCTAAGATTAGATGGGGGTATTTAAAAAATGCTAATAAAAATTTTTTTGAGGGTAAGATTCAAGATCTGAATATTTAAGTTTTTTATGAGGAAGTTAATGTTATGTGGGAAATGTAGCTAGTAATATTAAAAATATAACAAGTATGTGCTTGAAGAATAAAACAAAAAAGTTCCTAATTGTAAAAAAGTTAATGATAGAACTAAAATGTGCACGATAAGATCAAAATAAGTAGTTTTGTTATAAAAGTTAGTATAGATGTAAAAGTTTAAAAAATTGGGAAAGATATAAAGGAGCTCATAGGAATTCTATGAAAGGAATATGTGATGCAAAAATAATTAATTTTAAGTGATTTATGTAATAGATTAGATACTAAGGAGGGAAAAATATGTACGTATAAATTTGTCAAGCAAAGAAATATGAGAAGTAAATATTTAATTAAAGTGAAGTGCATTGTGGATGAAGATCAAAAAGTGCTTTTCTTAGAAGAGGATATTTAACACAAGTGGATGACATATTTTGATAAAATTTCCAATTAGTGTTATGAGAATATAATTAATTTTAGTGACCTTAGCACCCTAAATGAAAATATAGTTTTTTATTTTTATCGTTATATTAGTAAAATCTAAGTTGAAGAGGCTTTAAAGAAAATGAAATTTGAAAAAACCGTAGAACCTGATGATATTCTAATAAAAATGTGGAAATGCTCAGGAGATCAATGAATTTTTTGGTTTACTAAATTTTTTAATATTATTTTAAAGATTAAAAAGATGCTAGATAGGTGGAGTTTGTTGGTTCCTATTTTTAAGAATAAAGTTAATGCACAAGAGTGTGTGAATTATAGAGGAATTAAGTTGATGTGTCATACATCAAAATTATGGGAGAGATTAATTGACTATAGGTTACGACATGATACAGATTTCTCTTTAAATCAATTTGGAATCATGCGGGGTAGGCCTACTATGGATGTTATACATTTGTTGAGAGATTTGATAGAGACATATAGAGAGGGTAAGGAGGATCGCATATGATATTTATTGATTTAGAGAAAGCATATGAAAAAGTTTCAAAAGAAGTGCTCTGGAGAGTTTTAGAAAAGAAAGGAGTCAATACTTATATTCAAGTCATTAAGGATATATATGCAGGAGCTATTACTTGTGTTCAAACATAAGTTGTTTGACCAAGTATTTTTCTATTTTAGTTGGATTATAACAAGGATCAACTTTAAGCCCATATTTTTTTGCTTTAGTTATAGATGTCCTTACTAAATATTTGCAAGTGAATGTATCTTGGTGCATGTTTTTTGTTGATGACATTCTTCTTGTTGATAGGACTAGAGATGGAGTTGATGAAAAATTTGAAATTATGGAGGTCAACCTTATAGATAAAAGTTTTCATTACTGAATACATGGAATGCAATTTTAGTATTAATAGATGTAGTAGAGGGATTATGATATTGGGTGATCAAGTCACTAAAAAAAAGGACATATTTTAGATATCTTGGTATATTGTTCAAAATGATAGTGAAATAGATGGGAATATTATTAGTAGAATTCAAGTTGGATTGTTGAAGTGGAGGAATGCATCGGGCCTGTTGTGTGATAGAAAAGTACCCCTCAAATTTAAGAAAATTTTTATAAGATGGTGGTGAGACATGCAATGTTTATGATGTAGAATATTGGCCATTAAAAGAGAAGCATAAAATTAAGCTAAGTGTTGCAGAGATGAGGATGCTTAGGTGGATGAGTGGCTTTACACTTAGGGACAGAATAAAAAATGTGTATATTTGTGAAAAGGTTGGAGTAACCTAGTGGCAGTTATGATTCAAGAGAGTTGCCTTAGATGGTTTGGTCACATAAAATGTTGGCCTTCTGATGACTCTATTAGGTGAGAGTAGATAAATTACATTTGGCCTATGTTAAAAAAGGTAGAGATAAACTTAAAAAGATTTGATTAAAATGTATTAAAATGGCCTTTTTTTTATTAGATGTAAATAACAATTTGACTCTTAATATGACACAATCGAGAAAAATGATTTATGTAGCTGACCCCACGTGGCGGGATAAAGGCTTGTCTTTGTTGTCTTAGGCTGGCCTTTCAGAAGAGTAAGCTGGGTTGTTTCTTTCCAAGTCTCCAATTTCGTTGTAACTACACCCCCTATTGCCTCGTTCGCACCACAGCTGACATTTGTAAGCAATGATTTTTCAAAAGAACAGCTGATTTCAGTGAAGAATTTATTGCTGAACTCTACCATTGGCAATAACGTTTTCCCACTGTATCTGAAAAAAATTAATTCAATATTGGTAGAATTCTGCTCCTAGATTCCATATATTTCATGAAAACACATGTTGGATATTTGAGTACGTGGTCACTGATGTCTATAAATCACCATGGATGAATAGGCAACATGGATGAGTCCCGGGAATGAATTAGAGAACCACTACAAAGTGTCCAATCCTATTTTAGAACTAAAATATTTTTCTATAATGATAATCCAAAACATTTGAATTTAACATCATGTAGCTATTACATTGTGAAACAACACAAATAATTTGTCTTTAATTAGAATAAAATAGAGCTATTCCTGATTGAAATTTTTGACTAATTTCAAATAATAACTGACTACAGCTTAAATGTTAACAGGCAAAAACCATATGACTAAATTAAAATGGATAAACAATTTAAAATTGACTCCATCATGACTATGCAAATAGCCTTGTATTCTAATCAGTCATCCCATCAGAAGTCTGTGAAATAGGTTATGTTGACCATAATGTAGAGTGATTTCTCTTCTTGAGTATAAAAACTAGGGATCTAGTTTTAGGGCCTTGAGGCTGGGCTTGTATTTTCTTTATCTGATCTTTTAATTACACTTTACCCTACATTGGCTATGATCACCTAACCGCATATACTACTGAAAAATGAATTATAGTCTCACCACAAACTGATCAATCCTATTGTAGAGCTAAAATTTTTTTCTCTAATGATAACCCAAAACTAAATATACCGTCATGTAACTATGATAGGGTAAAACAACTTAAGCAATTAGTTTTTCATTAGATTACACTAAAACTATTCCTGATTGAAATTTTCTGATTCATTCAAATAATCAGTAACTGTAGATTTGACAGTCACTAAAAAAATTTGATGACTAAGTTAAAATGGCTTAACATATCTAAATTGGCTCTATCCTGACAATGCAAATAACCTTGTATGTTATTTGGCTATTATTGACGACACTATAATCTGATTTCTTTTCTTATAGACTATAAAGACTAGGTATCTGGGCTGCAGCTTGTATCAAGGTTTTAAAAACCGGACCGGACCGGCCGGTTCGACCGGTTCAATCGTGAACCGGCCACAAGTCCGGTCCGGTCCAGTCTGAAAATCGTCTCTGCATAGAAACACATTGAACCGGTAAGAACCGCCGATTCAACCGGCGAACCGGTCCTGGTTCTGTTGAACCGGCCGGTTCAATTGACATACTTTTTAAATGATTAAATAAATGATGTTATTATATTAAAGATTAAAGATTAAATAATTTTATTCAATAAATAAATGAATTATAATAAATATTATATATATTTTAATTAAACCATTTTGCAGCATCTTCACATGACCCACCACTCCATGTGATTTCTTAACACTAGGAAACTCAAAAAGCTATATAAACAATAGCAACAAAGAATTTCCAAGTGATATGGGACTAAAGAGAAGAGTTGAGAGGTGTATAAGGCTATAAGCTCATAATATAAATATTATCTATGCAATTTATTTTTTAAACATATTTTTTAATTAATTATTTACAATATGAATAATGCTTATTTATTAGTTAATAATAATAATTTATTTATTTATACACTACAAAAAATAATTTTATCTATTTATTAATGATAAATTATTTTTACATAACTAGTTTTTAGATATAAAGTTTTAAAATAAATTTAATATATAACATATACATGTAAAATATATTTAATCACATAACATAAATTAATAATAATTTATATTAAATTTATAAACTTATGTTAGAATTAAATTTATATTAAATATGTAATATAAATTAATAACATAAAAATTAGCATATTTAATCATATGTAAAATATATTTAATCATATAACACAAAAATTAACATGTTATTATGAGTGTAAATTCTTATAATTATGAGATTTAAAATTTTTTGCTCTTATATGAGATTTTAAAATAATTCTTTTACTTAATTATGTAAGTTTTATGCTTTATAGTTTTTTATTTCGTTTAGTTTTTTCTCATATTTGGAATGATAAGATTATTATTATTATAATTTTATTAAATTTCAATAATATTATTATGTATTACATCATCCGGTTCGACCAAACCGGTCGAACTGTGAACCTCTCCTTCTTCTGATTTGTTGTCTGGTCCGATTTTCAAAACCTTGGCTTGTATTTTCTGTATCACACCTTGCTATGCCATAAGTGGGCTATGATAAGCTAGTTGCATATTTTACTGAACATAAACACAATGGACATCCTATAATGAAGACCCTTAATATGCACGAATCTGCAACATGACTAGTTCATTTTGTTTGTTCATTGCAGACTGAGACAGGTGACGAGGAGTTATGCAGTGTTTACGTTCCAACAAATCATATGTACATTGGTGATATCTTTCTGGTCAACTCTGCAGAAATCATCAGACCAAATCTTTCTATTCGGGAAGGCATAGGTCAGACCTATTCAAATATCTCCCTTAATAGAATAAGCCTTTATTTTGATTTCAGGTTTTATAGTTTTTATTATTGAATAATTTCTCTACCATTGAAAAGTATTATTAATTGATTTGCATTGTCATTTGTTGATATTAATTAGTTATTAAAAAATGTTGATAGCCTTTGGGTATCTGCCTGGAGAAGACATTTATTGTTGTGATACTGGATTTCTTGCTCTTGTTTTAATTTAGCATGTTTGTTCTTTCGATTAAGGTATTTCGAGGTGTTTAGTTAAATAAATGTTTGGAAGCTTAAAGCTGAGTTGTTGATGGACAATTTTTTTCTATTATAAGCCCAATAATTATTATTTATGCTCAACTTTCGTACTCCATCTTTTTCTACTTTGTTATATCCATTTACAATCAGGCTGAGATTTACCTTCTAAGAAGCTTGTTGATTATTTTGCCTATCAGTATGCCCTTGTTTCAAGCGAAAACTAAATTAGCTTGAATGATCTCAAGTTTTGTTTAGTGCGACACATTAAGTAAATGAATCCATCTTTGCTAGCTAAACTTGTTTTAAGCTGAAGATGAGTCGTTTGCAATTATCAAGCCAACAGAGAATATAAATACACACTCAAATCTATTAACATTCATGTTGAACTCCACACATCCGTCAAATTAGTGAGAGCGAAGGAAGCGAAATTGACGATCGATGAGTGCGATCGACAAGTGTGACGCTTCACTAAACTATCCAAACAACCTTCGATCGCCGAATGGATCACGCCGATGCAATCAGAGCGTCGAATTTAGCCAAGAGAGGACCCCTTGCAGTTGAATTAAACGAAGGTGGTCTAAATGGACAAATTACAGGCGCGATGATGTGCGACGCTGCTCGAACGACATCCGTTTGTAAAACGGACTTCTCCGTTGCATCCGAAACATCAACAATACCCAAGAATGACTATAACATCATCTGGATTCTTGCACGAACAAAAATGTGAATTTTGCATGAGTTTTGAAGCGACGACACATCAATCGAGGCGCACATAATGAAAAATCAAATGAGGATAATATTGAGTCCTATAAAATACTGATTTTATTTATAATTATAAATTATATATATATATATGTATATATAATGTTAAAAAAATCAATAAAAAAGAATAATAAAATAAAATTACCTCTGCTCAAATCCCTATCGAAATCCTTGTATAGCCGACTGCCCATCCCCATTTTCCGCCAAAAATCTTTCTCAAATCCCGCTTGAATCCTTGCAGATCGACGTCGAAACTGTCTCCTCAAGTGTGCTCCCTCTCGATTTCATGTATACGAGCTCTGTTCCTCTCCATTCCTCTCAGTCTCACGCTCATTCTCTCTCCGCCGAACTTCAGAACCGAGCCCTCTACCTGTCATCCCTCTGCCAGTCGAACATCTCCTCAAAACCAAACACCCCAGCTGCGTCTGACCTCCGACCCTTGTCCGATCCCGTCGACCCTGCTGAATCACTCTCTCTCGTCGGACCACTACCCCGACCGAACCTCCTTGTTGAAGCCCGTATCGAGCCCGATGCCCTTCCTCAATCCGTCTACACCCAGAGCCACTCAATCCCAGCTAAGAAGTCCTCCGTCCAACTCTTCCTTGTCGCACAACCCAGCCTTGACCGATCCTTCCAATCTCCTCCTCCCTTCTTCCCCACACGAACAACCGAGCCCGATACACCTTGCACTTCTTCCCTCTCAACCGAACACCCAGCCCTCCATTTGAATTCCCCCAGCCGCAGCTCAACTGGCCTATAATACCCAAAATATTCAAAGTAAAGGCAAGTATAAATGTTCTATAAATGCTAATTTATTTTTATTAAAAATCTACTTTTAAGTTTGAGCATTTTGATATATAGAAGCATATGCCACTTATGAAGTTAATTATATATACATAATTAGTATAGGAAGAAACTGTTACATATGACATTAAAATTTAATTAAAATTAAGTGAATTGACTCTTAATTAATTAGTAGTCATCATTGCTTTTGCTTTAATACTAAAAAGGAAAATTCCCTCATTTATTTATTTCCACTAGAGCCTCTACATTCCACTAACCGAGCCATGCATTGGCTGGATTAGATCTCACGGTTGGAAATTATTGGGAAGCCTATAGTGGGAAAAGTACTAGGGATTATAATATAAAGTAATCTGAATAAAGGCATTAGGCAGCATTAGCATTCCTCTTCCATTTTCCATCAACTGGCTTAGTGTGGGAAGGCGTTGCAGGCCCTGGAATGCTAGGGGAAGAATTTCAGAATTTTTTTAAAGCAAATTAAGGTAAGGTAAATTAGGTAAATATTTTAGTTAGTTGTTCAAAACTTTATTTGGCTGAAACCAAGTGCAGTTTTCTGCTTAATCTAAGTAGGGCTGCTGCTTCTAGTTGCTGCAAATTCAAGAAACAGTAGGGGAAGTACTGTTTTTTGCTGATGGTAGCTCAAAACAGGTGAGGATATTAATGTTTACTGAAAATAAGTAATGATTACTGCTGCTATTACTGAAATAATGATTTAGGTAGCTAAAACTCTTACTGAATTCAAGAGAAAAAAGGGCAGTTTGCTGAATTCAGGAGGAAAAAAAAATAGTTTGCTGAATTTTATAAGTAGAAGGTTGAAGTGGTAGCAGAAAACATTAAAGAAGAGGAGTTAGAAGGGAAAAGAAAGGAAGTAGAAAAGAGTTTTAAAAGAGAAAAAGATTTTATGAAATGAGAAAGAGTGTAGTTGAGATTGTATACAAGAGAAAAGGAAGACAAAGTCTAGGAGAACAAATTCCTAGCGAGGTGAGATACCTAAACGTTGCTATAGGAATTAGTAAATGTTTTATTTAATTGTACTTCATATTTATTATGTTTATGATCACATTTATTTCAGTTTACATATATGAATATGCTTATTTATAGAGTAATGTCTATCAAAGCATATGACATGAGGGCTAAAAAGATTGCTATTGGGAAAGTGAAATAAGTTATATATGGGGGATAGACCCGTATAAGTAAATGCGTAAGACCTGACAAGGTAAGTATACACTCTCAATTCTAGAAGTTGGGAATTTGGATCCAACTTTGATTAAGAGAGCAACATCAATTCTAAAAGTTGAGAATTTGGACCTAATCTTGAATTGGAAAGCTGAAAGGGTGCAAAAGCGTAAAGCCATCATATGACTTATTTAATGATGTAGAATAGTTGACAATATATAAAATACTGTTATGCATTTCATAGGATCAGTATTGAATTTTAAAGTGTTCTAAATTAATTATTAATAATGTTATTATTATTTCTTATACATTGCTTGTGTATTTCATTGAGCATAGGTCATTAGCAGTGTTTATATTGCAGGAAAGGGGAAGGAGACCGTAGGGCACTAGGCGAAAAAAAGGGTGACTATCTTTTTTGGTGTACATATATTTTGGGTGTACAAATAGATTTAAAAAGAGATCTGAGTGATAGTTGTACAAATTTTTGAGTATGTTAGTAAATTTTAAAGGTTTTAAGTAAAACTCTGTATTCTATTTAGTTGAAATATATATTATATATGCTTCCTATTATGAAAATTTTGATGTGTTATGATTAGTGATGTTAGGATAGTCTGAATAGACTACTTTTTTACTTATCTAATTTTGTTAATAGTATTTCAGAATGGGGGGTAAGTGATGAGACGGTTTATTTAAATTCTCCTTTTTTGTTACACTCTAGATTGACTGTAAGGGGTTAAATTGGGGTGTGATAGAAATTAATATTGTCACACCCCATTTTGATCCCCTCAACATTAAATCTAGAATGCAACATAGAAGAAGAATCTAAATAGACATCTTCTTACTTACCCGCATTCTGAAACGCTGATATCATAATTAGATAAATAAAAAGTAGTCTATTCAAACTATTCTAACACAACTAATCATAACATATCAAGATTTTCATAATAGGAAGCATATGTAATATACCTCAAATAAAATATACATCTTGATTTAAATAAAGCTTTACTAAAACCTTTAAAATTTACTTACATATCCAAAAGTCTTTGTACAGCTTACACTTGAACCTCTATGCACACCTAAAAAGTATATATACCAAAAGAAAGATAGTCACCCCTTCTTACTGCCCTACAAGCTCCTTTTCCTTTCTGCAGTACAACCACTGCAAATGAGTTAGGACTCAATGAAATACACAAGTAATGTATAAGAAATAATAATAACATTATTAACAATTAAGAAATGTTTAATATTATTAACATGGTTAGAATACACATTAAAATGCCATGCTGATCATAATAAGTGCATAGCAGTATTGTCCATCATGCCAATTGTTCAACACTTTTAAACAAGTCATATGATGACTATAAGCTTTTGCACCCTTTTAGCTTTTCAATTCAAGGTTGGGTCAAACTTCCCAACTTTTAGAATTAAAGCCGCTCTCTCATTCAAGGTTGGGTTTAAATTTTCAACTTCTATAATTAAGAGTGTATGCTTACCTCGTCAGGTTTTTCGTCTTTACTTGTACGGGCCTACCTCCATATATGACTTATTTTATTTTCCCCAATAGCAATCCTTTTTAGCCCTCATGACATATTCATATATATTCATACATGAATAAACTGGAGTAAACTGAAATAAATGCGATCATAAATATAATAAATATGAAGTGCAATTAAATAGAACATTTACTAATTCCTATAGCATCATTTGGGTATATCACCTTACTTGGAACTCATTCTTCTAAATCCTGATTTCTTCTCTTTTTGTACGCCACCTCAATTGTACTCTTCCTCATTCAGCCTACAATCTTTTTTTTTCTCCTTCCTAATCTTACTCTTTTCTTTCATTCTTCTGTTCCGACTAAATTCAGCACACTCAGGATTCACTCAACATTCAAAAATTCATTTTCAACAATAATATATACTAATTTCAGCAACTAGCAGTAATTTTTACTATTCTATTTACTTTTTCTGTGCACACTAATACAAAAAATATAATTATTGACTCCTTTAGCTCTCTACAATACTAAACTTCATTCCCACCTTTCATTACCTCAGAAATCAGCCAGACACAGCAGCCCAATAGCAACCACATCAGTCCTTTACCACATCAGTCCTTTACCAATTCAGTATTTAGTAGCATAAATCTTACTTAGAATTTGCAACCAACAATTAATTTCAGCTAAACAACACTTGCAGCCCCTAACTACAGCAGGTACCTAACTTCTCCTTACCTTAGTTTGTTGAAATTTTCCCTACAGCAGCTTGCAATAGCTCTTGTCCAGCAGCACCTACTCCCTCTCAGCAAACAGTTTGAAGTTTTCAGCAAAACAGTGGCTTCAGAACCCCTTTCTTTTCGCCTTCCCACCTCTAGCTCACTCGACAGAAGAAAATTGCTTCAAAGGCAAGATAACATAATGACTAGGAGGGAAAGATGGCTCTAGTTAAAGAAGGAATTCCACTTAGCAATATAAAATTCATTCCTAATTCCACTAATTCACTCAAATTTCTCCCAGCCATTGATTTTCTGCATCTTGAAATCAGCCCAATACATGCATAGCTAAGTGTCAAGGCTACAATAATTGCAATAGATAATGTAATGATTGTTATAGTTATAAAATTAAAAGTCAGTTAACTTAGATTAATTAACTGTTAATGTTAATGAAATAACAAATTTACTGTTAATGAAATAAGAAATTTGAAATAGTTGTTCCTCTAATTGGCACATATACTTTTATCAAAATGTTCAAAATTAAAAGTAGAATTTTAATGAAACTAATTGAATATTTAGAGGAAGTTTTTACTTACATTTTTTTTGAACATTTTGGGTATTATAATTCACCCCTCTTTATTTAAATTTCGTTCTCAAAATTTACTATCTTAAGGGCCATTAAACAATTGAGGAAACTTCAATTTAATGTCTTCTTCCTTCAGTGTAAGGCAAATTCTTCTGTAGCTTAATTTCATCATGTGAAATTCTTTGATGAGCATCTATAACCCATTTCCTTAGCAGTGACATGAAAAATATTATGTATATCTGGCATGTCATCTGAAAGAGCAAGTCTGTAAGCAACCTTGCCAATCTTCTCAAAGATTTCAAAAGGTATATCTAGGATTCAATTTTCCTCCCTGTCCAAATCTAGTTGTACCTTCACAGGCTTAACCTTCAAGAATAAAAAGTCACCGGCTTCAAACTCTACTGCTCTATGCTTGGGGTCATAATACTTCTGCTGGCGATCTTGAGCAACTTTTAATATGTCTCTGATTTATCTAACTTTCTGTGTTGCTTCATCAACTAACTCTAGGCCCATTAGCTATCTTTCTCCTATTTCTATTCAAGTTAAGGGAGTTCTGCATTTTCTATCATAAAGTGCTTCATATGATGATATTTATATACCGGATTGGTAGCTATTGTTATAGGCAAATTCTATCAATGTTATGTAATTCTCCCAGCTACCTTTAAAATCTAAAACACATAATCTCAACAGGTCTTTTAGTACTTGAATGGTTCTTTCAGATTGACCACCAGTCTGAGAATGGGAAGCTATATTGAAATGCAGATTTATGCCCAAGCTTTCATGAATGCTTTTCCATAGCCTAGAAGTAAATTGACCATCTCTATCTTAGACAATAACTTTTGGAATACCGTGCAATTTGGCAATTTCTTTCACATACAGGCATGTTAATTTGTCTACTACATCAATTTGCTTGATAAGCAAATAGTGAGCTGATTTTATCAGTCTATCAATAATCACTCAAATACTGTCATGTCCTTGGCTGGATCTGGGAAATCTCATAACAAAATTCATTGCAATTTCTTCCCACTTTCACTCAGGGATAGGCAGTGATTGTAGTAATCCACTAGGTCGCTGATGTTCAGCTTTCACAATTTGACATATTTCACACTTAGCTATATATTCAGCAATATCTCTCTTCATACCTAGTCACCAGAATATTAATTTCAAGTCTTTATACATCTTGGTACTGCCTGAATGGATTGTATAACCAAAATGACGAGCTTCTTGCAAAATTTCTTTTTCAAGTCCAGATTGCTGCGTACCCACAACTGGGATTTGTGCTTAATGATTCCATCAACATCGACAGAAAGATCGGGTCTTTTCCCTTACTGGGCCTGCTCCATCAATTTTGAAGATTCACTATTGAGCTGTTGAGCTTCTATGATACGATCTGTTAAAGTGGGTTTTACTTTCATCTGATGCAAGTATTCTATATTTTTAATTCTCTAAACTTCAATTGCAAATTTTCTATGTCCTTGATCAATTGAACCTCTTGGGTAAGTATCCAGTTCATCGTTCCTATAGATTTGCGACTCAAAGCATCAGCCACAATATTGGCCTTTCCTGGACAATACTGAATATCTAAATCATAGTCTTTAATGAACTCTAACCATCTTTTTGTCTCAAGTTTAATTCCTTTTATGAAAATATATATTTTAAGCTTTGATGATCAGTGAAAATTTCACATCTTATCCCATACAGGTAATGCCTCCAAATTTTAAAGCAAATACTACTAAAATTAGCTCTAAATCATGAGTAGGATAATTTATTTCATGGAGTTTCAACTGTCTCGATGCATATGTAATTACTTTTTTATTCTACATTAGAACACATCCCAAACCCTTAAAAGAAACATCACTATAAATCCGAAATCCTTCTATTCCTGAGGGAAGTATCAATACTGGTGCTATAGTCAGATGCCCTTTCAATGTCTGAAAGCTTTTCTCACATTCAGTTGTCCATTTAAATTTTACCTCTTTCCTCATTAACTTGGACAAAGGCATAGCAATCTGTGAAAATCCTTCTTTCATATCCTACTAATCTAAGAAAACTGCGAACCTCTGTAACATTCTTTGGTGTAGGTCATTCTATAATTGGTTTCACTTGCTGTGAGTCTACTGAAATTCCTTCACCACTGGTAATATGCCCTAAGAAGGAAATACTTAGCCAAAATTCACATTTTGTATATTTTGCATACAACTGATTTTTTTTCATTGTCTCTAGAACTATCCTTAAATGTTCAGCATGCTCCTCATCAATCCTCGAATATATCAGAATGTTATCAATGAAAATAATCACAAACTTATCTATGTATTTCTTGAAAATTCGATTCATCATATATCCATAAAGATAGCAGGAGCATTTGTTAACCCAAATGGCATGACTCTAAACTCAAAATAACCATATCTGATCCCAAAAGCTGTCTTACTGACATCTGATTCTTTAACCTTTACTTGATGATATTCTGATCTTAAATTAATTCTAGAAACTATGGCACCGGCTAACTGATCAAATAAGTCATCTATGCGGGGTAGTGGATATTTGTTCTTGATTGTCACTTTGTTCAGCTCTTTATAGTCAATGTACATTCTTATTGATTCATCCTTAACAAAAAGTATAGGTGCACTCCAAGGTGAATGGCTAGCTCGGATAAATTCCTTATCCATCAATTCCTGTAATTGCATTTTTAACTCCTGCAATTCCTTTGGGGCCATCCTATAAGGAGATTTGTAAAATGCTGATGTTCCTGGTTGTAGTTCTATGCCAAATTCAACTTCTCTTTCTGGTGGTAATTCATATAATTCTTTAGGAAATATATCTGAAAATTCAAAGACAACTGGGACGTTCTGCAATGCCTGAACCTCTTTATTTAAGACTTCCATTTTAGCTCAGAACACTAACTCACTCCTTAAATACTTACCCATCTTCACTGCACTCACTAGAGAGGATGTTGCATTCTTCTCACAAGGAAAATAGAAGGTCTTCTCATTTGGTAAATTAAATTTTATTCTTTTCTTCTAATATTCAATTGTAGCAAAATGTTTAACTAAACAATCCATTCTCAATATAATGTCAAAAGTTTTGATAGGCATTATAATCGATTATGTTGGAAATTTGTGATCCTGAATATCTAAATTTATAAGCCACATCCTCTTGGTAGGCAAACTATCCCTCGTAGGCATCATAACACAAAAGGTAGGTGTAAAACATGCAATCTCAACAGATAAATCAGAACAGAATTTCTCAGAAATAAATGAATGAGATGCATCGGAATAAAAAAAAATTCTGCCAAACTTATTAGAAATCAAAAGTATACCTGTAACACCTCCTCTGAATCCTTGGCATCCTGGAGTTCATTGCTTGTAGGCGAGTCATGTTAAACTTTTCTCGTAGGTACCCATGCAACCCATGCACGCCTTTCTTGGCGCGTGGTGGGGTAGAAGATCACGGTCGCGGTGTCGCCCGACACCGACCATGCATGTATTTCCTGACATAGTGGGCAGGCCTAGACTCCTAAAAATTTTCGTAAACAAGGGAGATGCCAGGAGGCTGCCGAAATTCGAACTGATAGAGAACTGAATTTGAACAAAAAGCAGGGAACCAAACTTTCAAACTGAATCACATGGAATTGGATTTAATGAAGTTTGCATTTCACAAAATAATAAAAAATTAAATAAATGAATAAGTAGGGGACTCGTTGTGGACCAAAAGTTTAATATGACTCGCCTACAAGCAATGAACTCCAGAATTGAGGGGAGTATGACAATCTGACTGCATGCAATAATACAAAACCCCTAATCTACGCTATAACTTACACATGAACAACATGAAACATGTAATGTTCATATCAGTCAGCTCGCAAGCTTATGCAAAGAACTTGTGGGCATCAACAAAGGGACCTCTTAATGAATGTGTTAACTCATTGGAAAAACTCCTTATGAATGCACTAACTCACTAAAAGAATAGTATATTTGGAATAAATATAACCCATCTATAGTTAACCTCAATTAACTTGCAAACGAATACATTAAACCACCTACAAACAATAACAATGGAACAAGTGTAATGATTTACCTATAAGTATATTTAAGGAGATTGTAGTGAATGCTAGCACATAAAGCTTGCAGTGACAATATAAAGCTTGTAATATTGACGACAATCGGCCTACAGGTACGAGCAAGGAACTTGTAATGTAACAGTTCTCCTACAGGCGAGAACCAAAACCCAAAAAGAATACGAGCACCTACACGCCACAGTAGGAGACTCGTCATGCACGCAACAGTTTGCTTATGAGCTAAGGTGGTGGGTCCGTGATAGAGAACATGAATTTGAAATGCACACAGCTGTCTACCCATGAGTGATTACAAGCAACATACAATGAATGCAACGATATCCCTACCGTCAACAATAATTCAATTTCAAGCAACTATATTAATCCTCTGCAAGCAGAGGAGGTCGATATGCAATGAATGTGATGATTTGATGACCAAGATATGCGATCAAATTACCAAATTCATTATGCGTGCTGCAGGTCATTCTCAAAGGAGACAAATAACTTATAATAAACAAGTCTTCAAACATGAACTTGCAAGTCGATATGCCAAACTCCTACAAGCACAATTCACTCACAAGTGATAATGAAATTCAATGCAATTGGATAACGTGAAATAATTACGACTACAAGGAATACGCAATGAATTGCTGATCTAAATGAATTTGAGGAGTATGAAACGATCACTGTTTGCATATAATTGATGTCGCATAATTGCAGATGAATACATCGACCTATTTGCAGACAACATAGCCTCCTGCAAATACACGATGCGACGTGTTACAAGTATAAGTGCCGGCCAGCAATAACTTGAAATCTCTCCAATAAATGCCAAAGTTGTCGTGCTGATATAAGCACTAATATTAATAGGCAAGGACATCAAGGTTATCGTGCATATTACAAATGACCTTTGACGGCAAAGAAGCTCACAAGCAATGGAAAGAATATGACGGCTTGTTCTCAACCAATAAGCTGAAGTCCCTTGTAAATGTTGGAGAATCATCATGCTGGTCTGAAACATGCACCAATAAATAACAATTATCCTACGAGCACGATAATTTGATGCATTCGATAAAGACGATGAATGCTATGACATCCTTCCTTTCAAATGGCAAATGAGGGCTATGATTCTCTATGAAATACTAAATGTCAACGTGCGAGGGATATAATAGTCTACTGACCAGTATGCATGTGAAGGTCAGTGATGAACACAACGACGCCCTGGAATCAACATCAAAATACAAGCAAATGCATTCGATCTTGCAAGCAATGAAGATGAATGTATCACCTGTGCGATAGATCCTCTAGGAATACAGACATGTGACATATCATCTATGAGCAAGGATAGAAGATTGCAGCGAATGCAAATACCCATTAACAATAATGAAAGATTTTTTATATGCATAACGACATGCCTGCAAGTGTTAATCAGCAGTAAGTTGTAAGTGTTACAATACTCCCACAGCCAATTGCTGTTCAATGGTTAGCAAATATATCGATTCATCCTAGCAGTTAATGACGAGTGATTATAAGGCGAATATATCGACCCCTTAGCAACTAGAAGCGAGCGACATATTGCAAATGCAAGCACTTGCAGGCCGCTGTAGAAGACCCATCGTGTATTCAACATATCATCTACGGGCAAATACAGAAGGGTCACGATAAACATAAGCTTCTACGAGCTGACGTAAAAGACCTATCAAATATTCCAAAAAATGCCTCTACACATGCACTACAATATGTATACACACAAACACAAAGAAATGCATATGCAATTGTGGGCTCCGAAAATTCGGCCCCGGCCTCCGCCCGACTTTTGCTTTCTTCGGGGGGAGTTTTAACGAAGTTAAGTTCCGGGGTAAATTTTGGAAGGCAGATGGGTTTGTAGATAAGACACTACCCAAAGATTTCGCCCTCATTTTGCGAGGACTTTATGATCTGAGTTCTGGTTTCCTATAGGCTCAAGCCCCTATAGTTAATTACCCCTCCCGGTAACGAGAGAGAACTTTCGATTAAGGCTAGTCGTCAATCAGATACGTAGAGATACAAAGTACCTGGTTCATAGTAGCAGCATGGGTTTTGAAGTTTAAGGATTTCAGTATTTAGAAGATTGGAAGATTTGGAGATTTGAAGATTTGATATTTAAAATAGGAAATTTCTCCATCTTGTACTTATAGCGGATGGTGGGAGAATGGATGATGGACCCAATCAAGATCCCATGGTTCCGTCATCCCGGGCCATCTTGATCCCTGGTCTACTTAGTCAGAGGAGGTAGTCGATCCAACCTGACAAAAGGATCCTTGTCGGCAGCTATGGGTTGCTTCGTCCAAGGGTACCTTATAGACCTGGGGGGAGTGTTTGTCTAAGGGGACAAATTTGAATCCACCTTAGCTAACAGAGGGCTTTGTGCCCTATCGATCATATCCTATTGATTCATATCTCAAGGATTTGATGCCATTGGGGAGCATACGGGCTCTGGCCATAACCATAATATAATGGTGCCATTTGGCGGTGACCACCTGGTTCAGAGTGCCCCGAGTCATAACCGTTTATCCTGCAGTGCCATTTGGCGGCGAAACTGTCGGTTAGAGGACTTGTACCACGTCCTTGCTGGTAGGAGATTGTTTGAGAATGGATCCTAGTGATATTTTCGACCATGCATTAGCTCTTTGTGAGCTGTAGTAAATTTTAATTTGTCCACCTTGGCAAACTGTTGCGGAGGGTGGATGGATCTTTGTGCTTTGAGTGATTAATGGATTGAATTTCAATTTTAAATATTTTTGGATTTTCTTGGAATTTCGGAGATCTGAATTTTTTATGATTTTTGAATTTTAAAAGATTTGAATTTTATAGGAATTCGGGTAGCATTTAAAAGTATTTGTGAACCCCTCCGGTTGAGATTTACATTCAACGCGGCCATCATCGGGGTGCATGAGATCATTTATATTTTACTGGTTGGACCCTG
Source organism: Dendrobium chrysotoxum (assembly GCA_019925795.1). Classification (NCBI taxonomy): domain Eukaryota; kingdom Viridiplantae; phylum Streptophyta; class Magnoliopsida; order Asparagales; family Orchidaceae; genus Dendrobium; species Dendrobium chrysotoxum. The sequence continues at coordinate 42,867,512 of CM034302.1, forward strand.
TCGACTCTATCTACTGGTCGATAGAGGATCGGGTTTCGTAGGCTTTGGACATTTTTTAGTGAATTCTCTTGATTATAGGCCTTGAAGGCCTAATATGAACGTATAAAACAAATATCTCAGTCGATCTCGCGACTGTATATTCGTTTGATAGTTCAAGCCGTGTCGACTCCTATCTACATGAATAGAAGGATCGGGCTCGAACTTGTATTCACTTATTGACCCGCGCAGCATCCTTAGAGGTCACGTGTGTACCAATAACATGCTCGCCGGGGCCCATGCGGGTTTAAGATTATATTTTTCCCTTTTAGTATACCTATGTGTATACAAATTAAAGTGCACATGTGCGGGGGTATATTAAGATATTTGTAAACGCCTTCTGTCCGCTTGCATGAATGTTGCGGATCCGGTGGCGTGGCGCTGGGATTTTATTTGGGGATTTATACGCCTTCTATCTGCTCGTACGGGTGTTGCAGATCCGGTGGCGTGGCACTGGGATTTCATTTGGGGATTTATACGCCTTCTGTCTGCTCGTACGGGTGTTGCAGATCCGGTGGCGTTGTGCAGCAGCTTGTGGACTGAGTTGTATGCTGCTTTCATACAGGTAGATTGTCGTGCACTACCGATTGCTTTCTGCAGACGGATTGTAGTGCACTAACGAATCTCCTGCTTTCTTTCGCAAGAGCTTGGATTTGTTGTTGAGTTTCTGTATTTTCCTGTAGATAGCGCTTTGCATACGTGAGAGACTTCTTAGGATGGCTCGTAGGCATTTGAATGTGCTGTAGTCTTATATCTTTGATTGCGAAGAACATATGTACTTGTGACCACAGAAGATTTATCGTATCTACTTCATATCTACTGTTGTTATCCACAAGTAATTTCATTGATCGTTGTAGCTCACATGGGAATGGTTGTATTCGTCCACAAGTGAACTGACCTCAGCCATAAGGATATCATAACCTTAGCTGCATACCACTTGAGTGTGTTTGTCTTCTATTATATGATTGTCGGCTGTAGAGATGCTACGATATCCTTACTACAACAGCTCGTAGGTATCTGTATTTACTGCATATTGTCTTTTGTTCTTGCTTGCAATGGAGCAACGTGTTTATTCAATATTGAACAGTGATGGATCGTAAGAAGTTCCATTCATTTTCTTCTGCTACGACCGCTTGTAAGCGTGTAGGTGTCTTGTATGTATAGCAAATATACGGTCACTACCACTGTTACTTCGTTCGAGTTCACTTGAGTCCAAATCAAGTCCAAGTTCAAGTTCTTTAGTCCACAGTGAAGTCTTTTGTTCACCCGAAATTTCGGCAGTATTCCGGCATCTCCCCCGTTTAGGAGAAATTATAGAAAACTGGGTCTTTCCCACCACGCTAAGAAAAGCGTGTATGGTAGGTGCCCTCTTTCGAGGACACCGCGGCCGTGTAAAGTCTTCAATCCCCATCACGCTTAAGAAAGCATGTATGGGTCTTCAAATATACCTGAAAAGGAGAGCAGTTGTTTCCCCGCAGGTACAGAGCCGCGTACGGGTACTTAAGATTGTCCCCACCATGCTAAGAAAAGTGTGCATAGGGCCTACCCGCCTCGCCGTAGGCGTCGCTCCGGGTTCCCTTCCCACCACGCTTAAGAAAGCGTGTATAGGTGGTTTGCCGGCTCGACACGAACGTCGAGAACAGGATTTTGGGTGATCACCCGCTTCGTCGAGAGCACCGCGATGAACTTCCTCCCACCACGCTTAAGAAAGCGTGTATAGGTGGTTGCTTCGTCGCGTTGCAAGCGTCGAGGTGAGCTCTCAAAGTTTTGCAAAATTCTTTTTCTTCTTTTTTTTTGCTTTTCTTTTTCTTTTCTTTTCTTTTTCTTTTTTTTTTCTTTTCTTTTCTTTTGCTTTTCTGTTTCTTTCTTCTTTTCTTTTTTTCTTTTTCTATTTTCTTCTTTTTTTTATATATAATGACAAAATAAAACAAACATGGCAATAACATCACTATAACAACTATCAACTAATTGCTAATTCTTGAATAATATCAATAGTTAATTTAATTACTATAACAAAAATAAAAAACTAATAATAACTAACTATTAACTAATATTAAAAGTTAACTACGACATGATTAAATAATGATAATAGTTGATCACATCAATTAATACTATTATCAACTAATAATAATAATAATTACGAAAATAATAAGTAATTATAACTAATAACCAGATAAAATAAAATAAGAACATATACCTAAGGTCAGCTACAGGGGAGATTTGGAGGAGTTGAGCTCGGTTTGGAGGGATTTGTGCGACTGGGGCTCGGGACAGATGATCTTCGGCTATAGGAGGTGATTTCGGCTAGGAGTGGAGGAGATCAGATATTAAAGGCTGCTGTAGGGTTCGGGTCGGTTCATAGAGAAGAGATAGGGCAAGGGCTTGGGATCGGATGGCTTGCGGAGATAGGAGGAAGGAAGATCGGCTTCAGGTAAGTGGGTGGCCTCCCTCTCTCTCTCTCTCTCTCTCACACTGGATCGAAAGAATCGGGAGATTTGCGGTTATAGGCGATGGGTTCAGCAGGGGTCTTGTGGTGTTCGGCGGGATTACGGCTTGCTTGCGGCAAGAGGAAGGGAAAATCTCGTGAGAAAGGGCTTCAGTTTGGGAGGTCGGAGGTGAGATGCTTGGACGGAAGATATGGCCGTGGGTTTGGGTTCGGAAATGCTCGGATAGAGGTCTTCTGGAGGCGTCGGTTTTGAGAAATGAAAAGGAGGTTGGGAGGCTTGCGAAGTTTGCGGCAGAGAAAGGAAGGGAGCTCTCGTGCGTTGGAGTTGAGCGTGGGAAGTGTCGTGGGAGGAGAAGCAGCGATGGGAGCTATGCGTGGAGGAGCCGAGAGCTTCGCCAGTTCTCATTTTAAAAGCAACGAGGGCTGTTTGATCGAGGCGAGCGCGGGATTTTTGCATGTCCTACTCTAAAACAACGCCGTTTGCAGGGGATGGGGATTGTAGCAGGCGGCTGATTTCGACAGGATCTCGGTATGGGTCCGACAGAGCAGGTATGCAAGATATTTTTTATTCGATTTTTTTTTTATGTTGTGGAGGTCAACAACAATTATATGCCCGCATGTGTCCAGCCAAGCGTGTTATGGGTACACACGTGACACCTAAAAAATTCAACATGGGTCAAACAATAAATCTAAGTTCAAGCCCAATCCTCCTACGCGAGTGGGTAGGGGTCGATACAGCTCGAGCTATCAAACATATGTACGATCGCGGCAATTAGAAGCAAAATGTTTAACTAACCAATCCATTCCCAATATAATGTTAAAAGTTTTGATAGGCATTATAATCGATTCTGTTGGAAATTTGTGATCCTGAATATCTAAATTTATAAGACATCCTCTTGGTAGGCAAACTATCCCTCTTAGGCATCATAACACACAAGGTAGGTGTAAAACATGCAGTCTCAACAGATAAATCAGAACAGAATTTCTCAGAAATAAATGAATGAGATGCATCAGAATAAAAAAAAAATTCTGCGAAACTTATTAGAAATCAAAAGTATACCTGTAACACCTCCTCTGAATCCTTGGCGTCCTGGGGTGTAATGACAAACACTCTAGCTTTCACAGGTTGATTGCCTTTAACATTTGGTGCTTCTCCTTTTAACTGAACCGATAATTTTTCTTGTACTGTTGTCCTTCCTTGAAACTAAGTTTTTTCCTGCATGATTGCCTTCCAGATATTTTATGTATTGTGCTTATTCCTGATACCCCTGATATTCTTGTGGCCTAACATTGGTTCTTTTCTCTTGAGGTCAGTTCACCTGATGATGACCCAACTCACCACATCTGAAACATCTTCTAAATCCCACCAAACACTGGCCAGAATGCTGCTTCCCACACTTCTCACACAAAGGCTTTTCATGCTGACTTTGTTTCTGTTTATCATCAAAATTTGGCTTGTTTTTGAATCTATCATACTTTTCAAATATCTTCCTTTTCCCTGTTTGTTGTTGATCCCAACTATGCTTAGAGAAATTCAGCTTATTTTCAATCCTTCTGTCTCTCTCCACTAGGATAAAAAATTCACTGATATCAAAAGGGGTCAATGCTAGTCCCATTTGATCTCTGAGTCCTCTAAAAAATTTGTGACACTTCTTCTCGTAGGTGCTGACATAATGAGGTGCGTAGCGAGTCAAAGAAGTGAACTCAGCTTCATATTGCATAATTGTCTTGGAACCCTGAGTCAGATTGAAGAACCTGCCTTGCAAAACTAATCTAGCTGAAGAAGGAATGAAACAGTCTCTAAACACTCTTACAAAATCGTCCCACTGTATGCTAGTGGTAGGCATCTGCCCAAATTTATTACTTTGTTGTGCTTGCCACCACCTTTCTGCCTCTCCTTCCAGAACAAATGTAGCTAATGGTACATTTCTATTTTCAGGACAGATCATGCCATCTATGATATTCCTTATCTTCAACAACCAATCCTTAGCTACGGTTGGATCACTAGTACCTTTAAATACTGACAGTTTAAAAGTTTGAAATAACTTTAAATGTCGATACACTTCACTGTCACTTTCAGTTCTGGGTCCACTGCTAGTAGAAGATTTCTCTATATATGCATTTTCTCTGCCACTTGTGAGATCAATTGCACAATATCTTGAAGTTCCTTAGACTTATTTCCCTTATTCATTCTTGTTTATGTATCTGGCCTGGATGACTGATCAGTCATTCGTTCTGGCAACTCCTCAGACATAATTATCTGTATGCACATAGATAATTCATATAATATATACTCATGGTAATAAACATGATCATTTTAAAGCATTAGTTAAGCCTATTATATAGGTATATTTATGCGTAAAATAATTGCATATATAGTTCTATTTAACCTTGATTTAACCTATAACTCTGTATACATTAGATTCATTATATCTCATCCTACTTCCTTGATAAATCCAAATATGCTTCCATTTGATTGTTATTTAGGCTTTGGTACTAATTTTTGTCACACCCCATTTGACCCCCCTACAATCAATCTAGACTGCGACAGAGAAGGAGAATTTAAATAGACACCTTATTTACCCCCATTCTGAAACGCTGATATCAGAATTAGATAAGTAAAAAGTAGTCTATTGAAACTATCCTAAGACAACTAATCATAATATATCAAAATTTTTATAATAGAAAGCATATATAATATACCTGAAATAAAATACACATCTTGATTTAAATAGAGCTTTACTAAAACCTTTAAAAGTTACATACCCAAAAGTCTTTGTACAACTTACACTAGAACCTCTATGCACACCCAAAAAATATGTACACCAAAAGAAAGACAATCACCCCCTCTTACTGTCCTACGGGCTCCTTTTCTTTTCTGTAGTACAACCACTACAAATGAGTTAGGACTCAATGAAATACACAAGTAATGTATAAGATTATTTTTTTTATATATATCAGATCTAGACAAAAGCGAGACTCGGGGAAGATGCACGCCTTTCTTAGCGCGTGGTGGGGTAGAAGATCACGATCGCGGTGTCGCCCGACACCGACCATGCATGTATTTCCTGACATAGTGGGCAGGCCTAGACTCCTAAAAATTTTCGTAAACAAGGGAGATGCCAGGAGGCTGCCGAAATTCGAACTGATAGAGAACTGAATTTGAACAAAAAGCAGGGAACCAAACTTTCAAACTGAATCACATGGAATCGGATTTAATGAAGTTTGCATTCACAAAATAATCAAAAATTAAATAAATGAATAAGTAGGGGACTCGTTGTGGACCAAAAGTTTAATATGACTCGCCTACAAGCAATGAACTCCAGAATTGAGGGGAGTATGACAATCTGACTGCATGCAATAATACGAAACCCCTAATCTATGCTATAACTTACACATGAACAACATGAAATATGTAATGTTCATATCAGTTAGCTCGCAAGCCTATGCAAAGAACTTGAGGGAATCTATGAAGGGAGCTCTTAATGAATGTGTTAACTAATTGGAAAAACTCCTTATGAATGCGCTAACTCACTAAAAGAATAGTATATTTGGAATAAATATAACCCATCTATAGTTAACCTCAATTAACTTGCAAACGAATACATTAAACCACCTACAAACAATAACAATGGAACAAGTGTAATGATTTTCCTATAAGTATATCTAAGGAGATTGTAGTGAATGCAAGCACATAAAGCTTGCAGTGACAATATAAAGCTTGTAATATTGACGACAATCGGCCTACAGGTACGAGCAAGGAACTTGTAATGTAACAGTTCTCCTACAGGCGAGAACCAAAACCCAGAAAGAATACGAGCACCTACGCGCCACTGTAGGAGACTCGTCATGCACGCAGCAATTTGCTTATGAGCTAAGGTGGTGGGTCCGTGATAGAGAACATGAATTTGAAATGCACACAGCTGTCTACCCATGAGTGATTACAAGCAACATGCAATGAATGCAACGATATCCCTACCGTCAACAATAATTCAATTTCAAGCAACTATATTAATCTTCTGCAAGCAGAGGAGGTCGATATGCAATGAATGTGATGATTTGATGACCAAGATATGCGATCAAATTACCAAATTCATTATGCGTGCTGCAGGTCATTCTCAAAGGAGGCAAATAACTTATAATAAACAAGTCTTCAAACATTAACTTGCAAGTCGATATGCCAAACTCCTACAAGCACAATTCACTCACAAGTGATAATGAAATTCAATGCAATTGGATAACGTGAAATAATTACGACGACTACAAGGAATACACAATGAATTGCTGATCTAAATGAATTTGAGGAGTATGAAACGATCACAGTTTGCATATAATTGAAGTCGCATAATTGCAGATGAATACATCGACCTATTTGCAGACAACATAACCTCCTGCAAATACACGATGCGACGTGTTACAAGTATAAGTGCCGGCCAGCAATAACTTGAAATCTCTCCAATAAATGCCAAAGTCGTCGTGCTGATATAAGCACTAATATTAATAGGCAAGGACATCAAGCTTATCGTGCATATTACAAATGACCTTTCACAAGCAATGGAAAGAATATGACGGCTTGTTCTCAACCAATAAGCTGAAGTCCCTTGTAAATGTTGGAGAATCATCATGCTGGTCTGAAACATGCACCAATAAATAACAATTATCCTACGAGCACGATAATTTGATGCATTCGATAAAGACGATGAATGCTATGACATCCTTCCTTTCAAATGGAGAATGAGGGCTACGGTTCTCTATGAAATCCTAAATGTCAACGTGCAAGGGATATAATAGTCTACTGACCAGTATGCATGTGAAGGTCAGTGATGAACACAACGACGCCCTGCAATCAACATCAAAATACAAGCAAATGCATTCGATCTTGCAAGCAATGAAGATGAATGTATCGCCTGTGCGATAGATCCTCTAGGAATACAGACATGTGACATATCATCTATGAGCAAGGATAGAAGATTGCAGCGAATGCAAATACCCATTAACAATAATGAAAGATTTTTTATATGCATAACGACATGCCTGCAAGTGTTAATCAGCAGTAAGTTGTAGGTGTTACAACACTCCCACAGCCAATCACTGTTCAATGGTTAGCAAATATATCGATTCATCCTAGCAGTTAATGACGAGTGATTATAAGGCGAATATATCGACCCCTTAGCAACTAGAAGCGAGCGACATATTGCAAATGCAAGCACCTACAGGCCACTGTAGAAGACCCATCGTGTATTCAACATATCATCTACGGGAAAATACAGAAGGGTCACGATAAACATAAGCTTCTACGAGCTGACGTAGAAGACCTATCAAATATTCCAAAAAATACCTCTACACATGCACTACAATATGTATACACACAAACACAAAGAAATGCATATGCAATCATATGCCCGCATGTGTCCAGCCAAGCGTGTTGTGGATACACACGTGACACCTAAAAAATCCAATATGGGTCAAACAATAAATCTAAGTTCAAGCCCGATCCTCCTACGCAAGTGGGTAGGGGTCGATACAGCTCGAGCTATCAAACATATGTACGATCGCGGTGTCAACCGAGACATTTATTTTTTACGTTCATATTAAGCCTTCAAGACCTATAACTAAGAAAAATTCAACATTAATGGTACAAAGCCGGCAACGAACCCGATCCTTTGTCAACAACTAGACAGAGTCGACAAAGTTCAACCGATAATTATAAAAATACCCCTTAAATATCCACATAGGCTCCTGCGAAAGTATTATGGGTACACATGTGACGTTTGAGGAAGCTGTGCGGGTCTAGAAACGAACTTAAATCCGAGCTTGATCCTTCTATGTGAATGGATAAGAGTCTACCTAGCTCGAACCATTAAACAAATATACGATCGTGACATCGGGTGAGATATTTTATTTTATAGTTCATATTAGATCTTCAAGGTCTATTAAAGGAATGGTCCACTGCCAAAGATATAAAACTGACATTAAACCCGATCATCTGTTAGCGGGCGAATAGAATTGCGAGTTAGTTCAACCCCGATGATGGCCGTGTTGAACGTAGATCTCAACCAGAGGGGTTAATTTTAAATATTCCAAATACCCATGAAAACCAAAAGTCTAAAAATACCAAAATTCAAAATATTTAAAATTGAAATAAACCATCAAACACTTAAAGTAAAAATACATCCATCATTCGCAACAGTTTGCATAGGTGGAAAAATTTAAATATGACTTTAACTCATAAAAAGTTAATGTCTGGTCGAGAATATCACTAGCATTTATTATCAAACAGTCTCTTGCCAGCAAGGACGAGACATGTGTCCTCTAACTGGTGGTTTTGAGGGAAAATGGCACCGCAGGTAAACAGTTATGACCGGAGCTCTGAACCAGGTGGTTTGTCGCCAAATGACACCACTAAATTACGGTCATGGTTAGAGCCCGTAAGCTCTCCAATGGCATTAAATCTTTGAGATATGAATCAATAGGATATAATCGATAGAGCACAAAGCTCTCTGTTAGTTACGGTGGATTCAAATTTATCCCCTTAGATAAATACTCACCCTAAGTCTATAAGGTACAATTGGACGATGTAACCCATAGCTGCTGACAAGGATTTTTCTGTCAGGTTGGGTTGACTACCTCCTCTGACTAAGCAGGCTAGGGATCACGATGGCCCGGGATGACGGAACCATGTGATTTTGATCCGGTCTATTATCCATTCCCCCACCATCCTCGTTAAGTGAAGATGGTGAAATTTCTAAGCTTAAATATAAAATTTTCAAATACCCAACCCATGCTGCTATAATAAATCGGATACCACGTATTCCCTTATTTGTTTGACGATTAGTCTTAATCAAAAGTTCTCTCATTATCGGGAGGAGTAATTAACTATAGGGGCTTGCGCCTATAGAAAACAAAAACTTAGATCTGTAAGTCCTCGCAAAATGAGGGCGAAATCTCTAGGTAGTATCTTATCTATAAACCCAATCTGCCTTCTGAAAGTTTACTTCAGGACTTAATCCGTTAAAACTCCCCCCAAAAGAGGGGAGGTCAAGGGGTGGATTTTCAAAGCTTTGGATTTGTCTTGTCTAGCCGCTTGATTCGACTATAAACACGTCATGTTTGGAAACCGTTTGGTAATCTAAATTGTGGTTTGAACCTCCCAACAACGCTTCGGGTCCTTGATTTGGACCCATTTGGGCTCGGATTGAGTCGAATTTAGTGTCGTTGGGTTCGTATTTCCGAGATGTTCAGTTTGTCTGTAAGCTTGTTGAAATCGGAGTTCGGATGGTCCCAATTTTAATTTCGGAAGTTTCCAACTTGATTTTGCCTCGAGATTCGTGCTCTATCAAGATAATTTTTCGAGGATGTATTAGTTGCCCCCCTATTTTCGGACGTCGAAGCTCTAGAAGTCCAAAAATATGTGTCACAGACTTTAGGGAATTTTTTGTACAATTTGAAATTTGGAAATTATCCAATATTTTGCATAGAGGTCCCATACGGCTTCAAAAGTGCCAAAATTGAGTCTGAAACGTCGTAAAATGGTCCTGGGGACCCCAAAAATGTCCCGGCTCATTTCTGGGCCCAAAATGCCCTTAGATTTCTAGCGACTCCGCTGGGGTTTTATTTCTCTTTCCATATTTGAGTAGTCGTCTAAGGGCTATAGTAGCAGCTAAATTAATATGGGTTCAAAATTTCAAATTTTCTCGAAACGATCATTTAATAAATTAGAATTTCAAATATTTTAAAAAAGACCACTCAATAAATTCACTGAAAATTCATTAAGCAGGATTTTAAATTTATTCTAATTGCTTATATTTATTTTGTTTTATTCAGTGTAGTCTTTAAATTTTGGAAGTGTGGGATGATGTATTAGATGCTGATTACTAACCCTTACCCTTCATTTGTGCAGATGGATCTGCAAAACACTTCTTTTATCATTCCGCTTGAACGAGGTGTCAGCATCCAGATGGAAAACATTGTTATCAACACAGGCAACAGCGGAACCACCATCGAGTTTGGTGGGCTATAATTTCCTGTAGCTACTGCAAGTCTAAAGGGTTTGCGTAGAGGCCCCATTCTGTTGGAACCTCTACATGTCGTGTGTATTTGCCAGCACAGAGACCTACTGCTGAAAATCCTCATAGGAGGATTTCTGTATTTGAATGACAATCACAGCCGGAAGCCCTGACCACCAAGAGGATTATGGCTGGTGAAAGAATCTCAGTGGTGACTGCCAAACCACTACTCTGCCAACCGTGTTACCTGTACCTGAAAAGCATGACGCTGAAGCTTCCTCATCTAGAGGAAGACTTATAAGGAGACAAAGGAGAAAGAAGAACACTGAGCTCAGCAGCAATTACCTGTCCACCCATCAAACATGTTGGCCCAAGAGCCAGAAGAAACCATTCCTACCCGAAATAGGTTTGCGGGCCTAAGATGGGTTAAAAGAAATAACTCATCCGACAAGCTAAATAAATCTTTCTGGGACCAGCTGCGCGAGGCCCTAGTCTCACCGAAGAAGAAAGAACCCGAGACCCTTTCTGCCCGGGTATATTGAGTCCTGAAGACCGTAAAGGAAAAGGGGATGAAAAAGAAGTTCTAGCGGCCGTTGATGATTAAGGCCAGGAGGACCCAACCGAGGGAGCTACCATCTGTTGTGGTAGTAAAGAACGAAAGAAGACAAATCCCACCTGGTGAGCATCAGGATGTGACACATGAACTGCGCGTTCAAGGATCCACCACCAAAAGGTTTCGGTGGAAGCCAAAATAGATCTGGAGGCCGAAGCCTCGTAGAGAAGAAAAAGAAAGGAGAGTAGATCTGGGCGTGACATCCGGTATAGTTTCCCGGAGATTTGCCTTCACCTGTAAACAACGTCAGAAGTGGGTTTCAAAGAAGACCCACGATGATAGTCGCCTCGACGGTCGACACCCTGAAGAATCCTTAAGGGGATCTCGTCGCTCACTGACCTCATCCAAGGAGGTGGTCAACTTCGACCGCAACCTGCAGGTTGAAGAAATATTCCTACCGAATCAAGAGCCGGAAATTCAGTGGCATCGTCGCTCAGAGATCCGAATCTAAGAAGAGGAGGAAGAAGAAGTCGCCATGAACGTTGAAGTAATCTACATGGTGAGGCATGTCAATGTCGACGATGAGGCTTGCTATGATAATGGTGAAGATGGCGACAATGGAAAAATACACAGGCGCCACCATGAGATTGGGTCCCTCACCAGCAGAGGTGGCCGTTCTTCAAAAGGGGAAGAGGAGGTCGAGGAGAATCCCCTCAATGCTGAAAATGTCATGCTCGCAGACATGCGAAGGTAGATGAGATGACAAATGAGGGCCAAAGACAGGGAAATCTCTCAGCTAAACTATAAAATGACTAAGATGATGACCCAAATAGCGGCAATGATGCAGATGATTGTTACACCTGTCCATTGCACCAGTTCAGCCGGTCCGACTCGACCAGCTTACGTGAACAGAGGCGAAAATGTTCGTGCGTGAGCCGTTTAGGAAGGATTTTTGAGGGAGTTCGGAGGAAAATTTGAATGTAGGGACTGTTTAGGGATTTCCTTTTGATTTGTATGCATTAAATAGTTTGTTTTCCTAGGGTTAGGGCATCTTGAATCTGGCTGAAATTTGAGATCTCTTAGATTTAGGTTTTCTTTTAGGCTCTAGCGGCATCTAGAGATTTGGAAGAGAAAGATCCTCCTCTCGAGTAGATGATCAATTGTATCTTGGTATTTTCCATTTCCCTTCATCAAATAATACAAGTTATCTACTGTTTTGTGATTTTGTGTGAATTTTTGTGAAGAATTCTTGCTGTTTTCCGAAGATTGATAGAAAATACTTGAGATCTACTAGTGTTTCCAATCAAATTGGTATTAGAGCAGATTTTGGGATCGTTTGTGGGCTGTTTTCGAAAAATTTAGCTGTTGTTTTTTGCCGAAGGAAGAGATTTTTGTTATTTTTTCGGTCAATATCCAGATTTTTTGAGCCTACAAAAATTCGGGTATTGTTGGCGGCCAAGAAGGTAGATGCGTTGGAGGAACGTCTTGAAGGGGAAATGAGCCAAATGAAAGCAACGATGGAAGATAGAATTTCATCCATGGAAGATAATGTTTTCAATCTTCATAAGACGGTGAAGAAGATATTAGAGAATCAAATTCAAACGGCGGCAACAGAGACAGAGATGGGCAGGAAGAAAGGTAGAAGTATTGGAAGGGGAGATCGGACAAATGAAATATGAAATTTCAGGTCTCTAAACTCAATTTTTAGATTTAAAGAAAAATATTTCAGTCACCCATGATAAAGTTCGATTCAAAATTTTTCATCCTGGAGGAGATGTTGAAGAAATTGCTTGAGGGCCAAACCCAAAAAAATGCCGTCGGAGGTGAGGGAAGTCATTGACAGCCAGAGAAGTGGGGAAAACCCTAAGCTAATAAGACGAAGGGAAGCTCAGGAGATGAAGATTTCGGAAAGAACAAAAAAAATGCCTCCCCTAGGGCTTATTCCTAGGGAGGAGTCCGGTAGAGGGTATGTGGGGAGGCGTGAGGGGGTTGGACTGAATTTGAAAGGGAAAGAGAAAATTCTTACCAAAGGAGGGCTGAACTGGAAGGAGGAGTTTGTGATGATCCAAGGGTGTTGAATTTAAAAGGAGGAGGTGGGAATTTGATGAAAGGCTTGTGTATGAACATAGAAGGGATGATAGGACACTTGGGGGGAACCACCCCCTTGGGGAATGGGAAATTATGAAGGGAACATAGGGAACAGAGGCGATCCGAGGGTGAGAAAATTGAAGATGCCAATCTTTGAGGGGGAGGATGCGCACGGGTGGATCTATAAGGTTGAAAGATATTTCACCGTCAATGGGTTGATGGAGGAGGAGAGACTGACGGTAGGAGACCTATGTTTGAAAGGGAAGGCTTTGGCTTGGTACCAATGGAGAGACATACAACTACCCATACGGAGTTAGAGTGAGTTTAAGGATTGTTTGTTAGAACGTTTTCGAACTGGCAGGGGAGGAGACTTCCACGAGCAGTTCTTCGCCTTGATGCAGGATGGTTCAGTGATAGAGTACCAAGAGAGGTTTGAGTATCTTGCTAGCCGATTGGACCGTTTTTCTGAGACAGTACTAGAAGGGAACTTTATGAAGTGATTGACACCAGAGATCCGGACAGCGATTAGAGTAATGAGACATCGTGACTTGGGAGAGGTTATGGAGCTAGCTCAATTGGTAGAGGATCAGAGGCACCTGGAGGGAGAGATAGGAGGCAGCAGTTTAGGAGGCCCGTATAGGATGACCACCACTTTATTGAAATCCAAGGAGCGAACACCGGATACTCTTCGGGGCACTTCAAAGGAAAAGACTACAGGAGGAAGACCTGGGGATAACTTCAAGAAGCTCACAGAGATGGAATTACAGGAGAAGAGGGCAAATGAGCTCTGTTTCAGATGTGACGAGAGGTATACGCCGGGGCACAGGTGTAAGGACCGAACTCTTCAGGTTTTTATCATTTGCGAGGAAGAAGGAATGGAGGAGGGTGTCGTCTTTCCACCTTACGAATAAGGTGGATCTTTAGGAGGGAGTATTGTTAGACCGGTCCATTGAACCGGTCCAGCCTGTCCGACGGGACCTACTTACACGAACAAAGGCGGAAATGTCCGCCTCATGTATGCAACAAACGCACGCTCGGGCGTGCGTGAGCCGTTTAGGAAGGATTTTTGAGGGAGTTAGGAGGAAAATTTGAATGTAGGGACTGTTTAGGGATATCCTTTTGATTTGTATGCATTAAATAGTTTGTTTTCTTAGGGTTAGGGCATCTTGAATTTGGCTGAAATTTGAGATATTTTAAATTTAGGTTTTCTTTTGGGCTCTAGCGGTGTTTAGAGATTTGGGAGAGAAAGATCCTCCTCTCGAATAGAGGATCAATTGTATCTTGGTATTTTTTGTTTCCCTTTCATCAAATAATACAAATTATCTACTGTTTAGTGATTTTGTGTGGATTTTTGTGAAGAATTCTCGCTGTTTTCCGAAGATTGATAGAAAATACTTGAGATCTACAAGTGTTTCCTATCAAATGATGAAGAGGACTGATGCCGCCGGTCCCATGCCTAATCCACCTACCGATCCTCCAAACCTCCAAATACCTCAAGTTTCAGGAGTGTGGGGTATCGCTGAAGGTGGTCATGAGGTTCACAACATCACCCGTCAACTTACATCGCAAAACATTGCAAGTACCTCTTAACCTGTGACGGTTGCAAAGCTGGAGGGAATAATTACGGAAAAGATCCAGGCTATTAATAGTTGTCGATCAGGCAAAGAAATTGGTTGGCAAAGGCCGTCCGTATTCTGCCGAATATGACCACGTGCCATACCCGAATTGTCAAATGACTCTGTGAAGACGTTCGCAGAGTTAGAAATCATGTTCGTGAAGAGATTCGCTAGTGCGACCAAGAAGATAACCATCGTTGACCTCGCCCTAGATAAGAGAAAAAGGGATGGGTTAATAACCAAATACATTACTCGCTAGCACAATCTGAGAATGAAGTGTGAGCAGTAGTTAGAAAAAAATATGCCGTGTAGTTAATGGGAAATATCGATGAGAAGATGCAACCATTTCTGTGCATGGATACCATCACCATATTTTAAGATCTGCTTGACAGAGTAGCAAAGTTCAAAAAATTGAATTTATCGAGATCATAAGGCCACTCTGATAAGCCCAAGAAGGCTAAGACCTTGAATGCTAAAAAGGGTGAAACATACTCCACGTCCTTTCTCAGACTAAATAAGAGAAAACAAGTGGCTTATAATGTAGACAAAGACAAATAATCGATGCAGTATGAAGATAAATCGAAATAGGCCTACAACCCTAATACCCAACCGAAGCTGATACTCATGGGAAATGACAACTGTGAACTTTTTAGGGTGGAGGAGAATGCTCGAGGCAGATAATGGGGACTAGTGACCAAACGTGCCCATCCCTCAAGGATAAAATGAATAAAGAATATTCATTTAAGAGGGAGAGTGTCACCAAGTTGTTTTGATAAGCGTTGAAAGTGGGCCTAGAGGTGCCGGAGTGCAAGAGACCCGAGTCAAAACATATTAATGATCCAAATTATTGCCCATATTATCGGGTAGTTAGCCATCCTATTGAAGATTGTTATATCTTTAAGAATTGGTTGAAAAGAAAATATTGAAGGGGAGAACTCACATTGTTGGACAATGTGTGGGCGCACCACAGAAAAGAATCAACTTGGGTGATTACGTCCTCTTCCGTAACCCCGGTTGAAGAAGGAAGAAAAGGAAAAGAATCAGCTCAAGAAGAGCAATGGGAGATTGCAGTCTCCAAGAAGACTGTAAAAATGCTGAAGTAGTTGGATGGAGTTCTAGGTGTAAAATGAAAATCTCTTACGGAGCTGATGTTAAATTTAAGGAGATTGCCTATTGTGGTTGCATCTACTTCTAAACGGCGCCCTAACCAAGCTGGCCCCTCAAAGCCTGGAAAGGTAAAATATTCCAAAAGAAAGAACAAACTGAAGAAACCCAATGAGTAAAAGACAGCAATCCAAAGGGTTATCGACAGTTTGGGTGAATATTACAAGACTGCGAGGCGTCCTGTTAAGCTTGCTGATTTTATTACAGAGCTCAAAATTGATGAAGCAGAAGAGATGGATGAAGACTCTTCTTATGGAAACTTGCCGGGTCATTTTAGATTCTGATTACGACTACGAGTCTACCTACACGAGCAAGATGCAGTTTGTATTCTCAGGAAGAATAGGTAGCTTGTCAATCTCAGATAGCGTATTTGTGGTTATGTATCTTTTCCCGTGACACTTAAAAGAAATCTCTCCTTGAGAGGTTCATAATGTTCAAGAGCTCAACACTCTTTATGTGCCTCCTCTTAGCAAAGGGGCTAGGCTAGGGAGCCTTTTATATAAATATGGAGAACATGAAGAAGAAAATCGCGGCTGGTTTTTCAAACTCGTTGATTCTAGGGAGGTAATGCCTATGAGAATGCCTAGGTATTATTCTAGAAATATTCAAAGCATGTTGTGAAAGCGAGCTAATATCAGTACCACCAGATGACAAGCTCGTTTCCACCTGAGCATCTGGTATCGAAGAAGTCCTCACTCGTTGCAAAGGAAAGATGTTCTTGCAAGAAAAGGTCTCGGATTCATTGTGCAAAAATACCCTTGAAAGGAGATTTGTTAAACGATCACGTGCGGGGAAGTAGAATCCGATGACAGTGGCGATGAAGAGATTTACGAAGTTGATACTTATGATGATCAGCCTGTAGAAGCCAAACTTGCACCAGAAGAGTTTGAAGATGGTGGACAGACAACTACTATGGACGTGCTGGAAGAAGTCAACTTGGGGACTGCAGAGGACCCTCATCGAACCTTTATTAGTTCCCTTCTACCAGAAGACTAAGTAGAGGAAATGAACCAATTCCCAGGTTGGCCATTAAACTAGACGAAGTGTCCGTCAAATAATCTCTAAGGAGAATAAGATTGGAGATCAAAGAACATGTTATTATAGAGACGAAGAAGCTCATAAATATGGGCTTCATTTAAGAAGAAAAATATGTCGATTGGATGGCCAAAATCTTCTCTTTCAAGAAGAATGGTTAGATTCATGTTTGTATCGATTTTCGAGACCTTAATAAGGCGTGTCCAAAAGTTGATTTTCTGCTCCCGGTATCCGAACTCCTAGTTGACAACACGTCAAACTATGACATGTTCTAATTTATAGATGGATCGTCGGGCTACAATCAGATCAAGATGGCACCTGAAAATGAGAAGCATAAATTGTTCAGAATGCCCATCAATATATTCTACTGTACAGTCATGTCCTTCGGTCTGAAGCATGTTAGTGCCACTTACCAGTGGGCAATGACACGCATTTTTTATGAGCTGATTCATCAGAAGGTCGAGTGTTATGTAGATGACCATATTGTCAAAAGTCTAGGCCGAAAAGACCACTTAAATGATCTAAGAATCGTATTTGAGAGAATCAAAAAATTTGAGTTGAAGATGAACCCTCTTAAATGCGCCTTCGGTGTCTCATCTGGGATATTTCTGGGGTATGTTGTTCGACATCGAGGCATTGAAATCGACCCCAACAAGATTAAAACAATTGTGGATATGTCGCCTCCCAAGAACTTTCGATAGCTCCGCTCGTTGCAAGGACAATTGGCTTTCATTCGACAATTTATATCGAATTTGTCGGGTAAGTACCAACCATTCTCTAAGCTGATGAAGAAAGATGTCCGCTTCAAATTGGACGTAGAATGCTAGGAAGCTTTTGATAGTATCAAAAGATACCTATTGAATCCTCCCATTCTTGCAGCACCAATTTCGAAGAAGTCTCTTATCCTGTGTATTGCCGCACTGGGAGAGATCTTCGGAGCATTATTAACTTAACATAATGAAGAAGGCAAGGAGAATGCGCTTTGCTACATATGTCGGAGGCTGATTGGAGCGAAAATACGTTATTCCCCGATTGAGAAGCATTTTCTAGCATTGATTTTCGTGGTTCAGAAACTCTGGCATTACATGCTATCACATGATTACATTGATATTAAAGGTCGATCCGCTGAATTTCTTTATGAGAAGACCAACGTTGACAAATCGCCTTGCCAGGTGGGCAGTAATACTACTACAATTTGACATCACATGTATGCCTCAAAAGAAGATAAAGGGATAAGCCTTAGCAAATTTTCTTGCCGCATATCCTATCCTTGCAGACTCTATGCTTAATGATCATTTGCCTAATAAACAAATCATGCAGATCGAGAAAAAGGAGAAATTATAAGTTTGGAAGATGTATTTCGATGGAGCATCGTCGATTAGACCTTCCCAGGCTCCAAATCTGGCAAAAGCTCGAGCCGGCATCGGTCTCTTTTTCATAGCGCCTGAGGGAGGCATAATGAAATTGCTGAAGAAGACTTTAACCAAAAATAAAAGAAAGTGGCACACTAAAATGGCAAAAGCGCTTTGGGCGTACCATACAACCTACAAGATGCCGACCAAAGTTACTCCTTATGTACTGGTGTTCGGGGTTGAAATAGTGCTACCATTAAAGATCAAGTTGCCGTCGCTTTGGGTAGCTGTCCAGCACGATCTCACTCAAAAATAAAATGCTCGTCTGAGAATGGAAGAGCTCGACACGCTCGACGAAATCAGACTACAAACCTAATAAAACTTGTAAATCTATCGGGTAAGGATCAAAGTCCTTTAATCTGATGGCGCGTCACCGGGCATTTCAAGAAAGGGAATTAGTCCTGGTGTTGAGAAGGCCAATAATCCCATACCGAAAAATCGGTGGCAAATTCATATCCAATTGGAAGGGCCCCTTCGTCATTGAGAAGGTGTACCAGGAAAGAGCCTATCAACTTATCGACCTACACGGTCAGAGGCCCATACCGCCGATCAACGGTAGATACCTAAAGAAGTACCACGCATAAAATTGTCCAAGAAAAGGTTGTGTTTAATGTATCATGTATTTCATGTATGTTTATTAACATATACATTTTATATTTTGAAATTCTCTTATGTTGCAAGAATGCATTTAAAAAATCCCACAAAAATCTCTCGTAAGATGGGGTATTTTAAATATTTATTTGGGTCGATATCGCGCTGCATGCTAAAATCTCCAAATAAATATTTAAAATCCCAAAGTACAATATCTATCTAAAATCTCGCAAGACGAGGCATTTTAAATATTTATTTGGATCGATATCATGCTACGCGCTGAGATCCCTAAATAAATATTTAAAATTTCAAAATGCTAAATTTAACCTATCTAAATTCTTCCTGCAAGATAGGGGGCATTTTTAAATATTTATTTGAGTCGACATCATGCTTCGCACTAAGATTCTCAAATAAATATTTAAACACCATCGAATATATTATTTGGCTCGGCATCATGCTGCATGTTGAGATCCCCGAATAAAATTTAAAATTATCAACTACTAATATTCCTTCGTGAAAAAGGATACAGTAATTTTCTCTATCGTGTATGTAGGTTATCTTTCGAAAGTTTAAGACACCACCTTCTACAGCATACCAAGATTTCAAAAGTCAGGAAAGTGATTTTTTTTCCATGACTACACACTCCAACAAGTCGAGTCGGAGCTTTAAAGTCTTTTTAACTACTTGAATCTTAAGGTTCGAATGGGTGTAAGAGACTGAATCCAACAAGCCCAAGTATGGCTAGATAGCTGGCAGCTCCATCTACAATACAAACCATAAGAAAAACCATAGTAGAGAAACTCCCATTTCATCAGCCCGTCAGTAGGGATTATTAGAAGTATAAAGGCTTATTTGACTCGATAAGCAAAAGTGGTCGTAGTCCAAGAAATTTTGCTAATTGACCTGAGAGTCAAGGTTATAGTGAAAAGATGTGTATTCCTCCAAATAAAAAGATATGACAACTGCCCTTTTCAAAATATGCGAAGATGATTCTCTAAAAAGTTTGAGATATCGTCTTCCACAATATGTTAAGACTTTAAAAGTCAGCAAAGGAGACTTTTATGACTACATATTTCAGCAAGTCAAGCCAAAGCGGCAAAAGTATTTCAACAGCCTGAAGCTTAAGGTTCAAATTGGCATAAGAGGTCGGACTCAACAAGCCCAGATGTGGTCGAGTCGCTGGCAGCTCCGTCTACTCAACAAACTATAATAAAGGCCGTAGTAGAGGAACCCCTATTTCGTTAACCTGTTAGTAGGGATTGTAAGAAGCACAAAGGCTTATCTGACTCGACGAGTTCAAGTAATCGTAGTCCACTAAATTCTCCTAAGTTATCGGAGAGTTAAAGTTATAGTGGGAAGAATGAGTCTCAATCAATAGCTACCAAATGCGTGTAAGCTCCGAGATCTCAAACAAACAAAGGATGACTTCAAATCCGCAAACTTTAGCAAATCTAGCTTGGGTAGTGCGTTTCTCCACAGCTCAAGTCTAAAGTCTGAACAGGCGTATAAGGTTGGACTCAACAAGCCAAGATGTATCCGAGTCGCTGGCAACTCCGTCTACTCAACAAGCCATAAGAAAAGCCGTATTATAGGAATCTCTGTTTCAATAGTTAGATGACAAGAGTTGGTAAATTCTAGCTCACATAATCTGACAAATTCAAGTAACCTAGATTGAAGTCTTCTTGACCTGTTAAGGGTCAAAGTATTACATACATTCACTATTATTAAACAAACCTAAAACCTGTAAATCCTTCAACAAATCCATAGAGCATCAAGTGAGGATCGAAGGTTTTCTTCAACAAATTCGCTAAAGCATGAAGCAAAAGACCGAAGAAATTATCCCAAAATTCACATAAAGCCTAAGACTTAATTAAGAGGATTTTGTCATCAACATGTCTATTACGCACAAAACTCTGGACCAATGACTCCTCACCACTAACCTAATATAAACCTAAAGGGTTTAGGTCACCGACATCTATTCTTTCATCAAGCCAACCAAAGCTAAAAGCATAGGGCAGAAGGCACAAAAATCTTATGACATGTCAACGAAGAAAAATCATATAATCATTCACTAATATTCGCCACACAAAGCACAGGGCAGAAAATACCAAAGCCTTAAAACTCAAACCAAAATTGGGAAAAGAGTGCAACTGCTAGCTCCAACGAGTGTCTGAGGCCGTGAGCACAACAATCATAGAAGTCACAAGAGCAGTAAAAGCAGAACTTGTCAACAGTTGAATTTTTAAAATTACTTTATTTTATTCATTCAGAATTTACATACAATTTTTCAATTTATATATTTTACAAGCTTGCACAGCTAAAAAAAAGGAAAAAAGTACAATATCATTCGCAAAGGACTACAATTTGTCTCCTAAATCTATACCTGAAGAGGAAGTCGACAGCTCCACTCTGCTCCTTCCAAAAATCGAGCACTCTGTACTTCTGGAACCTGTACAAAGCAACAGAAAAGAGAAAGATTATGCAAATGTATATAAAGCTACAAAAAAAAAGATGCATCTGAACTAAGGTCTCCCGTAGTAGCTCACGAATGGTGTCCCGCTCCTGAAACCTGTGTAAGGCAATAAAGGTATCGGTAAACACTTAAGAAAGAAAAAGAATTGCAGAAACTAACAAAAACAAAAACGTACCTAAGCTGAAGCCTTCTATGGCAGCTAAATGTTTGGTAGCCCGTTCCTGTAGGGACCTGCGCAAAGTAGTGAGGTATCATCAATATATATAAAATGAACAATGTAAAAGTAAAGTTGAAGCAAGTAAAAAGAGCGTACCTGAGCTGAGATCTCTTGCAGTAGTTAGTTAGCTGACATCCTGTTCATGTGGAACCTATACAAAACATGAAACATCGTCAGTACAATTATAAAATCAAAACTAAAAAGAAATTGAAGATAGTGTACCTGGGCCAAGAACAACGGTAGAAAACCTAAAATAGTAGAGTCTTGCAAGCTGGTGAATTGACAAAGCTCGGGAAAATTCTTAATGATTCATGCAATTATATAACAGAAATATTATATTCATATATGATTGCAATAATAATAAATATTGAGTAAATACAGACATGCTAGAAGCTTAAGGTGATAGTGGTGGCAAAGAGAGCAAGAGGTGGCGACATTATCCACTAGTATCAGTTGGCAAAGTAATATGTTCTAAGGGCCTAAGTATGAAGTGTTGTATCATTATCTTATAGATCCCTACTTGATTGAGGCCGACATGTCAATTGTATTATTGTCTACAAGTGCATCTAAAGGTCTATGGAGATACCAAGATAAATTCTTGGAGGTCCACAAAATGAGAAACTTGACGTGACATCCAAACAAGCTCTTGGAGATCTACAAAATGAAACCCTCAGTGTGACATTTAGAATGAATATTTAGAGATTCACAGGGTCAACTAGGTTGCAACAAACGTGGTTCGCTTTAGACGCGTATCACATTTGTTTGAGAGCATTTGTTGACCTCTTCACGTAAGCCAAAAAAAAAAAAGTTTGCAACAAAAATCCTGGAAATATCCCGTACCTGTTTGGCGCCGATTACGTCGCTTCCCGTAAATCCTTTATAGAGTCTCGATCCGCTACCGCCCTCGTCATTAAAATAGAAGCCAAATGAAGTCTTCGGCTCTGCTTCGACAAACGAAGAGCCTTCTGATCATTCCTATTCTGCTTGCCGCATGCAAAAGCTCCCAAACCTCCGATCTTCTTCTTCCACTGCCGAACTCCAGCCACGATCCTTTCGCCTCTTCCACGCAAAGAACCCATAGCCGTAAGCCCTCTACTTGATCGAAAGACCTTACCTCGACCGAAATCTCGATCTGCTTCAGTCCAAACCACCTAAGTCGTCCCTTCCATGTGACCTATCCAACTCTCTTCTGACAACAACAACCCGTCTCCTACAGCCGATCGCGATTCCCTGCTCCAGCCTTGGAACTCCTTGCCCGATGTCAACTCCATCTAGGCCACAATTCGACCTCAATTGAGCTATCCGATCGGCCCTCATTCGGCTCCCGCCTGTGCCGATTTCTTGATTGCGAGCAAGTCCCGTCTTATCTTCTCGTCATACCCAAACCTCATCGAGATCCCGGCGAATACTTCAAGTTGAAGCCGACTTAGTATGAGCCACCGAGACCGACCTCCTGGCCGAACTCGCCCACAGCAGCCGCAGACCCCATCTACAATCTCGTCGCAAATCTTCACCCAGTTGACCAAAGCCCCATCCGACATCCTCCCTAAGCCGCACCAGCCTGATCTTTAACCTCCTGTCTGAGCTTAACAACAGGCTGATTGCACCTCACCTCAAACCCGACCGAGATCTCTACCTACTTCGCCTCCTTCCTTGCCGATCTAAACCTAACTGAGCTCTTTAGATATATGTATTTTATTTTTATTTTTATTTTTTGTTAGTAATTGTTATTAGATATTATTATAATTATTATTACTACTGTTAGTATGTGTGTGTGTGTCTATATATATAAATGAATGATGAAAAGAAAAGTAAAAAAAAAGTACAAAAACAAAGAGAAAAAAGGGGGAAAAAGGAGAAAATTCAAAAAAATGGGGAAAAGAACATTCATTTTTGTAAATTCTCTCCATCGTCGCCATCGTCGATCACCTTGTCACATCACAAAGGTATAAAGTTCTAAACTCCAAAGTACCATTTTCGGTGTTTGCGGCTTTCTTAGAACGACGGGGCAAAATTGAAGTACCTGTACGCTTTTCTTAGCGTGGTGGCAGGAAATAAGGTGCGGCGCTTACGACGAGGTGGGCGAGCCTCGTGCGCACTTTTCTTAGCACGACGGGGCAAAATTTAAGTACCCGTACGCGTCTCAGTGCTGGCGAGGAAACAACTATTTGTTTTCAATCATGTACCCCCGAAGACCCATGCACGCCTTTCTTGGCGTGGTGGGGTTAAAGAGTACGGCCGCTGTGTCATCCGACATTGACCGTTCACGTCTCTCTTGATGTGGCGGGCAGGCTAAGACTCCTGAAAATTCCTTTAAATAGGGGAGACGACAAGAGGAAGCCGAAATTCAGTCTGAAGACGCACAAAATTTGAACAATTACAGGGAACTTGATTTGAACAACAGGGGATTGAATTGAACTTGAACCCAACATGACTACAGGGAACTGGATTGAACTTTAAACTTATAAAAACACAATGAAATTTAAAATAAAAAATGTTATACAATGATTTGAAGTACTCAAATAAATATAAGTGAATAAATAAAGGACTTATGATCTCCGACATTACTCGCCTGTAAGCATGCTTAAGTCATGAATATGATTGCCTTATGAGCATGAACAAAGGATTCACAGTGCAATGATCTATTCAATGCTACATCAAAAGACCTTCAACCTACATATAAACAACATGAGGCCTGTAGTGTCCATATCAGTAGGTCCACAAATTCATGCAAAGAAGCTGGATAACACCAATGAAAGAAGTTCTTAATGAATATGACAATCCAGTAACGAGCTCTTGAGGAATGTAATAGTTCATTAAAAGAACAATATAATCAAATTACCAAATTCATTATGCGTGCTGCAGGTCGCTCTCAAAGGCGACAAAGAACTTGTAATAAACCAGTCTTCAAATATGAACTTGCAAGTCGATATGCCAAACTCCTACAAGCACAATTCGCTCACAAGTGATAATGAAATTCAATGCAGTTAGATAATGTGAAATAATTACAACGACTATAAGGAATACACAATGAATTGCTGATCTAAATCAATTTGAGTATGAAATGATCGTAGGTTGCATACAATTGACGTTGCATAATTGCAGACGAATACATCGACCTATTTGCAAACAACATAGCCTTCTGCAAATTCACGATGTGACATGCTACAGTATAAGTGCCGGCCATCAATAACTTGAAATCTCTCGAATAAATGCCAAAAATCGTGCTGATATAAGCACTAATATTAATAGGCGAGGACATTAAACTTATCGTGCATATTGCAAATGACCTCTGAGGGAAAAGAATCTCACAAGCAATGGAAAGAATATGACAGCTTATTCTCAACCAATAAGCTGAAGTCCCCTATGAATGTTGGAGAATCATCATGTTAGTCGGAAACACAAGCACCAATAAATAATGGTTATCCTATGAGCATGACAATTTTATGCATTCGATGAAGGCGATGAATGCTACGACGTCCCTTCAAATGGCAAACGAGGGCAATGGTTCTCTACGAAATACTAAAAGTGAACGTGCAAGGTATATAATAGCCTATTGACCAGTGTGTATGGGAAGGTCAGTGATGAACGCAACGATGCCCTGTAATGAACATCAAAATACAAGCAAATGCATCCGATCTTGCGAGTAATGAAGATGAATGTATCGCCAATGCGATAGATCCTCTAGGAATATAAACATGCAACATATTATCTATGAGCAAGGATAGAAGATTGTAGCAAATGCAAACACCCATTAACAATAATGGAAGATTTGTTATATGCATAATGACATTCCTGTAAGTGCTAATCAATAGTAGGTTATAGGTGTTACAACACTCCCATAACTAATCACTGTTCAATGGTCAGCAAATACGCCTATTCATCAGCAGTTAACAACGAGTGATTATCAGGTGAATATATCGACCCCTTAGAAACCAGAAGCGAGCGACATGCAGCAAATACAAGCACCTACTGGCTGCTGTAGAAGACCCTTCATGTATTCAACATGTCACCTACGGGCAAATACATAAGGGGCAAGACAAACACAAGCTTCTCCGAGCTGCCGTACAAGACCTGTCAAAAATTTCAAAAATGCCCCCACACATGCACTACAATATGTACACACACACACAAAGAAATGCATATGCAATCATATATCAGTATAGGCCCCGGCGAGCTATTGTGGATACACACGTGACACCTAAGGATGCTGCGCGGGTCAAACAATAAACCTAAGTTCAAGCCCGATCCTTCTACCCGAGCGGATAGGTGTCGACATGGCTCAAGCTATCAAATAAATGTACGATCACGATGTCAGCCAAGACATTTATTTTGTATGTTCATATTAGCCTTTGAGACCTATAACCAAGAAAAATTCACCATTAAAGGTACAAAGCCGACAACGAACTCGATCCTCTGTCAGTAACAGACAGAGTCAACAAGGTTCAATAGATAATTATAAAAATACCCACTAAATACTTGTATGGGCCCCGTCGAGCGTGTTATAGGTACACATGTGACGTTTGAGGAAGCTGCGTTGGTTTAGAAATGAACTTAAATTCGAGTTCGATCCTTGTATGTGAATAGATAGGAGTCGACACGGCTCGAACCGTTAAATAAATATACGATCGCGGCATTAATCATGATATTTTATTTAATAGTTCATATTATGCCTTCAAGGTCTATTAAAGGAATGTTCCACTGCCAAAGGCATAAACCTATATTAAACCTGATCTTGTGTTAGCGGGCGAACAGAATTGACACGTTTCAAATGACAAACTTACGAGTTAACCCCGATGATGACCGTGTTGAACGTAAATCTCAACCGAAGGGATTAATTTCAAATATTCCAAATATCAATGAAAACCCAAAACTCCAAAAATATTTATAATTGAAATAAAGAATCAAACTCTTAAAGCAAAAACACATCCACCCTCCGCAACAATTTGTCGAGGTTGACAAATTTAAATATCACTTTAGCTTATAAAGAAATAATGTCTGTCGAGAATATTACTAGGATTCATTTCCAAACAGTCTCTTGCCAGCAAGGATGTGACACGTGTCCTCTAACCGGCAGTTTTGTGGCCAAATGGCACCGCAGGTAAACGGTTATGACCGGGGCCCTCTGAACCTGGTGTTTTGCCGCCTAATGGCACCACTAAATTACGGTCATGGCCAGAGCCCGTAAGCTCCCCATTGGTATTAAATTCTTGAGATATGGATCAATAAGATATTATCGATAGGGCATAAAGTCCTCTATTAGCTAATGTGGATTCAAATTTATCCCTTTAGACAAATATTCACCCTAGGTCTATAAGGTACTATTGGACGACCCAACCCATGTCTGCCGATAAGGATTCTTCTATTATGTTGAGTCGACTACCTCATCTGACTAAGTATATCAGGGATCACGATAGCCCGGGACGACGGAACCATCAGATCTTGATCGGGTACATCATCCATTCCCCCACTATGCGCTTTAAGTGCAATATGATGAAATTTTTAATTTTAGATATAAAATTTTCAAATACCCAAACTCATGCTGCTACTATACACCGAATACCATGCATTACCTATGTATCTATTTGACGACTAGCCTTAATCAAAAGTTCTCTCTCAATATCAGGAGGCGTAATTAACTATAGGGGCTTGAGCTTATAGGAAACCAGAACTCAGATCTTTAAGTCCTTGCAAAATGAGGGTGAAATCTCTAGGCAATATCTTATTTACAAACTCAATCTGTCTTCTGAAAGTTAACCTCAGAATTTAATCCATTAAAACTCCCCCCAAAGAGGGGAGGCCAGGGCGCGAATTTTCGGAGCTCATAGTTATTGAAGTAGCTTGGTGACATGAAACACTATTGAATCAGGAATTGCATAAAATTAATAAAAGTAGTTAATCTTGAAGGCTGACGGCTCATGAAGGAAGAAGGGAGGAGGGTGGGGGCGGCGGCTTGGTGGAGCCGAGTAGAGGAGGGAACGGTTAGGGTTAGGCGAGTTGGTTAATTACCAAGGAAGGTAATTAATCCAAGAATTAATGGGAGTGGAGGGAAATTAGAATTCAAATTTGAATTCCAAAATTTAGGGCAAGGATGGGGGCCGGCGGCTTAGGATTTAATGGATTTAATTGGTGAGATGAGGAATTAATTGTGGGAGGAAAAAGGAAAGGGGAGGGGCCGGCCAAGAAGGAGGGGGGGGGGGGGGAATAGTCCACATTCAATGAATGTGGGCCCGGGCATTAATGGCTAATTGGATACTTAAATCTGAATTAATTTCAGATTTAAGTGATTGGAGATGTTTTCCTAAATTACATATATATATTTGGAATGACTTTGAAATTCAAATTAATTTGAATTCAAATAAAGAAACCTTTCAAATCAATATGGGGATGAATTAGGAAAGTAATTGGGAGGGAGTTTGAATGGGAAATTAGGGCTTGTGGGGATGGGGGCCAGCGGCCCTGGGGTGGTTTGGTTAGGCCGGCTAGGGAGGTCGGCGGGGTGGTGCCTGGGCCGGTGGGGAAGATGGCCGGCTTGAATTGGGAATGGGGAAGGGAGGCGGTTGGCTTTGGAGGGGGGGGGGGGGGAGGGGAGGAACCGGCGGGTTGGGGCGATGTTGGAGGGGGAGCCGGCGGGTTTAGGAGGTAGGGAAGGTGGCTGGATGTAAGGAGGGAATGGTAGGGATAAGCCACGAGCCTTGGACTCTTCCGAAGATTAATGGGTATTGCAATCACCCTCACTTAGGGTTTGCTCTTCTTTTAAGTGCTCTGACAAGAAAAAAATAAAGATGAAATTTTATTCATTAATCATCATCTAAATATAAAGTCTAGGGCCTCTATATATAGGCCTACACAAAGAAGAATACTCAAAGACAAGCATGCCCTCCGGGCAACAACTTACTAAACTCCCTCATAGGGGTACAAATATCAAACTAAAATAAATAATAATAATACTAATACAATAACATAAAATAACTCATAAATAAATGCTCCTGATTGTGGCCGTCGATCTGTGATGTCTCCTGTGATAGACGCGCTGGAATCTTCTCCTGATGCCCTCATCATTCTCCTTGGGTGAGAGAAAGCTCGACCCTGTCGAGTAACTGTCTCGGGAGCTCTCGCATAACTCTAGAAGAGGTCCATTCTCTGCAACTCTTCGCGATCAATCCACGTGTTCTTCGTTTCCGGTTTACCTGCCCATTGAACCAAATACCTTTGGCACCACCATCTTTTAGTGGAAATGTTTTCATCAGCGATTATGGCCTTAATCTTCCCCGCACTAGGTAAGGGAGGAAATTTTGGGAGTGGAGGTAGGCTCCGGATCTCATCAGGTGGGGTCGCACAAGGCTTAATATTTAGTGGATTATTGGGGTTAAACTCTGGTCCCTCAAAGGCTATAAGATCTTCGATGTTTAAAAGTAGGATTCATGTTAAAGCCTTCAGGAAGGTCTAACACATAAGTGCTGCTATTTATTTTTGAAATTATCTTAAATGGTCATGCGCTTTTAGAATGTAACTTTTTAACGGAACCTGGCGGAAGCAGCTCTAGTCGAATCTGAACCATTACAAAATCTCCAACGTTGAATTCTTTGAATCGTCTCTTGAGATCCGTGTTAATTTTATAATTTGCATTGCTTTGTTCAATTCTTTTATTAATTTCTTTGTGCAATTCCTAAAGATGAGATGCAAATGCAGATGTAGACTCAGACTTTCTAATCTTAGGACTCATAGGGATCAAATTTATAGGTTGTCTAGGTCGATACCTATACACATATTCAGCAGGACTTAGACCTGTAGTACGATTAACAAAGTTGTAGGCAAATTCAGCTATAGGAAGTCTAGAGTCCTAGTCCCGGATATTCTCTCCTACCAAAGTCCTTAATAGATTTCCTAGACTCCTATTCACAACTTCGGTTTATCCGTCTGTTTGGGGATGAAGGGCGGTAGAAAATTGAAGTTTGGTCCCCATTTTGTGCCATAATATTTTCCAAAAATAACTAGTAACCTTAACATCTCGATCTGATATAATGGTTTTAGGCAACCCGTGGAGCCTAACAATTTCATAGAAATACAGTTTGGCGATCCTAGAGGCATCGAAAGTTTTGGAGCACGGGAGGAAATGCGTCATTTTAGATAATCGGTCCACTACTACACACACGGAGTCATATTTTCTAACAGTCTTGGGTAGCCCTAAAACAAAATCCATGCTAACATCCTATCACGGGCAGTTGGGTACAGGGAGGGGTGCATAGAGTCCGGTGTTTTGTTTTTGTTGCTTAGCTAGCTGACACGTGTGACATCTCTTTATTAGTCTACTAACATCGCGCTTAAGACTAGGCCAGAAAACCTATGCTCGACCGCGGCAATGGGTTTATTTTGTCCCAAGTGTCCAGCTAAGCCTCCCGCGTGTAATTCCCAAACGAGGAACTCTCTAAGTGAGGTGTTGGGGATGCAGATCTTTGGGATTTAAATAGATATCCGCCTTCCGAAAAGAAATCATCAATTATGTGTTCACTTTCATTGGTTAATAACGTGTATGCTTATTTAAAGTCAGGACAATCCATATAATTTTCTTTAACCTGTTCAAATCCAATCACTTCTGCTCTCATTTCTTTAGTTATCATTATCCGAAGGCTTAAGGCATCAGCTGCCTTATTTTTAGAGCCAGCCTTGTGTCTGATCGTGTACGTATACTCTTGAAGGAATTCAACCCAACGATCATGTCGTGCATTGAGTTTCTTTTGGGAGTTTATATATCGCAAGGCTTCGTGGTCAGAAAAGATAACAAATTCTGGTGGGAGTAAGTAGTGTTTCCATTACCTAAGGGATTGAATAATGGCGTAAAATTCCTTATCATAGGTGGAGTATCGATGCCTAATGTCATTTAACTTTTCACTAAAGTAGGCAACAGGGTGTCCTTGAGATAAGACTCCGCCTATGCCGATACCAGAGGCGTCACAAGTTACTTCAAAAATCTTGGAGAAATCAGGTAGACGTATAACTGGAGCTTCTACCATTCTCTTTTTTATTTCCTCAAAAGCTTTAGTGGCAGATATAGCCCAATGAAATTCTCCCTTTTTTAGACAACAGTTATGGGAGATAACGATAGTGCTAAAATTCGGATTAACCTCTGATAGAATGTGGCTAGTCCATGAAAACTCCGAATGTCTCTGATATTCTTTGGCTCGGGCCACTCGTTAATTGCTCGCACTTTCTTAGGGTAAGCAGATATGCCTTGGGAGGATATGATAAATCCGAGAAAAGTCACATTATTAGTGAGGAACATACACTTCATTGGATTAGCATACAAGTGTTCTCTCCTTAAAACTTCACAAACTTACCTCAGATGATCTAGGTGTTGATCCAACGAATTACTATAGATCAAGATATCATCAAAGTAAACCACTACAAATTTCCTAAGAAGGGTCTAAGGACTTGGGTCATAACTCTCATAAACATACTTGGTGTGTTACTCAGACCAAAAGGCATAACCGTCCATTCGTATAACTCATCTTTCATTTTAAAAGCAGTTTTCTATTCATCTCCCGACGAATTCTAATTTGGTGATAGCCACTATTGAGGTCAATCTTAGAGAATAGGGTGGCTTCTGTCATCATATCTAGCATGTCGTCTAGACGAGGAATAGGAAAATGATACTTGATCGTGATTTTGTTGATAGCGTGGCTATCAACACACATTTTTCATGAACCATCCTTTTTTTGGGGGTCAAGAGGGCAGGGACACACATGGACTAAGGCTTTCCTTAATAAAATCACGTTGCAGTAACTCATCTACCTGCCTCTTAAGTTCAACATGCTTCGTGGGGTTCATGTGATAATGTGGTAGGTTGGGCAGGGAAGCTCTAGGTACTAAGTCAATGACATGTTGGATGTCCCTTAGAGGTGGGAGCTGGTTGGGTAAATCTTTTAGGAAAACATCCGCAAAGGTTTCAAGGAGGGTTTTAACTTCTCCTGGGATAGGTTCTTCCAGATCTTCACTCACTTTCCGAGCTACCAAGGCGTATAAGGGTGAACCTAATCCGAGTTCAGTGCCTAAGTCTTTAGTGGTTAATGGATTTAGGCCTGTGCTGGGTTTAAGGGGGGTGGGTTTTATGTCCTCCTTGGTAGACTTAGGTTGGGAGGGTAAGTGCTTGATTTTCTTACCATCGTGCTCAAACACGCAGGTGTTAGATTTCCTATTGATATGAACATTGTTATCGAATAGCCTGGGGAGACCAAGAATGATCTGACCAACATCCATGGTTAACACATCGCACCATAGCTTTTCCATGTATCCCACAAACTCAATGGGATAAGAGTCCTTTCTTCCACTTCCAAGGCGGTTGAGTTAATCCAAGCGACCTTGTAGGGGTTTGGGTGTGGAGTTGCTTTCAGGTACAGCTTAGAGATCATAGCAAACGAGACAGCGTTAATGCAACTTCCACTATCGATGATAACCTTATAGTTCTTGTCACCGATTTTGGTGAAAGTATGGAAGATAGAAGTCCTACGCCAATCGTCACTCAGTTTTGTGACAAGGCACACCTAACACCTTGCAAGTCCATCTTCTGAAGGCAGTGGATCATGGCAGTATTGTCCTCACAGAAAAAGTCCTCTTTGTTATCGATGTGATGAACTAGTTCGGTGTCATGTTCACCCTCCTCATCGATAATTTTCTCGATTATGATTACCTTATATGGGCTGGAACATTGATAGGCAATGTGTCCATACCCATGACACCTAAAGCATTTGGTTCCCACAGGGGTTTTGGGTATCTCACGTTCAGGGGTTTTATTCTTATAGTTAGGGCGGGGTTGAAATTGTCCAGCAGTGGGTCGACCAGTCATGGGACCAGGTGGTTTGTTTTGAGGTTAGCTGGAGGAGGGTTTAAACGGATTTGGACGGGTGTCTTGGCTCCTAGAGTGGGCATGGTTACTAGATTCTTCTAGATCTAGCACATGACTACAAGTAGCCTCTAAGGTCGTGATTCCTCTAACAAAGAGTTCATTTTGAAGGTCTTCCCTAAGTCCAGCTCTAAACATGGAAAGAAGTTGGGCCGGGGTAGTGGTCTCCTCGCCACTATAGCCGATCATGAAATCATCAAAAGCAGATATGTAGTCCTTCACAGGTTTACTACCCTGGGTCAACCTATTCCAACGATCTAAAAGTCTGGGGTAGTAGGAGGAAGGAAGATACTTTTGTTTGAGTTCCTGTTTCATTGTCCTCCAATCAGTGATGAGGTATTCTCCTCGAGTTTCTTGCATATGTTCAAGGTTAGTCCAGTACTGACTAGCCATACAAGTCAACTTTATTTCAACAAATCTAGCTTTTCTTGCCTCCGAAATATCATACCACTTAAAATAGCTATCCATTCCTTTAAGCTAATCTAGGAAAATTTGGGCGTGTAAGGTGCCATCAAAAGAAGGGCATCTATACAACTATTTTTTTAGTAATTGGGGGTCATTATCTCTCCCATTTGGATCATGCCCAACAGGTTCACGATGGGGCCTTTAGTTGTTACAACGGTAAGGATCTCAGGGCGGTCCTTCATCAACTCGTGCCTCTTCGACATAGGGAGAATGAGGTCTAGAAGGGGTGTAAATCGTGGGGTTTCCTAACCTCTCGATGTTGTCTAATCGTTCTCTAGCTTGTCGCCTAAAGTCAGTCAATTCACCCTGGGTGTCTCTAAGTTGTTGGGTAACAATACCTAACTGACCTACAATAAAGTCCAAAGTGCGCTGAATTTTTTCTGGGTCCATTGGGATAAGCTAGGGGATCGCTAGGGATGTTAAGGCATAGGGGACAGCACCTAAACCTATATGCCAACACACCTAAAGCTCACTAAATGATGCAGAGATGTAGTGGACAGCAAACAACAATAATGTAAATGTTTTTATGCGTAGGTGAATGCAGCTTAAGACATCTATTGAATGTGTATGAAGGGGATCCTAAAATGAACTAGCATGCAACCATGCTCTGATACCAAGATGATGTGAAACACTATTGAATCAAAAATTACATAAAATTAATAAAAGTAGTTAAGCTTTGTAAATTATCAAATAACATTTCACAAAAGAGAAATTCTAGGAATTACGTGTATTTGATTTCAAAACAGCTAACAGTTACAACCTAGAATAACAAAACATGTAAGATAATCCAAATTTAGCAGCACTTATGGCGGTAACAAAGAATCCACCTCTTAACAACTAGAACATTCTCCTGTGAGTTTCCCTCACTCTCGCTCATTGAAGTGGAGTCAATGGAAGGTCTTAAGCAATAACACTGATGCCAATAATGAACAGAGAACACCAAGAGTGTAGGTCAACGGGAAGTTACCCGAATTCGGAGGAGTAGATGGGCGGTGAACAATAAACCACTGGTTGAAGGAGAGGTATTGATCAATGACGGTGGACAACTGAAAGAGAATTCTATCCACGTAGTCTTCCACGGATTCGTCGAACTCCAAATCGAAGTCGAAAAAGGTTGATTGTAGAATGTTGACGAAGCCTTCTTGATCGTAGACGAGGCCGAAATCAAACTCTGGATTCGCCATCCATGGACAACGGAGCTTCCTCTCTTGGGTTACTTGAAGGCCGGCGGCTCATGAAGGAAGAGGGGAGGAGGAGGGTGGGGGCGGAGGCTTGGTGGAGTCGGGTTGAGGAGGGGACGGTTAGGGTTAGGGTTAGGCGGGATTAGGGTCTTTTAGGTTAATTACCGAGGAAGGTAATTAATCCAATAATTAATGGGAGTGGAGGGAAATTAGAATTCAAATTTGAATTCCAAAATTTAGGGCAAGGATGGGGGCCGGTGGCTTAGGAGGACTTAATGGATTTAATTGGTGAGATGGGGAATTAATTGGGGGAGGAAAAAGGAAAGGGGAGGGGCCGGCCAATGAATGTGGGCCTGGGCTTTAATGGCTAATTGGATACTTAAATCTGAATTAATTTCAGATTTAAGTGATTGGAGAGGTTTTTCTTAATTACATATTTATATATTTGGAATGACTTTGAAATTCAAATTAATTTGAATTTAAATAATGAAACCTTCCAAATCAATATGGGGATGAATTAGGAAAGTAATTGGGAGGGAGTTTTGAATTGAATTGGAAATTAGGGCTTGTGGGGATGGGGACCGGCGGCCCTGGGGAGGTTTGGTTAGGCCGGCTGCTAGGGAGGTCGGCGGGGTGGTGCTTGGACCGGTGGGGAAGATGGCCGGCTGGAATTGGGGGGGGGGGGAGGGAGGTGAGGAACCGGCGGGTTGGGGAGATGTTGGAGGGGGAGCCGGCGGGGTTATGAGGTAGGGAGGGTGGCCGGATGTAAGGAGGGAAAGGTAGGGATAAGCCGCAAGCCTTGGACTTTTCCGAAGACTGACGAGTATTGCAATCACCCTCACCTAGGATTTGCTCTTCTTTCAAGTGCTCTCACAAGAAGAAAAACAAAGATGAAATTTTATTCAATAATCATCATCCAAATACAAAGTTTAGGGCCTCTACATATAGGCCTCCACAAAGAAGAAAATGACAAACATGCCCTCCGGGCTACAACTCACTAAACTCCCTCATAGAGGTACCAATGTCAAACTAAAATAAATAATAATAATATTAATACAATAACATAAAATAACTCATAAATAAATGCTCCTGATTGTGGCCGTCGATCTGCAATGTCTCCTGTGATAGACGCGCTGGAATCTTCTCTGATGTCCTCATCACTTGGTGCAGTGTGTGAAGTTCATCATCATATTTTGGATGATTATTTTGAGCATTCAAGTAAATCTCGAAAACGCAGCTCACCTTGATCTATTGGTTGGGTGCTTTGGTTATCAATAAAGAGGTCTTAGGTTTGAAGCATCTGTTTGTGTTGTGCCACCCCCCTCTGAAGATTTGATAAGGCTAATTAGGCATGTACATTAGGAGTAGATGTGCTAATAAGCTGATTAGATAAAATGAATGTCATTGGGCTAGAAAGAGGTGGTGTAGATTGGGAGTAATAAGAAGTGCAAAATGATTTGCCCAAAAATTGTTAAAACCTCTAAATTATGCGCTTGGTTCAAGCTTGGCTTCTTTGCTTAACGAAGTAGCTGATATGAGCTGGTTTACTGAGCGGAATAATCCTCTTGCAAGCATGATGCACCTCTATTGACAAACCTAATTATTTCTCTTTCTTTGCTTTGAGAGGCTAATTATTTGTATTAGCTGAATATTTTATTTCGATCTAACTCCCAACTTTAAGTTGGTTGCTGTTTACAAAACACACCTTTTATTCAATGTTTTACATCCAATTTGATGGGAATTCTATGTTGTCTATATGCTTATTCTGACATTGATTTTATCACACCTATTCATTTATAATTGAAAGCTAAGCTAACCCCAAACTAGGATCCTGATTGTTTTGGAGGATTCCTTCAAACCATTAAAGTATGCAATATTATTGTGGTAGATCTTAGGCCCAATCTTATTAGGAAACATGGCTGATTACAGTTAATGAGCTCTAGCATATGAACCGAAAGGATATTTTTAACTTGTAGCTTTATAAGTAGTTGATCTGGTGTGAGTTATCTCGATTGTCGTCGAGCTTTGAAAGAGTTGTAGCTAGTTGTGTCTGGTTGGGCACTCCCAGATCTATCAGAGAGCAAGGGAAATTATAATGAATAGATTTATGCAAATTCTTTTGGAGATTTCATGATATCGCCACTTCAATGCTATGTAGATTGCTGTGGATAAGTGATTATTCGAAGGGAGATACTCGTACTTTTTCAGTAATCTGAAGTTTGACTATATTTCTGTCCATTCCTTGAATGCACTTCAACCGCCTCGCAAAAGATGTCTATAAATGATATGAATATATCTACAAAGCAACATTAACTATTCTCATATGCTTGTGGGTACAAATTAGTGTGGTTGATAAGAGTCTTAATAGTTGTTGCCAATATTTTGGATTAGATCCTCATCTACATGATGATTTACTCTCATTTTATGGACTTAAAAGTGAAAAAAAAAAATCACTCTCATATGCTTAATTTTCTGTCATTTAAGCGTGATTTGTTTCTGCTAGTCTTCATTTACAATAGATGCTTATCTTTACAGTTGTGAAAGATGTGAACATGATCATAATTTACAGCGGGATATTGCTGTAAAGTTATAGATAATCATCTAATTTAATTCTTCTTGGATTTTACTCAGAAATAATTGTTTCTGGCGGGATGACAATGCCAC
Organism: Dendrobium chrysotoxum; assembly: GCA_019925795.1. NCBI lineage: Eukaryota > Viridiplantae > Streptophyta > Magnoliopsida > Asparagales > Orchidaceae > Dendrobium > Dendrobium chrysotoxum. The sequence continues at coordinate 42,904,359 of CM034302.1, forward strand.
AGATGATTTCTCCCATTGGAAGGATGCCCCATAAGAGTCAGAGTATCCGTTTGAACAGAATCACATAAATGTAGATGATTGTCTGCTAGGTAATTCTGCAGCAATTTCTTAGTTCAATTGTTTATAATGTCCGAAGTGTACAATTTCTCCCATATATTAACTAAGTTATTTTTTTTGTGATGGAAATTATATTGCAGGTTTTTTTTTTCTTTTTGAAAATTGTAAAATGCATTAAAAGAAAACTATTACAAGCTAATAAGTGGCAGTTATTCTGTCACTTACCTCTTTTAAAAAATTAAACAAAGGAGGTAAATTATTCTCTAACATATCTTCTCCAAAAAAAAAACCATTCCCTCTTCACAAGAATAATAAAAAATGGCTTTATTAAATCATTGAGAAAAGATAGATCCTGCATTAGATTGTCCTCCATTTTCCACTTGATCATCTTCGTTGAATTTTGAAGCATCTTTATGATATTTACATTATCTCCTTCTATTATCACCTCTTACTTTTGAAACATCCATTCCTGAAGCACTTCTCCGATTGTAAACATTACCAAGAACTCTAAATAACTTATATCCCAATGTTGAGTCTGTTTTCCAAAAGCAAGTAAAAATCTACCTTTTATAACTCCTCCAATACTTGCTTTACTTATTTTAACAGGAGACGCATCAATATTTATCTTGATCTAATCTAAAAGTGGGGGATGCCAAACTTTTTGATACAGCTCCGAGAGCTGATTAGCATCCAATTCTCTGAAATTGGAGTCAAAGATGAATGTAAGGTTGTAGATAACACATTTGCTGCAATAAAAGAAAGAGATGATGGTGTAGAACCATGTTTCGAATTGTTCCTTACTCTCCACGATTGATAAACTGTACTACAATATATTCTTACTAAACTTGGATTCTTACATGACTTAGCCTCCAATTCTTGTAAACATTCAACAAAGTTATTGAAACTAGGAATTTGAATTGCCCATATTTGCCATTTCCAAAAAACTTCCTGCAGTTGCAAACAACAGTAATATGCTGAAGATCTTCAATTTGTTGGCATCCTCTTGGACACTGACTCCAGCAATCTTCTATATTTCAACTAAGCATTAGTTGGAATAACATTTTGAATAATTCTCCACCAAAAAATTACTTCTCTCGGTCTCAAATTCACTCTTCTAAGCCTTTTCCAACTCCTTCCTGCATCAATTTCTGATTGAATAGATGCTTCATAAGCCATTGCTTTTAATGATTTCCCAGAGTTTCCAAATTTCAGCTCAGCTATATCTTCCGTTAAATCTATGTAAATCAAGTTATTGAGAGAAGAATATGTTCAGCCATTTGTTGTCAGGCATTATGATTTTGTGGTTGTTTTTCATTCTTTAACTTGTGCTGTTTTGATTGCAGTAAGGTTTCATGGGGAAAGTGATATGTCCAGTCTCAGACACTGCACAGTTGTTGCTTGGTGTGCGGAAAAGGCCGTGTTTATTGAACATGTTACTACCATAATCTAACCAGCTCATTTAACCCCTCTAACCCCTAGTTGCACCCCTCTAATCCTATTGTTGCAATTAATTGTCAAATCCCCCCTACTGCCATCATCTCTGCAAGTCCTCCCGTTGTTTCCTGATTGCTGTGGAAATTAACAGCTCATACTAGTTAAAAAAAAATGCCAACCGATGAAAGAGAGGGTTTTCAATTCCAAGCATTGTTTTCATTATCTAATTCATCGATCATAGTAATCAATGATAAAGTTTGAATTAAATTAAATATAGTGTTTAATAGTTAACTCTTAATCGAGTTTGATAATAAAATTTGCACAGTATGAAATAACATGGGATTGCTTTTTAATATAAAAAATTATTCAGTGTATTAAATTGTTTGATAATATTAAATATCATTAAAATGACTAATGTGTTGAATATTTTACATAATTGTTTAATGTGATAGAAGCAATTATAATTAGTAAGCCTATGAGTTATTTTATTCTTATGTTTGAGATTATCTTATCATAATAATAGAATCCTTCTAGAGATAGATTTTTTTATTTCTCTCTCTCAAAAAATTTATTCTTTTGTAAACTACTTAATTATAATAGTTTTATTAATTTATAATAATTTTTCATTAAACAACAATACAATCCTAACTCAAAATAACTTCAAAATTTCATTCAAGATTAGAAGCTATACAATTCGAGTTCAACCTTAATTTTTAGAACACACGAAAAATTAGAATTTATCTTTTAATTCTTAGCCTCTTCTTCATCATTCCTTTAGCTCTATCCCCACCCAAATTTCTCTAATTTGCGTCAATTTCTCATGGGATTGTTTTCAGGGAAATCAAATGAATTAGTTATTTTTAAAGTTTTTTTAAGAAATAAAATGAATTATTTTTTGTTACGATAATTCTTTCCTCATAATAATTTCATTCTCAACATTTTTTTCTTAGCGATCACTTAAAACATATGATAAACCTTATTCTACTTTGTTAATAGAGAGAGTTGATTCAATGAGATTGAATGATCCTTATTAATAGCATTCGTTGCTTTGTCTAAGAGGATCTTACAGTTAGACTTTGGGTGAATATTTGCCTGAGAGGATAATTTTGAGCTGGCACTATAAATTTTCCCTGATGGGCTAAATTGTTTTTATTCTAAATTTCGTAATAAAATGTTAGAGAGGATTTTTTTTTGAATTTTTATTTAGAGATTTGAGTAACGAATGATTTGATTTATCATTTGTGGACATTTTTAAAATAAAATTCACTCTAGTTGAAACTCTCTTTTAACACGGCTATCACAATAGTATAGTAATGATGTTTAAAATATTTCTCTTTATAATTTAAGGACTTGATTTTTTTTTAAAAAGGACCCCTCCAATTATGATATGCAATGAATATGCCCATTATAGAGGTATTTTTAGCATTATACTTTATCATTTTGATCCCTTTCTACTTTGTCTATTGGCCAGTGGAGGATTGGATTCATCACTTATGTATAGTTAAATTTCATTTAAACACTTTTTGCAAAGATACTTGTCATAATTGCATAAGTCATAAGGACTCTAATTTTTGTGATGAAAAGGATTTGACTTGAAATATGAAACTTATAATCTTGTCCTATAGGTAGTGTAGCCCACTCAAAAGTGTTATATAATATTTTTATGAGTTTAATTTTGAAATAGGCATATTAAAAAAAAAAAATTGTTTAAACTAATTGCATGCTTCCTGGAACAAGATTAATTTAGGCTCGTCTTATTTTTAATTCACATAGCATTCTTAAACCCTTAAATTTATGCATTCAACATAAAATTATGTTTGATGATTTTATGTGTTAGGCACTCCTTTCAATGTATTTGTAAAAAGAAATTATGCATTTCATGATGCATTTTCAAACTTTATAATGCTCATATAAGATGCACTAATATGCTTTTTGACATATTTACATGGTGCACATGTATGTATTTTAATATCTTTGTATGGTACACTTGCATATTACACTTGCATATTTTTTAATGCACTTGTAGAATGCACTTACATGCTTTTCAATACACTTATATAATGCATTTGCATAACTTTTGAGATGTTTTATTTGAGTTGAAGATTGCTTTGTTAAACACATGCAAAATGTGATATTCTCCAAATTTAATTATTTACAAAACTATTTTCAGGCGAACTTAAATTTATCAAGATCTAAAATATTTGTGTAAATACCAAGTCATTAAGATGCTCATAAGTTTTATTTTGAGTTTTAAGAGACTGTCTTCCAAGCACTTGCTGTAAGTGATACAAATTCAATAGTGAGGTGGGAAGAGTTAGTATCTTATCATATGTTTTCATATGTGGTTTTTTTTTTTTTTAATTTGTATGTCATTACGGTTTTGTGTTGTTTAGGGTTCACAAGGAATCAATTTCTCTTATAAATAGGAGGGGAGTTTATAATTCACTTCATCCCATTTAAGTTTATTTAGCTTCTTTTATGTAAAGTTCGAGTTTTTTAACAGCAACTCTGAGAGAGAGAAGCTCCACGTTTTTAGAGAGAGAATGCATTCGTTTTTTTTCAAAAATTCTCCTTCCCGGTTTTTTCGTCGATCCGGCTGGGGGCCTTCCATGGCGGCAGATGGCCGTCGTCGACCTCAGATTTTAGATCTGGCTGATCCTTGCTTGGAGAGAGTGATCGTCCAGAGAACATTGAATCAGGGAGTTTGTTTTTTGGACTCTGGTGGACTGAAGGTTGATCCAGAGGATGTTCGTCGAAGGCGTTTGAAAGGTGAGTTAATCATTTCTGAGAACATCGATTCACGCTTGAATTCTACTAAACAGGTCGAGGGTAAGGGTAAAGGTATTCTGAACAAAGATTGCTTAACTCCTCAGGTTACGAAAGCTTCTGGCAGTTCTCCGGTGAGAATTCCGGACCCTGATGCGTCTTCTTCTAGTATGAATATTTTCGTTAATAGATTTGGGAACTCAAATGCTATCCCTGTCCTTGGCAGTAAGATAAATGCGAGTTCCCCTAATTTGGTTAACAAAAATATGCATATATCTAGTGATAATCAGGGTGGTTTTTCTCAGCCATTTGTTGTTTGTAATGAGAGTAACGCCGGTCTTGTGTCTGAGTTTGTGCCTGAGAGCTCTGTCAAATTCAGTAATTTGGTGAATCCTTGGAAGAAGAATCCTTATATTAAGGTTAATTTTAACAAGGATAAGGTAGTATTGTCAGAAGATGGGAGAGCTGCTAGATTTCTTGAATTTTCGGAGTTGTCTAACGTCAAGAAGTTAGAATTTTCTCTAGTAACTAAGGTCTTTGGTAGAGAACTTCCATCTCATGTTGTTGCTTGGGAGCTGAGAAGGCAGTGGGCTAGTTTTGGACAATTTCATTTCACGACCTTAGGAAATGGTTGGTATTTGTGCTCCTTCAAGGCCTTGGATAGTATGGAAGGGGTTATGGCTGGTGGCCCTTGGTTTGTTAATAACCATATTGTAGGAATGGAGAGATGGTCTACCGAATTCTCTCCTAGCTCTTTGAAGGGTTTGACTTCTCCCATTTGGATTCGAATGCCTTACTTGCCTCTTCATTGTTAGGATGAGGATAATGTAGCATTGATAGCATCTATGGTGGGTGTCCTGTTGATGTTGGATGGAAATATGTTTCAATGGGGTCGAAGGGCGTTTGCAAGAGTGTGTATTTGTTTTGAACTAGATAAGCCACTTCCTTTGGGTGTATGGGTGGAAGGTTTGGCGGGGAGGTTTTTCCAAAAAGTGGAATATGAGACTTATGGAGTTTGCTTGAAGGGATTGATTTCAGTAAGCTTCCTACTGTTTTAGGAGGTGATTTCAGTAGCTATGACTTGTGGAGTTTGCTTGAAGGGATTGATTTCAGTAAGCTTCCTACTGTTTTAGGAGGTGATTTCAATTGTGTTTTATCTCAAGAGGAGAAAAAAGGTGGGAAAAGATTTGTTTTATCCCAGGGTGCTCAAGAGATGAGGTGTTTCATGAGCAACCATGACTTTCATGATGTGAGGGTCATTGGTCCAAAGTTTACATGGTGTAACAACAAGAAAGGTGGTGCTAGGATTCTCGAAAGATTGGACAGGTGCATTTTAAATACAATGGCTTTGAACGTCATTCAAATGCCGACAGTTAGGCATCATGCTCGTATAGCATCAGATCACTGCCCAGTTATGCTGAAAATTATATCTTCTGGTTTTCGGAGTAATCAATTAATTAAGTTTGAGGAGGTGTGGTCTTCTTACCCGGCTTCAATGGGAGTTGTGGCTAAAGCTTGGGGCAAGAAGGTGAATGGTGATGGTGGTTTTAAAAGAGGAGCTTATGAAGGAAATTTTGGTTCTCCAAAACGAAGAAGCTGAGGTTGGTTGGCTCACGGAAGACGGGTTGCTTTTGCTTAAATCCAAAGTTAATGAGTTGAATGCCACGCTAGCCAGGCTTAACATGTGGTGGAGACAACAAACGAAAGCAAGGTGGCTTACTGATGGTGACTCAAATTCTAAATTCTTTCAGGCTTTTGCATCAGGGAGGAGTAATGCAAAATGGATTCACTAGGTGAAAGATTGTAAAGGTGATTTGGTGGAAGATAAAGGTCGAATTGAGGCTGTGTTTCATGACTACTTTGTGAACAAATGGAAGGTTAGAAGATGAACTTGAGGGGTTGGCCGATTTCCGATCATGTGATGGATGATACCGACAGGAAGCATTTGCTAGCAGATTTCAAGATTGAAGAGCTGGATGCGGTAGTGGATAAATTGGAGTCTAATATTGGAGGCATTGACGGCATTTCATATTCTTTTGTTAAAACCTATTGGAGTATTATTAGAAAGGATGTTTGGGTGGCCATTGAAGACTTCTTCAGGACGGGCACTATGGATCCTAGCTGGAAGAGGACGTTGGTGGTCCTTATCCCAAAGGTTGAAATTCCTATGTCTCCTTCTAATTACAGACCTATCAGCCTCTGTTTATCGATCTATAAGATTGTTGCTAAGCTGTTGTTAAGCAGATTGATTGGGATCTTGCCAAAGTTAATTTCTAAGGACCAAGTGGCCTTTGTTAAAGGCCGGTCTATCTCAGACCATATCCTTTTAGCTCAAGAGGTGTTTAACAAGTTTAGATATTCTAAATCTAAGAAAGGCTTGATGGCCATAAAGGTTGATATGGAGCAAGCCTACGATAGTATGAGATGGTCTACTCTTGAGCAAGTGATGGTAAATGTTGGTTTTCCAGCCAGGTTTGCTGACCTCCTTATTCAGTGTGTTACTGATCCTAGATTCTCCATTTTGATTAATGGTTTTGGTTCTTCTTGGATTGAAGCCAGGAGTGGTTTTAGACAAGGTTGCCCCTTGTCTCCGTACCTGTTTATTCTTTGCTCCAAACTTCTGTCTGATGCTGTTTCTCAGAGAGGGAAAGGTTTGGGCATTAAGGTGGCTACCAGTGCTGAGAAGGTTTCTCATCTGCTATATGCAGATGATATTCTTTTATTTTTGGAGGCAAATTTTAAAAAAGTGAAGAGACCTAGGAAGATTTTGTTGGATTACTGCGGGTGGATGGGTCAGAAAATCAATATCCAAAAGTCTTCTATCTTATTTGGAAGGTCGGTTAGGAACTACAGAAGGAAGTCTTTGGCCAAGATCTTGGGGTTCAAAATGGTAAAAGAATTGATGTACCTTGGGATAAAGATGACTTTGAGAAGGATGAAAGGGGCTGATTATAGTAATCTTTTGGAAAGAGCTTCTAGTGTTTTAAATGTTTGGGGAAATCGTTTTATTTCTCTTGCAGGGAGAATTCTTCTTGCTAAAACGGTGTTCTCTTCATTGTCTATTTTTCTCTCGACGCATTCTCTGGGTCCAATGGTTGTTCTTTATGCTTTGGATAGAATGTGTAGGGATTTTTTATGGAATAAGCAAGATGGGAGCAAAGGCCTTCACTATGTTTCATGGGACATTATGTGCAAGCCGAGGTGTTTGGGGGGCCAAGGAGTTCCTTCTATTGTTGCAAAATTGGGTCCTCTACGAGCTAAGTTTGCTTGGAATCTTATTTCACATTCTAATTCTTTCTTGTATAGGTTGTTACGTGCAAAGTATGGGAAGGATTTAAATAAAATTTGTGGAAAAAGGTTTTGCTCTCCAACGATTAAGATCATTTTACATGGGTTTAAATCCTTGCAACATGTTTTGAGATGGAGTGTGTCTTCGGGTGAATCAATTGATACCTGGAATGATACTTGGATTTTAGATAAACCAATTGCTAAATGGCCTACCTTGGTTGTTAGTATGGAGGAGCGTATGCATTGGCTGGACCATTTTATTGATAATGGGATATGGAATGATTCTAGACTGATGCAGGTTTTCGGACAGAATTTGGTTGATCTTATCAAACTTGTTCCCATCTTTCCTGAACGGGATGGTGATCAATTGGAGCTCATGTACAAGTGTGCTGGTAAGTCTTTATCTGCTCTTATTTCCCAAAAGCTTAGTGGTTATGGTAATGAAGAAATATTTGAAGGTTGGAGGAGATAGCTGAAGCTTAGGCCTCGGGTTGAGTTATTTTGGTGGCGCCTAACCATTAATTCCATTCCTACAAATGAGTTGTTGATGTATAGAAGGTTGGTTAACAATGCAATGTGTCCTAGAGGTTGTCAAATGGTGGAGAGTGTGAATCATGTTGTAGTTTGCTGTGTCAAGTTGATGCAGGTTTTTGATATGATGAGGTGCTGGGGGATTTGCATTCCGGTATTTTCATCGTTTGAAGTCTGTATGTTGGGTTTGAAGTGGATGGCTTGCAATGGTCCATTCCTTGGCAATATTTATTGCTCGGTAGTGTTCTTGAGTTGGAAGAGCAGAAATAAAGTTGCTCATGGAGAGACTGAAGATAACATCATAATGGTGGCGACTAATGCAGTTTTCTTGGCTGCAGCATCCTTCAAAAGAAGTTCGGACTACTGGGATTCCAACCAGCTCCTTGAGCTGTCTTCTTTTTGGCATCCTCCTCCTCCCGAATGGATTAAGCTCAATGTTGATGCATCTCTTAGAAGTAATTACAGTGGCGGTATTGGAGGTGTTTTCAGGGACTACCTTGGAAGATTCTTAGGCGCCTTTGGGATCAAATGCACGCATTGGGACTCTTCGCAACTTGAGCTGGGTTCGATCTTATCGGCTAACAGATTCATTCAAGATTGGATGTTTGATTTCAAAGGGATCATCATCGAAGGAGACAATAAGAACGTCTTGGATTTGGTTCAAAAGAGTTTTTATAATAAGCCTGTCTTTGAGGGTCATTCTAAGTACTAGGATTTTTCTTTTCTTGAGGGGTTTAATCAGGTTATTTTTTATTATGTGAATAGGAAGAGTAATAAGTTAGCTGATTTTTGTGCTAACTATGCTCGTTCTTCTGATTTCTTTTGGGAGGTTTTGGTTAGTTTTGAAGTGCTGCCTTCCTTTGTTTCTTTGCTTCAAGAGGATTGGCTTAGTGCCGCTGCCTCTTAGTTTTTGTTTTCTTTGATTTTAATAATAAATTGCTTCTAGCATTCCTCAAAAAAAAAAAAAAAAAACAGCAACAAAAAGAGATTATATTCTTGCTCTTAGTAAGCTTTTGAGTTTATTTTTTGTTCCTTTTAAATCTCATTCCAATTTTGGTTCAAATACTTGCAAATGTATTTTTATGTTAGTATTTTTCATGATTTCAGATTCAACTAAAAAATCATTTTAATTTTATAATTTAATTCAGAAAATCTTTGTAAGTGACCATATATGAGTCCCCTATCAATATGAAATTTGATAGAATTATCTCAACCTTTCAGCATCACCCTTCATGTAGGGGATAACCAAGTAATTTTGGCATGCGCACCACACTAAGAGTGATATGTATGGGTGGTGTAAACACCATGGCTAAATCTATTACTCCAATTATGCCAAGAAAGATTTGTAAGGGTCTTTCTACCTCATGAAAATGTGTAACATAAAAATTTCCTATGCATTAAGAAAGGTGTGTAGGCACTTATTTTTGGCAACCCAAGTCTTATTTCCCATTATGCGTAAAAAATTGCATATGCATCCTTCTCCCTATTACGCCAATAAAGGTGTATGTTGTCACATGCACAAGAAATCACACAACATATTAGGCTTCACATGTCTCATAAAGAAAGACATATGGGTTATTAAGTGTTGCTGGGAATTGTTTCCACATTATACCTTTCACGCTGGGCATTGTTGTTGACAACATGGCTATGGTGAAGCGATGAGATTGTGGCAAAATCAACACATTTATTTATTCTCTCCTTTTTTTTTATATTTTTCTCATTTTCTCCTATGTATTATTTAAAAGAGGAAAATTTAGTGAGAGGGTGATGGTGGTCAGCAAAGAAATGAGATAAATAAAAGAAGGGTGGAGAGGGTGATGGTGGTCAGCAAAGAAATGAGATAAATAAAAGAAGGGTGGAGAGATAGCGAGGAGGAGAAGATGGTTGTTTGAAAACAGGCTCCCAACAAGATTTAAATTAAATTAATCTAATAATAAAAATGTTAACTTTAAATCCATTAAAATTCCAAATCCCATTTTTGTCCCTTTTTTAGCCATGAATTTGATTTTGTGGATATAAGGATTTGGTGTATTTAAGCAAAATCCATGAGCCTCATGAGTTCACCTCTTTCATACACCACTAGCTGCATTGATGCCATCTTTAACAACCTCCCATTATGTTTTCCTTGCTACCCTACCATCAAGGGTCTCTTGGATTTAAGTAGATGTAGAAAGGAGAAGGAGAATGGGATGTGTTGAGGGTGATTGTTAAAGGAAAAAGGTAGCTGGAAGCATCAATATCATTTTTAGCAAGCTCCCACCATAACTTCTTGCTTCCCTTTTATTGATGGTTTGAAGTTTTGGGAAAGGGCAAAGTGGAAGGAGGTGAGAATAAGAGGTCTATGGGGAGAGGAGGGAGTGATGTTAGGGGCTTGGTTGGGGTAATTGTGCAACAATGCAAGAGGAAGTCATGAGCTAAGGGAGATGTGAATGAGAGAGGCCATGCAAAATCTTTGTAAGTGAATGAGAGATTCAAGGTTTAATGGTTCAACTTGAGTTGAACTGAATGACATAAAAAATATTAAATTTATTTAACTAAGGTCTAAATAAAATAATAATGATGTAAAAATTATATAATCATATAATTTTGTGTCTAAAAAACAATAGAGGTCATGCAAAATATTTTCTATAATTTTAAATTTAAATATCTTCAATCTTTAAATTTAATTTTAAATCTAAATTTATTTTACATATAAGCATATAATTTGATATAAATTACTACTGATTTATGTTACATATTTCGATATAATTTATACCTATAAATTGTATAACAAATTCATATTATAAAATTATATATATCATTCATGAGTATACCAAAATATATAAAAAAATAATTGTTTATGGTGTATAATTAAATATATATGAAAAAAATAGATAAATAAATTAAATATTACCAGCTTAAAAAATAAAAGTCATGTTATAGAAATTAATTAAATAATGTTTGTTTGTAAACATGAAAACTTCAACAAAGTTATTTAGTCCCACATCACATGGGAAGTTTCACTTTTGTAGTTTATATAGCTTTTTAGTTTTAATTATATCCAGAGCTCACATGGAGTAGTGGTATTATGTGATAATGTTTTAATGGTGTTATTTGATAAATCATAATTATATGCATTTAATACTCATTTAAAATTTTTAATAGATTAAATTTAAATTAATTTATTAAGTTTAATATTATTTTCATACTAAAATTTAGTTTTAAATAGTCAGGATATGGCTATCAACTTTGTTGCTGTAAAACAAATCTTGGTTAAATTTTGCTTGGGTTTGCATTTAAGTTGAAAATAACACCACTCTTCCTAATGAAATCACCATCTCTATTTGTTGGAATGAACACACCCTAAGGGTCATATATGATTGGAAATCCACCCTTATTTAGGTTAGGGGCTACCCAATCAATCTTACTGAATAACATGATATAAATTCCAACTTAGGGGCCACTGTAAGAGTAGAAAATCTTAAAACATCCCTTCTAGCCAAGGAGAGAAATATTATAAATTTCCTACCTCCATGACCACTACAAATGACCTTAAAATTGTTAAATGGGAAGCCAAACCTTAGCTATTAGCAACTCCAACATTAGCCACTATATGGATGGACATTCCATTCATTGTAGGAAAATCTCTAGCTGATCTTTTCTTATCTTAATAACCCACCATTAGCCCAAACCAACATATGAATAATCAAACCACCTCAAATCCCTCTACTTCAAACCACAACAAATTCTTTATACTAACCAATATATGGATATCCTACATCATGCTTCCTTTGAAAATACAACTTCTAATTCTTTCCTTTAGTAACAAATCAAGCAAGCATTATTTAAGACCCAATGATTATAAAAGGCCAAAAACATGGCCTCAACTTCCACCAAATCCCCATAAAAAATCCATTCTTGGCCTTTAGGAATGTTAGAGGCTTTAACAAGCTTGATTATGTCCTTTTTTATAATAACATCATTCAAACATTATAACTTGACCTTTTTTGTATATCAAAATCTAAAATCAATACTATTCAAGTGTCATTAGTTTTACAATATACATTATCTTTTTGATAATGAGGGTAGCTATCACAACTTCTCTTTGTCCCAAACTCAAAAAATTTGTCTCAAATGGAATGCTAAAAACATCTCCCCCTTTCCAAAATATTCAAATAGTAAAATCAAACATGAGGAGGTCCAATATAGAAATAATTTATCATTCATCCTATCAATGATCTATTATGCAAACTCCCATCATGATAGAAACAATCCATAGGCCATCATTAAGAATATCCTTATCAAAATATTTAAGCAATGGGATATCTTTGGAGAATTTAACTATTGTAGACATAGTGAGACAAAATAGGGGGAAACCCCATTCCTCCTTTTAAGCTTGGGTGTTGAAACCCATGAGGTTGGCTTATTATTTTGATGATTTGAAATATTACTGGTTAGATCACCTATTATTCTCTATAATATGTATTAGTTATTATTTGTTATACTAACATTTTAAGTACAATATATAAAGAGCCAAGCTCCTACAACAAAGTCACTACATCACTTATGAGTTTAAAATTTAGTTTACAATCAGGTGCAATGATAATGGCTATAATAGTCGAATGCCTTTTCAAGGTTGGGTATTTGATGCTTGAAATAAAAATGCAATTAGGTTTTAGACTCAATTTTAATTTGTTGCTAATGCAATGCATGCTAGTTAACTCGATTAAATGCTTAAATCAGAATGAAGCAGTTTTAAAAAAAGCTTAAAAATATATTTTTTCCTACAAGAATGCACAACATCCCCTTGACATATATGCACCCTCATAGGCCAGGTGATATGCCAAAACTCGTAGGTGGGGAGGTGCCTAACAAACGGAACAAAATGCAATAAATATATATATGAGAATTCCCAGCGGTCCCGAGCTTACTTCTTAAATTTGTTAGAGTTGCCATGTTATCTTAAAAAAATTAATTTAATTAAATTAGATGAATTTTGTTTGTGTTGCAAATCTGGATTCAAGGATTATAATTTTGATGATAACAAATATTTTTGTTTCTCTACTAATGTTACTACTGCACATCTATTTGTAGTTGCCATGCCTACTAACTTTTCAGGTCCACAAGATCAAGTGCAATTCAAGCAGCTCAAGATTGGGTAGATTACGACTGAGTCAGTTTGTAATTTCAAATTCTAATGGTTTTTATCTTTTCTTGAGTCAAATATAATAAAGTGGATCCTGATGCTAAGTAACCTTGCACACACACACTCATGAGGAGAAATTTAGTGAGTTAGAGTTTTTTTTATTTTTGATCATATCGTACAGGACGATCTGAATATCATCCTGGACGATCACTTAAAAATAGAAACCCTAATTAGGGCATCTGGGATAAGTTATCCTGATTAAGTAAATCATCCTAGACGATCCTCCCATCATCTTAGATGATATTCTTAAATAAAAAATACTCAGCTGTTAAACTTATTTAGGCATATTTTTGAAATTAAATTTATGTGTCTAATCATATAATATGATCCCACATCATCCTGGACAATTCATACCAATCATGCCTAAATTAGTTAGGTTATTAAAGAGAGTAATTAAGGTTAGATTGATCAATCATATCGTCCAGGATGATCGCAGGATTGTCCAGGACGATCAGTAAGAAAAACCTTAACTTTCTCCTTAATCTGCTGGATGTCTCAAACTATCTGCTGGATGATATATTCTTTTTTATACTAATCATACAGGACGATATCAACATCATCTTGGACGATCAGTTATATTTCAAGTCATCCTAACTCATATGTTGGACATCCCGAACTATCTGTTGGATGATAATACCTTATTTTGAACTAATCGTACAGGACGATCGCAACATCATTCTGAACAATCAGTTCTATTTCTACATATCATCCCGATTTATCTCTTGGATGACCTGAACTATGTTCTGGATGATTTAGTCGGTTTTGTACTAATTATACAGGATAATTAGGCGATCGTCCTGGATGATCAGTTGCATAAAATTAAAAAATTAGGGGTTTTGAAGCCTGTTATTCAAGCAAATTATTTTTACTTTTAAAAAATATCTTTTTGTTGTTTTCCACTCCATGAGAGCTTAGAGGAGAAGGAGAGTTTTGGAGAGAGAGAGAGGATCTTATGAGAGGGAGTTTGTGAGGGAATTCACAAAGGTTGCTCCAAGCAAGGATTTGATCATCATCTTCCTTCTTCGTCCTTGGTTCCATGGTGGCTATAGGGAGATGATTATTAGCATTAGATCTAGGTTCTCTTTCTGCTTCAAGAGGAAGCAAAAGAAGTTGGGGTTCTTGCCCGCTTTAGGAGGAAGCAAAAGGAGTTGGGGTTCTCTGCTTGCTTTAGGAGGAAGCAAAGGATTCTGGGTTCTCTGTCTGCTTCAAGAGGAAGCAAAAGGAGTCAATGTTCTCTGCCTCATCAGTGTTGGTGGAAAGATTTTATAAGGGCTTCTCTACCTTGCTGTAGGAGCAAAAGGAGAGTCACTATAGTTTTAGTGCAATACCTAGAATGGAGGCTCCGAGGAGTGGACGTAGGTCAAGTTGATTGAACCACTATACATTTGGTGCCTTCTTTTCATTTATTTTTTTGCACTTTAATTTCTGTATATTTTTGTGATCTGATCTTTGATTGAAAATATTTGATTTTGGTTATTTGCTTCCGCTTACATTATTTGTGTTTTAAAACATTTAAAAAGACAAAAATATTTTTCTTTGTGTAAGAATTTTTAAAATACCAATTCACCCCTCCCTCTTGGTTAGCTTTGGGACTAGTTCATAAGGGCTTAACAACCCTAACAAACTTTCAAGTGGTATCAGAGAGGGATTCATAAAATCAAATTTTGAAAAACTTTTGAATTCTGATCCATGACTAACTTTGGAAATCATAATATTGTTGAAGGTTATTCAATCACAGGACCACCTTTATTTGATAATATTCTTTTTAATTTTTAAAAAACTCGTATGTCCACCTTTTTACAATCGATCGATTATCGTATGTGGATGCTTGTTAAAGAAGGTTATACTGCATCTTATAGACTTGTTAATGGTGTTAAAATTGAAATCCTTTTTACTGAATGGACAACTGATAGAGATCTTACTCAATTGAATGCTAAATATTTGAACTACTTTTTTTGTGTACTAAAATTTGAAGATTATATGCGTGTTTCAACTTGTGCATTTGGGAAAGAAATCTGGGATGGATTATGCATTACTTATGAAAGAACAAACGAGGTTAAACAATCTAGACTAAATATTCTTTTACCTGAATATGAACTCTTTCGCATGAAATCCAATGAATCAATTTCTGAGATGTACACTAGATTTATATATATTGTTACCTCATTACATGCCTTAGGAAGCAAACTCACTAATTATAAAAAAATGAATAAGATTTTGTGATATTTGCCTTCTTCCTTTGATGCTAAAATTAATATCATTACTGAATCTAAGAATTTGAATAATTATTTAATTAATAACTTACTTGGATCACTAATTGCTTACGATCAAAGAGTGAATCAAAGGTAGCTTGATGCAGGTAAGAAGAAGAAGGAGAAAGCCACAGCCTTGAAGGCTAATGATTCAGACACTAGCTCTTTAAGTTCTGATGATGATATGGCCTTAATTATAAGGCAATTTAAGAGCTTCTTGAGGAAGAAACAAAAGCATCATCAGAAGTGGAATAAAAGTAAGAATAATAAGTATTTTAAAGTCTCTTCTGATGTTATTTATTCTGAATGCAATAAACTAGGGCATATGAAGTCTAAATGCCCAACACTAAAGGCTCACCCAAGTAAGGAGAAGGGTGAGGAAAAGCCTAAGTTCAAGAAGGATAAGAAGAAGATCCAAAAGGCTTTCTGGGCTGATTCAGCATCTGACTCCTCTGAAACTGAAGCTGAAGAGGAGGTAACCAACTTGTGCTTGATGGCAGATCACCTTGATCACACTAATCAAGAAGAGGTATATGAGCTTACATATGATTAATTATTTAAAGTTTCTAAAAGAATTCACTCATCATATAGGAAGCTCAAGAAAGCTTATGCAAGCATGAAAATTGAATTTTTAAATCTGCAGAAAGAGTATGAAATTTTAATGAAAGATCATTCAACTCTGGATAGCAATCACATAGCTTTACTAGATAAATTTGATTCATTAAATAAAAATCATCTTGATTTAATTGCTAAATATAATTCCTTCAAAATATCACATACTAATTTAGAAAAGGCTTCTAAGGAACTAGACACTATGGCATGTGATTTAGATAGTAGTGAGCATGCATTGAAACAGCAAGTGACAAGCTATGAAAAGGCAAATGAGTTTTTAAGAGAAAAGATCATTGCATTAGAATAAAAACAAACACCACATGCACTTATAGGGTTTTACAAAACAACATCAAAGCATGCATCATTCAAACCTAGGAAGAGGCACTATAACTCAAATAGATTAGTAAATCATTTTCCTGGCATTAGATGATTTTCTTGTGGCATACTAAGGCATATCTCCCACACTTGCACCATTCACCGTATAACACATTTGGTATAGAGATCAAAATTATAAAATTCACAGTATAGCATTCATGCATCGCATTCTTCTTTTCATCACAAGGGACCTAAACCTATTTGGGTTCCTAAATCTGACATTTGATGATTTTATAGGGATGCTCTCACAAAAGATCTCGTGAGAGTATGTGGTACCTAGACAGCAGATATTCAAGGCATATGACTGGAGATGCAAATCAATTCATTTTATTGAAAATTAGGGCAAGAGGCAACGTTACACTTGGAGATAACATCACCATGAGAGTGGTGGGATCAGGTATAATTGGTGATTTAAAAAATTTTATTATTGATAATATTTTACTTATAGATGGACTAAAACACAATCTGCTTAGCATTAACCAACTCTGTGATAAAGGCTTCAGCATAATATTTCTGCCAATTTGTTGTCTTATAAGCTTAAATGAAAAAAAAATTTTGCAGGAAAAAAGGATCAATAATATTTACATGCTAGATCTGAATTGCTTTAAAGCTGATATTGCTATTTGCTTAAAATCAATTGCTGATGAATCATGGTTATGACATAGGAGATTATGTCATGCAAGTATGAAAAGCATTAGAAAGATCACCCAAAAATACTTAGTGAGAGGTATCCCCAAGCTAGAGTTCACGAAGGACTAACGGTGTGATGCCTGTCAGTTAGGGAAGCAAGGCAAATTCTCCTTCAACTCAATGAAAGATATAAACACTATCAAACCCTTAGAAGTCCTACACATGGATCACTTTAAACCTGTTAGCACTTCAAGCATAGGAGGGAAAGTCTTTGGGTATGTGATTGTTAATGATTATTCGAGGTTCACCTGGGTTAGATTCCTATCTCATAAAAGTGAATCATTCGAGAAGTTTAGGTCTTTTTTCACTTAGATTTAGAGGAAGCTAGGTTATAAGAATGTGACTATTCATAGTGATCATGATAGAAAATTTAAAAATGAAAAGTTTGAAACCTACTATAAGGAGCAATGGATATATCATAATTTTTCAGCTCCTAGGATCCCTTAGCAGAATGAGGTAGCTGAAAGGAAGAACATGACCCTGGTAGAAGCCGCTAGAGCTATGTTAGTTGAGTACTCACTTCCTAAATACTTCTTAATAGAAGCGATGAATACAGCCTATTATGTTCTGAATAAGGTAAATCTTAGATCTAAGCTGAACAAAACACCCTATGAAATTCTTAAGGGTAGGACACCCAACCTCTGTCACCTTCGAGTCTTTAGATGCAAGGTGTTCATTCTAAATAATGGCAAGTCTCAACTAGGAAATTTTTGACCCAAAATCTGATGAAGGAGTGTTCCTAGGTTACTCAAGTATTGAAAACTCCTATAGAGTCTTCAATAAAAGAACCCTGATTATTGAGGAGACCACTCATATTGTATTTGATGAATTTGATAATTCTGGAGGGTCTAGGGTAAAAGAAAAGGAGGTTGTAGATATCACCCAAGAAGTAGAATCTACTAATCTAGAGGAAGGGAAAGAACCTGAAGTTTTACTGCCTAGAGAATGGAGATATTCTTTGAGTCCTCCTAAAAAATTGATCTTAGGAGACCCTTCTGAAGGTGTTAGAACTAGGTATGGACTTAGAAAATAAGTAAACCACTCTATCTTCATTTTAGTGACTGAACCCATCAACATCAATCAAGCCCTTTCTGATGAATTCTGGATCCTAGCTATGCAAGAGGAGTTAAACCAATTTGTAAGGAATGATGTTTGGGAGATGGTAGAAAGACCTAAGGACTAGAGTGTAGTGGAAATCAAATGAGTCTTTAAGAATAAAATGAATGATTTTGGTGTGGTGGTTAAGAATAAGGCAAGATTAGTGGCAAGCGATACAACCAAATAGAAGGAATTAATTTTGAGAAAACTTTTGCCCCTGTAGCCCATTTGGAAGCCATTAGAGTGCTACTAGCCTTTGCTTATTATAAGAGATTTAAGCTTTTTCAAATGGATGTCAAGAGTGCCTTTTTAAATGGGATAATAAAAGAAGATGTGTTTGTAGAGCAACCCCCTAGCTTTGAGAATTTCTAATTTCTAAATCATGTTTTCAAATTAAAAAAGGCTTTATATTGATTAAAATAGGCACCCAGAGCATGGTATAAGAGGCTTAGCATATTTCTACTAGAAAGAGAGTTTGTTAAGGGGAGCATAGACACTACCCTTTTTCTGAGGAGAGTAGGAGATGAATTACTCATTATTTAGATCTATGTTGATGATATACTTTTGGATCTTCTGATAAAAATTTATGTGATAATTTTTTTAAAATAATGAGTAAGAAATTTGAGATGAGTATAATGGGAGAATTATCCTACTTTCTGGGATTTAGTATAAGGCAAATGGATGATGAATTTTTTCTTAATCAATCAAAATATATTAAGAACATCATGAAGAAATATGAAATGGATAAAGCCAAGCCAATCAACACTCCCATGAGTTCTAGTGTCCAGTTAGATAAGGATTCAAATGGAAAATTTATTGATCAAAAGAAGTACAAAGAAATAATTGGATCATTTCTTTACCTGACTGCTAGTAGACCTGATATTATATTTAGTATTTATCTCTATGCTAGATTTCAGGCTGATCCAAAGGAGTCCCACCTGACTGCTGTTAAGAGAATTTTTAGATATCTCTTAGGGACCCAAAATATAGGAATCTGGTATCCTAGGCATAGCACCTCCTTTAAAATTATATAATACTCAGATTCTAACTTTACAGGATGTAAGGTGGATAAAAAAAGTACCTCTGGATCATATCAATTCATAGAATAATCCTTAGTCTCCTGGTCCAGTAGAAAATAGAACTCAGTTGTACTGTCAATTGTTAAAGCTGAATACATTGCCTTAGAAAGTTGTGTGACCTAGGTCCTTTGGTTAAAGTAATAAATTCTGGATTTAGACTTTCTGTAGGCATAATTTTTGTCTAATGTGATAAAACTAGTGCCATTTGTACTTTAAAGAACCCAATCCAACACTCTAGGACCAAACACATCGATATCAAACTCCACTTTATTAGAGACCAGTTACTAAAGGAGACATAGAGCTACATCATGTAGCCACTAAAAACCAACTGGCATATATCTTCACAAAACTACTGGCCTTTGAAACCTTTAGCACCTTAAGAACCAGATTGGGTGTGATAAATATTCATGCTTGAAATTGATGCTTTATGTTTATGTTTTAGCATTTAGTTTTTATTTGATTTATTTGTCTGTCTTTTTATATATTTTTTGACTTCCTGCTGATTTTTCTCTTTTTTTTGTTGTTGTTTGTTTGATTTATTTATTTCTTTTTATGTGCTTTCCTTTAAATTTTTTTGATTTCCTATCTATTTTCTTCAGAATCAGATCACTGCTCACTACTACTGATGAACTTGATTTCTAAATGAGATTTTTGCCTTATTTTGCTTAGAAGCTTATAAGCAGTGATTGACTCCTCTAAAATAGTTAAAGGAAGAAATATTGATAATTATTTCTCTTCCTCTAACTTTTTTAATGGTGTATTCTTCTTTTTAAATCATAATCTTTTATAAAATTAAAAGGTTAGACTTTGAAATAGAGATCTATTTTATCTTCCTACAGTAATCTATCTCATATGAGTAGTGTTCCAAATCATTGAATCACTTTCGTGTTTTCTTCATTAGGTGATTGCAGTTATCATATGAGAATGATTCTGTTTTATAATTTACTCTTCCTTATCTAAGAGAGTGAGTTTTTCTTCTCTTACATCTGGAAGATAATCTCATAACTGAGAATTTTTTTTGGAGGTGTTGAAAGAAAGGAAGTTCACAAAAGATAAGCAAAGTATGCCAATCAAATAAAAAAGAGGCACAAAATGAGCCCTACACTAAAAAGATGGGTAATATTCGCTAATTAATTACAAGATGTATAAAGTGTATCAAAAATCAAAAGATGCATAAAGTATGCCAAATAATTAAAAAAAGAGGTACAAAGGAGTTGGGGTTCTTTGCCTGCTTCAGGAGGAAGCAAAAGGATTTTGGGTTCTCTGCCCGCTTTAGGAGGAAGCAAAAGGAGTCTCAAGGTTCTTTGCCTCATCGGTGTCGGTGAACAAATTTTGTAAGGGCTTCTCCGCCTTGCTATGGGGGGAGAAAAAGGAGAATAACTATAGTTTTAGTGTAATACCTAGATGGGAGGCTCTGGGGAGTGGATGTAGGTCAAATTGCCCAAATCACTATAAATCCGGTGTGCTCTTTTCATTTATTTTTTTGCACTTTAATTTTTGAATATTTCTATGATTTGATCTATGATTGAAAATTTTTTATTTTGGTTATTTGCTTTCACTTACATTATTTATGTTTTAAAATATTAATAAAAATATTTTTTCTTTTTGTGTAAGAATTTTTAAAATACTAATTCACCCCCCCTCTTGGTTAGCTTTGGGACTAGTTCAAAAGGGCTTAACAACCCTAACAAACTTTTAGTTCGTACCCTTACAAGCCTCCTATCATTCTAGGCTAAAATAAATACGACATGCAAGATCATCATAAAATTACTAAAAGCATGCAATCCTATATCACAAATAATATCAAACAATCAACATTAATAAATAAATTAATTAAAATTTAATGTCCATAGGCAAATGCCTTTTAATATTATAACCCAGGGTTTACAGAAAGTAAAGTGGCTGGGTACCACTGACTACAATCCAAAATTCTACACCTAAAATACAAGTGATTTTGACAATTAGGATTCTACTCATTCTTCACTTCTTCATCCTTCTGCAGGCTCCTTGGATCGTCAAGTCTATATATCCAAATAAAAAGAAACTCCCCCTCAGAAGGGGTGTTATCTTTCCTCTTTGGATGTTTTAAGATCATCCTAATTTGGATCTCCAAATAGAGTGGGACTCTCCCCTAAAGGATATCCCTTCCTCTTTGAATCCCAAATTAGATGCTATCCCATTCTAAAAGCACTTAAAATTACAACTTGAATATAATCAAATTATATTGAATGAAGATTTAAAATCTAGACTCAACAACCTGTAGGATTATCCTAATAAATTAATAGTTAATTTAACATTCGAGGCAGTTAATATTTGAAATTAAAATGCTCAAATCACAATCATGTTTGTCCATGCTCTTTAATTTAAACGGGGGCTTAAGCAAATTTCTGAAGCACCTGCAGAAAATATTATCAATTTTTAAAGATTTATTTATTTTATCTCCTTTAACTTTCATGCTCTGTATGAGCATGACCACCTGCATAAGATTGAATTGGTATAAATCATCCCTAACCTTGGGATAGATTTAACACATAATCAATCACATCATAGAGTGCAAAAATTAAATAAACCATTAATCAATTACTTAATTCTAATAACTAGCATGCATTGAAAATCATAAAAAACCTGGCACACAAAAGCAGCAGAAAAGTAAACACCGGCCTATCCTAAGACTAGAGTTGGTTGTCCTAGCAAGCCATCTAAAGTATGTGAGATAGGCTGTGTGGTTTGGATATGTCTTATGTAGGGCAATTGGTTAAAATTGTTTGAAGTTCTGGTTGGTTGAAGGCTTAAGAAAGAATTTTGATTAAAGTTTAAATATTAATGATTTAAAATTAATTTTAAAATATATTATTTTAGATTTAAAAGATTTCCACCTTTATTTCTCACTGAGGCTATGAAGTTTATTTGGCCTTCCTTGGGGCTAATTTAATAGCCTCTTATGCCTGGGTTACCTAGTGGTAACTGATATGGTTAAATAATTTGATTTGATTAAGGTTCAAGGGTCATTAAATTTTTAATTACACTTGATTAGTTACTAATTTTAAGGTTCAAATTTATTTATATTTTCTATTAAACATTTCATGGTATTGTGCCACCAGGCTCAAGGAATTAATTCTCCTTAGGACATGTAGCCTCGTAGCCCGGAGTAGTCCAGCCTAAAAACCTGGTAGATATAATTAGATTAAGGATTTTAAGTTTTATTGGAACACTAATAATCATTTAATTTTAAGATTTTAACACTCCATTGAATTCATTCGTGGCATTGTGCCACTAAGCTCGAGGAACAAAGCCTTCTTAGGACATGTAGCCCTGCAACCCAGAGTAGTCCATCCTAAAAACTTTATATTTGGAGTGGTTATTGTATATTAAGGGGTTGGTTGAGTGATCTAAATGTTGATTTAATATTTTTTGGAATTTAAAATTAATTATCAAATTTTGGAATTTTTTGGATTATTTTAATCATTTAATTAATGGGTCAAAAGTTAACTTTTAGATTTAATTAGATTTCTATAGTTTTGATATTTTTGTTAAATATTAAACCTATTAATGAGTAATTAGACTCTAAGTTTACTTGATATAGAGTTTTCTATGAAAAGTTATAAATTTTTGAAGTTTTAACTTAGAAATTTTGATTTGAAGTTGACCGAATTGTTGACTTTTTAAATCTTAATTATTTCTGGTGGTTGGATTTTTTTGATAAATATTAGACCCCAAATAGAGTACAATGCCTTTGTATTTATTCAATTTTTAAATTTTTTATAATTAGTTATGATTTTTAGAAGTTTTGGGCATTTATTATAATTATTAAAATTGTTTAATCAAGGGTGTTTTATTGATTTTGCTCCAAATGAACTCCCAACTCCTTGAAATCAACTCTAAAGGTCTAGAATGACCTAAGGAGTGATTCCCAAGTGTTTGGGAATTTTATGGGAATTTTAATTATTTTTAATAATTAAACTAATTAAATATTAATTTTTTATTAAAGTTAAATTAAGCTTGATTTTAAAATCTAGTCAAGGGGGTTTTATTTTTAATTGATTGAGGATTTGATTTTAGTCAGTTAGAGGTATTATATGTAATGTTTTTATTAAATTTTGATATATTAGAATTTGTGGGAGTTTTGAGGCTTAATTAATACATTAAACTTAAGTTAATTAATTAAGAGAATTTAATGATTTCAAAAATCAGTAGGCTCCTATCCTAAGGTAGGTAGTTCCACTATGTTTAAGTGTTATGTGTTTCATGCCAATAGGAGATGTATCTTATTTTCTATAATTATTCTAAGTTTACTAGACATATCATTAATTGTTGTCTTTAAGATGTCATTATGTTAAGTAGGTTTAAATCAAAGTTTTGCTAACCCTTAGACATAACATAAATGAATGCACAAACACAATCACAATCAAGTTCCTAAATCTAGGAGAGCCTAAAACTAAGTGAGTGTGTGCATACCCTAAACATGCCATAGAAAAAGAAGAAACAAATAATTAAGAAGTTAATTAGTGAACAATCGAAATACAATTGTCCACTTATTCATCCCCATCAAATCTCTTCATTCAAGACAAATCATGTTTAAAATTTCAAATCCTCACTTAAGACTTTCATATTTAAGTATATATAATTTTAAAAAAGAATTTAAAAATATATACATATATATATACTTATATATATATATATACATAAATTTTGAAATTAGAAATTTAAAATATCATTAATAATAATTTAAAAATATGTTTGTAGGGATCTCTGATTATTTTGAAATATTTTAAAAAAAATTTTGAATTTTAAAAATATTTTAATATAATATTCAATTAATTATTAATTTAATATTAAAATACTTAAATAATTCAAATTATTTAAAATAAATCATGTTTTAATTTTAAAATTAATTTTTATATTAAAATATTTAAAATATTTTAAAATTTTGATATATTACATTAACTTTTTTGAATTAATTTGAATTTAATTTTAATTTTTAAAATTTAAGTTTAATTAGATTATTTAAATTAATTTAAAATTAATTAATATTTAAAATATTTCTTAAATTAAATTTAATTAAGTCTTAATCACTTCTAAAATTTTAAATTATTAAAATATTTTTTTAATTTTTTTATTGTTTATATTTAACTTTAGTTAATTATTAATTAAGTATTTGAATATTTTTATTATATAATATTTCTCAAATTATATTTAATTTAAAATTAATGTTTGAAATAATTGTCAAATTAAGTTAAATTAAAAATTAAATATTCTCTAAATTTATCTTTTTTAATTATTTAAAAATGCTTCACTTTAAATTTTTAAAATTATTTGAATTTAATTTAATTAAATTTTATTTAAATGTTTAATTAATTAATTAAAAAAAGAAAATTTAAAATATAAAAATGTATCTTAGCTTAATTAAAATATTTTAAAAATGAAATTTTGAAAATTTGAAAGTATTTAAGTTAATTTTTAATTAAATGTTAATTGAAATCCAAATAATTAAATATTTAATACAATTTAAAATATAGTAAATATTTTAAATGAATGTTAAATAAAGAATATTAAAAATACTTTCTCTGATTTGAATTAATTTCAAAATAAATTTACCTTAAAAATTTGAAGTTAACTTGATGTGTTTTATTTAATTAATAATTAAAATATTCAAAATTTAAATGTTTTAAAACTGTTTGAAATTTATTAAAAATTTCAAAATAATTTTAATTTTATTAAAAATGGTTTAAAATTCTGAGCATTTTGAGGTATTATACTAATATTTTGGATTTAAAATGTGTTTTTAATATTTTTTTGAAGTTTTCTCGGTTTAGAATACATTTAAAATAACCTTTGGTAGCGGGATTGGACACGTGGCGTCATCTGGTTGATGGACTCAAACTGCATGGTGGCGGGCCAACCATTGGCAATGATTGCACCGTCGCACAATCATCACCCCATGATTAAAAGGACAGTGGCCCCACACGCTTTTCACTTATCCACGTCAGCAGCTCTCGCCCGCCCACCATTGGATCACCCACTATTTCAAACAGACGGCTCGGATCTAGCTAGATAGAGATCCATACGAGGAGCGGATACACGCGATTGGATCAAACGATGGAACGATGAGATTTTAGCAGTTGATCAAGAGATCAACGGCTAAAATTTTGTACAGCTTAACTAAACTATGAAATAAGCCCTAGAGCCTAACAATGCCTCGTTCTCAGGATACACTCAATCAAAATGCATAAAATTTTAAACATAGTTTAATCACATGAACATAATTTATGGGGGCTTGATTTTGAGTTTTAAAATGATGTATGTAGAGTGTTATTTCACATAGAGTGTCCTAAACTAGGGTCTAAGATTTTACCCAATCCCATCGATGGATTTCAGATTTTTTTTTTCTTTGAGCTTGTAGACTGTCCACGCTTATTTTTGCTGAAGAAACCTCGGCTCAAAATGTTATGGATCGGAAGCTCTTGAGGTTAGACAAACTTGAGGTTAACATCACTGGAATCCCATCGCTGGTGAGCTTTGACCAGCTAAGTTCAACTTGGATGGCATTGGTGAGGTCTTTGGAAGCTCAAATGAAAAGACCTTAGGCTCTGGGGTGGCTTGAATGGTGAGAGAGTGTAGAGAATATAATGAGCTTGAATTTAGGGATTTTGCCCTATTTAGGTGTCCTTGAAGAGTTTGAATAGCTGAGATTAACTTGAAGGGTTTTTAGGATCAAGACACCTGTCCAGGGATTGTTAGGAGCAGGTGGAATCAAGGACATAATGACTAATGATGTGTAAAGGCCCTTTTGTCCCTTTGTGAGCATGTGGGGTTGATAAGAGCTGTTTGATCCTAATCTAAGGGTTGAGAATAACTTTAGGAAGGTTCTAGAGTGTCTCCAAGTAGCTGGAGCTGAGTTGGCATGGAGAAGATTCTAATTATTTTTTATCTTTTCTTGAGTCAAATATAATAAAGTGGATCATGATGCTAAGTAACCTTGCACACACACACTCATGAGGAGAAATTTAGTGAGTTAGAGTTTTTTTTTTGATCATATCGTACAGGACGATCTGAATATCATCCTGGACGATCAGTTAAAAATAGAAACCCTAATTATGGCATCTGGGATAAGTTATCCTGATTAATTAAATCATCCTGGACGATCCTCCCATCATCTTAGATGATATTCTTAAATAAAAAATACTCAGCTATTAAACTTATTTAGGCATATTTGTGAAATTAAATTTACATGTCTAATTGTATAATATGATCCCACATCATCCTGGACAATTCATACCAATCATGCCTAAATTAGTTAGGTTATTAAAGAGAGTAATTAAGGTTAAATTGATCAATCATATCGTCCGGGATGATCGCAGGATTGTCCAGGACGATCAGTAAGAAAAATCTTAACTTTCTCCTTAATCTGCTGAATATCTCAAACTATCTGTTGGATGATATATTCTTTTTTATACTAATCATACAGGACGATATCACCATCATCCTGGACGATCAGTTATATTTCAAGTCGTCCTAACTCATATGTTGGACATCCCGAACTATCTGTTGGATGATAATATCTTATTTTGAACTAATCGTACAGGACGATCGCAACATCATTCTGAACGATCAGTTCTATTTCTACATATCATCCCGATTTATCTCTTGGATGACCTGAACTATGTTCTGGATGATTTAGTTAGTTTTGTACTAATTATATAGGATAATCAGGTGATCGTCCTGGACGATCAGTTGCGCAAAATTAAAAAATTAGGGTTTTTGAAGCCTGTTATTCAAGCAAATTATTTTTACTTTAAAAAAATATCTTTTGTTATTTTCCACACCAAGAGAGCTTAGAGGAGAAGGAGAGTTTTGGAGAGAGAGAGAGAGGATCTTGTGAGGGGGAGTTTGTGAGGGAATTCACAAAGGTTGCTCCAAGCAAGGATTTGATCGTCAACTTCCTTCTTCGTCCTAGGTTCCATGGTGGCTCTAGGGAGATGATTATTCGCATCAGATCTAGGTTCTCTATCTGCTTCAAGAGGAAGCAAAAGAAGTTGGGGTTCCTGCCCGCTTTGGGAGGAAGCAAAAGGAGTTGGGGTTCTCTGCTTGCTTTAGGAGGAAGCAAAGGATTCTGGGTTCTTTGTCTGCTTCATGAGGAAGCAAAAGGAGTCAATATTCTCTGCCTCATCAGTGTTGGTGGAAAGATTTTATAAGGGATTCTCTGCCTTGCTGTGGGAGCAAAAGGAGAGTCACTATAGTTTTAGTGCAATACCTGGAAGGGAGGCTCCGAGGAGCAGACGTAGGTCAAGTTGATCGAACCACTATACATCTGGTGCGTTCTTTTTATTTATTTTTTTGCACTTTAATTTCTGTATATTTTTGTGATCTGCTCTGTGATTGAAAATATTTAATTTTGGTTATTTGCTTCCGCTTACATTATTTGTGTTTTAAAACATTTAAAAAGATAAAAATATTTTTCTTTTTGTGTAAGAATTTTTAAAATACCAATTCACCCCTCCCTCTTGGTTAGCTTTGGGGCTAGTTCATAAGGGCTTAACAACCCTAACAAAATTTCAAGTGGTATCAGAGAGGGATTCATAAAATCAAATTTTGAAAAACTTTTGAATTCTGATCCATGACTAACTTTGGAAATCGTAATATTGTTGAAGATTATTCAATCACATGACCACCTTTATTTGATAATATTCTTTTTAATTTTTAAAAAACTCGTATGTCCACCTTTTTACAATCGATCGATTATCGTATGTGGATGCTTGTTAAAGAAGGTTATACTGCATCTTATAGACTTGTTAATGGTGTTAAAATTGCAATCCCTTTTGATGAATGGACAACTGATAGAGATCTTGCTCAATTGAATGCTAAATATTTGAACTACTTTTTCTGTGCACTAAAATTTTAAGATTATATGCATGTTTCAACTTGTGCATTTAGGAAAGAAATCTGGGATGGATTATGCATTACTTATGAAAGAGCAAACGAGGTTAAACAATCTAGACTAAATATTCTTTTGCATGAACATGAACTCTTTCGCATGAAATCCAATGAATCAATTTTTGAGATATACACTAGATTTACATATATTGTTACCTCATTACATGCCTTAGGAAGAAAACTCACTAATTATAAAAAGGTGAATAAGATTTTGTAATGTTTGCCTTCTTCCTTTGATGCTAAAATTAATATCATTACTGAATCTAAGAATCTGAATAATTATTCAATTGAT
This sequence comes from Dendrobium chrysotoxum, assembly GCA_019925795.1. Lineage (NCBI taxonomy): Eukaryota > Viridiplantae > Streptophyta > Magnoliopsida > Asparagales > Orchidaceae > Dendrobium > Dendrobium chrysotoxum. The sequence continues at coordinate 42,932,949 of CM034302.1, forward strand.
AACTTACTTGGATCACTAATTGCTTACGAGCAAAGAGTGAACCAAAGGTAGCTTGATGCAGGTAAGAAGAAGAAGGAGAAAGCCACAGCCTTGAAGGCTAATGATTCAGACTCTAGCTCTGTAAGTTCTGATGATGATGATATGGCCTTAATCATAAGGCAATTTAAGAGCTTCTTGAGGAAGAAACAAAAACATCATCAGAAGTGGAATAAAAGTAAGAATAATAAGTATTTTAAAGTCTCTTCTGATGTTATTTATTCTGAATGCAGTAAACTAGGGCATATGAAGTCTAAATGCCCAACACTGAAGGCTCACCCAAGTAAGGAGAAGGGTGAGAAAAAGCTTAAGTTCAAGAAGGATAAGAAGAAGATCCAAAAGGCTTTCTGGGCTGATTCAACATCTGACTCCTCTGAAACTGAAGCTAAAGAGGAGGTAACAAACTTGTGCTTGATGGCAAATCACCTTGATCACTCTAATCAAGAAGAGGTATATGAGCTTACATATGATCAATTATTTGAAGTTTCTAAAAGAATTCACTCATTATATAGGAAGCTCAAGAAACCTTATGTAAGCTTGAAAATTGAATTATTAAATCTGCAGAAAGAGCATGAAATTTTAATGAAAGATCTTTTAACTTTGGATAACAATCACATAGCTTTACTAGATAAATTTGATTCATTAAATAAAAATCATCTTGATATAATTGCTAAATATAATTCCTTAAAAATATCACATACTAATTTAGAAAAGGATTTTAAAGAACTAGACATTATGGCATTTGATTTAGATAGTAGTGAGCATGCATTGAAACAACAAGTGACAAGCTATGAAAAGGCAAATGAGTTTCTAAGAGAAAAGATCATTGCATTAGAACAAAAGCAAACACCACCTGCACTTGTAGGGTTTTATAAAACATCATCAAAGCATGCATCATTCAAACCTAGGAAGAGGCACTATAACTCAAATAGATTAGTAAATCCTTTTCCTGGTATTAGATGATTTTCTTGTGGCATGCTAGGACATATCTCCTACACTTGCACCATTCACCGTATAACACATTTGGTATAGAGATCAAAATTATAAAATTCACAGTATAGCATACATGCATCGCATTCTTCTTTTCATTACAAGGGACCTAAACTTGTTTGGGTTCCTAAATCTGACATTTGATGATTTTATAGGGATGCTCTCACAAAAGATCTCGTGAGAGTATGTGGTACATGGACAGCAGATATTCAAGGCATATGACTGGAGATGTAAATCAATTCATTTTGTTGAAAACTAGGGCAAGAGGCAACGTTACACTTGGAGATAACACTACCAGGAGAGTGGTGGGATCATGTATAATTGGTGATTCAAAAAATTTTATTATTGATAATATTTTACTTATAGATGGACTAAAACATAATCTGCTTAGCATTAACCAACTCTGTGATAAAGGCTTCAGCATAAGATTTCTGCCAACTTGTTGTCTTATAAGCTTAAATGATAAAATTATTTTACAGGAAAAAAAGATCAATAATATTTACATACTAGATCTGAATTGCTTTAAAGCTGATATTGTTATTTGCTTAAAATCAATTGCTGATGAATCATGGTTGTGGCATAGGAGATTATGTCATGCAAGTATGAAAAATATTAGGAAGATCACCCAAAAAGACTTAGTGAGAGGTGTCCCCAAGCTAGAGTTCACTAAGGACTAACGGTGTGATGCCTGTTAGTTAGGGAAGCAAGTCAAATCCTCCTTCCACTCAATGAAAGATATAAACACTATCAAACCCTTAGAAGTCCTACACATGGATCACTTTGAACCTGTTAGCACTTCAAGCTTAGGAGGGAAAGTCTTTGGGAATGTGATTGTTAATTATTATTCGAGGTTCACCTGGGTTAGATTCCTATCTCATAAAAGTGAATCATTCGAGGAGTTTAGATCTTTTTTTACTTGGATTCATAGGAAGCTAGGTTGTAAGATTGTGACTATTCATAGTGATCATGGTAGAAAATTTAAAAATGAGAAGTTTGAAACCTACTGTAAGGAGCAATAGATATATCATAATTTTTCAGCTCCTAGGATCCCTTAGTAGAATGAGATAGCTGAAAGGAAGAACAGGACCATGGTAGAAGCCGCTATAGCTATGTTAGCTGAGTACTCACTTCCTAAATACTTCTTGATAGAAGCGATGAATACAACCTATTATGTTCTGAATAGGGTAAATCTTAGATCTAAGCTGAACAAAATGCCCTATGAAATTCTTAAGGGTAGGACACCCAACCTCTCTCACCTTCGAGTCTTTAGATGCAAGGTGTTCATTCTAAATAATGGTAAGTCTCAACTAGAAAATTTTTGACCAAAAATCTGATGAAGGAGTGTTCCTAGGTTACTCAAGTATTGGAAACTCCTATAGAGTCTTCAATAAAAGAACTCTGATTGTTGAGGAGATCACTCATATTGTATTTGATGAATCTGATAATTCTGGAGGGTCTAGGGTAGAAGAAAAGGAGGTTGTAGATATCACCTAAGGAGTAGAATCTACCAATTTTGAGGAAAGGAAAGAACCTGAAGTTTTACTGCCTAGAGAATGGAGATATTCTTTGAGTCCTCCTAAAAAATTGTTCTTAGGAGACCCTTCTGAAGGTGTTAGAACTAGGTATAGACTTAGAAAATAAGTAAACCACTCAATCTTCATTTTAGTGACTGAACCCATCAACATCAATCAAGCCCTTTCTGACGAATTCTGAATCCTAGCTATGCAAGTGGAGTTAAACCAATTTGTAAAGAATGATGTTTGGGAGCTGGTAGAAAGACCTAAGGACCAGAGTGTAGTGGAAACCAAATGACTCTTTAAGAATAAAATGAATGATTTTGGTGTGGTGGTTAAGAATAAGGCAAGATTAGTGGCAAGGGGTACAACCAAATAGAAGGGGTTAATTTTGAGAAAACTTTTACCCCTGTAGCCCATTTGGAAGCCATTAGAGTGCTACTAGCCTTTGCTTATTATAAGAGATTTAAGCTTTTCCAAATGGATGTCAAGAGTACCTTTTTAAATGGGATAATAAAAGAAGATGTGTTTGTAGAGCAACCCCCTAGCTTTGAGAATTTTCAATTTCTAAATCATGTTTTTAAATTAAAAAAGGCTTTATATGGATTAAAATAGGCACCCAGAGCATGGTATGAGAGGCTTAGCATATTTCTACTAGAAAGAGAGTTTGTTAAGGGGAGCATAGACACCACCCTTTTTCTGAGGAGAGTAGGAGATGAATTACTTATTGTTTAGATCTATGTTTATGATATACTTTTGGATCTTCTGATAAAAATTTATGCGATAATTTTTTTAAAATAATGAGTAAGGAATTTGAGATGAGTATAATGGGAGAATTATCCTACTTTCTGGGATTTAGCATAAGGCAAATGGATGATGGATTTTTTTTAATCAATCAAAATATATTAAGAACATCCTAAAGAAATATGAAATGGATAAAGCCAAGCCAATCAACACTCCCATGAGTTCTAGTGTCCAGTTAGATAAGGATTCAAATGGAAAATTTATTGATCAGAAAAAGTACAAAGGAATAATTAGATCATTTCTTTACCTGACTGCTAGCAGACCTGATATTATATTTAGTGTTTGTCTCTGTGCTAGATTTTAGGCTGATCCAAAGGAGTCCCACCTGACTACTGTTAAGAGAATTTTTAGATATCTCTTAGGGACCAAAAACTTAGGAATCTGGTATCCTAGGCATAGTACCTCCTTTAAAATTATATAATACTCAGATTCTGACTTTACAGGATATAAGGTGGATAAAAAAAGTACCTCTGGATCATATCAATTCATAGAATAATTTTTAGTCTCCTGGTCCAGTAAAAAATAAAACTCAGTTGCACTGTTAATTATTGAAGCTGGATACATTGCCATAGAAAGTTGTGTGACCCAGGTCCTTTGGTTAAAGTAATAAATTCTGGATTTAGGACTTTCTGTAGGCATAATTTTTGTCTAATATGATAATATTAGTGCCATTTGTATTTCAAAGAACCCAATCCAACACTCTAAGATTAAACAGATCGATATCAAACTCCACTTTATTAGAGACCAGTTACCAAAGGAGACATAGAGCTACATCATGTAGCCACTAAAAATCAACTGGCATATATCTTCACAAAACTACTGGCCTTTGAAACCTTTAGCACCTTAAGAACCATATTGGGTGTGATAGATATTCATGCTTGAAATTGATGCTCTATGTTTATGTTTTAGCATTTAGTTTTTGTTTGATTTATTTGTCTGTCTTTTTATGTGTTTTTTGACTTCCTGTTGATTTTTCTCTTTTTTTTTATTGTTTGTTTGATTTGTTTATTTCTTTTTATGTGCTTTCCTTTAATTTTTTTGATTTTCTATCTATTTTCTTCAAAATCAGATCATTGCTCACTACTACTGATGAACTTGATTTCTAAATGAGATTTTTGCCTTGTTTTGTTTAGAAGCTTATAAGTAGTGATTGACTCCTCTAAAATGTTAAAGGAAGAAATATTGATGATTATTTCTCTTCCTCTAACTTTTTTAATGGTGTATTCTTCTTTTTAAATCATAATCTTTTGCAAAATTAAAAAGTTAGACATTAAAATTGAGATCTATTTTATCTTCCTACAGTAATCTATCTCATACGAGTAGTGTTCCAAATCATTGAATCACTTTCATATTTTTTTCATCAGGTGATTGCAATTATCGTATGAGAATGATTCTGTTTTATAATTTACTCTTCCTTATCTAAAAGAGTGAGTTTTTCTTCTCTTACATCTGGAAGATAATCTCATAACTGAGAATTTTTTTTAGAGGTGTTGAAAGAAAGGAAGTTCACAAAAGATACGTAAAGTACGCCAATCAAATGAAAAAGAGGCACAAAATGAGCCATATACTAAAAAGATGTGTAATGTTCGCTAATTAATTGCAAGATGCATAAAGTGTATCAAAAATCAAAAGATGCATAAAGTGCGCCAAATAATTAAAAAAAGAGGTACAAAGGAGTTGGGGTTCTTTGCTTGCTTCAGGAGGAAGCAAAAGGATTTTGGGTTCTCTGCCTGCTTTAGGAGGAAGCAAAAGGAGTCAAGGTTCTTTGTCTTATCGGTGTCGATGAACAAATTTTGTAAGGGCTTCTCCGCCTTGCTGTGGGAGAAAAAGAAGAGTAACTATAGTTTTAGTGTAATACTTAGAGGGGAGGCTCTGGGGAGTGGATGTAGGTCAAATTGCCCAAACCACTATAAACCCGAGGTGCTCTTTGTATTTATTTTTCTGCACTTTAATTTTTGAATATTTTTATGATTTGATCTGTGATTAAAAATTTCTGATTTTGGTTATTTGCTTCCACTTACATTATTTGTGTTTTAAAATATTTAAGAAGATAAAAATATTTTTTCTTTTTGTGTAAGAATTTTTAAAATACTAATTCTTGGTTAGCTTTGGGACTAGTTCAAAAGGGCTTAACAACCCTAACAAACTTTTAGTTCGTACCCTTACGAGTCTCTGATCGTTCTAGGCTAAAATAAATACGACATGCAAGATCATCAAAAAACTACTAAAAGTATGCAATCCTATATCACAAATAATATCAAATAATCAAAATTAATAAATAAATGTTACAACCCAGGATTTACAACCCGCAAATGCCTTTTAATATTACAACCTAGGATTTACAGAGAGTAAAGTGGACGGTTACCACTGACTACAACCCAAATTCTACTCCTAAAATATAAGTGATTTTGATAATTGGGATTCTACTCATTCTTCACTTCTTCATCTTTTTGCGGGCTCCTTGGATCGTCGAGTATAGATATCCAAATAAAAAGAAACTCCCCCTCAGAAGGGGTGTTATCTTTCCTCTTTGGATGTTTTAAGATCATCCTAATTTGGATCTCCAAATAGAGTGGGACTCTCCCCTAAAGGATATCCCTTCCTCTTTGAATCCCAAATTAGATGCTATCCCATTCTCAAAGCACTTAAAATTACAACTTGAATATAATCAAATTATATTGAATAAAAATTTAAAATCTAGACTCAACAACCTGTAGGGTTATCCTAATAAATTAATAGTTAATTTAACATCCGAGGTAGTTAATATTTGAAATTAAAATGCTTAAATCACAATCATGCTTGGCCATGCTCTTTAATTTAAATGGGGGCTTAAGTAAATTTCTGAAGCACCTACAGAAAATATTATCAATTTTTAAAGATTTATTTATTTTATCTCCTTTAACTTTCATGCTCTGTATGAGCATGGCCACCTGCATAAGATTGAATTGGTATAAATCATCCCTAACCTAGGAATAGATTTAATACACAATCAATCACATCACAGAGTACAAAAATTATATAAATCATTAATCAATTACTTAATTCTAATAACTAGCATGCAATGAAAACCATGAAAAACCTGGCACACAAAAGCAGCAGAAAAGTAAACACCGGCCTATCCTAAGACTAGAGTTGGTTATCCTAGTAAATCATCTAAAGTGTGTGAGATAGGCTGTGTGGTTTGGATATGTCCTATGTAGGGCAATTGGTTAAAATTGTTTGAAGTTCTGGTTGGTTGAAGGCTTAAGAAAGAATTTTGATTAAAGTTTAAATATTAATGATTTAAAATTAATTTTAAAATATATTATTTTAGATTTAAAAGATTATCACCTTTATTTCTCACCGAGGCCATAAAGTTTATTTCGCCTTCCTTGGGGATAATTTAATAGCCTCGTAGGCCTGAATTACCTAGTGGTAACTGATATAATTAAATAATTTGATTTGATTAAGGTTCAAGGGTCATTAAATTTTAAATTACACTTGATTAGTTACTAATTTTAAGGTTCAAATTGATTTATATTTTCTATTAAACAGTTCATGGTATTGTGCCACCAGGCTCAAGGAACAAAGCCTCCTTAGGACATGTAGCCCCGTAGCCCGGAGTAGTCCAGCCTAAAAACCTGGTAGATATATTTAGATTAAGGATTATAAGTTTGATTGGAACACTAATAATCAGTTAATTTTAATATTTTAACACTCCACTAAATTTATTCGTGGCATTGTGCCACCAAGCTCGAGGAACAAAGCCTTCTTAGGACATGTAGCCTCGCAACCCGGAGTAGTCCATCCTAAAAACTTTATATTTGGAGTGGTTATTGTGTATTAAGGGGTTGGTTGAGTGATTTAAATATTGATTTAATATTTTTTGGAATTTAAAATTAATTATCAAATTTTGGAATTTTTTGGATTATTTTAATCATTTAATTAATGGGTCAAAAGTTGACTTTTAGATTTAATTAGATTTTAGAGATTTGATATTTTTGTTAAATATTAAACCTATTAATGAGTAATTAGACTCTGAGTGGCTGGATTTAGAGTTTTCTATGAAAAGTTATGAATTTTTGAAGTTTTGACTTAGAAATTTTGATTTGAAGTTGACCGAATTGTTGACTTTTTAAATCTTAATTATTTCTGGTGGTTGGATATTTTTGATAAATATTAGACCCCAAATAGAGTACAATGCCTTTGTGTTTACTCAATTTTTAAATTTTTTATAATTAGTTATGATTTTTAGAAGTTTTGGGCATTTATTGGAATTATTAAAATTGTTTAATCAAGGGTGTTTTATTGATTTTGCTCCAAATGAACTCCCAACTCCTTGAAATCAACTCCAAAGGTATGGAATGACCTAAGGAGTGATTCCCAAGTGATTGGCAATTTTATGGGATTTTTAATTTTTTTAATAATTAAATTAATTAAATATTAATTTTTAATTAAAGTTAAATTAAGCTTGATTTTAAAATCTAGTCAAGGGGGTTTTATTTTTAATTGAATGAGGATTTGATTTTGGTCAGTTAGAGGTATTATATGCAATTTTTTTATTAAATTTTGATTTATTAGAATTTTTGGGAGTTTTGAGGCTTAATTAATACATTAAACTTAAGTTAATTAATTAAGAGAATTTAATGATTTCAAAAATCAGTAGGCTCCTATCCTAAGGTAGGTAGTTCCACTATGTTTAAGTGTTATGTGTTTCATGCCAATAGGAGATGTATCTTATTTTCTATAATTATTCTAAGTTTACTAGACGTATCATTAATTGTTGTCCTTAAGGTGTCATTATGTTAAGTAGGTTTAAATCAAAGTTTTGCTAACCCTTAGACATAACATAAATGAATGCATAAACACAATCACAATCAAGTTCCTAAATCTAGGAGAGCCTAAAACTAAGTGAGTGTGTGCATACCCTAAAGATGCCATAGAAAAAGAAGAAACAAATAATTAAGAAGTTAATTAGTGAACAATTGAAATACAATTGTCCACTTATTCATCCCCATCAAATCTCTTCATTCAAGACAAATCATGTTTAAAATTTCAAATCCTCACTTAAGACTTTCATATTTAAGTATATATAATTTTAAAATAGAATTTAAAATATATACATATACATATACATATATATATATATATATTTGAAATTAGAAATTTAAAATATCATTAATAATAATTTAAAAATATGTTTGTAGGGATCTCTGATTATTTTGAAATATTTTAAAAATAAATTTTGAATTTTAAAAATATTTTAATATAATATTTAATTAATTATTAATTTAATATTAAAATACTTAAATAATTCAATTTATTTAAAATAAATCATGTTTTAATTCTAAAATTAATTTTTATATTAAAATATTTAAAATATTTAAAAATTTTGATATATTACATTAACTTTTTTGAATTAATTTGAATTTAATTTCAATTTTTAAAATTTAAGGTTAATTAGATTATTTAAATTAATTTAAAATTTATTAATATTTAAAATATTTATTTTTTTCATTTTTTAAATTTAACTTTAGTTAATTATTAATTAAGTATTTGAATATTTTAGTTATATAATATTTCTCAAATTATATTTAATTTAAAATTAATGTTTGAAATAATTCTCAAATTAAGTTAAATTAAACATTAAATATTCTTTAAATTTATTTTTTTTAATTATTTAAAAATGCTTCACTTTAAATTTTCAAAATTCTTTGAATTTAATTTAATTAAATGTTAATTGAATAGTTAAATATTTAATCAATTAATTAAAAAAAGAAAATTTAAAATATAAAAATGTATCTTAGCTTAATTAAGATATTTTAAAAATGAAATTTTGAAAATTTGAAAGTATTTAAGTTAATTTTTAATTAAATGTTAATTGAAATCCAAATATTTAAATATTTAATACAATTTAAAATATAGTAAATGTTTTAAATGAATGTTAAATAAAGAATATTAAAAATACATTCTCTGATTTGAATTATTTTCAAAATAAATTTACCATAAAAATTTGAAGTTAACTTGATGTGTTTTATTTAATTAATAATTAAAATATTCAAAATTTTGAATGTTTTAAAACTGTTTGAAATTTATTAATAATTTTAAAATAATTTTAATTTTATTAAAAAGGGTTTAAAATTCTTAGCATTTTGAGGTATTATACTAATATTTTGGATTTAAAATGTGTTTTTAATATTTTTTTGAAGTTTTCTCGGTCTAGAATACATTTAAAGTAATTAAAATATAATTAAATAACCTCTGGCAGCGGGATTGGACACGTGGCGTTATCTGGTTGATGGACTCAAACCGCGTGGTGGCGGGCCAGTCATTGGCAATGATTGCACCGCCGCACAATCATCACCCCATGATTGAAAGGATGGTAGCCCAGACGCTTTTCACTTATCCGCGTCAGCAGCTCTCGCCCGCTCACCATTGGATCACCCACTATTTCGAACAGACAGCTCGGATCTAGCTAGATAGAGATCCGTACAAGGAGCGGATACATGCGATTGGATCAAACGGTGGAACGATGAGATTTTAGCAGTCGATCAAGAGATCAACGGCTAAAATTTTGTACAGCTTAACTAAACTATGAAATAAGCCCTAGAGCCTAACAATGCCTCGTTCTCAGGATACACTTAATCAAAATGCATAAAATTTTAAACATAGTTTAATCACATGAACATAATTTATGGGGGCTTGATTTTGAGTTTTAAAATGATGTATGTAGAGCGCTATTTCACATAGAGTGTCCTAAACTAGGGTCTAAGATTTTACCCAATCCCATCGATGGATTTCAATTTTTTTTTTGTTCTCAGAGCTTGTAGACTATCCACGCTTATTTTTACTGAAGAAACCTCGGCTCGAAATGCTATGGATCAAAAGCTCTTGAGGTTAGACAAACTTGAGGTTAACATCACTGGAATCCCATCGCCAGTGAGCTTTGACCAGCTAAGTTCAACTTGGACGGCGTTGGTGAGGTCTTTGGAAGCTCAAATGAAAAGACCTTAGGCTCTGGGGTGGCTTGAATGGTGAGAGAGTGTAGAGAATAGAATGAGCTTGAATTTAGGGATTTTGCCCTATTTAAGTATCCTTGAAGAGTTTGAATAGCTGAGATTAACTAGAAGGGTTTTTAGGATCAAGACACCTGTCCAGGGATTATTAGGAGCAGGTGGAATCAAGGACATAATGACTAATAATGTGTAAAGGCCCTTTTGTCCCTTTGTGAGCATATGGGGTTGATAGGAGTTGTTTTTCTCCTAATCTAAGGGTTGAGAATAACTTTAGGAAGGTTTTAGAGTGTCTCTAAGCAGCTGGAGCTGAGTTGGCATGGAGAAGAATGCCATGTCATCAAAGGTTTTGGTTATTTAATAGTTTCTTAAGGCTTTGTTGACTTTGTTGACCAGTCAACAATAGGTTTGGTGGCATTGAGGGTGGATCTTGAGCTGGTTGAAGTGCCATGAAGGAGGCTTAATGCTTAAGGATTAAAACTTTGAATGGAAGTGTGAGGATTTGAGATGATTTGGCCAAGTTGTGTTAGATTGGATTGGTCAAATTGATTATAATTTGATTCAAGTCAATCCAAAGAGAGCTCAAAGTATTAAATAAAATGGATTTCACATCCCTTGAGGAAAATAGATTAGAGTCTAAAGGGGAGGATATTTGTATGGTGAAGTTTGACCATGGGTTAAGGTTTGATCGAGTCATATCAAAGTGATTTGACTCAAAATATGCTCAAGTATATTTGAACCACACATTGGAATAAATTTGAAAACTTAAGGTTATTGCTTTGATGACATGATGTGGTTTAACCCAAATGGGTTAAATTTAACTGAACTTGGGTTCAATTGACCAAGTCAACTGATGATTGGATCAAAGGGTCCAATCAAGTCCAAATCACTCACGAATGTGTTCAAAGGAGTTTTGAGTGGATTTGATATTGATTTAAGGTTTAATTTTATGTAAAAGAGCTTAAAGGATGATCTGGTCAACCTAGGTTGACCTAGGGTCTAGATTTAGGCTTGACAAGTTTGATTTGATATTTGAAGTCTGGGGATGTCAATTGGGTCAAAACACCTATTTGGGTCCTTAATGGGTTATTGGGTCAACCTAGGTTGACCTAAGAGCTTGGAATGAGTTCAACAAGTTTGGTTTAATATTTTGAGACAGTTGTAAGTGGTTAGAAGCTTTGGGGAAAGCTCTAAGGTCAAAGTCCACTGAAGGGCAGATCTAATGGTATAGGCCATAAATATTTGAAGGTTTTATAGCATTTGGATTTCAATCCAATTTCTGGGATTAGAACCTCAGATTGTGCTCAAATTTGGAGAGTTGTCTGTAGAGACATGTCCCATCAATGATCAATTGATAGACTCTAAGTCAAAGATCATTTGATATAGGTTTGAAGTGTTTGAAAATTCACTCGAAAAGGCCTTCAGAACATGAGTCCTTTGCCTTAGATTTTAGTTTAAATTTTTGGATTTGATCTAGATTTTGGATTTGAATGATTGGAATTGAATTATCCAAATCATTTATAATTATTTAGGATGATCATAAGTGATTGAATAGGATTAGAGCTAGAGTTAGGATCATGATAGGTTTAGAGTCAAGGTAGGTTTTGAAGTCTAGATTTGATTAGAGTTTGATTTGAATTAAGGTCTAGATTGGCTTGAGGTCAGGGTTAATTTAAAGTTTAAATAGGTTTGAAGTCTAGATGGATTTGAGATCTAGATTGACTTGTATTTAGACTGAACTAAGGTTTAGATTGATCAGAGGCTGGAATTATCTTGAGATTTGGATTGATTTGTGTTTTGAATAAGTTGATTTAAGGTATGGGTTGATATGAAGTTTGAATAGATCTGGGGTCAGGATTAATTTGAATATGGATTGATCTAAGATCTAGTTTAATCTAGGATCTAGACAAATCTAAGGTCTAGGTAGATCCTAAGGTATGGATAGACCTAGGATCAGGATAAATCATAGAATCTGGGTTAGTCTAGAAGAATGCTAGGGTTTAGATTCTAGGAGAATTCTAGAGTCTAAGAAGCCCTAAAGTCTAAGGTCTAGAAAGATCCTAAAACTTATATTGATCTGGAGGCTAGATTAATCTGGGATTTGAATTGGTTTGGGATATATGTTGGTCTAAAATCAGAATTGATCCTAGAGTCTGGATTGATTCTAGAGTCTAGATTGGGTCCTAATGACCTCATACAAAAATGAGGTCAACACCATACTAACATTAATTAAATTGTCTAATTTAATTCACAAATAAAGGAGTCAAAGTAGATCTCATTTAATTTCTAGATTGTACTATATGATACATATATCATACAGTTCGATCCACCTAAGAGCTCTCTAGATGAACTTTGGTTCCTCTTATATGATCTAAAATTTAATCTAAACTAATCGAACTGGAGGATTTATAATCATACAGGATGATCTTTGATAGAATTGAACTAATCATATTATATGATATGTGAATCCAACTATTTGATTCGAAGACTTAAAATTTAATATTAGGGTTTTTGAGAGCCCTCTTTATAAACTCTTATTATATCGTATAGAAAAGGTCTTTGGGCATTCAGGGTCATCTTTTTTTTAGGTAGAGCTTAGAGAGAGTCCACATTCACAAGGAGAGAGAGGGCGTGAGGTTGAGAGAGGGATAATGCTTTGAGGGAGTCAAGGGGTGTAAGAGGGGTCACATGGTTACTCCTGCTAGCATGTACCTTGGATCCTTCAATTGTATTTGGTGGAGCTCTTGGAGGAGAGATCAAGGAAGGAGAGTTTTTGGTGAAAAAGACTCGCCAACCAAGGAGGCTAGGGTTTTACGGTCTCCACCATGCATTGAAGCGAAAGGAGGGATCAAAATCTCTAACTAGTGTGGAAGTGAAAAGAGGTATAGGCATTTCTGTATGGATTGGAAGCAAAAGGAGGGATTAGCATCTCCATCGGGGTTGGAGGCAAAAGGTGGGAGGATATATCTACCGGGATGTGGAGGCTTGAGGAGGGAGATTCTTCAGGTGTGAACAGTCTATAAGAGTGATTCTTCGCCAGCTCAAGGGCGAAGGACTTCTCCGCTTAGCTGTATGCTAAAGGAGAGACACATTTAGTGCAATTCCCAAAGAAAAGGATCATTGGGGAGTGGACGTAGGTTAATCACTAAAAACCTTTATTTGTGTTTTCTTACTTTTCTTGTAGTTTACTTTATTCCACTATGGTTTAATTTTGATTACCTATGTCAAAGAGGATTTTGGTGAATATTTTTTATTAATTAATGATTTGAAAATCAGTAAAGAAAAAAATAGTTATTTTTTACAAGTATAAAGCTTAAAAAAATAGTAATTTCTTGTGAGTATTTGTTTGAAGTTTTAATTTAAACTTTTAATCACTTCTATATATTTAAAGATTTGTTTTTTAAGTAATTTAAAAAATTTCCAAAATATTTTAAAAGAGCCATCCGCCAGCTCAAGGGTGAAGGACTTTTCCGCTTAGCTCTATGTTAAAGGAGAGACACATTTAGTGCAATTCCCAAAGAAAAGGATCATTGGGAGTGGACGTAGGTTAAACACTAAAAACCTTTGTTTGTGTTTTCTTACTTTTCTTGTAGTTTACTTTATTCCACTATGGTTTAATTTTGATTACCTATGTCAAAGAGGATTTTGATGAATATTTTTTATTAATCAATGATTTGAAAATCAGTAAAGAAAAAAATAGTTATTTTTTACAAGTATAAAGCTTAAAAAAATAGTAATTTCTTGTGAGTATTTGTTTGAAGTTGTAATTTAAACTTTTAATCACTTCTATATATTTCAAGATTTATTTTTTAAGCAATTGAAAAAATTTCCAAAAGATTTTAAAAGAGCCATCCCCCCTCCCCCCTCCTTCTTGGTTTGGCATAAGCACTTTAATTGGTATCAGAGTGGGGTTCTCACCTTTTAGATTTAAACATCTTGAGTAGAGCCACATGGAATAGTTTGGAACTGTAAAATTTTGAAAGGGTATTCAATTACTTGATTGCCACTTTTTGATAATATTACACTTGACTTCTAAAATTTTTGCTTGTTAAACTTTTACAATCCTTGATTTTTCAATATGGTAAATGATTCAATTTGGCTATGCTTTTCCTTCTTGTATAGGGAATTGAGTTTTAGCATAATTAAATGTAAAATATTTGAACTTTTTTTTTTGTATATTAAAATCAGATTGTTTATATGCATGACTTTACTTGCACTAGTTGGAAAGAAATATGGGATATACTTTGCAGTACATATGAAGGCGCTAATGCAGTTAAATAGTCATGCATGAACTTATTGTAACATGAATATAAACTCTTCACATGCAACCTAGTGAAACCATTTCTGACATGTATACTAGGTTTACTAAAATCATCACTTCATTACAAGCATTGGGTAGAGAAATTGCTAATTCTAAAAAGTTAATAAAATCTTATGTTGCGTGCCATAATCTTGTGATGCAAAAGTCACTGCTATTTTTGAATCTAAGGACTTTAATTCTTACTCAATTGATAATCTTCTTAGCTCTCTAATTATCTATGAGTAAGAGGTGAGTAAAAGACACGCAGATGCAAGTGAATGAAAGAAAGTATGAACAATAGTGCTAAAGGTTGACGATATAGAAAATAATAGTTCTAGTTCAAATGCAAATGATGACATAACACTTATGACTAGACAATTAAAATGCTTCTTGAAACACAAGCAAAAGTGCCAATTTGATAAGCATGAAGGTTAAATCACTAAATAAAATAAGTTTTATATTGATGTAGTTTGTTTTGAATGTAAAAGCCAGGACACATTCATTTTAGTTGTCTGAACATCAAGAGCCACCTGGTGAAGGATAAGGGTGAGGAGAAAGGCAATGCTAAAGAGGCAAACAAAAATCTTAAAAGGCTTTTTAGGTGAACTCTAACTCAGAATCATCAGAAACTAAACCAGAAGAGGAGCTAACCAACTTGTGCTTAATAGCTAAGGATAACATTGGGGACTCTAATAATGATGAGATAGGCTTGCTGTTATATGATGAATTATTTTCATTATCAAAATAATTGTATGATTCTTATAAGAAATTGAAAAGCAACATACATGTATTAAAAGAGAATATTCCACCTTAAAAGAGGAGTATGAAAATTTAACTAATAATTATTTAAACTTAAGGAATTATCACATTACATTAGATAAACAACATGAACCATTAAGTGAAAAGCATAGTGCATTAGAAGGAAAGCATGATTCATTAAACAAAACGTATATTGAACTTTAAGAAAATCATGAATCCTTGAATAAAGAGGATGTTGAATTAGATGAAGAATTTAAAGAACTAGAAGAGTTAACTCTAAAATTGGATAGCAATAAGCATGCACTAAAAGTGGAAGTAGGCATGTATGACAGTGTAAATGAATACTTAATAAAGAAGATCACAACATTTAAATCAAATGCATTAGGGCCTACACATAGTAAAGCCACACAATAAAATACATCATACATCATTATTCACTATAAGCTGACATAATCACTTATATAGACTAGTGAATCCATTCCTAGAGATTAAGTGTTATTCTTGTGGCATACTAGGTCATATTCCAAGCATTTACACACTCTGGATACACCATAAAACTCATTTGATTTGGTGGTCCAAAGCATCACTAGCACAACAAAATATTAATACATTTTCATATAAAGGCGAGACCCAAACTCACTTAGGTTTTTAAAATTAATACTTGATTATTATTATAGCTATTCTTGCGGAAGAGGTCTAGTGAGAGTATGTGGTACTTAGATAATGAATGCTCATGGCACATGACTGGAGATCTAAAGTAATTCATCACACTAAAGGCCAGGAGTGGAGGTGAAGTCACTTTAGGAGATAATACTACTAGAAAGGTAGTAGGTGTAGGTATAATTTGCAAAACTAATGGATCTATAATCAAAAACATTTTATTAGTTAAGGGTTTAAATCATAACTTGTTAAGAATTAGTAAATTATATGGTAAAAATTTTAATATTAAATTTCATTCCAATAAATGCTTAATTTTTTAAAATGGAAAACTATTTCAAAAGGAATGAGAATCAATAATATTTAAATAATTGACTTGAACTATATTATTACATCAAATAGTATTTGTTGCATCAAAATTGGTGTAGATGAATCTTGGCTAAGGCATCTTAGACTATGACATGGATGTATGAAAACACTTAAGAAAATCACTCAACTAAGTTTGGTTAGAGGCATGCCTATGTTATAATTCTCCAAAGAACACCTTTGTGATGCTCGGCAATTAGAAAAGCAAATTAGGTCATCATGTCATTCAATTTAGGACATAGTAACCCCTAAACCTCTAGAAATTCTTCGCATGAACTTATTTGCGCCTATTAATACAGCAAGTCTAGGAGTTAAAACATTTAGATTTGTGTGGAGGATTAGTCTGGATTCACCTGGGTAAAATTTTTGGTAAATAAAAATAAATCATTTGAAGAGTTTAGGAACTTTTTTTATTTGGATTCAGAGAAAAATAAGCTATTTAATCTCAACAATTCATAGTGACCATGGAGGTGAGTTTGAAAATAATAAAATTAAATTATTTTGTCATGTATACATAATAGATGATAACTTTTCTGCTCTCAGGACCCCACAATAGAGTGGAGTAGCTGAAAAAAAGAATAGAATGTTGGTAGAGGTAGTTTATGCAATGTCAAGTGAATATGGTTTACCCAAATATTTTTAGGCAGAGGTAGTAAATTTTGCCTGCTATTTGCTAAATCGAGTGAACATCGGATCCAAACTAAATAAAATACCTTATGAATTACATAAGGTTAGAATACCAAACTTATCTCATTTGCACATTTTTGGGTGTAAATGTTTTGTGTTAAATAATGGAAATCTCACTTTGGAAAGTTTAATGCTAAGGCATATTAAGCAGTATTCTTAGAATATTCCTTAGTAGGTAAGGCTAATAGTGTTTTTACTAAAAAATTTAATTCTTGAGGAATCCACCCATGTTGTATTGATGAATCAGATAGAGTTATTGATACTAGAATAGATGGCGATGATGAAGATAAAATAACCCATGGAATAGAAAATGTTGATTTAGAAAAAAGAAAACAAGTTTAGGATCAATTTCCTAGAGAATGGAGGTATTCATCTAGTCACCCTAGAGAGCTTATCTTAAGAGATCCATCTGTAGGGGATAAGACTAGTCATAGTCTTAGAAATGAGGTTAACCATATAACATTTATTTCTATGATAGAACCCACCAGTGTAGATCAGGCATTAGCTAATAAGTTTTAAATTTTAGCTATGTAAAAAGAAGCTTAATCAATTTATTAGAAATAATGTGTGGGAGTTAGTAAGTAGACCCTCTAATCCGAGTATTTTTGGAACTAAATGGTTATTTAAAAATAAAGTTAATGACCCTTGATCAACAGGTAGAAATAAGGCTAAGTTGGTAGCTAAGGGGTATTATCAAATAAAAGGAATAGATTTCATCGAAACCTTTTTTCCCTGTACCTAAAAAAAAAACATAAGACTGTTATTATAATTTGTATGCTTTAACGGATTTAAACTATATTAAATGGATGTTAAAAGTGCCTTTCTAGATGGAGTAATTAAAGAAGATGTCTATGTAGAATAGCCCACAGGTTTTGAGAATTTAGCTTTTTATATTCAAGTTTATAAGCTTAGGAAAGAAATTTATGGGCTTAAAGAAGCACCTAGAGCATGGTATGATAGACTTAGCAACTTTCTATTAGAAAAGTCTTTTGTTAAGGGTAGTCTAGACCCCACCTTATTTATTCAGAAAGTTGGAGAAGATATACTCATAGTATAGATTTATATTGATGATATCTTTTTTTTTATCCATAAATGATGATTTATGAATGAATTCTCTTCCACTATGAGTAGGGAATTTGAGAAGAGTTTAATGGGTGAGTTAACTTATTTCCTTTGTTTCAATGTTAAGCAAAGAGAGGATGGTACCTTCCTATGCCAAACATAATATATTAAAGAAATTTTGAAAAAGATTAATATGGAAGGTTGCAAAAGCATGAATACTTCTTTGAGGTTAACCACCAAATGATATAAGGATTTAAAGGGAAATATATTGATAAACAAATATAGAGGGATTATAGGTTTGTAACTTTATTTGACAGCTAGTAGGCCTTATATTATGTTTAGCATTTATTTATATGATAGGTTTCAGACTGATGGTGGGGTTTATATTTTTGTACTTTGTGTGTGGAAGAATTAATACTTTACTGGTGGAAAAATTATATGCTAATAAAATTGTTTTACAACTACACTTTCATATGCTAATTGCTCCCAACTGACATAAGTGCAAGTGCAGATTAAGTAATAAAGTGTTAAAAGAAGAGTGTCAAACCCATGAGGAAATATGTGAACCACAATTGAATCTAGTACTACCTACTCAAACTATTTTATCCTACGCAATAAAATTAAGGGATAATTATTAAAACTATTAAGAAATGTAGAAAATAGTGAGATAATAAATGATAAAACTATTAAGCTCCTAAGTAGAATCATCTACAATAGTTACGAATTAGAGCTTATACACCTTTAAATCTTTGTCAAGCTTGTAAAGGTGTAAGGAAAGATTCATGGACTCTTTACAACTATTATATCTCCAAAGATCCTAAAATCCTAATCATATTATGTCTAGGTGTGAATGATTTGATTTTAATACTCCTAATTGCTCTGACATTCCTCTGTTGAGGCAATATATCACATAAGATTTTAAATTTATACATGGCTATTACACAAATTAAATTAATTCTAGGAGATATTGAAAATAATAATTCACATTTATTTTCAAGAGTACATTATGATATCCATAAAATTTTCTCATTATTAGTCCAAAACTAGAGTTTAGCCGACCATAGAAATAAAATTGAACAAAATATTTTCCATTAATTGCTCAAGAAATTAGTACAAGAAGAAAAGATAAATAAAATAGCACCTGAATGAAGAATCCCAAATAGATCCTGCAAATGGACTCTTCCTGGAGTGATTCTCCCCTTATACCTTCACTCTCCACACTCCCTTACACTCCTAAGTATGGTTTTGTTATAAGGATGACCAATCACTCCATTATATGTCACTCACTATCCTCTGGTTCCACTCTTACAAAAGGATTTAAAAAAACTTTTTATACTTAACATAAAAAAACTCAGGCACCGTGATGATCGATAGAGTGTTGCTGCAATATTATAATATGAACTAGCACCTAGATGCTAATAGATATGCTCTGTTGAGTTGTTGGGCTAACCTGGTATGATTGTTTACTGATTTGATTAAAGCTTGACTAATCTAGCATGTCACATTTTTTTTCTAAATGCTCCATCATGACATTGAAAAAGATGAGCATTGTGGCACTCACTTATATCATATGTGATGTGGTGCTTTTGAGGTTGGCACTCTAGTATTGAGTTTTTTTATAATTTTTCTTGAGACTCTAGCATTATAATATTCACTTATGGCACTATGATGCTGAGTAGCATTGCAACGTTATCCTTCTTCTGAGTTACTAAATTAAATGGAATTTTCTTAAGGATTTGTTGATATAATGTCCTAATTTGGCACTAGAGCATTGAAGATGTTATGGCATAGATAGTTTTTGTGTTGTGGCGCTGTTTCTCAACTTTGTAATTTTTGCTCCTTTTCCTAAGATTATCCTGCACAACATGAACTAAAATACACATCTTTATTGGAATTTAACACAATAAGAACAAACATAGATTTAATTCAATAAATTTCCCCGAGCTTGAACTCTTGCTAATCCTTTAGAAATTGTGTTTGTACCTTTGATCAACTCATTATTCCAAATACGAAAAGTTGCAAATTAAAAATGATTAAAATGAAAGATAATACTCCACTATTTAGAAGTGAATTGTATTGATCAAAGGGTGGAAATTTTAACTTAAACAATCATGAACAAAGCATCCTCATTAATATTCAAACTGAACTCCTCAACTACTAGTGTAAGTGCTATTTGATTATTGAATTAGATTGAATGGTGTATAATTTAAGAATTGGCCATATATTAGTTAATTTTGAAATTCATTTCTAAATATTTCATATGTAATAGCTTACTTACACTATACTTTTAAAAATTAAGTATTAGGATCCTTTAAGAATTTAACATCCTCTGATACAAATTTTTGATGTTATAGTACTCATCTTCCTTGAGCTTTTTTTCTCACTTTCTTTGTATCTTCTTGTATTTCATTTCTTTCTTTTAAATGTGTATGAGTACTAAAATAATAACTTTGAATATCAAATTAATTTTATTCCTTCAAGTGATCCTAAATTAGAATTATGTAAGGATTGTACAATTTTACTAATTTCATACTTGAGTTCATAATGAATTTAATAAATTAATCTAAGTACTTCCTTTTTGTAAATTCAGCTATTCAATCTTATAATCAATAGTTAGTGCCTAGGTTCTATAGTATTGAAATTAAAAAATAAAGTACTAACTTAGACAATTTCCATTAGTTATATGTGATGACTTTTAAATTAGAAAATGTTGTTCATTGTTCATTCAATTTAGCACCCATAATTTTGTATTATTCTTAATTTTCAATAATTTTTAATTGAACTTTTTTTATTTAATCAAATGAGTTATTAAAGTGCAATTAAGAGAGGACATTTCATCGATTTAAACAAATAGGAAATTTAGTTACATGAAAATTTATATAAACAACATAAACAATTAAATAAGAAAATAGACTAACATGTGTAGGTAACTAAACTAAAAAAGAAATTATTAAACATGACTATAAATACATAATAAAACATAATAAATTTGGTTTGCCTCCTATAAATGCTAAGTTTTTAGACTTCATCTTGAATATGCCAAACATTTCTATTTAAGATATGTTAACTCAATAAAGGCCTTAAAGGGTCTATGTCCCCTACTAAATAAGGTTTTATACTATGGCCATTAAATTTAAAATTTTGGGAGGTCTTTTTATGATGAATTTCTATAGCACCATATGGAAACATCTTAGTAATAATGAATGGTCTAGACCACCTGGACTTAAGTTTTTCAGGGAATAATTTTTATCTTGAATTGAATAGTAATATATCTTGTCCAAGGTAAATTCTTTCTTAAGAAGCTTACAATCATGTAAACTTTTTGTTTATTCATTATACATCCTAACATTTTCATAAGCATCACTTCTAAACTCCTCCAATTCATTTAACCAAATTAACCTTTTTAGTGGCTTCGTTAAGATTGAAATATAATTCTTTGAATGCCCAAAATGCTTTATATTTTATGAGTGTAAGTAATGTATTATTTTGTGTATTATATTTTTAGTAAAAATATATTATTTTAGTTGTGTTGTGCAGGAAAAAATTTAAAAAGGCACAAAATTCTATGTATCATTCAATATTGTGGAGTCAGACAAATCAACACTGTAGCGCCATCAAAGGCACTACCAGAGCACTATAACATTGACAAGGCAACTCTGACTTCTTTGTTGGATAGCTCTGTGGTGTAAAATTGGTCAGCTTTGCAGCACCATGTTCACATCTTTAAGCATTGTGGCATCATAATCTATTACGCTTCAGGGCCAAAATTGCCATTCTGGTGCCACAACGTTATAAGTTAATAGTGCCGTGGACTAGCAGTTGTAACTTCCAATAGACCTTATCTATCAATGAAATGATGTTACTATTCACTAAGTAACTGATCCATGTCAGTAAGTGCTATGGAGGAGCTAAAATAGAAGTGCAACAACACTAGTTCATTTTATGGGCTCATCAGCTCTGATCTTTAAAGCACTGCAGTGCTAGTTGCTTACTTTATGTTTTCTTATAAATAGTTATTATGTTATGTTTATAAGGAAGTTTAGTCACTAGTATAATTTTAGTACTTTTTAGAGTACTTCTTTAGATCACTCTTAGAGTATAATCTATGAGAGACTAGGGAAGTACTAGATACAATCATTAGAGTATTAGTCTATGTTTGTTTGACAACTTCATATATTAAGGAAGAAGTGCAAAAGAAACACATTGATCCTTCCTGGTGATTTTATTCTATTGTATTTTTTCTCTTTGATGATTTTAATGAAAATGAGTTTGCTTATTTTTTCTTCGATGTCTGGCTAATTCTTTAGTTTTGGATTCATAATGTGGAGAGCATATTAAGCACTAATAAAAATTCTTGTGCTCTAAAGTTAAAAGATGTTTTCAATACTATCTCGCTCTTTATTTAATACAAATAGTGGCCATATGTGTGGTTAAAACCTAGTATGATGTATAGCCTCGATGAAGAAAAGAAAGAACAACCAGGAATATTGAAATAGTATGTTTGTATACGTAGATATAGGATGTTGAAAGTTCGAAAGGGATGTTAAGCCCTAGTGAACTAGTCCCGAGGCTAACCAAGAGGGGGGGTGAATTGGATATTTAAAACAAAATAAAAATCTTTTTATAATTTGCAGCGGAAATGAATTAAAACAACAATAAAAAGATCAATCACAGATTTCACCCAAGCAGATAATCGCAATAAAATAAAGTGCGGAAAATAATAAGAAAGAACACACCAGATTTATAGTGGTTCGGTCCAACTTGACCTACGTCCACTCCTCGGAGGCACCCTCCAAGTATTGCACTATACCACAAGTGTCTCTCCTTTAGCCCCCACAGCTAGGCGGAGAAGCCCTTACAAAATCGCTTCCACCTTCCCCGGTGCGGCGGAGTAGCCGGGTCCTTCGACACCAAAGAGCACTTCTTCTTCCCAAAACTTCCTTCGAGATGAGCCTTGAATCCGACGGTACTTAGGTGCAAGCCTGCCGAAGCAACCGTGTGAACCCCCTCACACTCCCTCGAGAAACCCCCTTCCCAGGCTCTTCTCCCTCTCAAACTCCACCCTTTCCTCTCTCCCTTTCAAGCTCTCTCTTCAAGTTTTCTCCAAAAGAACGAAGCCTCAATGGCTGCCAAAGACACATATTAAGTGCCTTGAAAAAGCTTAAATAAAGAGCTCCAAAAACCCTTCCAAATTAGTTCTGGCGGCAAAGATCGTCCAGGACGATCGCCGGATCGTCCAGGACGATGTGCTCCAAAAGATGGCTTCAGAAAACCCTAAAAACTCAATTCTGTCGCCAAAGATCGTCCAGGACGATCGCAGGATCGTCCAGGACGATGTGCTCCAAAAGGTGGCTTCAGAAAACCCTAAAAACTCAATTCTGCCGCCAGAAATCGTCCAGGACGATCGCAGGATCGTCCAGGACGATGTGCAGAATTTGACCTGATAGTCCCGTACGATCCTGGGATAGTCCAGGACGATCAGAACAAATTTTGCACAA
This sequence comes from Dendrobium chrysotoxum, assembly GCA_019925795.1. Taxonomy (NCBI): domain Eukaryota; kingdom Viridiplantae; phylum Streptophyta; class Magnoliopsida; order Asparagales; family Orchidaceae; genus Dendrobium; species Dendrobium chrysotoxum. Next base: position 42,956,614 of record CM034302.1, read on the forward strand.
ATCGTCCAGTACGATATATAGATCGTCCAGGACGATTCGAACAAATTTTTACTCTTAAATCCTTGCCTAAATTATCATGGCTGCTAGGGTTTTGAGATCATATTAGATCGTCCAGGACGATTAGTTCAATGAACAGATCGTCCTGGACGATCCGAAATCGTCCAGTACGATTTGTTCAAAAGTTGAACTTCTGGTTTTGATAGGATCTCACTCCCCCTAAGTATGTGTACACATGGTCATAAATAAGCATATACTATTACAGGACTTGACTCAAGGAATCAAAAAGTACATTAATGAGAAATACAATAAAGCCTTTTCTACTCATTCTTGAGTCTTGAATCTTTCTTGTATTGATGCATGCTGTTCCTGAAATGTTAGTGCACACACAAATAAATATACATTCCAAATATTAGAAGATGTGAGCCATAATGTTTGTTATCATCAAAACAAGAACTCTTGAGCCCGAGTCGTAACAATCTCCCCCTTTTTGATGATGGCAAATATTACTGGTTGAATTTACAAAAAGATATTTTCTCCTAATCTCCCCCTCACTAAGAAAAAGTCTTTTAAAAATAGGGAGGAATACTTTCTTCTTCTTCTTTTTTTTTTTTTAAATTTTTGAAATAACTACAACAACAATATGATGTAAAACAAACAACATAAAAACAAATATCACAAATACGTAAAAAACATCACAAATACAACAGTATGTTCTCCCCCTTTGACATTATCAAAAAGAGGAGGAGCAAAAATTTGGAAAGTCACCTCTTGAGATTCTCCAAAAACTTAGTAAGACATGAATTGATCTCTTTGAACCCAGAAAGGTTAGAGAATCAGAAAATGTAAATCCAAACTCAGGTTTTAAAAAGGCGAAAAAAACTTTTTAAGCCAATATCTAAATCAAGGAACAAATTAGATAAGGAAATAAAACTTCTTCAAAACTCCTTTCATAAAATACATCTAATAGAAGATTAATGCAAAGTAATGAATCAGAAAATCTTGATTTTCAAACTCAAGTAACGAATCTATCAAAAAGTCATAAGAGTTTTCAAAACTTTAGAGATTTACAAGAATGGAAGCAGCTTTTATGGGCTAATTTTGTGCCTCTTTTTCAATTTGTTTGGCGCATTGCGCATCTTTTGATTTTTGATACACTTTGTGTATTCAATTTGGCAATTTCGCATCTTTTCAATTTTGGGCTAATTTTGTGCCTCTTTTCAATTAGTTTGGCGCACTGCGCATCTTTTGATTGCCTCCTTTCTAAATCTTTAAAATCAGCAAACCTTATTCTTATGATAAAGACGAACAACCTGAATAAGATAATCTTAAAGTTGGTTCAATAATTTGCAAAAGATTCCTACGAGATAGACAAAATGTTGGGAGATGAAAAAAGTTTTAATTTCAAAAGATAATTTATAATCTGAAACAGATTTTGACTCAAAAGCAAGATAGCCTTATTCAAAGAAATGAGATAGAGAGACAAAATCATGAGTTTTCTTCCTTTACTTGATTTTAGAAAAATCAACCACAACTAACATAGTATTTAGAAAATACAAGAGGTAAATTTTCCATTTTTAAAAAACAAGATCTTTAAAAAATAATTTTTAAAATAAGAGGTGTTATGTGTGTGCTTGATCAGAGAAACAATAAAAAGCAGCATAAGGAATTTGAAAAGGAAAATAAAAAATAATAAAACACAGAAAACACAATGAATAAACAATAGTAATAGAAAAACAAAAACATAAACACACAAAAAGAACATTAATTTACATCAGCTTGCTCCTGATCAGATGATTCAGAAGCTAGATCTGCCCAGGACATTTTTCGTTTTGCATTGTCAGCCCTTATTAGAATTTGCTTAGCTTTACCCTTTTCCTTTTCAGGAAGGGTTCTTAAGTTCGGGCACTGATTTTTCATATGTCCAGGCTTCCTACATCCAAAACAAATAACATCAGAAGAAAACTTTACATTCTTACCATTTTTACCTTTGTTCCACTTTTGATGTTGATGTTTGTGCCTTAGCAGATTTTTCAATTTATTTGTTGCTGATGCTAACTCTTCACTTTCATCACTTTCAATGTCTTCAGTTTTCATCACTATCATTTTATCTACATCGAAAAGCTTTTGACCCAAACCTTGCTCGTAGGCAATGAGTGAGCCAATCAAATTATCAATAGAATATTCGTTCAAATTTTTTGATTCAGAAATTGCAATGACTTTGGCATCAAATTTAGCAAGTAGAGAACATAGGATTTTATTAACTTTTTCAAAATTTGAAAGTTCTTTTCCTAAAGCATGTAATGATGTCACAATTTGAGAAAACCTAGTAAACATGTCCAAGATCGTTTCATAAGGTTTCATGCTAAAAAGTTCATAATCATGCATTAACATATTTAGCCTAGATTGCTTGATTTCATAAGTACCTTCATATCTAGTGCATAATTTATCCCAGATTTCTTTGCCAGAAGTGCATGCAGATATTAACATACAATCATCAGAATTCAAAGCACAGAAAAAACAATTTAAACATTTAGCATTTAATTGAGCATTGATCTGATCTGTTCTACTCCATTCAGAAAAGGGAATATCAATTTTAATTTCATTTACAATACGTGACGGTGCAGAATAACCAATTTGAATCATATGCCACATACGATAATCAATAGATTTCAAGAAAGTAGACATACGAATTTTCCAAAATTCAAAAGTAATATTTTCAAATAAAGGTGGCCGGGTGATTGAATATCCTTCCGCAATACTACGATTACAAAAATTAGCCATGGATCGAATTCAAAAGTTTTTAAATTTAAATTTTGAATCCCGCTCTGATACCACTTGAAAGTTCGAAAGGGATGTTAAGCCCTAGTGAACTAGTCCCGAGGCTAACCAAGAGGGGGGGTGAATTGGATATTTAAAACAAAACAAAAATCTTTTTATAATTTGCAGCGGAAATGAATTAAAACAACAATAAAAAGATCAATCACAGATTTCACCCAAGCAGATAATCGCAATAAAATAAAGTGCGGAAAATAATAAGAAAGAACACACCAGATTTATAGTGGTTCGGTCCAACTTGACCTACGTCCACTCCTCGGAGGCACCCTCCAAGTATTGCACTATACCACAAGTGTCTCTCCTTTAGCCCCCACAGCTAGGCGGAGAAGCCCTTACAAAATCGCTTCCACCTTCCCCGGTGCGGCGGAGTAGCCGGGTCCTTCGACACCAAAGAGCACTTCTTCTTCCCAAAACTTCCTTCGAGATGAGCCTTGAATCCGACGGTACTTAGGTGCAAGCCTGCCGAAGCAACCGTGTGAACCCCCTCACACTCCCTCGAGAAACCCCCTTCCCAGGCTCTTCTCCCTCTCAAACTCCACCCTTTCCTCTCTCCCTTTCAAGCTCTCTCTTCAAGTTTTCTCCAAAAGAACGAAGCCTCAATGGCTGCCAAAGACACATATTAAGTGCCTTGAGAAAGCTTAAATAAAGAGCTCCAAAAACCCTTCCAAATTAGTTCTGGCGGCAAAGATCGTCCAGGACGATCTCCGGATCGTCCAGGACGATGTGCTCCAAAAGACGGCTTCAGAAAACCCTAAAAACTCAATTCTGTCGCCAAAGATCGTCCAGGACGATCGCAGGATCGTCCAGGATGATGTGCTCCAAAAGGTGGCTTCAGAAAACCCTAAAAACTCAATTCTGCCGCCAGAAATCGTCCAGGACGATCGCAGGATCGTCCAGGACGATGTGCAGAATTTGACCTGATAGTCCCGTACGATCCTGGGATAGTCCAGGACGATCAGAACAAATTTTGCACAAATCGTCCAGTACGATATATAGATCGTCCAGGACGATTAGAACAAATTTTTACTCTTAAATCCTTGCCTAAATTATCATGGCTGCTAGGGTTTTGAGATCATATTAGATCGTCCAGGACGATTAGTTCAATGAACAGATCGTCCTGGACGATCCGAAATCGTCCAGTACGATTTGTTCAAAAGTTGAACTTCTGGTTTTGATAAGATCTCACTCCCCCTAAGTATGTGTACACATGGTCATAAATAAGCATATACTATTACAGGACTTGACTCAAGGAATCAAAAAGTACATTAATGAGAAATACAATAAAGCCTTTTCTACTCATTCTTGAGTCTTGAATCTTTCTTGTATTGATGCATGCTGTTCCTGAAATGTTAGTGCACACACAAATAAATATACATTCCAAATATTAGAAGATGTGAGCCATAATGTTTGTTATCATCAAAACAAGAACTCTTGAGCCCGAGTCGTAACAGATGTAAAATATGCTAAGTTCTTAAGAAGATGATTTAATCGTAGGAGGTCAGCAAATATCCTTTTCAGCCATATAAGCTAGATAGAAATCTAAGGATGCATATGCTTTGAATCACATTAAAAATAAGAATTTCATTAGGAAAGATATATAATTTATATTCATCATTCCAAAACATTTTATTTAAATATTATATCCATTATTTTAATATTTTTATTTAGTGATTCAATCTCCACAACCAATAATTTTATTTCAGTAGGATAATTTGTAATTAGAGTAATCAGTAATAGTTGATTACTAAAAAGCATACTTTCTCATGGGTTTGACATTGTATTCTATCATTTTATTATTTGATTCAGCATGTATACTTGCATATATTAAATAGGATTTATTATTTTTATATATCAGAGAAAACCTAAGTATTATTTAGGGGAGATTGACCCTTAAATATTTTTATAATTTAAAATTACACTCTATAGTAACCCAACCATACCTCATCAAGTTTTTGCCTCCGTTGTTGAGGAAGTATTTCTATTTTTATAAAATTTTAACTATATCATTGAATTAATTACATGATTAGGCTTATTTATATTTATTATTATTTTTTTTAATTGCTTTGGCAACTAATTGTATATTTTTTAGTTATAGGCTTTATAGCCATAGAAAGGAACTTGTGTCATTGATCCTGAAATTGAGAGAACCCTTTTGAACATTTGGAAATGACTAAACCTGAGTTAGAGCAAAATTATTTTAGACCACTTAAGGATTATACAAACCCTTTAGTAGACGAATTTTATCAGAGCATAAATATACCTTTAATCTAACCTAATAATTTTGAATTGAAACCAGTTATTATTCAAATGGTTCAAACTCTCAGTTTGGGGGAACTCATGTAAAAGATTCCAATTTATATTTAGCTAACTTTTTAGAAATTTATATAATATTTAAGTATAATGGTGACAATGATGATGCTATGGACTTAAATTCTTTCCCTTTTCTCCTAAATTGGGTACTGAAAATCAGTGACCTGGATCCTAACTAATGGAATGCAATCCTGGACTTACCTCGGTCTGGATTGGGGAGCCAGCTAAACCACCTAAATGCTTTAAAACCATATATCTGGTTATTTAATGTAGAGTGGTAGGGATATTATTTAAGATTGAGTTTAAGGAGAGTGGGGTCGATATCTAGAGCATATTTCTAATTGGCCCCTTGACTTATATTGGGTGAAATGCTTAAGTAAAATGTAATTAAATTTTAAACACTTTTTAAGTTTATATCTAATGCAATGCACGCTAATTGACTCGATTAAATGCTTGAATCAAAATGAAGAAATTTTAAAATTAGGCTTAAAAATAGGTTTTATCCTAAAGATTGCAAATATCTCCTTGACAGAATTGCATCATCATTGGCCAGGTGGTTTGCCAGAACCTGCAGGCGGTGAGGTGCTTAACAAAAGGAGCAAAGATGCAACAAATATGCATATGAAAAACTCCCGACGGTCCCGGGCTTACTTCTTAAAATGTTAAAGTTTCTATCTCAGCTTAAAAAGTTCTAAATTTAATTAAAGTAGAAAGGATTTCGACGTTCCCTCATAAGCCTCTAATCGGGTTCTAGGCTAAATCAAAACTAACATGCAAGATCACCAAAAAAATAAGAAAAGCAGGCAAATCCTAATCACACTCAACATAAATCAATTATTAAATTAAATCAATTAAATTAGAATTCAAATTAAAAGTCTATGTGGCAAGTGCCACTTAATTATACAACCCAGGGTCTACAGGAAAAGTAAAGTGGTCGGGTACCACTAACTACAACCTGAATTATATTCCTAAGACACAAGTAACTTTGAGAATGGAATTCTTCTTGTTCTTCATTTCTTCATCCTTCTATGAGGCTCCTTGGATCATCGGGTCCAGATATCCAAGTGAAAAGAAATTCCCCCTGTTGCAAATCTGGTTTTGATGATGACAAACATGTTTCCAGTGTGTTTTGCTTGGCTAATCTGTTTCAGGCACAAAAGACCGCGAGCCACTCAAGCCAACTCAAGATAGGGTCCAAGTGTGTCAAATGTATGTTTTATTCCTTTTATTGAGTCAATTGTAATGTAACTGATCCCCTAGCTAAGTAACCTTGCACACACACACTCAGGGGGAGAGATTGAGTGAGTTAGAGTTTCTGTTCAATTTTTGTTCAGATCGTCCTGGACGATATCTGCATCATCCTGGACGATCCAGTTAAAACAGAAACCCTAATTAGGGTGACTAAGTCAAGAAGGTCTGATTAAGCAGATCGTCCTGGACGATCTACGGATCGTACGGGACGATATTCCCAAATCAGAAATTCTCAGCCGCCAGATTAAGTTAGGCAAGTTTTATTTTAAGTATTTTGGTCTGATCGTCCCGGACGATACGTGTATCGTCCTGGACGATTCACTACAATCATGCCTAAATTAGTCTGGTAATTAAGGAAAGCAATTAATGTTTAATTAATATGATCACATCGTCCTGGACGATCTCAGGATCGTCCCGGACGATCGTGATCGTCTTGTGCATTTCAGCTGTACGTCCAGAACTATGTACAGGACGATTTGGGGCCTTTTTGAACTAATCGTACCGGACGATTACCCTATCGTCCGGGACGATCAAGTCATTTTTTGGTCGTCCAGCACAGATTTCTCTGGACGACCCGAACTGTCTTCTGGACGATTTCCTTCAATTTGAACTAATCGTCCCGGACGATCGCAGGATCGTACGGGACGATATGAACAATCTTTTCTACTGATCGTCCAGAAGAGCCAGATCGTCCAGGCTGAAACAGCTGAATTTGAACTGATCGTACAGGACGATCTACCGATCGTCCTAGACGATCTTGGCCGACAAGTTGAGATTTAGGGCAAATTTTAAGCCCTCCTTTAAAAGAACTTTTTTCAATTTTTGGAAAAATCTTTTGCTGCCTTCCTTCCCTGAGAAACCCTAGAGAGAGAGAGAGAGTTGGGAGAGAGAGAGAAGATCTTGTGAGGGGGAGTTAGTGAGGGATTCACTAAGGTTGCTCCGAGCACGGATCAGAGTCATCTTCTCCGCTCGTCGTCTTTCGTCTAGTCAGTGTTCGTCGTGGGAGGATCGTTCGCAAGAAGATCCGGGTTCTCTGCCCGCTTCAAAAGGAAGCGAAAGGAGTTCGTAGGTTCTCTGCCTGCTTCAGGAGGAAGCGAAAGGAGGTCGGGTTCTCTGTCTCACCGTGTGGTGAAAAGGAGATTTTTGTACAGGCTTCTCCGCCTTGCTGTGGGAGCAAAAGGAGAGACACTTCTGTTTAGTGCAATACCCGGAGGGGAGGCTCTGGGGAGTGGACGTAGGTCAAGTTGACCGAACCACTATAAAATCTGGTTTGCTTTTCTGATTCAATTCTGCACTTTAATTTTTCCTGATATTAACTGCTTGGGTGAATATCTTTAGTTGATCTTTTTATCGTTGTTTTAATTTGTTTCCGCTGCACGTTATAAAAAGATTTTCATAGTTATCGTGAAATTTTTAAATAACCAATTCACCCCCCCCCCCTCTTGGTTAGCCTCGGGACTAGTTCACTAGGGCTTAACATCCCTTTCGAACTTTCAAGTGGTATCAGAGCGGGATTCAAAATTTCTGTTTAAAAACTTTTGAATTTGATCCAATGGCTAACTGTAACAATCGTAATACTGCTGAAGGTTATTCTATTACCAGACCACCGTTGTTTGACAATATTCCTTTTGATTTTTGGAAAACACGCATGTCTACTTTTCTGCAATCTATTGATTATCGCATGTGGATGTTAGTTAAGGACGGATACGAACCACCTTTTCGAATGATTAACAATGTGAAAACAGAATTGCTGTTTGCTGATTGGACGTTTGATGATCTTGATTTAGCACAGTTGAATGCAAAATGTTTGAACTGTTTCTTTTGTGCTTTGAAATCTGAAGACTATATGCGTGTTTCTACTTGTACAACGGGAAAGCAAATCTGGGATAGGTTATGTATAACATACGAAGGTACAACTGAAGTCAAACAATCTAGGTTAAACATCTTGTTACATGATTACGAACTTTTTCGCATGAAACCTAGTGAGACTATTTCAGAAATATACACAAGGTTCACTCAAATTGTTACCTCTTTGCATGCTTTAGGTAGAGAACTTACCAACTACGACAGAGTGAACAAGATTCTTAGATGTTTGCCTGCTTCTTATGATGCTAAGATTACTGCTATTACTGAATCCAAAGATTTAAATACTTACTCGATTGACAGCTTACTTGGATCACTCATTGCTTACGAGCAAGGGGTGAACCAAAGGCAACTTGATGCAGGTGAACGCAAGAAAGAGAAGACCGTGGCACTAAAGGCCAAAGATTTAGATGCTAGCACTTCCGGGTCTGATAGCGACGAAGTTGCCTTAATCACAAGGCAATTCAAAAGCTTTCTAAGGAAGAAACATAAGAACTATCAGAAGTGGAACAAGGGTAAGTTCAATAAAAACTTTAAGGGTTCATCTGAATCGGTTTGTTTTGAATGCAGAAAGCCTGGACATATTAAGGCTGATTATCCAACACTTAAAGCTCACCCAAGCAAGGAGAAGGGTGAGGAGAAACCAAAGTTCAGAAAGGACAAGAAGCGGATTCAGAAGGCGTTCTGGGCAGACTCTGCATCCGACTCTTCTGAGACTGAAGCTGAAGAGGAGGAAACAAACTTGTGTCTGATGGCTGATGATCACCCTGGTCAGTCGGACCAGGAAGAGGTATGTGAGCTTACTTACGATCAGTTATTTGAAGTTTCTGAAAAGATTCATAAATCGTATAGGAAGCTTAAGAAAACCCATGCTAGTTTGAAAATAGATTATCTGACTTTACAAAAAGAGCATGATTCTGTAGTTAAAGATTATTCCACACTTGATTTCAATCACATGTCTCTGCTTGATGAGTTTGATGAATTGAACAAAAAATATTCTGATTTAGTTTCTGAGCATGATTCTTTGAAAACCACGCATGTTGATTTAGAAAAAGCTTTTAAAGAGTTAGATACAATGGCATGTGAAGTAGAAAGTAGCAAGGGAACCTTGAAATTTGAAATTGCCAGTTTAAAGAAAGAAAATGAGTTTTTGAAAGTAAAGATCAGTGCTTTTGAAAAGAACAAAACACCGCCTACTTTTGAACAGTTTTATGCACCGCCACCTTTTAAAAATTCTGTTGCAAGTTCATCAAACCATGTTTCATACACTACTAGGAAGAGACACTATCACTCACGACGTTTAGTTAATCCTTTTCCTGGAGTTAGATGTTTTTTGTGTGGCATGTTAGGACACATATCACACACTTGTACTGTTCACCGTAGTACACATTGGGTGTGGAGACCCAAACTGCCTGTTTCATAGCACAGCACACATGCATCGCATTCTTCTTTTCATAAGAAGGAACCCAAACCTGTTTGGGTTCCTAAGACTGACATTTGATGATTTTGTAGGTGTGCTCTCACACAAGACCTCGTGAGAGCATGTGGTACCTGGACAGCGGATGTTCTAGACATATGACTGGAGATGCAAATCAGTTCATTTCACTGGAGGCCAGAGCTGGAGGCAAGGTTACACTTGGAGATAACACCACCAGGAAGGTGGTAGGAACAGGTATAATTGGTGATTCAAAGAACTTTATGATTGATAATGTTTTGCTTGTAGATGGACTGAAACACAACCCGCTGAGCATCAGTCAACTCTGCGACAAGGGATACAGCATCAAATTCCTGCCCACTGGCTGCATTTTAAGCTTAAATGATGAAGTTGTTTTGCAGGGGCAAAGGATCAACAACGTCTACAAGCTGGATGTAAGTAGTATTAAATCTGATAATTCAATTTGCTTAAAAATTGCTGCTGATGAGTCTTGGTTATGGCATAGGAGATTTTGTCATGCCAGTATGAAAACCCTTAGGAGAGTCACCCAAAAGGACTTAGTTAGAGGTGTGCCCAAGCTTAAGTTCACTAAGGATCACCTGTGTGATGCCTGTCAGTTGGGGAAGCAAGTCCAGTCCTCTTTTCACTCTGTTAAGGACATTAGCACCTCTAGACCTTTAAAAGTTCTTCACATGGACCTCTTTGGACCCATTAGCACTGCCAGCTTAGGGGGGAGAGTCTATGGTCTTGTGATTGTTGATGATTATTCAGGGTTCACTTGGGTTAAGTTTTTGTCACATAAGTCTGAGTCATTTGATGAGTTTAGATCTTTCTCTACTTGGATTCAGAAGAAGTTAGGATGTGAGATTATTACCATCCATAGTGATCACGGAGGGGAGTTTGAAAATGAAAGATTTGGAAGTTTTTGTGAGAATCATGGGATTAGTCATAATTTTTCAGCTCCTAGGACCCCTCAGCAGAACGGGGTAGCTGAAAGGAAGAACAGGACCTTAGTGGAAGCCGCTAGAGCCATGCTTGCCGAGTATTCACTTCCAAAATACTTTTGGGCTGAAGCGGTGAACACTGCCTGTTATGTGTTGAATAGGGTGAATGTGAGAGTCAAACTGAACAAGACACCTTATGAGATCATTAAGGGTAGAACACCAAATCTGTCCCACCTCCATGTCTTTGGCTATAAGGTTTTCATTCTGAACAACGGGAAGTCACCCTTAGGAAAATTTGACCCCAAATCTGATGAAGGAGTGTTCTTAGGATATTCAAGTGTGGGGAAATCCTTTAGGGTGTTCAATAGGAGGACTTTGGTGGTGGAAGAAACAACCCATGTAGTGTTTGATGAATCTGATCTTAAGGAGTTTAGATCTGAAGTAGAAGATGAAGAGATTGTTGAGGTTACCCAAGGAGTTGGAAATACAAATTTGGAGAAAAGGGTAGAACCTCAAACCCCATTGCCTAGAGATTGGAGATATTCTTCGAGTCATCCTAAAGAACTGATCTTAGGAAACCCTTCTGAAGGTGTTAGGACTAGGCATGGACTTAGGAAGGAAGTAAACCATTCTGCCTTTATCTCAATGACTGAACCCACCAATATCAATCAAGCCTTGTCGGATGAGTTTTGGATTTTAGCTATGCAGGAAGAATTGAATCAATTTGTAAGGAATGATGTTTGGGAGTTAGTAGAAAGACCTAGAAACCAAAGTATTGTGGGAACCAAGTGGGTCTTTAAGAATAAGATGAATGATTCTGGTGTGGTGGTGAGAAATAAGGCAAGATTGGTGGCTAAGGGGTATAATCAGATAGAAGGGATAGATTTTGAGGAAACTTTTGCCCCTGTAGCTAGATTGGAAGCCATTAGAGTGCTACTAGCCTTTGCCTGTTACAAGGGATTTAAGCTGTTTCAAATGGATGTCAAGAGTGCCTTTTTAAATGGGGTAATTAAAGAAGATGTATTTGTAGAACAACCCCCAGGTTTTGAGAGTTCCCAATATCCAAGTCATGTCTATAAATTAAAAAAGGCCTTATATGGATTGAAACAGGCACCCAGAGCTTGGTATGAGAGGCTTAGCACATTCCTGTTAGAAAGAGAGTTTGTTAAGGGGAGCGTAGACACCACCCTTTTTCTGAGGAGAATAGGAGATGACTTACTCATTGTCCAGATTTATGTTGATGATATAATTTTTGGATCTTCTGATAAATACTTATGTGAAGAGTTTTCTAAAACAATGAGTAAAGAGTTTGAGATGAGTATGATGGGAGAATTGTCCTACTTTTTGGGGTTTAGCATAAGGAAAACGGATGATGGAACCTTTCTCAATCAATCAAAATACACTAAGGACATTTTGAAGAAATATGAAATGGACAAAGCCAAGCCAATCAATACTCCCATGCCCTCCTCAGTTCAGTTAGATAAGCATTCAAATGGAAAATCTGTTGATCAGAAGAAGTATAGAGGGATAATAGGTTCACTGCTTTACCTGACTGCTAGCCGACCTGATATCATGTTTAGTGTCTGTCTTTGTGCTAGGTTTCAGGCTGATCCTAAAGAGTCCCACCTGACTGTTGTTAAGAGAATTCTTAGATATCTTTTAGGAACCCCAAACCTAGGAATTTGGTACCCTAGGCATAGCACCTCTTTTGAGATCATTGGATATTCTGACTCTGACTTTGCGGGGTGTAGGGTGGATAGGAAGAGTACTTCTGGGACTTGTCAATTTATAGGACAGTCGTTAGTCTCCTGGTCCAGTAGAAAACAGAACTCAGTTGCACTTTCACTGCTGAAGCTGAGTACATTGCCTTAGGGAGTTGTGTGGCCCAAGTTCTTTGGTTGAAGCAGCAAGTCTTGGATTTAGGAGTACCTGTTGGCACAATGTCTGTTCTGTGTGATAATACTAGTGCCATCTGTATCTCTAAGAATCCAATCCAACATTCTAGGACCAAACACATTGACATTAGGCATCACTTCATTAGGGACCATGTTACAAAAGGGGACATTGAGCTACACCACATAGCAACTGAAAATCAGCTGGCTGACATATTCACTAAACCACTGGCCTTTGACTCATTCAGCATTTTGAGAACCAGATTAGGAGTGATTGATATAAATGCTTGATTCTGATGACTGTTGATTTATGATCTTTCTGATTGGTATTCTGATTTCTGTTAGTTAGGTTTAGTTTTTTGATTTCTGATTTCTGTTAGTTAGTTTTTGTATTTTGATTTTTGATTTCTATTAGTTAGTTTTGGTTTGATTATTTTATTTTCAGTTGATTTTATTTCTTCTGCTGATTTCTGTGTTACCCTTTTTGTTAGTTTGATTTGAGTATTTACTTTGCTATGATTTTCTACCTGTTTTTATGTTTTTCAAGATCTGATCACCGCTCACTACTTCTGGTGATCTGAATTTTTGACTGAGGGTTTTTACCTTGTTTTGGTTTGGAAGCTGATAAGCAGTGATTGACTTCGCTGAATCTGTTAAAGGGAAGAAACATTGATAATTGTTTCTCTTCCTCTAACTCCTTTACTGGTGTGTAGTTTCTTTTGAATAAAAATCCTTTTCAAAATTAAAATGTTAGTTTTTGAAATAGAGATTATTTTATCTTCCTACAGTAATCTGCCTCATATCAATAGTATTTTTCAAAGTCTTGAGTCATTAGTTTGATTTTCTAAACCAAGTGATTGCATTTATCATATGTTGTATGGATTTTATTTTGTGAATCATTCTTCCTTACTACGGAGAGTCATCTCCTATGTCTGGAAGATAATCTCACAGCTGAGACTCTTTAATGATTATGAAAAGGAGAAAGCTTATAAAAGATGCGCAGTGCGCCAGATAATTTGAAAAAGAGGCATAAAATGAGCCCAAAACTGAAAAGATACGAAATTGCCAAATTGGATACACAAAGTGTATCAAAAATCAAAAGATGCGCAAAGCGCCAACCAATTTGAAAAAGAGGCACAAAATGAGCCCAACACAAGCTTTCTTTCCTTTCAGATTATTAAATGTCTTAGAAAAATCTGTGCGCCACTTAATATTTTCAAAAGCTTGAGTCTTGAAAATCCTGATTTCTGATTTTTTACTTTGTAACACTATTATATCAGATATTTTTCTGGAATGAGGCTTGAAAGGATCTCTTTTCAAATCTAATGTCTTTTATTCAAAATCGGATTTTTATGTTGAAAGAGGTTTGCATCGATAAGGTGCCTGGGGTCAGAGTTACGAAAGTTGATTATTTCCAACCTTTTTTAGATTTCAGCGCTGTCAATCGTCCTGTCATTGATTTTTGAATCTAAAATCAAGGAAAAATTCTGATTTTCCTGTTTTGTAGTTATTTTATTTTATGTTTTATTTCCGTGTTATGTTTTTCGCTCCTCCTTTTTGTGATGTTAAAAGGGGGAGCCAGTTATAGTCGTGTCGTGTCTGTTTCTGTTTTCTGTTTCATGTTTTCTGTATTGTTTGAGCTGTTAAATGAAAATTAAAAAAAAAATGTTTATTTTGTTTGATCTCCTAGTTTACCTTTATTTTCAGACTACTTTACAAATATTTGCCATCATCAAAAAGGGGGAGATTGCTGCAAATCTGGTTTTGATGATAACAAACATGTTTCCAGTATGTTTTGCTTGGCTAATCTGTTTCAGGCACAAAAGACCGCGAGCCACTCAAGCCAACTCAAGATAGGGTCCAAGTGTGTCAAATGTATGTTTTGTTCCTTTTATTGAGTCAATTGTAATGTAACTGATCCCCTAGCTAAGTAACCTTGCACACACACACTCAGGGGGAGAGATTGAGTGAGTTAGAGTTTCTGTTCAATTTTTGTTCAGATCGTCCTGGACGATATCTGCATCGTCCTGGATGATCCAGTTAAAACAAAAACCCTAATTAGGGCGACTAAGTCAAGAAGGTCTGATTAAGCAGATCATCCTGGACGATCTACGGATCGTACGGGACGATATTCCCAAATCAGAAATTCTCAACCGCTAGATTAAGTTAGGCAAGTTTTATTTTAAGTATTTTGGTCTGATCGTCCCGGACGATACGTGTATCGTCCTGGACGATTCACTACAATCATGCCTAAATTAGTCTGGTAATTAAGGAAAGCAATTAATGTTTAATTGATACGATCACATCGTCCTGGACGATCTCAGGATCGTCCCGGATGATCGTGATCGTCTTGTGCATTTCAGCTGTACGTCCAGAACTATGTACAGGACGATTTGGGGCCTTTTTGAACTAATCGTACCGGACGATTACCCTATCGTCCGGGACGATCAAGTCATTTTTTGGTCGTCCAGCACAGATTTCTCTGGATGACCCGAACTGTCTTCTGGACGATTTCCTTCAATTTGAACTAATCGTCCCGGACGATCGCAGGATCGTACGGGACGATATGAACAATCTTTTCTACTGATCGTCCAGAAGAGCCAGATCGTCCAGGCTGAAACAGCTGAATTTGAACTGATCGTATAGGACGATCTACCGATCGTCCTGGACGATCTTGGCCGACAAGTTGAGATTTAGGGAAAATTTTAAGCCCTCCTTTAAAAGAACTTTTTCCAATTTTTGGAAAAATCTTTTGCTGCCTTCCTTCCCTGAGAAACCCTAGAGAGAGAGAGAGTTGGGAGAGAGAGAGAAGATCTTGTGAGGGGGAGTTAGTGAGGGATTCACTAAGGTTGCTCTGAGCACGGATCAGAGTCGTCTTCTCCGCTCGTCGTCTTTCGTCTAGTCAGTGTTTGTCGTGGGAGGATCGTTCGCAAGAAGATCCGGGTTCTCTGCCCGCTTTGGGAGGAAGCGAAAGGAGTTCGTAGGTTCTCTGCCTGCTTCAGGAGGAAGCGAAAGGAGGTCGGGTTCTCTGCCTCACCGTGTGGTGAAAAGGAGATTTTTGTACATGCTTCTCCGCCTTGCTGTGGGAGCAAAAGGAGAGACACTTCTGTTTAGTGCAATACCCGGAGGGGAGGCTCTGGGGAGTGGACGTAGGTCAAGTTGACCGAACCACTATAAAATCTGGTTTGCTTTTCTGATTCAATTCTGCACTTTAATTTTTCCTGATATTAACTGCTTGGGTGAATATCTTTGGTTGATCTTTTTATCGTTGTTTTAATTTGTTTCCGCTGCACGTTATAAAAAGATTTTCATAGTTATCGTGAAATTTTTAAATAACCAATTCACCCCCCCCCCCTCTTAGTTAGCCTCGGGACTAGTTCACTAGGGCTTAACATCCCTTTCGAACTTTCAAGTGGTATCAGAGCGGGATTCAAAATTTCTGTTTAAAAACTTTTGAATTTGATCCAATGGCTAACTGTAACAATCGTAATACTGCTGAAGGTTATTCTATTACCAGACCACCGTTGTTTGACAATATTCCTTTTGATTTTTGGAAAACAAGCATGTCTACTTTTCTGCAATCTATTGATTATCGCATGTGGATGTTAGTTAAGGACGGATACGAACCACCTTTTCGAATGATTAACAATGTGAAAATAGAATTGCCGTTTGCTGATTGGACATTTGATGATCTTGATTTAGCACAGTTGAATGCAAAATGTTTGAACTGTTTCTTTTGTGCTTTGAAATCTGAAGACTATATGCGTGTTTCTACTTGTACAACGGGAAAGGAAATCTGGGATAGGTTATGTATAACATACGAAGGTACAACTGAAGTCAAACAATCTAGGTTAAACATCTTGTTACATGATTACGAACTTTTTCGCATGAAACCTAGTGAGACTATTTCAGAAATATACACAAGGTTCACTCAAATTGTTACCTCTTTGCATGCTTTAGGTAGAGAACTTACCAACTACGACAGAGTGAACAAGATTCTTAGATGTTTGCCTGCTTCTTATGATGCTAAGATTACTGCTATTACTGAATCCAAAGATTTAAATACTTACTCGATTGACAGCTTACTTGGATCACTCATTGCTTACGAGCAAGGGGTGAACCAAAGGCAACTTGATGCAGGTGAACGCAAGAAAGAGAAGACCGTGGCACTAAAGGCCAAAGATTTAGATGCTAGCACTTCCGGGTCTGATAGCGACGAAGTTGCCTTAATCACAAGGCAATTCAAAAGCTTTCTAAGGAAGAAACATAAGAACTATCAGAAGTGGAACAAGGGTAAGTTCAATAAAAACTTTAAGGGTTCATCTAAATCGGTTTGTTTTGAATGCAGGAAGCCTGGACATATTAAGGCTGATTGTCCAACACTTAAAGCTCACCCAAGCAAGGAGAAGGGTGAGGAGAAACCAAAGTTCAGAAAGGACAAGAAGCGGATTCAGAAGGCGTTCTGGGCAGACTCTGCATCCGACTCTTCTGAGACTGAAGCTGAAGAGGAGGAAACAAACTTGTGTCTGATGGCTGATGATCACCCTGGTCAGTCGGACCAGGAAGAGGTATGTGAGCTTACCTACGATCAGTTATTTGAAGTTTCTGAAAAGATTCATACATCGTATAGGAAGCTTAAGAAAACCCATGCTAGTTTGAAAATAGATTATCTGACTTTACAAAAAGAGCATGATTCTGTAGTTAAAGATTATTCCACACTTGATTTCAATCACATGTCTCTGCTTGATGAGTTTGATGAATTGAACAAAAAATATTCTGATTTAGTTTCTGAGCATGATTCTTTGAAAACCACGCATGTTGATTTAGAAAAAGCTTTTAAAGAGTTAGATACAATGGCATGTGAAGTAGAAAGTAGCAAGGGAACCTTGAAATTTGAAATTGCCAGTTTAAAGAAAGAAAATGAGTTTTTGAAAGTAAAGATCAGTGCTTTTGAAAAGAACAAAACACCGCCTACTTTTGAACAGTTTTATGCACCGCCACCTTTTAAAAATTCTGTTGCAAGTTCATCAAACCATGTTTCATACACTACTAGGAAGAGGCACTATCACTCACGACGTTTAGTTAATCCTTTTCCTGGTGTTAGATGTTTTTTGTGTGGCATGTTAGGACATATATCACACACTTGTACTGTTCACCGTAGTACACATTGGGTGTGGAGACCCAAACTGCCTGTTTCACAGCACAGCACACATGCATCGCATTCTTCTTTTCATAAGAAGGAACCCAAACCTGTTTGGGTTCCTAAGACTGACATTTGATGATTTTGTAGGTGTGCTCTCACACAAGACCTCGTGAGAGCATGTGGTACCTGGACAGCGGATGTTCTAGACATATGACTGGAGATGCAAATCAGTTCATTTCACTGGAGGCCAGAGCTAGAGGCAAGGTTACACTTGGAGATAACACCACCAGGAAGGTGGTAGGAACAGGTATAATTGGTGATTCAAAGAACTTTATGATTGATAATGTTTTGCTTGTAGATGGACTGAAACACAACCTGCTGAGCATCAGTCAACTCTGCGACAAGGGATACAGCATCAAATTCCTGCCCACTAGCTGCATTTTAAGCTTAAATGATGAAGTTGTTTTGCAGGGGCAAAGGATCAACAACGTCTACAAGCTGGATGTAAGTAGTATTTAATCTGATAATTCAATTTGCTTAAAAATTGCTGCTGATGAGTCTTGGTTATGGCATAGGAGATTTTGTCATGCCAGTATGAAAACCCTTAGGAGAGTCACCCAAAAGGACTTAGTTAGAGGTGTGCCCAAGCTTAAGTTCACTAAGGATCACCTGTGTGATGCCTGTCAGTTGGGGAAGCAAGTCCAGTCCTCTTTTCACTCTGTTAAGGACATTAGCACCTCTAGACCTTTAGAAGTTCTTCACATGGACCTCTTTGGACCCATTAGCACTGCCAGCTTAGGGGGGAGAGTCTATGGTCTTGTGATTGTTGATGATTATTCAAGGTTCACTTGGGTTAAGTTTTTGTCACACAAGTCTGAGTCATTTGATGAGTTTTGATCTTTCTCTACTTGGATTCAGAAGAAGTTAGGATGTGAGATTATTACCATCCATAGTGATCACGGAGGGGAGTTTGAAAATGAAAGATTTGGAAGTTTTTGTGAGAATCATGGGATTAGTCATAATTTTTCAGCTCCTAGGACCCCTCAGCAGAACGGGGTAGCTGAAAGGAAGAACAGGACCTTAGTGGAAGCCGCTAGAGCCATGCTTGCCGAGTATTCACTTCCAAAATACTTTTGGGCTGAAGCGGTGAACACTGCCTGTTATGTGTTGAATAGGGTGAATGTGAGAGTCAAACTGAACAAGACACCTTATGAGATCATTAAGGGTAGAACACCAAATCTGTCCCACCTCCATGTCTTTGGCTATAAGGTTTTCATTCTGAACAACGGGAAGTCACCCTTAGGAAAATTTGACCCCAAATCTGATGAAGGAGTGTTCTTAGGATATTCAAGTGTGGGGAAATCCTTTAGGGTGTTCAATAGGAGGACTTTGGTGGTGGAAGAAATAACCCATGTAGTGTTTGATGAATCTGATCCTAAGGAGTTTAGATCTGAAGTAGAAGATGAAGAGATTGTTGAGGTTACCCAAGGAGTTGGAAATACAAATTTGGAGAAAAGGGTAGAACCTCAAACCACATTGCCTAGAGATTGGAGATATTCTTCGAGTCATCCTAAAGAACTGATCTTAGGAGACCCTTCTGAAGGTGTTAGGACTAGGCATGGACTTAGGAAGGAAGTAAACCATTCTGCCTTTATCTCAATGACTGAACCCACCAACATCAATCAAGCCTTGTCGGATGAGTTTTGGATTTTAGCTATGCAGGAAGAATTGAATCAATTTGTAAGGAATGATGTTTGGGAGTTAGTAGAAAGACCTAGAAACCAAAGTATTATGGGAACCAAGTGGGTCTTTAAGAATAAGATGAATGATTCTGGTGTGGTGGTGAGAAATAAGGCAAGATTGGTGGCTAAGGGGTATAATCAGATAGAAGGGATAGATTTTGAGGAAACTTTTGCCCCTGTAGCTAGATTGGAAGCCATTAGAGTGCTACTAGCCTTTGCCTGTTACAAGGGATTTAAGCTGTTTCAAATGGATGTCAAGAGTATCTTTTTAAATGGGGTAATTAAAGAAGATGTATTTGTAGAACAACCCCCAGGTTTTGAGAGTTCCCAATATCCAAGTCATGTCTATAAATTAAAAAAGGCCTTATATGGATTGAAACAGGCACCCAGAGCTTGGTATGAGAGGCTTAGCACATTCCTGTTAGAAAGAGAGTTTGTTAAGGGGAGCGTAGACACCACCCTTTTTCTGAGGAGAATAGGAGATGACTTACTCATTGTCCAGATTTATGTTGATGATATAATTTTTGGATCTTCTGATAAATACTTATGTGAAGAGTTTTCTAAAACAATGAGTAAAGAGTTTGAGATGAGTATGATGGGAGAATTTTCCTACTTTTTGGGGTTTAGCATAAGGCAAACGGATGATGAAACCTTTCTCAATCAATCAAAATACACTAAGGACATTTTGAAGAAATATGAAATGGATAAAGCCAAGCCAATCAATACTCCCATGCCCTCCTCAGTTCAGTTAGATAAGCATTCAAATGGAAAATCTGTTGATCAGAAGAAGTATAGAGGGATAATAGGTTCACTGCTTTACCTGACTACTAGCCGACCTGATATCATGTTCAGTGTCTGTCTTTGTGCTAGGTTTCAGGCTGATCCTAAAGAGTCCCACCTGACTGCTGTTAAGAGAATTCTTAGATATCTTTTAGGAACCCCAAACCTAGGAATTTGGTACCCTAGGCATAGCACCTCTTTTGAGATCATTGGATATTCTGACTCTGACTTTGCGGGGTGTAGGGTGGATAGGAAGAGTACTTCTGGGACTTGTCATTTTATAGGACAGTCGTTAGTCTCCTGGTCCAGTAGAAAACAGAACTCAGTTGCACTTTCCACTGCTGAAGCTGAGTACATTGCCTTAGGGAGTTGTGTGGCCCAAGTTCTTTGGTTGAAGCAGCAAGTCTTGGATTTAGGAGTACCTGTTGGCACAATGTTTGTTCTGTGTGATAATACTAGTGCCATCTGTATCTCTAAGAATCCAATCCAACATTCTAGGACCACACATTGACATTAGGCATCACTTCATTAGGGACCATGTTACAAAAGGGGACATTGAGCTACACCACATAGCAACTGAAAATCAACTGGCTGACATATTCACTAAACCACTGGCCTTTGACTCATTCAGCATTTTGAGAACTAGATTAGGAGTGATTGATATAAATGCTTGATTCTGATGACTGTTGATTTATGATCTTTCTGATTGGTATTCTGATTTCTGTTAGTTAGGTTTAGTTTTTTGATTTCTGATTTCTGTTAGTTAGTTTTTGTATTCTGATTTCTGATTTCTATTAGTTAGTTTTGGTTTGATTATTTTATTTTCAGTTGATTTTATTTCTTCTGCTGATTTCTGTGTTACCCTTTTTGTTAGTTTGATTTGAGTATATACTTTGCTATGATTTTCTACCTGTTTTTATGCTTTTCAAGATCTGATCACCGCTCACTACTTCTGGTGATCTGAATTTTTGACTGAGGGTTTTTACCTTGTTTTGGTTTGGAAGCTGATAAGCAGTGATTGACTTCGCTGAATCTGTTAAAGGGAAGAAACATTGATAATTGTTTCTCTTCCTCTAACTCCTTTACTGGTGTGTAGTTTCTTTTGAATAAAAATCCTTTTCAAAATTAAAATGTTAGTTTTTGAAATAGAGATTATTTTATCTTCCTACAGTAATCTGCCTCATATCAATAGTGTTTTTCAAAGTCTTGAGTCATTAGTTTGATTTTCTAAACCAAGTGATTGCATTTATCATATTTTGTATGGATTTTGTTTTGTGAATCGTTCTTCCTTACTGCGGAGAGTCATCTCCTATGTCTAGAAGATAATCTCACAGCTGAGACTCTTTAATGATTATGAAAAGGAGAAAGCTTATAAAAGATGCGCAGTGCGCCAGATAACTTGAAAAAGAGGCATAAAATGAGCCCAAAACTGAAAAGATGCGAAATTGCCAAATTGGATACACAAAGTGTATCAAAAATCAAAAGATGCGCAAAGCGCCAACCAATTTGAAAAAGAGGCACAAAATGAGCCCAACACAAGCTTTCTTTCCTTTCAGATTATTAAATGTCTTAGAAAAATCTGTGCGCCACTTAATCTTTTCAAAAGCTTGAGTCTTGAAAATCCTGATTTCTGATTTTTTACTTTGTAACACTATTATATCAGATATTTTTCTGGAACGAGGCTTGAAAGGATCTCTTTTCAAATCTAATGTCTTTTATTCTGAATCGGATTTTTATGTTGAAAGAGGTTTGCATCGATAAGGTGCCCGGGGTCAGAGTTACGAAAGTTGATTATTTCCAACCTTTTTTAGATTTCAGCGCTGTCAATCGTCCTGTCATTGATTTTTGAATCTAAAATCAAGGAAAAATTCTGATTTTCCTGTTTTGTAGTTATTTTATTTTATGTTTTATTTTCGTGTTATGTTTTTCGCTCCTCCTTTTTGTGATGTCAAAAGGGGGAGTCAATTGTAGTCGTGTCGTGTCTGTTTCTGTTTTCTGTTTCATGTTTTCTGTATTGTTTGAGCTGTTAAATGAAAATTAAAAAAAAATGTTTATTTTGTTTGATCTCCTAGTTTACCTTTATTTTCAGACTACTTTACAAATGTTTGCCATCATCAAAAAGGGGGAGATTGCTGCAAATCTGGTTTTGATGATGACAAACATGTTTCCAGTATATTTTGCTTAGCTAATCTGTTTCAGGCACAAAAGACCGCGAGCCACTCAAGCCAACTCAAGATAGGGTCCAAGTGTGTCAAATGTATGTTTTGTTCCTTTTATTGAGTCAATTGTAATGTAACTGATCCCCTAGCTAAGTAACCTTGCACACACACACTCAGGGGGAGAGATTGAGTGAGTTAGAGTTTCTGTTCAATTTTTGTTCAGATCGTCCTGGACAATATCTGCATCGTCCTGGACGATCCAGTTAAAACAGAAACCCTAATTAGGGCGACTAAGTCAAGAAGGTCTGATTAAGCAGATCGTCCTGGACGATCTACGGATCGTACGGGACGATATTCCCAAATCAAAAATTCTCAGCCGCTAGATTAAGTTAGGCAAGTTTTATTTTAAGTATTTTGGTCTGATCGTCCCGGACGATATGTGTATCGTCCTGGACGATTCACTACAATCATGCCTAAATTAGTCTGGTAATTAAGGAAAGCAATTAATGTTTAATTGATACGATCACATCGTCCTGGATGATCTCAGGATCGTCCCGGACGATCGTGATCGTCTTGTGCATTTAAGCTGTACGTCCAGAACTATGTACAGGACGATTTGGGGCCTTTTTGAACTAATCGTACCGGACGATTACCCTATCGTCCGGGACGATCAAGTCATTTTTTGGTCGTCCAGCACAGATTTCTCTGGACGACCCGAACTGTCTTCTGGACGATTTCCTTCAATTTAAACTAATCGTCCTGGACGATCGCAGGATCGTACGGGACGATATGAACAATCTTTTCTACTGATCGTCCAGAAGAGCCAGATCGTCCAGGCTGAAACAGCTGAATTTGAACTGATCGTACAGGACGATCTACCGATCGTCCTGGACGATCTTGGCCGATAAGTTGAGATTTAGGGCAAATTTTAAGCCCTCTTTTAAAAGAACTTTTTCCAATTTTTGGAAAAATCTTTTGCTGCCTTCCTTCCCTGAGAAACCCTAAAGAGAGAGAGAGTTGGGAGAGAGAGAGAAGATCTTGTGAGGGGGAGTTAGTGAGGGATTCACTAAGGTTGCTCCGAGCACGGATCAGAGTCATCTTCTCCGCTCGTCGTCTTTCGTCTAGTCAGTGTTCGTCGTGGGAGGATCGTTCGCAAGAAGATCCGGGTTCTCTGCCCGCTTCAGGAGGAAGCGAAAGGAGTTCATAGGTTCTCTGCCTGCTTCAGGAGGAAGCGAAAGGAGGTCGGGTTCTCTGCCTCACCGTGTGGTGAAAAGGAGATTTTTGTACAGGCTTCTCCGCCTTGCTGTGGGAGCAAAAGGAGAGACACTTCTGTTTAGTGCAATACCCGGAGGGGAGGCTCCGGGGAGTGGACGTAGGTCAAGTTGACCGAACCACTATAAAATCTGGTTTGCTTTTCTGATTCAATTCTGCACTTTAATTTTTCCTGATATTAACTGCTTGGGTGAATATCTTTGGTTGATCTTTTTATTGTTGTTTTAATTTGTTTCCGCTGCACGTTATAAAAAGATTTTCATAGTTATCGTGAAATTTTTAAATAACCAATTCACCCCCCCCCCCCCCTCTTGGTTAGCCTCGGGACTAGTTCACTAGGGCTTAACATCCCTTTCGAACTTTCACCCCCTTGAAAGGGCTGTTATCTTTTCTCCTTAGACATTTTTATTCTTTTATAATTTTAATGAAAATGAGTTTGCTTATTTTTTCTTCCATATCTAACTAATTCTTTAGTTTTTGGATTTATGGTATAGAGAACATATTAAGTACTAATGAAAATTTTTATGATCTAAAGTTAAATAATATTTTTAATAGTATCCCGCTCTTTATTTATTACACATAGTGGCCATATTTATAGTTAAAACCTAGTGTGATGTATAGCTTCAACAAAGGAATGCAAGAATAACCTAGAATATTGATATACTATATTTTCATACCTAGACATAGGATGTAAAATATGCTAGGTTCTTAAGGAGATGATTTAACTCTAGGAGGTCAGCAGATATCTTTTTTACCCATATAAGCTCGATAGAGATCTAGCGATGCATATGCTCTGAATCACGTTTAAAAAGAATTTCATTAAGAAAGATAAGTAATTTAGATTCATCAATCCAAAACACTTTATTTAAATATTATATCTATTATTTTATTATTTTTATTCAGTGATTAAATCTCAACAACTAATAATTTTATACAATAATTTTGTAATTAGAGTAAACAATAATAATTGATTACTGAAAAGCATACTTCATCGTAGGTTCGACACTACTCTATCACTTTATTACTTGATTCGGCACGTATACTAGCATATATTAAGCAGGGTTTGTTATTTTTGTAAAACCTAAGTATTATTTATGGGAGATAGAGCCTTAAATATTTTTATAATTCAAAATTACACTCCACGGTAACCCAGCCACCCCCATAAATATTTTAGTTCCAATGGAAGGTGACAAGCTTTCTAAAGACTAATCAACATGGAGACATTCTAATAGGTGTTTTAAAAGTAATTATGTAGGTCCATAATGCATCATCCAACTTTATAGCACAATCTTTCCTAATGAAACTCACTGATTCTACAATATTCTTTTAATCTCCCTATTATTTTAGCTTGGACACTTATTTAGGGAGTTTAAGGATTATAAGTTGTTACAATCCTATGTTGTATACCATTATTTCATGATTAATACTTCCACCCTTTTATAACAAAAGTGACTTCCCCATCACTTATAAAACTTCTAGGCATTCTAAATTTAGAAAATATATTTTTCCTTAAAAATTTAAAACTACCTGAGCACCAATTTTAAGGGTTTCCACTCCTTCAGTACATTTGAAAAAATAATTAATAGTAATTAAAATATATTTCCATCCATGGGATTACACAAATAGACCCATGAAATCAATTCCCCAAACATTTTTCAATTCAACTTCCAAAATATAGTTTAAGCACATTTCATTTCTTATAGTGATATTGCCTACTTTTTGACATCAATCATACTTTTTAACATAATTATTAACATCTTTAGATAAAGTAGGCTAATAAATTCTAATCAAAGAACTTTAGAAGCCATTCTAAATCCTTAAAAATGCCCTCCATAATGTGAATGATGGCACTCCCTAAGTAAAATCTAGACTCAAATACAACCTGTAGTGTTATCCTAAATATTTTGAATTCAAATAATCTCAAGCAATTAATATTAATCAAATCATCTCAAGCAGTTAATATTTAAAATTAAAACACTTAAATCACAGCCTCGCTTGGCCATGCTCTTTTAATTTAAAGGGGGACTTAAGCAATTTCTAAAGCACCTGCAGAAAATAATATCAATTTAAAACTTTGATTCTATTTTATCCCCTTTAATTTAATTATCCTGTGCGAGTATGGCCACCTACATAATTTTGAATTAGTATAAATCATCCCTAACCTAAGGGTAGATCTAACGCATAATTAAATCAAAATAGAGAGTGCAGTAATTTAAATAAACAATCAATCAATTACTTAAATCTAACAACAAGTATGTAATGAAAACCATAGAAAATTTGGCACACATAAGTAGCAGAAAAGTAAACACCAACCTAGCCTAATACTAAAGTTGGTTATCCTAGCAAACCATCTAAAGTGTGTGAGATAGGCCGTGTGGCTTTGATATATCCTATGAGGGGCAATTAATTAAAGTTGTTTGATGTTCTGGTTGGTTGAAAGACTTAAAGGAAAATTTTAATTAAAATTTTAATATTAATGATTTAAAATTAATTATAAAATATATTTTAAAATATTAAATGGATACCACCTTTGTTACTCACCAAGGCCGTGAAGTTTATTTCACCTTACTTGGGGCTAATTTAATAACCTCATAGGCCTAGGTTACCCACTAGTACCCAATATGATTGAGTATTTTAATTTGATTAAGGTTTAAAATTTAATAAATTTTTAATTAATATAGCTTGGTTGCTGATTTCAAAGTTATCTCAAGGTTTTCTAGATTTTTAAATTGATTATTAAAATTTTGGAATTATTTGAATTAATTAAATACATTAATTAAAGGAGTCAAAAGTTGACTTTTTGATTAAGCTTGATTTCTAGAAAGTTAGTATTTTATTAAAATTTTAGACCTTAATACGATCAGTTAGACTGTAAGTATGCTAGATTTAGATTTTTCTAAAATTTATTGTGAAGGTTCAAATTTTGACTTGATTTTGATTTAAAATTTGATCAAAAGTTGACTTTTTTTGAATTTGAATGATTTCTAGAAATTTGATATTTTTGATAAATATTAGACCTTAATATGAGTTGAATTCCTTTGAGTTTGCTCAATTTGGAGTTTTTTTAGAATTAGTTATGAATTTTTGAAGTTTTGAGTATTTATTTAAATTTTCAAAAAATGTTTAATTAAGGGCCTTTTTTTAGTTTGAATCTAAATGAACTTCCAACTCCTTGGAATCAACTCCAAAGGTCAGAAATAACCTAAGAAGAGATTATCAAATGTTTGGGAATGTTCTAGAATTTTTAACTATTTTTAATTAATTAATTTAATTAAATATTCAATTTTACTTAAAATTAAATTATACTTAAAATTGATGTCAAATTATAGTGATTTTAATTTTCATTGATTAAGGGTTGAATGTTGGTAAATTTGAGGTATTATTTGAAATTTTTAGATTTAAATTTGATTTATTAAATTTTCTGGAATGTTTTAAGGCTTAATTAAAGGCTTAAAGTTAAGAAGATTAGTTAAGTGGCTTAATGGTTTCAAAAATCAGTAAGAATTTTTCTTAAGGTTGAGAGTGTCACTAAGTTTAAATGTTTAAAGTTTCAAGTCAATTGGAAATGTATCTTAATTATTGGAATTTTCCTAATTTCTTAAAATAAGGTCCTTAATTATTGTCCTTAAGGTGGCACTAGATTTATTAGGTGTGAAATTGAGGTTTCACTAACCCTTGATACACATATACAAACATAGAGCATTCACAATTAAATCCTAGGTATAAAAGAGCCCTAAGACTAGGTGCAAGTGTGTGTGCTTCCTACATATACAAAAGATAATACTTAACTTAAATCAAAGGAAAAATTCAAACAATTGATAATTAGCAAACTAATTACCCATCAATCTATGCCCATTAATTCTCTTCAATCAAATTTAAACTATGTTTAAAACTTCAATGGATCCCTCAATATTCAAAGGTTTAATCTATGTATAATTTTAAAATAAAATTTTAAAATACATATCTAAACCTATATATATGAATATAAGCTTTAAATTTGCCATAAATAAAAAAAATTATTAAGATAATTTTAAAGTATTTTTGAGAGATCCTCTGGTCATTATAATAATTAAAAATAATAAATAAGTTTTTTGAAAATATTTAAAATAATATTTGATTAAATATTAATTAAATATTAAAATAATTAAATAATTAAAATTACTCAAAATAAATTAAGTTTTTTATCTTGAAATTAATTTTAAATTAAAACATTTAAAATTATGAAAATTTCAAGATATTACATTAATTTTTCTGAATTCATTTGAATTTGTGTTGAATTTTGGAAGTTTTTAAGTTAATTAAGGTATTTAAACTAATTTAAAATTAATTAATATTTTAAATAATCATTTAATTACATTAAATTAAGTCTTAATTATTTTTGAATTTTAAAGTTATTTAAGATAATTTTCTTAAAATTATTAAAATTATTTAAATTTTAATTTTAACTAAGTGTTAGTTAAATATTTAAATATTTAATTAATTAAAAGAGATTTAAAATATAAAATATACTTTAAATTAACTTTAATTTCAATTAAAATATTTTAAAATAATTCTTAGATTATTTAAAATATATTAAAATAATAATAATAAATAAAAAAATGAATCCTCCTTTTTTTAATATTTGAATTAACATTAAATTAATTATTAATTGAATACTAAAAATATTTAGATAATTCAAGCAATTTAAAATATATTAAACATTTTAAAATAAAAATTTAATTTAAAATAAAAAAATAAGTTTCACTTATTTAATTAAATATATTTAGAATAATATTTGAATTTTAACTTATATTTAAATTAATATTTAGTTTAAATATCAATTAAATAATTAGTTATTTAAATCTTTAAATTTTAAAATATATGAAGATATTTTAAATTAATATTAATTTTAATTAAAAGGATTTTGAATTCCAAAAAGATTGATATATTATATATAATATTTTGATTTATAATTAATTTTCAATAATTTTTTAAAGTAATTTGTAATTAAAAATATATTTAAAAAAATTAAATATAATTAAAATTTAAGCTGGCGACGGACCGGATACGTGGCACACATTTATTGGGCGGTATTAAAGCACACTAATCATTGTCGATGGCGGCCAATGATTGCCCCGCCAACAATCATTAGTTTTGAGTCTGTTTTGAGTCTGTTGGAAGTGATCCCAAGGTCTAGGAGGTTCAAATTGGTCAAAGTGACCTATTGGACCCTTAAGGGCTTATTTGGTCAACTTAGGTTGAATTGGTCAACCACGTTGACTAGGGTCTGGGTCTAGGTCTGACAAGTTTGGTTTGATATTTAAAACTTGTTGGAAGTGATTGCATTTGATTTAGAGCTCATTTGTTCCAATGTGACTGTTCACACCCCTAAGGGGTATTTTGGTCATTTTGACCCCAGGTCAACTGGGGGATAAAGTGAGTCCAAAAAAAGTAGTTTAATGTTCAATGAGTCATAATCAAGGGTTTGGAAGTGATTGGAGGCTTTGGAGAAAGCTCCAAGGTCAAAATTCACTGGGTGATAAGTCTAGTGGCATAGGCCGTAAATATTTGAAAGTTTTATAACCTTTGAAAATTAATTCAATTTTTGGGGTTAGAGACATCAGATGGAGCTCAAATTTGGATGGCTGCCTCTAGAGACATGTCCCATCAGTATGCAATTGACAGACTCTGAATTAGAGGTTATTTGACTGGGTTTTGAAAGGTTAAAAATTCACTGAAAAAGGCTTTCGGACTCAGACCTTTGGCCTTGGGTTTTAACCTGAATTTTTGGATTTAAGCTAGATTTGTTATTTAAATAATGGAATTTGAGTTATCCAAATCATTCATGATCATTTGAATGATCATAAATGATTGGATAGGGTCAAGGTTAGATTGAAGGCTGAATCAGAATTTAAACTATAACAGAGGACTGGATTTGATTTGGAACTTGGATTGATTTGAATTTGGATTGGTTCTAGAATCTAGAGGAACTCTAGGGTCTAGAAGAGTTCTAGGGACTGGACAGATCTTAAAGTTTAGGATATAGAAGGATTATATGGTTTAGGAAAATCCTAAGGCCTAAGAATATCATAGGGTATGGAGTCTGAAAGAATTCTAGGGTCTGGAGTAGATCCTAGGGTCTGGGTTCTAGGATGATCCTAGAGTCTAGATTAGTCTGGAAGTTAGATTAATCTGGAACCTAGTTTGGGTCTTAATGACTCCATACAAAAATTAGTCAACAAATGCACTCCCAATATTTGTAATAAAATGAAGTTCTATTACACATATTGGCGTTGACCAAATTAAAAGGTCGAGTTTAGAAATTTGATCCTAAGGGATTAAAAAGTTTATCCCTGGGGAATCCATGTTTAAATTGGTATTAGGGTAGTGCTGAGAAAAGCGTACTCTACACTAATAAGCCTGGTCCTAAGGGAAAGGATGAGTCTATACATAAATGAAATGGAATTTCAAGATGATCATATACAAAGGAAGGGCTCCTAACTACAGAGGATCAGGTTTGAGTTTGATTCTAGGGTAAGGGAAAAATCTCACCCTAGAAGATTGAGTTTGAAATTTAAAATAGGATGGTGCCACAGGGGCATGCTCCATCACTAGGGAGTCTAATCCTAAGGGAAGGAGGACATATAACCCTAAGGAGAAGAAAACTAGATGATTGTATAGGAAAGAGTGTTGCGAATCTGGATTTAAGGATTATAATTTTGATGATAGCAAATATTTTTATTTTTGTTTGAGTGCCTAACCTTTCAGGTTCACAAGATTAATTACAATTCAAGCCAGCTCAAGATCGAGTCAGTCTATTTGTGTTTCAGGTTCATTGTATTTTTTTTCATCTTTCTTAAGTCAAGTGTAATGTAACAGATTCCTTAGCTAAGTAACATTGCACACACACACTCAGGGGAAGAGTTTTAGAGAGTTAGAGTTTCTATTCCAATTTTATTTATATCATCCTAGACAATAGTCGTATCATCCTGGACAATCAATTGAAAATAAAAACCCCAATTAGGGCAGCCATATTAAGTCATTCCGATTAAGCAGATCATACTATACAAATAGTTCAAAAATGAACGGTTTGTCCCGTACGATATCCTGCACGAATCATGTAAACCCAGTTTCATACTCTGGAAAATGAAATATGAAAATATTTTGTATTGTACAAACAATACTTAAAAAAATTTTTGACTCATAAAACAAGAAGGTTCATTTTTTTAGAGGAGAAACTGCACATATCGTCCCATATGATTATATATCGTACAGTACGATTAGTTTTTTTTTAAATTAAGTTTTGTCTCACTCCCCAATGTGTGTGTGCACGGTTACTCAATTTATAATCACACACTCTCAGACTCAAGAAAAGAATAAAAAGTACAAGCTCTAAAACTAATAAACTCTAACCAATTAAATTGAAGTCTTCCACTGTCTGGAATGTGATTTTCTTGAAAACATATGTTAGTACACACAACAACAAAATTTTTTTTTAAAACATATGTTAGGAGAAACAATAATCAAAATAATAAGATTTTATTATCATAAAAAATTTACATAATTATAAAAATAAAGTCTTGAAAAACTAATTTGCAACAATCTCAACAATCTCCCCCTTTTTTATAATGGCAAAATAATTATTATTTGAGTTAACAAATAAGCTTAAATTTTCTCCTTAGCTCCCCCTAAATACCTAAAAGTAAGCTCACCCTAAATGAATGATCAATTGACAACAAGGGGTTTCAATGAAGATAAAAAAATGCACAAATGCACACTCATACAAAACATAAATAATACAAAACATAAAACAACATACGTAAAAACAAACATTCTAATTTACACCTCAAATAAATGATATCAAACAAATGATTACTCCCCCTTTTGACAACAACAAGAAGGGAAGAATACCAGTCAAAAATAGTTTATTATTAAGACAATGTTAAATGAAGTATAATTACAATATTAAAATCAGATGCAAAAGGTAAAGACTCAAAAGTTTAAACCATAGAATAACAAGGATAAGAAAAGTTGATTTATGTCAATAATGTAGTAGATAGATTATATAACCATAACTGTTGCAGAAATGATGAAATAAAATTAATAATTTTCTAATTCAATAGTGACGATCATTGTTTAGTGTGATTGAGAAACTGATAAAGGAAAGAGCAATTGGCGACATTGCGTATCTTTTTCAATTTGCATGGCACACTTTGTGCATCTTGTCAATTTTGGGCTAATTTTATGCCCCTTTACAATTTGGCGAACATTGTGCATCTTTTTGTATTCATGGCACACTTTATGCATCTTTTCAGTTTTAGGCTTATTTTGTGCCTCCTTAAAAAATTTCTTTCCAAAACCACTATCTGTTTACACAAAAACAATAGTAAACACTATAAAATAGAAATAATAGCAAAAGTAAGACATCAAATTTACAATAATTTAGGCTCAGTAATATATGTCTATATAAAGAATATAAATTAGATCTTCTAATCTACACCAAGTCACAAAGTAATTTAAACATTTTGAGAGATTAAATTTTGCACAAAAATTAATATAGTAAAGAAAATTTAACAACATTCTATATTTGCAATCAGCGACATTTGATTATTAAATTTGAAACAATTCATTTCACAATCATATTCACTTGTCATTTCGTATGCATACAAATATGACTTTTTCATTTCATTAAGCATCGATGCAAATACATCCTAGAACATCATCCAATAGACCAACACAAAATACACTAAGAACAACCAATATTAACTATAACTACAATAAGAACAACCAAGTACAACAACAATGATAAGCAGTACACCCAAGCCTAAAATAAGCATCATAAAATCAAAATAGAAGTACAATCATCTAAAATTCTGAGGGGCCCTGATCTGGAGGTGGTGGAGGATTGAATATTGTGAAGTAGCTATTTATGGTAGCTATATGTGTATTCATTGAATCAAATTGTTCACAAATCCACCCCATGTCTTCAGTGCATCGTGCATCCTGCTGGTTCATCCTGGTCTCAATTTGATCAAATCATTGATCAAAATAAGATTCCATTTTATCAAATCGCTGGACTATTTCTTGATAAAAATTCTGATCAGGTGCAGGTGCTTGTGGTGGAGCAGGGGCTCCATCTCCCTTAGTATCATCTCCCCCTGATCCTTGATCCTGACTAAAAGTGCTCTAAAGGAAGCATTGGTAAAGTAAATAGGCAATTCAATGGGAGGATCAGAATGGACCAGGTTGTACTTCTTCTCCAAAACATAAGTCACCAAATATCCTAATGCCACATTTTTCTTTCTCTTACTATGAGGACTTCCAATATCAAAAAGTATATAGAGATAATCCATTATTAGTTGGGCTTTATCGATAGGAGTCTCAGTTATGATAAGATGTGTGACAGTGGACAAAAGAGGAGTCATATTTACTCGATCACCAGCCTTAGGAATTATGGAGGTTCTCAAAACATGCTGAACAATCCTAGAATTTTGATTTAAAGTATAGACTCGAGGAAGGTGACTCACTTGTTCTACACCTCTAAAGGTCTGGTTCACATCTGTCCAATCATAGTCAGCCCTTAAAGTCATTATGTGGGCTCTAACACCAAGAGTCCTAAGATGCAGATAATACCCTAGATCCTCTTTAGTAATCTCTACACATTGTTTGAGGACATAGGAGGAAATTATGGTGTGGTCTTGATTCATTTTCATGTTGGCTAAGAAAATATAGAAGGTTTCATGGTTATAGGCATGAATCAGGGTAAGAATGAAGGATAGTTGGGTACAATCAAAAAGAGACATGACAGAAAAATTTAAATCACATTGAATAAGGACTCTAGATGCAATTATCTTGGCAACACTAAACCTCTCAAATGCTTCTTTATTTTCCCTACTCAAGAAATTGTCATCCCTCATAGTTCTAGATGAAGAACCCTCAGAGAACTGTCCATGTTTGCTACATCCACTAGCCATTTCACTGTCTAAACTCGGGAAGATTTGGTTATGAAAGTGACTGTAATTGAAAACTATTAAATGCCTTTCTATTTAAAATAAAACACAGATCGTATAGTATAAAATTTATATCGTATGTATGAAACAAAAATTGTACAGGATGAAACCATTTTGTACAGACGAATAGAAATTGCCAAAAATATAACGTCTTTTCATAAACTGCCCTTCCCGAGGCATCCTTTCGTACAGGCTTTTTGACTAACAAATCGTACAGACGATGATGTGTTCGTCCAGGATGATCAAAAAAATTAAAGATCATTTTGTGATGGTTGGGTTCATCCTTATAAAAAATTGATAGCAAGGATCATACAGATGAACTACCAGTTCGTATGTACGATCTGTAATAGTAACTGACAACACCCAAAAAATTATCCACATTCGCACAGACGAAATTGCTCTAATCACCGTACAATGATGTCATTGTACAGTACGAACACTCATAAAAAATAGTTCTATCTTCTCAACTTTAGAAAATTTTCATGCATACGCTACAAAAATTTGTATTGTACGAAATAAATTCATACAGTACGAACAGAACATAAACAATGCATGGTAACCAAAAAAACTTTCAAAGCAAATCATTTTTCATTTTCTTTTTAATTTAAATATTTTTTTAAATAAAAGGATAAAATTTTCAAATATAATCAAAATAAAAATAAAACATACAACATATACTACACACACATTTATTACAAACAAACACACAATCACATATAAAACAAATTTGTAGGATTTTCAATTATGCATTAAGATCAATCACATCTAGCCTTATCCTTAAAATATTAAATGTGTCAAAAGCTAGTGGTTTTGTAAAAATATCTGCAAGTTGATCCTTAGTAGCAACATGATGTAATTCAATTTCTTCTTTTGCTACATGATCTCTAATAAAATGATGCCTGGTTCTAGAATGTTGTAGAATGTTGAATAGGGTTATTTGAAATGCATATGGCACTAGTATTATCATAAAAGATTGGAATTATGCCAAAAGAAAAACCTAAGTCAATTAACTATTATTTTAATCAAAGCACTTATGCAACACAGCTTCCTAAGGCAATATATTCAACTTCTACAGTTGAAAGGGCTACTGAGTTCTATTTTTTACTAGACTAAGAAACTAAGGAGTTTCTTGTAAATTGATAATTTCCAAAAGTGCTTTTCTGATCAACCCTATAACCTATAAAATTTGAATCAGAGTATCCAACAATTTTAAATACAGAGCTATTCTTGTGATACCAAATTCTTAGGTTTTGAGTCCCCAAAAGATATCTCATAATTCTCTTAATTGCAATCAGATGTGATTATTTTGGATCGGCTTGAAATCTAACACACAAACAAACACTAAACATGATATTTGGTCTACTAGCTATCAAGTAAAGCAAAAATCCAATCATCCCTCTAAACTTCTTTTGATCAACTGATTTTCCTTTAGGATCCTTATCTAACTGCACTGAGGAACTCATGGATGTATTTACTGGTTTAGCCTTATCCATTTAATACTTTTTAAGGATGTCCTTAATATATTTTGACTGGCTCAGAAAGGTTCCATCCTCATCCTGCTTAATGCTAACCCCCAAAAAATAACTCAAATCTCCAATTAAGCTCATCTCAAATTCCTTACTCATTATTTTTAAAAATTCATCACAAAGATTTTTATCAGTAGATCCAAACAAGATATCATTCACATAAACTTGAACAATGAGTATTTCATCTCTTACTCTTTTTATAAAGAGAGTGGTGTCCACACTCCCTTTTATAAATGATCGTTCAAGTAGGAATGTGCTTAGCATTTCATGCCAAGCTCTAGGTGACTGTTTAAGTCCATACAATACCTTTTTTAATTTGAAAACATGATTAGGAAATTATGCATTTTAAAAACCTGGAGGTTGATCAACATAAATATCCTCTTTTATCATCCCATTTAGAAAGGCACTCTTTACATCCATTTGATATAACTTAAAATCTTTAAAATTGGCATAGGCTAAAAGCATTCTAACTGCCTCAAGTCTGGCTACCGGGGCCAAAGTCTCCTCAAAATCAATTCCCTCAATTTGATTATACTCCTTAGCCATTAACCTTACTTTATTCCTTACAATCACTCCAAAATCATTCATCTTATTTTTAAATACCCACTTTGTTCTAACAACACTTTGATCTTTCGGTCTTTCTACCAATTCCCAAATATCATTTCTAACAAATTGATTCAACTCATCATACATAGCTAGAATCCAAAACTCATCTAAAAGTGCTTGATTTATACTAGTGGGTTCAATCATTAAAATAAAAGCGGAGTGATTCACTTCTTTCCTCAATCCGTGCTTAGTCTTAACTCCTTCACTTGGGTCTCCTAAAATCAACTTCTTAGGATAACTCTTAGGAAAATTCCATTCTCTAGGCAATGGGTTTTCTTCTTCAGTTTCAGCCCTTTCTTCCACTTTTATATTTTAAGTCCTTGTGTTATTTCTTAAACTTCATCTTCATCCAACCTAGACCCTCCAGTATTATCAGATTCATCAAAAATAACATGAGTGGTCTCCTCAACTAGCAATGTCCTTTTTTTAAAAATTCTATAGGATTTTCCAACACTTAAGTATCCTAGAAAAATTCCTTCATCAGATTTAGGATCAAATTTTCCTAAGAGAGTTTTCCCATTATTATGTATGAATATTTTACATCCAAAAATATGTAGGTGTGAGAGGTTGGAAATTCTACCTTTAAGAAGTTCATTGGGTGTCTTGTTTAATTTTGATCCAATGTTCACCCTATTTAATACATAACATGAGGTACTAACTGCTTCAGCCCAAAAATATCTTGGGAGGAATATTCTGTGAACATGGCTCTAGCAGCTTCAATCAATGTCCTGTTCTTTCTCTCTACTACTCCATTCTGCTGAGGTGTCCTAGAAACTGAGAAGTTATGATCTATTCCATGGGATTTACAAAAATTATTAAATAATTCATTTTCAAATTCTCCCCCATGATCACTTTGGATAAAAATAATTTTAAATCTTAGTTTTCTCTGAATCCAAGTGGAAAAATCTCTAAACTCCTCAAATGATTCACTCTTATGATTTAAAAATCTAATCCATGTGAATCTTGAGTAATCATCCACAATTACATACCCAAAATTTTTTTTCCTAGACTTAAGGTACTAACGGGTCCAAAGAGATCCATGTGAAGAATTTCTAAGTGCTTGCTAGTTCTAACTTCCTTAATTGAATTGAAGGAGGATTTGACTTATTTTCCTAGTTGACATGCATCACATAAGTGATCTTTGTAAAGTCTAATTTGGGTATTCTTCTAACTAACTCTTTTTGGGTGATTTTCCTAAGATTTCTCACACTAGCGTGACAAAGTCTTCTATGCCATAACCATGATTCATCAGATACAGTTTTCAAGCAAAAAGTAATATAAGATTTTAAAGAATTTAAATCTAGCATGTATATATTATTTATTTTATCACCATTTAACACAATAATTCCATTTTGATTAATAACATAGCTAATAGGCAATAATTTTTTATGATAACCTTTATCGCACAGTTGACTTATGCTCAATAGATTGTATTTTAAGCTTTCTACTAATAGAACATTTTCTATCAAAAAATTCTTTGAATTTCCAATCATACATGTACCTACCACTCTCTTGGTGGTATTATCTCCAAGTGTAACCTTGCCTCCATTCCTAGCTTTCAGCGATATGAATTGATTCTCATCTCCAGTCATATGCTTTAAATAGCCACTGTCCAGGTACCAAATACTCTAATGAGGTCTTGTGTGAGAGCATTTCTACAAGAAAATTAAGGGTTAGTCCTGGAAATCCAAATAAGTTTGGGTTCACCTCTTGGTAATTTTCAACCAGATGCATATGTGATATGCTGTGATTTATGCACCTTAGGTCTCCACACTAAATGTATTCTGTGATGAATAGTATAAGTGTGGGAAGTATGCCCAATCATACCATAAGAAAAAAATTTTACTCTGGGAAATGGATTTACCCATCTATGTGCACTGTAAGATCTTTTCCTAGGTTTTGAACTAGTGGACTTGTGGTAAGACTTGTGAAAATCTTCAAATTTGGGTGGAATCCTAATTTCCTTAAGTGCTTTCAACTTAATTTCAAGATATGAGTTAGCACTTTCTAGAATTGAATTTTCAATCTTCAAGTTATGCTCTCTACTATCTGATTCATCCATAATAGTTTTGAAATTATTTTCAAGTTCAGTATATGATGATTTTAAAAATTTATGCTGTTTGTTCAAATCATTATATTCATCCAATAAAGTCATGTGGTTGCTATCAATTAGTGCATGGTCTTTCCTAAGGATTTCAAATTCTTTTTTATAGTTCTAAGTAATCCAAATTTAACTTAGCATGTAATTTTTTTAGTCTCCTATATGCAGAATGAATGTACTCAAAAACTTTAAATAATTCATCATAACTTAAGTCACATACCTCCTCTTGATCTGAATGATCAAGGTTGTCAGCCATCAAGCATAAATTTGTGACTTCCTCTTTAGGTGTTATTTCTGAGAAATTTGATGCTGAGTCCACCCAAAATGCTCATTGTAGTCTCTTCTTTCCCCTTCTATCATTTGGTTTCTCCTCAGCTTTCTCCTTACGAGGATTGGCTTTGAGATTAGGGCACTCAGTCTTTATATGTCCTAGCTTTCTGCACTCATAGCAAATAAAATCATTAGAAGCCTTAATATTTTTATTGAACTTACCTTTGTTCCACTACTAGTGTCTCTTCTGCTTCCTCCTTAGGAAACTTTTGAACTACCTTGTCATTAAGGCAATATCCTCTTCATCCTCAGGTTGGGACTGATCACTCTCTGAGTCATCCACTTTTAGTATAATGTTCTTTTCTTTCCATCTATCACATACATCAATCTGTCTTTGAGTCACTCCTTGTTCGTAAGCAATCAGTAATCCAAGCAGATTGTCAATAGAGTAAATATTTAAGTCTTTCAACTTTGTTATAGCTATAATCTTTATATTATAAGTAGTAGGCAAACAACATAATATCTTATTTACTTTTTCAAAATTAGTTAGTTTCCTACCTAAAGCATGCAATGAAGTTACTATATATATAAAATGAGTATACATGTCAGAGATTGACTCATTCGATTTAATGAAAAAATGTTCATAGTCATACAGTAAAATGTTTAATCTAGATTATTTTATTTCATTGGTTCCTTCATATATAATGCAAAGTCTATCCAAATTTCCTTTCCAGATTTATAAGTAGAAACACACATGTAGTCTTTCGATTTCAATGCACAAAAGAAATTATTCAAACACTTAGCATTTAATTGAGTTAATTCACATTCTTCTGCAGTCCAATTAGT
Source organism: Dendrobium chrysotoxum (assembly GCA_019925795.1). Classification (NCBI taxonomy): domain Eukaryota; kingdom Viridiplantae; phylum Streptophyta; class Magnoliopsida; order Asparagales; family Orchidaceae; genus Dendrobium; species Dendrobium chrysotoxum. The sequence goes on from CM034302.1 coordinate 42,995,578, forward strand.
AAATGGTGTTTGAATTTTAATTTCATCTACAAGTCTAGTAGGTTCAGTGTAACCTTCTTGTACTAAAATCCAAATGCGATAGTCAAGTGATTGCAAAAAAGTAGACATGTGAGTTTTCCAAAAGTCAAATGGGATGTTATCAAACAGTGGAGGTCTAATGATCGAATAACCCTTAGGTGTGTTTCAGTTTCCAAAATTAGCCATGATCGAATTTTAAAAAGTAGTTTAAATAGTAATTTTCAAAATATGCTCTAATACCACTTGAAAGAGCGAATAGGCTATTATACCTATTACTTATGTCCCTAGGCTAACCAAGAGGGGGGTGAATTAGTACTTTTAAAATCTCTTGGATATTTTAAAAACCATTTTAATAAAAAACTTTATATATATCATACAGTACGAACAGTTTTAAAAATTTTACTTTTTAATCACAGGAAAAATAAAGTGCAATGCAGAAATTAAAGATGCAAAAAGTAAATACAAGAATAGAGAACACCAGATTTTATAGTGGTTCGGTCAAACACGACCTACATCCACTCCCTAGAGACTCCTTTTCTAGGTATTACACTAAATCAAAGTGACTCTCCTTTTTCCCCCACAGCAAGGTGGAGAAGCACTTATAAACTCTCTTCCACCAAACCTCAATGTGGTAGGGAACCGTCATCCTTTTTCACCCTCCTGGTGAAGGCAGAGAACTGTCATCCTTTTTTAACCTCCTGGTGAAGGAAGAGAACCCACCATCCTTTTTCACCCTCCTAGTGATGGTAGAGTACCAAGCATCCTTTTTCACCCTTCTAGTGACAGTAGACAACCGGACCTCCTTCAAAGATCTTCTCTCAAGAGTCTTCAAAGAGATAGGGAAGAGACTTAAAGTACTGTTGCAAATCTAGTTTTGATGATGACAAATATGTCTTTATTATGTTTTGCTTGGCTAACCCTTTTCAGGCACAAAAGATCACGAGCAACTCAAGCCAACTCAAGATCGGGTCCATGTGTGTCTAAGTGTACTATTTTCTTTTTCTTAAGTCAATTATAATGTAATTGATCCCCTAGCTAAGTAACCTTGCACACACACACTCAGGGGGAGAGCTTGAGTGAATTAGAGTTTTAGTTCAAATTTTTATTCAGATCGTCCTAGACGATAGTCACATCGTCCTGACCGATCAAGTAAAAATAGAAACCCTAATTAGGGCGACTAAGTTAAGAGGGTCTGATTAAGCAGATCGTCCTGGATAATCTTTGGATCGTACGGGACGATAAGCTCAAATCAGAAATTCTCAGCCGCCAGATCAAGTTAGGCAAGTTTTTATTTTAAGTTATTTGGTCTGATCGTCCCGGACGATACGTGTATCATCCTAGACGATTTAGTACAATCATGCCTAAATTAATTTAGTAATTAAGGAAAGCAATTTATATTTGATTGATACGATCATATCGTCCTGGACGATCACAGGACCGTCCCGGACGATCATGATCGTCTAGTACATTTCAGCTGTATGACCCGAACTGTGTACAGGACAATTTGGGCACTTTTTTAACTAATCATACAGGACGATATCCTTATCGTCTTGGACGACCAAGTCATTTTTTGGTCATCCAAAACAACTTTCTCTGGACGACCCGAACTGTCTTCTGGACGATATTCCTCGATTTACACTAATCATCCCAGACGATCTTAGGATCGTACGGGACGATATGATCAATTTTTTATACTGATCGTCCAGAAGAGCCAGATCGTCCAGGCTGAAACAGCTGATTTTGAACTGATCGTACAGAACGATCTATCGATCATCCTGGATGATATTGGCTGACCAGATGTGATTTAGGGCAAATTTTAAGCCCTCCTATAAAAGAACTTTTCTTGGAACAAGAAAAATCTTTTGCCACTTTCCTTCCTAGAGAAACCCTAGAGAGAGAGAGAGTTTGGGAGAGAGAGAAAGGATCTTGTGAGGGGGAGTTAGTGAGGGATTCACTAAGGTTGCTCCAAGCACAGATCAGAGTCATCTTCTCCGCTCGTCGTCTTTCGTCTAGTTGGTGTTTTTTATGCGAGGATCATCCGCAAGAAGATCCGGGGTTCTCTGCACGCTTCAGGTGGAAGTAAAAGGAGTCTGAAGGTTCTCTGCCTACTTCAGGAGGAAGCAAAAGGAGGTTAGGTTCTCTGCCTCACCTGGTGGTGGAAAGGAGGTTTTTGTACAGGCTTCTCCGCCTTGCTGTGGGAGCAAAAGAAGAGTCACTTTTTATTTAGTGCAATACCCGGAGGGGAGGCTCCGGGGAGTGGACGTAGGTCAAGTTGACCAAACCACTATAAAATCTGGTTTGCTTTTCTGATTCTGTTTTGTACTTTACTTTTTCGATATTAACTGCTTGGGTGAATATCTATGATTGATCTTTTCATTCTTGTTTACTTGTTTCTGCTGCTAAGTATCGAAAAGATTTTTCTGTTTCTAGTGAAATTTTTAAATAACCAATTCACCCCCCCCCCCTCTTGGTTTGCCTCGGGACTAGTTCACTAGGGCTTAACATCCCTATCGAACTTTCAAGTGGTATCAGAGCGGGATTCAAAATTTAAGTTTAAAAACTTTTGAATTTGATCCATGGCTAACTATAACAATCGTAATACTGCTGAAGGTTATTCTATTACAAGACCACCGTTGTTTGATAACATTCCTTTTGATTTTTGAAAAACACGCATGTCCACTTTTCTTCAATCAATTGATTATTGTATGTGGATGTTAGTTAAAGATGGTTATGAAGCACCACATAGACTTGTTAACGGCATTAAAACTGAACTCCCGTTTGCAGATTTGGACTTTTGATGATCGTGATTTAGCACAGTTAAATGCAAAATGTTTAAACTATTTCTTTTGTGCTTTAAAATCTGAAGACTATATGCGTGTTTCTACTTGTACAACGGGTAAAGAAATCTGGGATAGATTGTGTATAACATATGAAGGTACAACTGAAGTCAAACAGTCCAGGTTAAATATCTTGTTACATGATTACAAACTTTTTCATATGAAACCTAGTGAGACGATTTCAGAAATGTACATAAGGTTCACTCAAATCGTTACCTCTTTGCATGCTCTAGGAAGAGAACTAATTAATTATGAAAGAGTGAACAAAATTTTTAGATTTTTGCCTTCTTCATACGATGCTAAGATTATTGCGATCACAGAATCTAAAGATTTAAATACTTACTCTATTGACAGCTTACTTGGATCACTCATTGCTTACGAGCAAGGGGTGAACGAAAGACAACTTGATGTAGGTGAATGAAAGAAGGAGAAGACAGTGGCGCTAAAGGCCAAAGATTCAGATGCTAGCACTTCCAGGTCTGATAGCGATGATGTTGACTTAATCACAAGGCAATTCAAAAGCTTTCTAAGGAAGAAGAATAAGAATTTTCAAAAGTGGAACAAAGGTAAGACTAGTAGAAACTTTAAAGGTTCATCTGAATCTGTTTGTTTTGAATGCAAGAAGCCTGGACACATAAAGGTGGATTGTCCTACACTCAAGGCTCACCCAAGCAAGGAGAAGGGTGAGGAGAAATCAAAGTTCAAAAAGGACAAGAAGTGGATATAAAAGGCATTCTGGGCAGACTCTGCATCCGACTCCTCTGAGACTGAAGCTGAAGAGGAGGAAACAAATTTATGTCTGATGGCTGATGATCACCCTGGTCAGTCAGACCAGGAAGAGGTATGTGAGCTTACTTACGATCAATTACTTGAAGTATCTGAAAAAATTCATACATCGTATAGGAAGCTTAAGAAAACCCATGCTAGTTTGAAACTGGATTATTTGACTTTGCAAAAAGAGCATGATGTTTTGATTAAGGATCATTCCACTGTTGATAGCAATCACATGTCTTTACTTGATGAGTTTGATGGATTGAATAAAAAATATTCTGATTTAGTTACTGTGCATGATTCACTGAAATCCACTCATGTTGATTTGGAGAGAGCTTTTAAAGAATTAGATACCATGGCATGTGAAGTAGAAAGTAGCAATGGTGCTTTAAAATTTGAAATTGCAAGTTTAAAGAAAGAGAATGAATTTTTGAAAGTGAAAATCAGTGCTTTTGAAAAGAACAAAAAACCACCTACTTTTGAACAGTTTTATGCACCGCCACCTTTTGAAAAATCTGTTGCAAGTTCATCAAAGCATGTTTCATATACATCTAGGAATAGACACTATCACCCACGTAGATTAGTTAACTCTTTTTCTGGTGTTAGATGTTTTTCATGTGGCATGTTAGGACACATTTCCCATACCTGCACTGTTCACTGTAGTACATATTGGGTGTGGAAGCCCAAACTGCCTGTTTCACACCACAGCACGCATGCATTGCATTCTTCTTTTCATAAGAAGGAACCCAAACCTGTTTGGGTTCCTAAGACTAACATTTGATATTTTTGTAGGGGTGCTCTCACACAAGACCTCATGAGAGCATGTGGTACCTAGACAGCTGATGTTCTAGACACATGACTGGAGATGCAAATCAGTTCATTTTGCTAGAGGCTAGGGCTGGAGGTAAGGTTACACTTGGAAATAATACCACCAGGAGGGTGGTAGGCACAAGTATAATTTGTGATTCAAAGAATTTTATGATTGATAATGTTTTGCTTGTAGATGGACTGAAACACAACTTGCTGAGCATCAGTCAACTTTATGATAAAGAATACAGCATCAAATTCCTTCCCATTGGCTGCATTTTAAGCTTAAATGATAAAGTTGTTTTGCAGGGGCAAAGGATCAACAACATCTACAAGCTGGATGTAAGTTGCATTAAATCTGAGAATTTAATTTGCTTAAAAACTGCTGTTGATGAGTCTTGGTTGTGGCATAGGAGATTGTGTCATACTAGTATGAAAACCCTTAGGAGAGTCACCCAAAAGGACTTAGTTAGAGGTGTGCCCAAGCTTAAGTTCACTAAGGATCACCTGTGTGATGCCTGTCAGTTAGGAAAGCAAGTCTAGTCCTCTTTTCACACTGTTAAGGACATTAGCACCTCTAGACCTTTAGAAGTTCTTCATATGGACCTCTTTGGACCCATTAGCACTGCCAGCTTAGGGGGAAAAGTCTATGGATTTGTGATTGTAGATGACTACTTGAGGTTCACTTGGATTAAATTTTTGTCCCACAAATCTGAGTCATTTGATGAGTTTAAGTCCTTCTCCACTTGGATTTAGAGGAAGTTAGGTTGTGAGATCTTGACTAATATGAAATTTGGAAGTCTTTGTGAGGAGCAAGGGATTAGTCATAATTTTTCAGTTCCTAGGACCCCTCAGCAGAACGGGGTAGCTGAAATGAAGAACAGGACCTTAGTGGAAGCCGCTAGAGCCATGCTTGCCGAGTATTCACTTCCAAAATACTTCTGGGCTGAAGCGATGAACATTGCCTGTTATGTGCTGAATAGGGTGAATATGAGATCAAAACTGAACAAGACACCTTATGAGATCATTAAGGGTAGAACTCCAAACATGTCCCACCTCCATGTCTTTGGTTGTAAGGTTTTTATTCTGAACAACGGGAAATCACCCTTAGGAAAGTTTGACCCCAAATCTGATGAAGGAGTGTTCTTAGACTATTCTAGTGTGGGGAAATCCTTTAGGGTGTTCAATAAAAGGACTTTGGTGGTGGAAGAAATAACTCATGCAGTGTTTGATGAATCTGATCCTAAGGTGACTAGAGTTGAGAAAGAAGAAGAGGTAGAGGAGATTACCCAAGGGATTGGAAATGCAAATCTAGAGGAGAGGGTAGAACCTGAAACCACTTTTCCTAGAGATTGGAGATATTCTTTGAGTCATCCTAAAGAACTGATCTTAGGAGACCCTTCTGAAGGTGTTAGGACTAGGCATGGACTTAGGAAGGAAGTAAACCACTCTGCCTTTATCTCAATGACTGAACCCACCAACATCAATCAAGCCCTTTCGGATGAGTTTTGGATCTTAGTTATGCAAGAAGAATTGAATCAGTTTGTAAGAAATGATGTTTGGGAGTTAGTAGAAAGACCTAGAAATCAAAGTATTATGGGAACCAAGTGGGTCTTTAAAAATAAGATGAATGATTCTGGTGTGGTGGTGAGAAATAAGGCAAGATTGGTGGCTAAGGGGTATAATCAGATAGAAGGGATTAATTTTGAGGAGACTTTTGCCCTTGTAGCTAGATTGGAAGCCATTATAGTGCTACTAGCCTTTGCCTGTTATAAGGGATTTAAGCTGTTTCAAATGGATGTCAAGAGTGCCTTTTTAAATGGGGTAATAAAAGAGGATATTTTTTTAGAACAACCCACAGGTTTTGAGAGTTTCCAAAATTCAAATAATGTTTATAAATTAAAAAAGGCCTTGTATGGATTGAAACAAGGACCCAGAGCTTGGTATGAGAGGCTTAGCACATTCCTGTTAGAAAGAGAGTTTGTTAAGGGGAGCATAGACACCACCCTTTTTCTTAGGAGAATAGGGGATAACTTACTCATTATCCAGATCTATGTTGATGATATAATTTTTAGATCTTCTGATAAATATTTATGTGATGAGTTTTCTAAAATAATGAGTAAGGAGTTTGAGATGAGTATGATGAGAGAATTGTCCTACTTTTTGGGGTTTAGTATAAGGCAATCGGATGATGAAACCTTTCTCAATCAATCTAAATACACTAAGGACATTTTGAAGAAATATGAAATGGACAAAGCCAAGCCAATCAATACTCCCATGAGCTCCTCTATTCAGTTAGATAAGGATTCAAGTGAAAAATCTGTTGATCAGAAGAAGTATAGAGGAATAATAGGATCACTACTTTACCTGACTGCTAGCCGACCTGATATCATGTTTAGTGTCTGTCTTTGTGCTAGGTTTCAGGCTGATCCTAAAGAGTCCCACCTGACTGCTGTTAAGAGAATTCTTAGGTATCTTTTAGGTACCCCAAACCTAGGAATCTGGTACCCTAGGCACATCACCTCTTTTGATATCATTGAATATTCTCTGACTTTGCAGCGTGTAGGGTGGATAGAAAGAGCACTTCTGGAACTTGTCAATTCATAGGACAGTCTCTAGTCTCCTGGTCCAGTAGAAAATAGAACTCAGTTGCACTTTCCACTGTTGAAGCTAAGTGCATTGCCTTAGGAAGTTGTGTGGCCCAAGTTCTTTGGTTAAAGCAACAAGTTTTGGATTTAGGTTTACCTGTTGGCACAATTTCTGTTATGTGTGATAATACTAGTGCCATCTACATCTCTAAGAACCCAATCCAATATTCTATGACCAAACACATTGATATAAGGCATCACTTCATTAGGGACCATGTTACAAAAGGGGACATTGAGCTACATCATATATCAACTAAAAATCAGCTAGCTAACATATTCACTAAACCACTGGCCTTTGACTCATTCAGCATTTTGAGAACCAGATTAGGAGTGATTGATATAAATGCTTGATTCTGATGACTGCTAATTTCTGATTGTTCTGATTGTTATTCTATTTTCTGTTAGTTAGTTTTTGATTTGATTATTTGCTTTCAGTTGGTTTTATTTCTTCTGCTGATTTTTGTTTTAGCCTTGTTGTTAGTTTGATTTGAGCATTTACTTTGATGTGATTTTCTACCTATTTTTATTCACTGGTTCATCTCTTGCACTTACTGTTTTATGCTTTTCAAAATCTGATCACTGCTCACTACTTCTGATAATCTAAATTTCTGACTGGGAGTTTTACCTTATTTTTATTTGGAAGCTGGTAAGCAGTGATTGATTCCACTGGATCTGTTAAAGGGAAGAAATATTAATGATTGTTTCTCTTCCTCTAACTCCTTTGCTGGTGTATTATTTCTTTTGAATAAATATCCTCTTCAAAATTAAAATTTTAGTTTTTGAAATAGAGATTTATTTTATCTTCCTACAGTAATCTACCTCATATCAATAGTGTTTTCAAAGTCTTAAGTCATTATTTTAATTTTTTAAACCAAGTGATTGCACTTATCATATGATGTATAGTTTTTATTTTGTGAATTACTCTTCCTTATTGTGAAGAGAGTCTCCTATGTCTGGAAGATAATTTCATAGCTGAGACTATTTAATGATTATGAAAAGAAGAAAGCTTACAAAAGATGCGCAGTACGCTAAATAAATTGAAAAAGAGGTATAAAATGAGCCCAAAGCTGAAAAGATGCGAAGTGTCGCCAACTAAAAGATACACAAAGTGTATCAAAAAATTACAAGATGCGCAAAGTGCCAAATAAATTGAAAAAGAGGCACAAAATGAGCCCAATCAAGCTTTCTTTCCTTTCAGATCGTTAAAGGTCTTAGAAAAATCCATGCGCCACTTAATACTTTCAAAAGCTTGTGTTTGAAAATCCTAATTTCTAATTTTTTTACTTTGTAACACTATTATATCAGATATTTTTCTGGAACGAGGCTTGAAAGGATCTCTTTTCGAATCTAATTTTTTTTCTTCTAAATTGGATGTTTGTTTTGAAAGCGATTTGCATCGATAAGGTGCCCGAGGTGGGAGTTACGAAAGTTAATTTTTTCAACTTTTTCTGGATTTCAGCGCCGTCAATCGTCTTCTTATTGGTTTTTGGATCTAAAATCAAGGAAAAATTCTGATTTACTCGAGCAGCTTGATAAAAAAAAATGTGTGTTGCTTTTTTTGTGTTTCCATTTCAAGTGTTCTTAATTTTTGTTTTGTTTTTTCATCTTACTAGTTGTATTTTTGGGATCCTGATCTGTCATCTCCATCTTCCATCTTTTTCTGTTTTCCTCACATCGACCTGGACGATCCACCGATCATCCTGGACGATCTTCTTCATCCTGGACGATCCACAAATCGTCCTGGATGATCTATCCAAAATCGTCCCCACTCTGATCATGCTGCTGAAAAACTCTAGTTATTGGTGATCGTCCTGGATGATACCTACATCATCCTGGATGATATGATCCATATCTTCCTGATCTGATCAAACGGTTGAGATTGCACCAATTATTGTCCATCGTCCTGGATGATCCACCTCATCATCTTGGGCGATACACGTGTCAGCCACTGGATGATTGGAATTCATCCCGTTCGTCACACTTATTGCACATCATACGGGACGATCCACCTAATCGTCCTGGATGATACTTTTCATCAATGGTCGTCCAGCCTGACTCCTCAGGACGATCGTCTGTGTCTAATCGTCCTGGACAATTTCTGATTATCCCGGACGATCGGACCACCTTTTTGACCAATCGTCCAGGCCGTAATAATTGCACCTATCGTCCTGGACGATGTCGTGATCGTACGGGACAATCAGGCCAAATTCTATTTAAACAGCCATTTTCTTAAGGATTTTCCACACTCTTTCTTCTAATCTCCCTCCACTTCCCTTCACTTTTGATTTCTAATGGCTGGTGGCAAACGTTCGTGGCAAAAGGGTGCGAGTTCCTCCCGGGGACATGTTGATCCTCGCTACCCAAATGCAGATGATCAGGCTGCTTTCGAGTGCTATCGTGATGTGGGGATCACGCATTCTAAAATTGTAAATCCCCGCACCCTCACCTATCCTATTCTTGATCTGTTAGCACACACCTCCCTCACCTTCATCCTGAGCCTTTCCCTTTAATCTTCAACTCCTTCAAATTTTCTTTGCCAATTTGCGCATTTCCGCGGACTATTCCACTCTTCGCTCATATGTAAATCAACGTCCCGTGGAACTCACTACCCACGATGTTCACAATATTCTTCACTTTTCTGTTACTGGCGAAAAACTCCACACGCTTATCACCGACCCTGACTATGATTGGAGTGTCGCCAATCACTTCCTTCGCAATACAAATGCCCCCTATCATGATAATGCTTGCACTTCACTTCTTAAGGACGCACGGACAATTTAGCACGTCCTTCATTCCTCCGTCATTCCAAAGGTGGGGGATCAAATTCACATCACTCCGTTACTGTCCTTGACCACATACTACATCATGGCCCGCAGAGAGTTTAATGCCTCTGACCTTATTATCTGATACATAAAGCACCTCACCACTATTAGGGATCTGGGTCATAGGCATCGCCCAAATCTAGCTTTAGGTCATCTCATTTATTATGCCTTAGAAACCAAATATAACCTTTGGTATCCTGTCCCTCCTGATGTCCCTCCTTCCTTCTTCACAAACAATTCATTTCACATCCTACACAGCACCCGACTATATCCGGAGCCTGACCCGGATGTTGAGGAGGAAGAGGAAGAGGCTATTCCAGTTCCCGTTGCACCTGATGCACCTGCTCCCCTTCGCATTGCCTCTCCCTTTGACCACCTGGTGCAGCACTTCAATTGGTGGGAGGCTAGATTCGACTCCTATGTGGTTACCCAGGAGCAGCGGCACGCTGAGGACCTCTAGCACTTCACTGACTATGCTGCCCAACAGCAACAGCAGCATGACCAGGACATGGCCTGGATTGGAGCCCACTTTCAAGCCATTCACAACTACTTCAACCCACCACCGCCACCTCCTCCTTCCGATCAGGATCCACCTCCGTTCTAGTGTTTTATTTTGTAGTTATTTTCTTTTCTATTTTATACTGATGTTTCAGAATTTCTGGTTTCCCTCCTCCTTTTTGTGATGTCAAAAGAGGGAGTCAGTTGTAGTCATTTCTATTTTTTTTTATGTGTTATGTTTTCTGTATTAGTTTTATTGTTAAATTAAAATTTGAAAAAAATTGGTTTTTTTTATCTTCTAGATATTTTTCAAACGACTATACATATGTTTGCCATCATCAAAAAGGGAGAGATTGTTGCAAATCTGGTTTTGATGATGACAAATATGTCTCTATTGTGTTTTGCTTGGCTAACCCATTTCAGGCACAAAAGATCATGAGCAACTCAAGCCAACTCAAGATCTGGTCCAAGTGTGTCTAAGTGTACTATTTTCTTTTTCTTGAGTCAATTATAATGTAACTAATCCCCTAGCTAAGTAACCTTGCACACACACACTCAGGGGGAGAGCTTGAGTGAATTAGAGTTTATGTTCAAATTTTTATTCAGATCATCCTGGATGATAGTCACATCATCCTGGACGATCAAGTAAAAATAGAAACCCTAATTAGGGCGATTAAGTTAAGAGGGACTGATTAAGCAGATCGTCCTGGACGATCTTTGGATCGTACGGGATGATAAGCTCAAATCAGAAATTCTCAGCCGCTGGATCAAGTTAGGAAAGTTTTTATTTTAAGTTATTTGGTCTGATCGTCCCGGACAATATGTGTATCGTCCTGGATGATTCAGTACAATCATACCTAAATTAATCTAGTAATTAAGGAAAGCAATTCATATTTGATTGATACGATCATATCATCCTGAACGATCGCAGGATCATCCCGGACGATCATGATCGTCTAGTGCATTTCAGCTGTATGACCCGAACTATGTACAAGATGATTTAGGCACTTTTTGAACTAATCATACAGGACGATATCCTTATCATCCTGGACGATCAAGTCATTTTTGGTCATCCAACACAACTTTCTCTAGATGACCCGAACTGTTATCTGGATGATATTCCTCGATTTACACTAATCGTCCCGGACGATCGCAGGATCGTACGGGACGATATGATCAATTTTTTCTACTGATCGTTCAGAAGAGCCAGATCGTCCAGGCTGAAACAGCTGATTTTGAACTGATCGTATAGGATGATCTATCGATCGTCCTGGACGATATTGGCTAACCAGTTAAGATTTAGGGCAAATTTTAAGCCCTCATATAAAAGAACTTTTTTTTTTAACAAGAAAAATCTTTTGCCACTTTCCTTCCCAGAGAAACCCTAGAGAGAGAGTTTGGGAGAGAGAGAAAGGATCTTGTGAGGGGGAGTTAGTGAGGGATTCACTAAGGTTGCTCCAAGCATGGATCAGAGTCGTCTTCTCTGCTCGTCGTCTTTCGTCTAGTTGGTGTTCGTTTTGGGAGGATCGTTCGCAAGAAGATCAGGGGTTCTCTGCCCGCTTCAGGTGGAAGCAAAAGGAGTTTGAAGGTTCTCTGCCTCCTTCTGGAGGAAGCAAAAGGAGGTTAGGTTCTCTGCCTCACCTGGTGGTGGAAAGGAGGTTTTTGTACAGGCTTCTCCACCTTGCTGTGGGAGCAAAAGGAGAGTCACTTTTTGTTTAGTGCAATAGCCAGAGGGGAGGCTCCGGGGAGTGGACGTAGGTCAAGTTGACCGAACCACTATAAAATCTGGTTTGCTTTTCTGATTCTATTTTGTACTTTACTTTTCCGATATTAACTGCTTGGGTGAATATCTGTGATTGATCTTTTCGTACTTGTTTACTTGTTTCCGCTGCTAATATCAAAAAGATTTTTCTATTACTAGTGAAATTTTTAAATAACTAATTCACCCCCCCTCTTGGTTAGCCTCGGGACTAGTTCACTAGGGCTTACCATCCCTATCAAACTTTCAAATACAAATAATGAGATCCTCACCTTTGGATAACCTTATGAATCCCCTCATAATTTCCTCTTCAAATATCTCACCACACTCACTCCTAAACACTCTCCCTAATCACTCTTCCTTCCACTCTCAAGAAGAAATTTGTAGAAGATTAGTTGGATAGTCAGTGTTTTTGAACCTTATATACAAAGGATTAGAAAAACTGTCCAAAAACTAAAAATTTCAAGTTTTATGAAGTAAGATCATATCGTACGATTGCATATCATCCTATATGAATAATTTAAAATATGAACGGTTCATCCCGTACGAACCCTGTAAGCCCTATTTTGTACTCTGGATAATAAAATATGAAACTAGATCGTACTGTACAAACAATTCAAAAATGAATGGTTCGTCTCATACGATATCTTGTAGGAACCATATAAGCCCTTTTTTGTACTATGGAAAATGAAATATGAAGCCAGATCGTACTGTACTAACAGTTAAAAAATGAATGGTTCATCCTGTATAATATCCTGTATGAACCAGGTAAGCCATTTTTGTACTCTAAGAAATGAAATACAAAATCAAATCATACTGTACGAACGGTTCATCTCGTATGATATCCTGTATGAACTATGTAAACCCAATTTTATACTATGGAAAATGAAATACAAAAACATTTCATACTATATGAAAAATACTTAAAAAAAATTTGACTCATAAAATAGGTAGGTTTAGTTTTTAGAGGAGAAACTACATATATCATCCCATATGATTATATATCATACAGTACGATTAGTTTTTTTTTAAATTAAGTTTTGCCTCACTCCCTAGTGTGTGTGTGTACGGTTACTCAATTTACAATCACACTCTCTCAAACTCAAGAAAAGAATAAAAAGTATAAGCTCCAAAACTAATAAACTCTAACCAATTAAATTGAAGTCTTCCACTGTCTGAAATGTGATTTTCCTAAAAAACTTATTAGTACACACAACAATAAATTTTTTTTAAATATATGTTAGGAGAAATAATAATCAAAATAATAAAATTTTGTTATCATCAAAAACACATATAATTATAAGGATAAAGTCTTGAAAAACTAATTTGCAACAATCTCAACAAGGTTCTCTACCTGCTTCAGGAGGAACCAAAAGGAGTCTGGGTTCTCTGCCTCATCGGGTTAGTGAAAAGGAGTTTTGTAAAGCCTTCTCCGCCTTGCTATGGGAGCAGAAGGAGAGTCAGTTTGTTTTAGTGCAATACCTAGAGGGGAGGCTCTGAGGAGTGGACATAGGTCAAGTTGACTGAACCATTATAAAACTGATGTGTTCTTTCTGATTATTTTTTACACTTTATTTTACTATAATTAACTGCTTGCGTGAAATATGTGTTTGATTTATGCTATTGCATTTATTTTAAAACATTCAAAAAGATTTTCAAAATCATTTTTGCTCACAAATTTTTAAAACTACCAATTCAACCCCCCCTCTTGGTTAGCCTCGGGCTAGTTCATAAGGGCTTAACATCCCTAACGAACTTTCAAGTGGTATCAGAGCGGGATTTATAAAAACAAGATTTGAAAAATTTTTGAATTTGATCCATGGCTAACTTTGGTAATAGAAACACTGCAGAAGGATATTCCATTACTAGACCAGCCTTATTTGATAACATACCTTTTAATTTTTAGAAAACTTGCAGGTCCACATTTTTATAATCTATAGATTATTACATGTGGATGCTTGTTAAAGATGATTATGAAGCACCTTTTAGACTTGTTAATGGTATTAAAATTAAACTTTCTTTTATCGAATGGACCTTTGATGATCGTGATTTAGCACAATTGAATGCAAAATGCTTGAACTATTTTTTTGTGCTTTAAAATCTAAAGATTACATGCTTGTGTCAACTTGTACAACTGGTAAAGAAATCTGGGATAGATTATGCATTACTTATGAAGGTACATTTGAAGTTAAATAGTCTAAGTTGAATATCTTGCTTCATGACTATGAACTCTTTCGCATGAAACCTAGTGAGTCCATATCTGAAATGTATACTAGGTTGGCTCAAATTATCATCTCCCTGCATGCCTTAGGAAGAGAGCTCACTAATTATGAGAAAATTGATAAGATTTTGAGATGTTCACCTTCTTCCTATGATGCCAAGATAACTACGATCACTGAATCTAAGGATTTGAATGCTTATTCTATTAATAACTTACTTGGATCACTTATTGCTTACAAGCAAGGAGTGAACCAAAGACAGCTTAATATAGGTGAGAAAAATAAAGAGAAAACTATGGCGCTGAAGGCCAATAATACAGAGCTAATTCATCTGGGTCTAAAAGCGATGATGTTTCCTTAATCACTAGATAATTCAAAAACTTTCTCAGGAAGAAATACAAGAACTATCAGAAATAGAACAAAGGTAAGTCTAGCAAAAATTTTAAAGGTTCTTTTGATATAGTTTATTTTGAATACAAGAAGCTAGGATATATAAAAGTTGATTGTCCTACACTTAAGGCTCACCCAAGAAAGGAGAAGGGTGAGGAGAAACCCAAGTTTAGGAAGGATAAGAAGTGGATTCAAAAGGTATTCTAGGCAGATTCTGCATCTGACTCCTCTGAGATTGAAGCTAAAGAGGAGACTACAAACTTGTGTTTGATGGCGGATGATCATCCTAGTCAGCCTGAATAAGAAGATGTATGTAATCTAACCTATGATAAATTACTTGATGTTTCTGAGAAAATTTATTCATCATATAGGAAACTTAAGAAAACTCATGCCAGCCTAAAATTGGAATTCTTGAACCTGCAAAAAGAGCATGAATTATTGCATAAGGATCATTCTACACTTGATAGCAATCACATGTCATTACCTGATGAATTTGATGAGTTAAATAAAAAGCATTCTAAATTAATTGTTGAGCATGATTCATTGAAAGCATTAAATGTTGATTTAGAAAGAGTTTTTAAAGAACTAGACACCATAGCATATGATTTTGATAGTAGTGAACAAATATTAAAACTAGAAATTATAAGTCTCAAAAAAGAAAATAAATTTCTAAGTATAAAAATTAGTGCATTTGAGAATAATGAAATACCTCCTACATTTGCACAATTTTACAAACCTCCATCACTTGAAAAATTTCATTCAAAATCATTAAAGCATGTTTCATCCAAACCTAGGAAGAGGCACTATCACCCACGTAGATTACTTAACCTTTTTCCTGACGTTAGATGTTTCTCTTGTGGCATGTTAGGGCATATCTCTCACACCTGCACTATTCACCATAGTACACGTTGGGTGTGGAGGCCCAAATTGCATGATTTATAACATAGCATATATGTATTGTATTCTTCTTTCCATAAGAAGGAACCCATACTTATTTGGGTTCCTAAATCTGATGTTTGATGATTTTGCAGGTGTGCTCTCACACAAGATCTCATAAGATCATGTGGTACTTAGACAGCGGATGCTCAAGATATATGACTGGAGATGTAAATTAATTTATTTCGCTGGAGGTCAGGGCTGGAGGCAAGGTCACTCTTAGAGACAACACCACCAGGAAGGTGGTGGGCATAGGTATAATCAAAAACTCCATGAACCTTTTGATTGAAAATATTTTTCTTATAGATAGACTGAAACACAACCTGCTCAATATCAGTCAACTCTGTGATAAAGGGTTCAGTATCATGTTCCTGGCAAACACTTGCATTATCAGCTTAAATAATATTATTATTTTGTAGGGAAAGAGGATTAATAATATATACATGCTTGATTTAAATAACATTGAATGTGCAGCTTCATTTTGCTTAAAAACTGCTGTTGATGAGTCTTGGTTGTGGCACAAGAGATTATGTCAGGCCAGTATGAAAACCCTTAGAAGAGTCACCCAAAAAGACTTAGTTAGAGATATCCCCAAGCTTAAGTTCACTAAGGACCACCTGTGTGATGCCTGCCAGCAAGGAAAACAAGTCCATTCCTCTTTCCACTCAATTAAGGATATCAGCACCTCTAGACCTTTAGAAGTCCTTCACATGGATTTGTTTGGACCCATTAGTACTATCAGCTTAGGGGGAAAAGTTTATGGATTTGTGATTATTGATGACTACTCGAGGTTCACTTGGATTAGATTTCTGTCACATAAAACTGAGTCATTTGATGAATTTAAAACCTTCTCCACTTGGATTCAGAAGAAGTTAGGTTATGAGATCTTGACCATTCATAATGATCATGATGGAGAGTTTGAAATTATGAGATTTGGAACTTTCTGTGAGGAGCAAGGGAGCCACAACTTTTCAGCTCCTAGGACTCCTCAATAGAATGAGATAGCTAAAAGAAAGAATAGGATCTTAGTAGAAGTCACTAGAGCCATACTTACTAAGTATTCACTTCCAAAATACTTTTGGGTAGAAGTGGTGAACACAGCCTGTTATATGTTGAATAGGGTGAATGTTAGATCCAATATAAATAAGATACCCTATGAGATCATTAAGGGTAGAACTCCAAATCTGTCCCACCTCCATGCCTTTGGCTGTAAGGTTTTCATTCTTAACAATGGGAAATCATCCCTAGGAAAATTTGACCCAAAATCTGATGAAGGAGTGTTCTTAGGATATTCAAGTGTGGAGAAATCCTTTAGGGTGTTTAACAAGAGGATATTGGTGGTGGAAGAGACTACTCATGTGGTGTTTGATGAATCTGATCCTAAGAAGTCTAGATTTGAGGAAGAAGAGGAGGTAGGAGAGATTACCTAAGGAGTAGAAAATATAAATCTGGAGGAAAGGGTAGAACCTCAAAACTCATTTCCTAGAGATTGTAGATATTCTTCGAGTCATCCTAAAGAACTGATCTTAGGAGACCCTTCTGAAGGTGTTATAACTAGGCATGGACTTAGAAAGGAAGTAAACCATTCTACCTTTACCTTAATGACTGAACCCACCAACATTAATCAAGACCTTTCTGATGAATTTTAGATCTTAGCTATGTAAGAAGAACTTAACCAATTTATGAGGAATGATATTTGGGAGTTAGTAGAAAGATCTAAGAATTAAAGTGTAGTGGGAACCAAATGGGTCTTTAAGAATAAAATAAATGATTCAGGTGTGGTGGTTAGGAATAAGGCAAGATTGGTGGCTAAGGGATACAACTAAATAGAAGGGATTGATTTTGAGGACACATTTGCCCCTGTAGCTAGATTGGAAGTCATTAGAGTGCTACTAGCCTTTGCCTATTATAAGGGATTTAAGCTTTTTCAAATGAATGTCAATAGTGCCTTTTTAAATGGGGTAATAAAGAAAGATGTCTTTGTAGAGCAACCCCTAGGTTATGAGAGTTTCCAATATCTAAATCATATTTATGAATTAACAAAAAGCCTTATATGGATTGAAACAGGCACCTAGAGCTTGGTATGAGAGGCTCAGAACATTCCTACTAGAAAGAGAGTTTGTTAAGAGGAGCGTATACACCACTTTTTTCTAAGAAAAGTAGGAGATGATCTACTCATTGTTTAAATCTATATTGATGATATACTTTTTGGATCTTCTGATAAAAATTTATGTGATGATTTTTCTAAGATAATGAGTAAAGAGTTTTAGATGAGTATAATGGGAGAATTGTCTTACTTTTTGGGGTTTAGCATAAGGAAAATGGATGATGGAACTTTTATCAATCAATCAAAGTACATTAAGGACATCTTGAAGAAATATGAAATAGATAAAGCCAAGCTAGTAAATAGTCCCATGAGCTATACAGTTCAGTTAGATAAGAATTCAAATAGAAAATATGTTGATCAAAAGAAGTTCTGAGGAATAATTGGATCACTGCTTTACTTGACTGCTAGCTGACCTGATATAATATTTAGTATTTGTCTCTATACTAGATTTCAAGCCGATCCTAAAGAATCCCACCTGACTATAGTTAAGAGAATTCTTAGATATCTCTTAAGGACTCTAAACTAAGGAATCTGGTATCCTGGACATAGCAATTCTTTTGAGATTATCAGATATTCTGATTCTAATTTTATAGGATGTAGGGTGGATAGAAAGAGCACTTTTGGAACTTGCCAATTCATAGGATAGTCTTTAGTCTCCTGATCCAGTAGAAAATAAAACTCTATTACACTTTCCACTGTTGAAGCTGAGTACATTGCCTTGGGAAGCTGTGTGGCCCAAGTCCTTTGGTTGAAGTAATAAGTTTTGGATTTAGGATTACCTGTTGGCATAATTTCAGTTTTATGTGATAACACCAGTGCCATTTACATCTCTAAAAATCCTATCTAACATTCAAGAACCAAACACATTGACATAAGGTATCACTTCATTAGGGACCATGTTACAAAAGGGGACATTGAGCTACACCATGTAGTAACTGAAAACCAACTGGCTGACATCTTTACTAAACCACTAGCCTTTGACTCATTCAGTATTTTAAGGATCATATTATGAGTGATTGACATAAATGCATGAATTTGATTATTACTGACTTCTGAAGTTTCTACTTTTCATTTTTCTTTTGATTTTTTGCTTGATTTGATTGTCTGTTTATTTTTAGATCTTTTATTTTCATACTGATTTTCATTTATTTGATTTGCTTATCGGATTTGGTTATTTCTTTTTATATGCTTTACTCTTATTTTTGATTTACTATTTATTTTCTTGAAAATTAGTTCACTGCTCACTCCTACGGATAAATTGGATTTCTGACTAAGAGTTTTTACCTTTTTTTGTTTAAAGGCTTGTAAGCAGTGATTGACTCCTCTGAAATAGTTAAAGGGAAGAAACATTGATGATTATTTCTCTTCCTCTAACTCTTTTAATGGTGTATTATTCCTTTTGGATAAAAATTATTTTCAAAATTAAAAGGTTGGTTTTTGAAATAGAGATCTATTTTATCTTCTTACAGTAATCCATCTCACATGAATAGTATTTTTAAAGCACTGAATCATTATTATATTTTTCTTAATCAGGTGATTGCACTTATCATATGGAGTATGATTTTGTTCTATGAATTACTTCTTCTTACTATAGAGAGTGAGTTTTTTCTTCTCTTATGTCTGAAAGGAAATTTCATAACTGAGATTATTTAGAGATTATGAAAGGAAGAAAGCTTACAAAAGAAGTAAAAAAATGGCATAAAATGGGCCCAAAAAAGAAAAGATGCGTAATGATGCCAAAAAAAAGGAAAGATACAAAAAGGGTATCAAAAATCAAAAGATGCATAGTGTGTCAAATAAATTAAAAAAGAGGCACAAAATGAGCCCGCTAAGAAATAAGCTTTCTTCTCTTTCAGATTCTTATATATCTTAGAAAAATCTATGCGCCACTTAATACTTTCAAAAACTTGAGAGTGAAAATCATGATTTCTAGTTCCTTACTTTATAATATTATTTTATCAGATAGTTTTCTGGAACGAGGCTTGAAAGGATCTCTTTTCAAATCTAATTTTTTTTCTTCTGAATTAGACTTTTTTTGAAAGGAATTTGAACCTGTAAGGTATCCAAGGTAGGAGTTATGATAATCAATTTTCCAATTTTTCTAAATTTCAGTGTTGTTGATTTTGGTCTTATTGGTTTTTGAATTAAAAATAAGGAAAAAGTTCTAATTTACTGGAGCAGATTGATTCAACAAAAATTTGTGTTTTCACTGTTATTTCTCATTTCTATTTTTCTTTAATTTGACTTTGATTTCTTTATTATGATTTTTTTAAGGTTCCCTGATCATTCCTCTCTATATTTCACCTTTTTCAATTTTTGGTCACATCATCCTAGACGATCCATACATCATCCTGGACGATATGATCAAATCATCACCATCCTGATCCAACAATTGATATGCACCAATTAGTGGTGATCATCCTGGATGATACACCTCATCATCCTAGATGATCCATATGGCAACAGTTGGACGATTCAAATTTGGCCCGTCCAATTTATTTGTGGCATATCATCCTAGACGATCCACCGAATCATCTTGGACGATACTTTTCATCAATGGTCATCCAGCCTAACTCCTTACGATGATCGCCTGTGTCTAATCATCCTAAATGATATCTAATCATCTTGGATGATCCGATCGCCTTTTTGACTAATCATCTTGGATGCCATTATTGCTCATATCATCCTGGATGATCCTGCGATCGTCCTAGATGATATGGCTATTTTTTATTTAAATAACTGATTTCCACCATTATTTCACCACACCTTCTTTCTACCCTTGCTCAATCCTCTTCTCATGGTTGGTGGGAAATGATCTAGGCAATAGGGTGCTAGTTCCTCTCGGAGGAGTGTCGATCCCCGCTTTCCTGATGTAGTCGATCAGGCTGCCTTCCAATGCTATCCTGATATGGGGATCACTCAATCCAAAGTCGTTAATCCATGCATTCTCATATATCAGGTACTAGATCTTTTTACTCACACCTCCCTGACTTTTATTCTGACTCTTACATTTCTATTTAGCACTGAGCTTCTCCACATTTTCTTTGTGAATCTTCGCATCGATTATTCTTACTCTACTCTCCGCTCTTATGTTAATCGCCACCCTATAGAATTAATCACCCAGGACTTTCATGATATTCTCCAATATCCACTACTAGAGATAAACTCCATCTTTTATCCTCTGACCCTAACTTTAACTAGAGTGTCACCAATCACTTTCTTAGGAACACTAATACCCCATACCAAGATAAAGCCTGCTCTTCCTTAGTCAAGGATGCTCAAATAATCCAGCATATCCTTCACTCCTCTATCATTCTAAAGGCTAGGTACCACATCCACACCACCCCCTTGCTCTCCATAACTACCTTCTACATCATGGCCCGCTGTGATTTCAATGCTACCGATCTCCTCTTTCACTATATTGAACACCTCACTAGCATTAGGGATCCAGGTCACAGGAGATGCCCAAATCTAGCCTTAGGAACCTCATTGCCTATGCTCTTGAAATAAAATATAATCTACAATATCCTGTTCCACCTGATACCCATCCTTCCTTCTACTCCAACAACTCCTTCCATGTTCTTCACAGTACTCAACTTCATCTGGAGCCCAGTACAAATGTTGAGGGAGAAGAGGAAGAAGCTGCTCCTGAACTTATTGTACCTGCTCCTCTCCATGTAAAATCATGGCTTGATCATCTGGAGCATAGGTTTGACCAGTGGGAGGCATGCTTTAACTCCTACGTAGTTACCCAGAAGCAAACACAGAGGATGTAAACCGTTTCAATGCCTATGTAGCCCAGCAGTAGTAGTAGCACGACTAGAACATGGCCTGGTTTGGAGAATAATTTGCCACCATCCATAGTCTATTTCAGCCACCATGACCTCCTCCTTCATCTGAGCGGGATCCTTCTTTTTATTAGTTTGATTACTTTTTCTATGTTTTCATGATGTTCTTACACTATTTTTTATATGTGTTTCATTGTGCTATTTTTCCCCTTTTTGAGATGTCAAAAAGGGGGAGTAGTTTGTGTTCTGAGTCATTGTACATTTTTGAATTATCTATGTTCAAATGTTCAATATTCTTGTACTATTCACCTGGCTAATAGAAATTACATTCCTTAGTTTTCATGGCTTTGTTATTTATTTACTGAACTTGGAATTGCTAATAAATGTTTGTCATAATCAAAAAGGGGGAGATTATTGCAAATCCAAATTCAAGGATTATGATTTTGATGATAACAAATATTTCTATTTCTATTTGAGTGCCTAACCTTTTAGGTTCACAAGATCAATTTTAATTCAAGCCAGCTCAAGATCGAGTCAGTGTGTTTGTGTTTCAGGTTCAATATATTTTTTTATCTTTCTTGAGTCAAGTGTAATGTAACGGATTCCCTAGCTAAGTAAACTTACATACACACACTCAGGGGGAGAGTTTTAGAGAGTTAGAGTTTTTATTCCAATTTTTTTTCATAACATCTTAGATGATAGTTATATCATCCTGGATGACCAATTAAAAATAAAAACCCTAATTAGGGCAGCCATGTTAAGTTAATCTGATTAGGCAGATCATCCTGGATGATACTCCCATCTTACAGGATGATATACTCAAATCAAAAATACTCAGCTGCTAGGCTAAGTTAGGTAAGTTTTATTTTTAGTATTTTGGTCTGATCATCCTGGATGATACGTATATCATCCTGAACGATCCATTACAATTATGCCTAAATTAATCAGGTGATTATGAAAAGTAATTAAGGTTTGATTGATTTGATCATATCATCCTAGATGATCGCAAGATCATCTTGGACGATCAATGAGAAATCCAGACCATCCAGTAAGTTTCAATAGGATGACTCGAACAATCCTTTGGATGATATTCCTGATTTTGAACTAATCATACGAGACAATAAAGTTATTTTGGAATCGTCTAGCATGGTTTTCCTGAACAACCCGAATAATCATCTGGACGATATTCTTGATTTTGAACTAATTGTACGGGATGATATAAATATCATCCTAGATGATCAAGTCATTTTAAAATCATCCAGCATGGTTTTCTTTGATGACCCGAACAATCTTCTAGACAATATTCCCATTTTTAACTAATCATCCAAGACGATCGCAAAATCATCCTGGAAGATTAGAATAAATCATGTCTTCTAATTATCTAGAAGAACCAGATCTTCCAGGCCAAAAGGGTCTGATTTACACTGATCGTACAAGACAATCGAAGGATCATCCTAGATGATCTTTGATGACAAGTTGAAATTTAGGGCAATTTTTTAGCCCTCCTTTTTAAGATCTCTTTCGTTCAACTGTTGAGATCTTTTGCCAATTTCCTTACCTGAGAAATTCTTGAGAGGGAGAGGGAGAGCTTGGGGAAAGAGAGAGGATACTGTGAGGGGGAGTTTGTGAGGTGTTCATAAAGGTTACTCCAAGCAAGGATCTGAGTCATCTTCTCCAGTCATCATCTCTTATTCTTTTGGTTTCTCTGTGGAAGGATCATCTGTAAGAAGATCAAGGTTCTTTACCTGCTTCAGGAGGAAGCAAAAGGAGGTAAGGTTCTCTACCTGCTTCAGGAGAAAGTAAAAAGATTTCGGGTTCTCTGCCTCATCGGGTTGGTAAAAGGTGTTTTGTAAAGGCTTCTCCGCCTTACTATGGGAGTAGAAGGAGAGCCACTTTGTTTTAGTGCAATACCTAGAGGGGAGGCTCCGAGGAGTGGATGTAGGTCAAGTTGACCAAACCACTATAAAATTTGGTGTGTTCTTTCTAATTATTTTCTGCACTTTATTTTATTACAATTAAATGCTTGGGTGAAATCTGTGTTTGATATGCACTATTGCATTTATTTTAAAACATTCAAAAAGATTTTCAAAATTATTTTTGCTCACTAATTTTTAAAACTACCAATTCACCCCCCCCCCCCCCCCCTCTTGGTTAGCCTCGGGCTAGTTCATAAGGGCTTAACATCCCTAATAAACTTTTAAAGAGTCATCTTCCCATAGAAGATCATGCTAAGAGTTTTGAATTTTGAAAATAGGATGGTGCCGCATAGGGAAATATCCACCACTAAAAAACCTAATCCTAAAGAGAGAAAGCACGATGACTCACATTTATCCTTAAGGAAAAGAAAATTGGAGGACCCTATGGGAAGGAAGTATTTCTTGCCACAAAAGGTGGTCAGATCTAGATTTTGAAGACTAGGATGGTGCCACAGAGGGCGAGCTCCATCACTAGAAGATAACCTTTCAGGAAGGAAACTTACTCTGCACGAAAGATTAAAATAAGATTTTAAAACTATGATGGTGCTATAATGGGCGTGCTCCATCACTAGTGGACCTAATCCTAAGGAAAATATGCATGATGACTCACATCTGTCATTAAGGAAAAGAGAACTGGAGGACCCGGTGGGAAGGAAGCATTGCTTCATAACGAATCGGGTCTAGATGATCATGTGAAAAGGAAACTTGTTCCATACAGCAGATCAGATCTGGAATGATCATGTATAGAGGAAACTTGCTCTACACAGAGGATCGAGTCTGGATGATCATATATAAAGGAAACTTGCTACACAGAGGATCGAGTCTGGAATAATCATATATAAAGGAAACTTGTTCCATATAGAATATGGGGTCTGGAATGATCGTATGTAGAGAAAACTTACTCTACATAGAGAATCAGGTCTGGAATGATCGTATGTGAAGAATACTTACTTCACATAGTGGATCGGGTCTGGAATGATCATGTGTAGAGAAAACTTGCTCTACACAGAGGATCGAGTCTGGGATGATCATGAGCAGAGGAAACTTGCTCTACACAGGGGATCAGGTTTGAATTCTGGAACTTAAGATTTGAATATTTTTTGAATTTAAATTGATTTAGTTTTGAAGTTGATGGGTTTTAAATTTGAAATTTGATTTGATATTGATTTATTTAACTTTGAAGATTTTGAAAAATATTTAATTTCTTGAATTAAGATTTTGAATTTTGAAGGTTTTGAATTTGATTTAATTTCTTGAATTCAAATTTAAAGTATTTTAAATTTGATTTTATTTGACTTTCAAAGGTTTTTGAAATTTGATCATGAACTAAATTTTGGATTGGAATGGTTTTAAATTTGATTTTAAGTTTGACACCCATTTAGCATGGTACTTCCTGAAGAGCCTCCCTAATATTAAAAAATATCGGGTGGCATCCTTCACGGTTGATCTGTTGAAGGGAAACTTCCTTTATAGATCATCATTAAAAGGAACGATCCAGTCAATATTGATTCAAGCTTCCTATCAATTTTTCAATGAATTAAAAGTGGTCTCCAAAAGACTACGACTAAGTCTCCTACTTGGGGAGTTCTAAAGTGACACAACTTACAATGATCTCTAATCAAATGTGACTTATGGACTTTCAAATTTTGTTGAGGTTAATATGATTTTTATTTGAGGCCCTCGAGCTCCTCGAATCAGATTCGGGCACTCTACTCAATTGAATTTTGATTTTGAACAATAAGTCCCAACAAAGGAAACTACGCCCCTAGATCAGAATGATCTAGGACCCAGCACATAGTGTGGTTTGATTTTGAACAATAATTTCCAGCATTAGGAAATACTCCTCTAGTGGTATTGATCTTGGATCTAGCATAGAGTGTAATTTTAAAGAGAAGGCCTTAAAGGAAATATACCTTTTTGGAAGATCTCACACATATTCCTCATGGACTAGACTTGAATTTTCATCAAGAGTAGAAGATTTATTCTCTTTATTAGAAAACTTCCTCTAGCTATTTGGACCCTGTCGGGATGACAAGCGGGAACAAATTTAGAAGTATAGTAAAATATTTGAGTGACTCCAACTAACTTGAAAAGGTTTAAAGATTTAGATTTTGTTGACCTAGACCAAGTTTCATAAAAATTTAACTGGGATCTCCCTTAAATATTTTGAATCCATTCATATATTTTCATTTCCACTTGTGAGCATTTATAATTTTTTCATAAAATTTGTTGGAGAAATGTTGGAAAGCCATTCATAGTATTTTCATTTCCACTTGTGAGTATATATAAGTCTCTTATAAAGTTTCATAAAAAGTATACCCCATTTTTGAAATCACTTGCGTCAATTCTAGGAGTAGAATTCGGGTTTATTGTCAGTGGTACCCGGCCACTTTACATTTTCAGCAGACCCTGGGTTGTAAATAAACTGGACATTAAACATTATATTTTTGGATAATTTAATTTGATTATTTATATTATTTGTGCAGTAGCTTTTTTTAGGACTCTTGCATTCCGTATTTTGTTTTAGCGTGGATACTAATCAGAGTGTTTTTTTTTTTTGGTAAGGACCACGATAAAATGTTTTCTACTTGAAATTTAAATAAAAATTTTTAGGCTCACATAGTAACTCTAACGATCTAAGAAGTAAGCTCGGGACCGCCGAGAGTCAGCATAAGCACATTATTACTTTCTCTTCCTTGTTAAGCACCTCCCCGCCTGTGGGTTCTGGCAGACCACCTGACCTATTAGGGTGCGGTTTTGTCAAGGGGATGTTGTGCAATCTCTAGAGAAAAATCTATTTTCTAAGCCTGATTTTAAAATTGCTTCATAAATCATTTTATGTATTCTAGTCAATTAGCATGCATTGCATTAGATATAAATTAAAAGAGTCTAAAATTTTAATTGTATTATGCTCTCAGACATCATTTACCCTACATAAGTAAAGGGGCCAATTAGGATTACTCTTAGATGATGGCCTTATTCCTCAAAACTTAAATAACGTCCCTACCCATCTTTCATAAGAGACTGGACACATGGATTTGAAGCGCCTAGGTGGTTAGTTGGCTTCATAATTCAGGTCGGGATAAGTCCAGATTTGTACTGCATTAGCTAGGTTCGGGACACTACTTTGTAGTACCCAATTTAGTTTTAGGTTCTGAGGCAGATTTTTAAATTTTAAGTCCTCACCCGTCGGGAATATAATCCCAAATTTCTAATAAAATGTCAACTCAAATTTAAAAATTTCTCTCTTAAAATGTAAAGCCCAATATAGGATAGACTGAGGTTACCTCTGAGCTTCTTAGAATCTGACACCTCCTACTTTTCTTCCTTTGACTCGTTAATAATTATTCAACGTTGAGTTTTCTCCTTGAAAATTTCTACTTCTTTCCTTGTCTTCCACTTTGTAATCGAAGGGTAAGAAATCACTGTTTTAATCGAGAGTTTTCTTAGGAGTATCCCTCCTAGGATGTAATTAACTATAGGGGCTTGCTTCTATAGGGATTTGAGAACTCCAATTTAAAATAAACCTTATTTTATGTACATAAGACAAGGGAAAAATCTCTGAGAACATAGATTATTTTCTAAAACTCATTTTTAATTTTGAATATACTTGTATAATATTATTTTTTGTCTCCCTAGATGATATAATATTCTCCTTGTTATATTCGATCTTAAAAGTGACGAATTTTATAAAACCCATTCTTATTTTTGGATGCCTTGAAGAATATCACGTTCGACTTTTAAGGTGATGTCGTATTCTCCTCGTTGCCTCTAATCAGAAGAGTGGTTGAATTTTCAAAACTTCATTTCTGTTTTTAAACATATTCTATAGAATTTCATAATCATCTTTCGAGATGATATGTTATTCTCTGAATCGTGTATGATCACAGAAATGTCATTTTTTAAAACCCTACTTTGATATTGAATCCATTATAAAATATTGTGTCAGTCTCCCGAGACTATATTTTATTCTTATTGCAGTATTCGATTACAAAATATGAGAAATCAAAATCTGCGTGATGACGATAAAGTTTTCCCACCAAGGTTTTTCTGGCGACTCCGCTGGGGATCAATTCTCTCTCCATCTTTAGTAGTGATTCATGCCCTTACATCGATAGTATACTTGTGCTTGGCATAGGTTGTAACTACCCTTCTTCTGTCGGTTATTTTATTCATTTCATTCTTGGATAATTTGATCAGCATCTCTTAAAACTATAAAATGAGGTCTTATAGAACCCCCATTAATTATTGACGGGATGTTTTCTTTATGCCTCTTCATACGACTACTAAAAAATAAAATATCTTTATCCAATCATTAGTAGTATGTACAGTTATTTCTTTTAGTAGCTCAACATATTATTTTGATTGGGTCAAAAAAAATTTTAAATCTTCAAAATTGTAAACTTCTCCGTGTCCTAGCTAACATGTTGTAGTTATATATTTTTGTAACTCAATATGTGGTGGGACAAATCTTAAGAAAATCTGATCTTTTAAATCAAAATTTTCTCTCTATCTAGACTCACATGTTATAGTTATATATTTTTATAGCTTAATATGTGTGGTAGGATAGGGTCCAAAAGCTCAAACCTTCAAATTAAAACTTTTTCTTGTCCTAATAGCATATTGTAGTTACATATCATTTGTAGCTTGATATATTTGCTAGGACAGGGTCCATAATCTGATCTATGCAAGATTTTCAAGATTAAAGCCTATTCAATTTGAGAAAAGTTTGAATGTTCAATTACAAGTGAAGCTTACAAAAAAGAATTTTGTTAGAGAAAATAGCAGGTTGATCTCTCTCAAAAGAAATTTACCTCTATTTTCTTTAAATTGTAATAAAAAGTTCATTGTGGTTGGCTCCTCTAAATATTTAAAGAATAAGGCCTATGGTTTCAATGCTAATAAGAAAAGTATGTTCCCTCCCTCCCTCCACTAAGGTGGATTGACTTCTTAGATGAAGATATATCTAATCCTCTGAAACTTACAACATATAAAAGTTTAGCTAATTTTGTTAGGTTTCTAGTAATCATCTGAATTAAATTCAAATCTATTTTCAAATTTTCTGTTCGACCATGTTATGATTTTTCTAATTTAGGAATGTATAATTATCGGTTGATGTGTTGAAGTTTGAAAATTATGTTGAATTCCCTCAGTTTTAACCTTCTTGTAGGTCAAAATTTGGAATGCCTTTAAATCTTATTTCCTAAGGGTACTGCATGGATATGACTATTTGTCCTCTGTCATGTGGTTTAACTCTGATGAAAAATAGATTTTAAGGCATGTGATAAAGATAAAGGACCTAATCAATTATATAAAAGTCTTTGTTCATCACCTGAAGTTTTCTTTTATGGTGATATTTTAAAATCAAATCTAGCTAAGTTTATTCTTGGCTTTATCAAACCATTTGAGAAAACTCATGAGCAATTCTTGTTAAGATTGATCATCTTAAATTCCTATTTAAGTCAAAGACTTAGGACAGTTCAAGGTTCTTTATTAAGGTTAACCCATGATATAATACACATTCATTTGTCATGTGACTTTTCCTTTACATTAATTGATACACCTTGAATTGATACTAAGTCAGATGATTTTATAACATCTTTTTAAAAAATAAAATCATATTTGGGTTCACCCATTATGATATCCATACGTATTTTCTTTTAAATTAAGATTTATGTCAAATTGAAATTGGAGAAAATGAAAGTCTTATTCATTTCCTTGTTGTTATACATCTCAAAGGCATCTTACAAGTTGATGAACTTGTTTCATAATTATCTTGGTTAAGTTGCTTATTCCTACTGTAGGATCGGGTCTGATTTGTAGATCTATCATCCTTGTATAAGAGGGTTAATTTTCTTTTCTTATTCTTGGAAGATGATTTTACAAATGAAATAATCATTTCAAGATTTGAGTAAAGGAAGCCTCCTAAAAAAAAGAGAAGAAGAAAAAAAGGAGACATATTTATTAAATGTGTAAAAATAAAAAATAAAAAATAAAAGAAAAAAAAGAAGAAAAAAAGAAGAAGATGGCTTTCCTTTCTAAATCTTGAATATCAAAGGACCCATTCAACTTTTAGTATTGTTAATACTTGACTTTGAGAATTTAAAATTTTTGGTTTATCATCAAGTATTGATGTCCTATCAGATGTAAAAGATTTGAAAAGATTGGGTTGCTACCTCCAATTTAATTCTTTTTGGATTAGTTCTTAATTCAAAAAGAAGAAAAAAAGATGAAGAAGGAAACCCCGGATTAATTTGTAGGGAAATTTGATCCGGACAAATAAAATCTGAATCCCGAGACCTCTCTAGTTAGTAACTTGAGTAGGTCAGTTCATATCTTCAAATCAGTATCAAGAAAAAATCACAAAGATGATCAATCTAATTGGAATTATAATGATGTTGGTTGTGCATTATTGGGTTTCACATAACTAACCTAATTGAGATGCATAAACAAATTATTACTCAAATATCTTCAACTTTTTTTTTGAACATCTTCTAATTTGAATGAGATTCTAGACAGGGTCCTAACTTCAAATTTTTGAACTAAACTAAGGGATACCCCTTAGTTGGTTTTGAGATGATTGTCTAATATTTTCATTCATCATGAGTAGATGTCACATCCAAATTTAAATTTATCATTGACTGAACTAGGATGTTAGAACATGAGGGGTTCTATCCTTAGTGATGTCGATGATATTTTCGTTTGAATCTTTGTCAAACTTCAAAGCAAAATCAAGCTACAATTTGACCTCGTCCATAATTGACTAATCTCGGATGTTAGAATTGGAAGGATTCTATTCCCGATAAAGTTCATGATGACTTCATTAAATATATACAAGATTCAATTCAAGGTATATCTTCACTTTATCATAAATTAGAATTGGATGTTAGAGTCTAAACAACTCTATTTCCGTTAAAGAATCTTCCTATAGCATTGAAACTCAAAATATTTGGAACTATAATTTTCTTTAAAGAAAGTTGTTAAGTTTTGATTATTTGACTAAAACTCATTTTGTCCAAATTCAAACCATTTAATTTAGAGGGAGTCAACCCATCCTTCGTTGAGTTTTTGAATCTGTTCCCATGTCATTTTCATTGGGTTAAGATGATTAAAACTTAAACGATCACTTTCAAATATTAAAAAAAATTTATCAAATGAAAAATAAAGCTTTCAATTCTTAATGAAAATCAAACTTTTCTCAATCATTGTGAGTATTTGATATTCCTTGGTGCTTTCACTATAAAGGATGCTCAAATTTGCTCGTTGTTCTTTAACAACTGATGCAAAAGTTAAAATTTTCCTAAAGAAAATTTTTATCACGTGGCATTTAGTTTTCCTAGAACTTGCAAATGAGGACTCTAGAAAATTTAGATTATTTTCTTTGAGTTACTCAAGATAAATTCAATTACGGAATGAATCTTTAATGAAAATCTTGCATTCCTCCTCGAGTGGTCAGGACACTTTGATAGTATTTTACTTATCAAAGATAATCAAACTACCGCTCTCTTTCTCCTTTCTCACATATAATGATCCGATATAAAAATATAATCCCCAATGGAATAATTGTAAGTTATAAGGATCATTTATAATGGAGGAGAAAATAAATTTTCAATCCAAAGAATTTCAAAGCTATCATTCCTCTAAATGTTTTCCCTTCCCTTCTAGAAAGTGACACAGACAAAAGCTTTGATCTATCTTAGAACATTTGCGATTTGTTAATGTCATTTGTGATGAAGGGAAAACAAATTTTAAAAGAAATCAAATATTCATTAAAATTCACAAATCCGACTAAATCTTAAATTTGTCTTTATGCCTAAGTCCGCTTTTACGGCATCTTACTGGCTTCTGGCTTAAGTCCGCTTTTACGGCAGCCATCCAGTTTAAATTCATCTTTAGGTCTAAGTCCGCTTTTACGACATCCTATTGACTTCTGGCGTAAGTCTGCTTTTACGGCAGCCATCCAGTTTAAATTTGTCTTTAGGTCTAAGTTCGCTTTTACGGCATTCTATTGACTTCTTGCTTAAGTCCGCTTTTACGGCAGCCATCAAGTTTAAATCCGTCTTTAGGTCTAAGCCCGCTCTTACGGCATCCTATTGACTTTTGGCTTAAGTCCGCTTTTACGGCAGCCATCCTGTTCAAATCTGTCTCTAGGTCTAAGTCTACTTTTACGGCGTCCTACTGACTTCTGGCTTAAGTCCGCTTTTACGGCAGCCATCCAGTTTAAATTCGTCTCTAGGTCTAAGTCCGCTTTTCTGGCGTCCTACTGACTTCTGGCTTAAGTCCGCTTTTATGGCAGCCATCCAGTTTAAATTCGTCTTTAGGTCTAAGTCCGCTTTTACGGCATCATACTGACTTCTGGCTTAAGTCCGCTTTTACGGCAGCCATCTAGTTTAAATTCGTCTTTAGGTCTAAGTCCGCTTTTACGGCGTCCTATTGACTTCTGGCTTAAGTCCGCTTTTACGGTAGCCATCGAGTTTAAATTTGTCTTTATGTCTAAGTCCGCTTTTACGGCGTCCTATTGACTTCTGGCTTAAGTCCGCTTTTACGGCAGCCATCCAGTTTAAATTCATCTTTAGGTCTAAGTTCGCTTTTACGGCATCCTACTGACTTCTGGCTTAAGTCTGCTTTTATGGTAGCCATCCAGTTTAAATCCGTCTTTAGGTCTAAGTCCGCTCTTACAGCATCCTACTAACTTTCGGCATAAGTCCGCTCTTACGGCAGCCATTCTCAGAATTAGATATAAGTGTTCACTTGGTGGCATCATTTCTCTCAATTCAAAAGAAAACTTTGGATTTATCAAAATCACGTTCAAACTCATATCAAGCAACATTCAAATTGCTTTCAAAATTCCTTCATTTCAGTCAAACTACATTCAGATCACTATATTCAACTGTTCCATACATTGGCTTTACTAAATGATGCTAATCTCATTAGTTATTATTTGCTAAAGCCATCCTCAACATTCAAATCAATTAATCAATCCTAATCTTTCAATTAATCAAATTAAAATTTTCATAAACTTTTCATTATCACTTTCTATCAAAACTCAAATCTCCTTCAATTCATATACCCAGACTTTTAATTCCAATCTCGGATCTAGTTGATCGTTTCGGTCAACACCAATACGCACGATAAACTTTGGCAAGTTTATCATGCCTATTGGGGGTCCATTTGTTGACCTCATTATTTGAGTTCAATTTTCCCGAATCAATCTCTAGCACTTAGGTCTTCATAACCTAGTGTAGAAGTCACTCCTCTAGGACTTCTCTTAGGAGGATGCCTATTGATGTAGCATTGACTCGACCTTATAATTCAACCCAAATCAAATATGATTTGACCCAAATCCAATTTAATTCCAAATGTAATAATCTAATCGAATGTTGTTGAGTTGAAAGGGCTCGATTTGAGTTCAATTTAAACTCGGCAAGTTCGATGACATTACATAACCTGTCTCGAGCAAATGGGAGTTAATTGGATATCAAATCATGCCATTTGAAGTCAAACAAAAAATTAAATTAATATAATTTGACATTAAGAGAACCTAATATGATCAAATCGATATCAATCCAATCAAAATTATTTAATTTTAACATGATTTAAATTAAATTAGCTAGCCTTGAGTAGCTTGACACGAACCAACGTGATATTTAAATAAATCGACTCAAATCAAGTTCAATTTAACGCCGACAGCCCCAATTAGCCCACATTGACTCATCTTGAATTAATCGAAATCAAATAGGCATAACTGGGATAAAATTAATCAGTTAAAATTATTTTAATTTTTAAATTTAACTCAAAATAATTGTTTAAATTATCAATTTCACTTCAAATAAACTCCCTAATATTCCTTTTAGTTAACTAGTTAATCTCGGTCTTTAATATAAATTAAATAAAAGGTAAGATGAGAATACATCGTGCAACTTGAAGAGGCAGTTTTGGCATCAATTCACACAGTTAAAGGAAGGCAGTTAGAGCCAAATAGGAGAAATGGGATTCATGCTTTACCTACAAGTTTTTGGGGGGCGTCTCCGAAAAAAAAAAGCCTCGGGTTGTGTGCCATCTCCCTTCTCTTCCATTCGCATGGATTTCTAACACCAGAATCCACTCCAACTCTCACAATAGTCTGCAATTCCATTCCGATTTTCTGATCACGCCTGTCCTCTTCAATTGTATGTAAGAATATTTATAGTGAGCATCTGATTTAGTTTTTCAAATTGATTGATAATGTCTTTATCTTCCATTAGGATCAAATAATTACACTCCTTATTTTTTCTCTCTCTAAATGATTTGTTATTTATTTTTCTTTACATGGCTGCATCGTACTTGTCATAGATGGCTGCATTTTTTTTTTCTTTTCCTATATAACTTTGTAATTCAAAATCTAAAAAAAAAAACAAACAAACAAACAAAAGGACTTTACTGTTGTCTCTTTCTCATAAATCAAACAAAAAGTAAAGATTAGTTTTTTTTAAGGGATTTGTACACAACCTTTTTTTTTTTAAATATTATTTTGAAATAAAAATGTAATTAGATGGGTATTTGAATTCCTTCATTTTTTTTTAATTTATTGTTAAAAAAAATATCATAGGTTAAATATGAATTTGAAAGTTTCTTGTAGTGTAAATAAATATCATGGCTTAGTTTATATTGCTCAAGACCAAATCTTCATATATAAAAATCTGCAGAAACTTAAATAGTCCATGGTTTATTTTATACAATTTGCAATTCAAAGCAATCATATATGTTCTTTTCCACTTGTGAGCATTTATAAATTTTTCATAAAATTTGTTGGAGAAATGTTGGAAAGCCATTCATATATTTTCTTTTCCACTTGTGAGCATTTATAATTTTTTCATAAAATTTGTTGGAGAAATGTTGGAAAGCCATTCATAGTATTTTCGTTTCCACTTGTGAGTATACATAAGTCTCTTATAAAGTGTCTTGGGGAGGTATTGGAGAATAATCATGTGCTTCAAATATGAGTGTGGCGTAGATCCAAAAGTGATTTTGCTTTGTGTTCATTGGAAAGTTCTTCTTGAGTTTTGGAAAGAGTAAAGCGTATCTTTTGGGAAGTTTTCGAAAATAAAAGTATATGTTTGTGTTAAAAAAAAATGAAATGTGTAAAGGTGGAGATGTATTTGGACTTGTGTGTAAAAGTGGAGATGTATTTGGAGTTGTGTGTATTTTGGAAAGGTGAATTTATTATGTGAAAGGTATCTTGTAGAAAATGAAATGATGGGTTTTAAAGGTGACTTGTGTGTGTTTTCGAAGGGCTGATGTGGAGTTTGTATGTGGTGACTTAGGTGTGTTTGGAAAGTGGTGTTGGGAAGTTTGTATATGTTTGGAAAAGTGTGTGTTTTGTGAAAAGTAAAAGTGTATTTAAAAAAAAGTGTTTTGGGAATTTGTATTGAAAGAAGAAGTGTTTTGAAATTATTTGTGTGGAAAAATTAAGTGTGTATAAATGTGAAAAAGTGAGCTATGTGTGTATGTATATTGATAATTAAAAGTGAAATATGAAAATTGAGAGATGAAATGTTTGGACAAGAGTGTATGTTGAATAGTGAAATGTATGTGAATTGCATAATTGTTTAAAAGTAAAGTGTATGTTTGGTTTGAGAAGTAAATTTTGAGATTTTGGAAAGCGAAAGGTGTATTGTTTTGAAAGCGAAAACTATAATTTATTTTGGAAGGTGATGTGTAGAAATTGAAAGTGAAAAGTATGAATTGTGAAAAGTGAAAATTGTATATTTTGAAATATGAAATATATAAATGTGTAATAGTGAACTGGATGGAGTGTTGAAGTGCAAAGTGTATGTTTGTTGGAAAGGGAAGTGTTTGTGAAAAGCACATGCATTGGAAACTGTATGTGTTGGGAACAAAGTGTGTGAAAGAGTAAAAAATGAAGGTTAGGTTGTTAAGTGGTGAAAGGTCTGGGTGTTGGAGAGTTGTTTAGTTAGGTGTTTACTAGAAAATAAAAGTGTTCAAAAGCAATGCCTCTCTTTCTCCCTCTCTACCGCTCTCTCTCTTCTTCTTCTACCTTTCTCTTTCTTGTGCCTTGGGGTGAATGTTGGAAAATTATGAAGTATGCTTTCGAAAATGAAAAGTTCAAAAGGTAATCAACCGAATCAGTGTTCAAGCCTGAAGAAAGGTACGCTTTTATTTTTAGTAAATTTTAATTATTTCATCGTTAATTATTAAATGTGCTTCTAATCCCTATTTTCTCTTCTTTATTTGCATAAAATACGAGGAATGATATCGGTCAAGTGAACAAAAGGATAAGGGACAATGGCGTCAGTCGCCTCTATCCAACCGGGCAGAGGTGCTACGGGCGAAATCCACCGGGTCATAACCCCCAATGTTGTAAGTTTTCTTAAAACTTAGAAAGCCCCTAGGAAGCCGTGGTGTGGTTTGTGTGAACCCCTACCCTTTAGGTCCCTATAGTAACTTCAATTTTATTAGGATGATTTTTTCATTTTATTTTAGACCCTTAAACCCCTTTACACATACGTAATGTCCTAAGGGTTAGTGATAACAGAATTTTTCATCACATATAACTTTAGTGACATTTAAGGACAAAAATTAAGGATCGAGTCTTAGAAAACTTAGATTTAGGATGCATGCACCCTTTAGGAAAGAAAACACTGAATATAGAAAACTTAGTGACATCTCACTTTAGGTTTAGTAAATATCCTTAACCCAAACCTTAAATTTGAACATCAAAATCCCTTGACCCCTTCAACAAAACTAAATTCAATTAACTAGAAAACTTCAATCAATAACTGATCTAGGGTATATCCAAACCACACAGCCTACAGCACACACTTAGATTTATTTGCTAGGACAACTGACTCTAGCTTTAGGTTAGGCCGATGTTTACTTTCTTACTGTTGTGTGACAGGCTTTCTCAATTTTTATTGCATGCTTGTATGATTGATGTGAGTGTTTATTTCCTTTTACTGCTATCTGTGAAATGATGTGATGGACGATAGATTATCCCTAAATTAGGAACGATCTGGATGCTCACAGAATTTTATGTAGGTGGTCATGCTCGTGCAGGGCTGAATTAAATAGGGGTAAATTAAAGATTTAAATTGACATAAGTTTTCTACAAGTGTTTTAGAAAATACTAAGCCCTCCTTAGAATTAAAAGAGCATGGCCAAGCGAGGCTGATGAATTTAAATGTGAATATATAACTGCTTGGGAATGATTTTATTATAAATGCTTAGGATAACCCTGCAGGTGATCTAGATTTTCTTTTTCTTTTTAAGATGTAAATATAATGTAAATATAATTTATTAAAGTCAAGTGTTGTGAAAGTGATTCAAAAGTAGGATATCACACCCAACTCGGAATCCAAATAGAAGAGAATGTCCCTTAGGGGAGTATTCTCTTCTATTTGGAAAGCCAAGTTAGAGTGGTTCTAATATCCAAAGCGAAAAGAAAATATTCCTTCAGGGATGAGTTTCTTTTCATTTGGATATCCAGGCCCGGCGAACTCAAGGAGCTCGTAGCGGATCCAAGGAGCTCGTAGCGGATCCAAGGAGCTCGTAGAGAAAAAGAAGATGAAATGAGGAGACGAAGAAATGAAGATAAGAAAAAAAGTATATCCCATTTTTTAAATCACTTGCGTCAATTCTAGGAGTAGAATCCGGGTTTGTTGTCAGTGGTACCCAGCCACTTTACATTTTCAGCAGACCCTGGGTTGTAAATAAACTGGACATTTGACATTATATTTTTGGATAATTTAATTTGATTGTTTACATTGTTTGTGCAGTAGCTTTTTTTTTAGGACTCTTGCATGCCGTGTTTTGTTTTAGCCTAGATACGAATCAGAGTGTTTTTTTTGGTAAGGACCACGATAAAATATTTTCTACTTGAAATTTAAATAAAAATTTTTAGGCTCACATAGTAACTCTAACGATTTAAGAAGTAAGCTCGGGACTGCCGAGAGTCAGCATAAGCATATTATTACTTTCTCTTTCTTGTTAGGCACCTCCCCGCCTGCGGGTTCTGGCAGACCACCTGACCTATTAGGGTGCAGTTCTGTTAAGGGGATGTTGTGCAATCTCTAAGGAAAAATCTATTTTCTAAGCCTAATTTTAAAACTGCTTCATAAATCATTTTATGCATTCGAGTCAATTAGCATACATTATATTAGATACAAATTAAAAGATTCTAAAATTTTAATTGCATTATGCTCTCAGGCATCATTTACCCTACATAAGAAAAGGGGCCAATTAGGATTTGTCTTACATGTCGGCCCCGACTTCTCAAAACTTAAATAATGTCCCTACCCATCTTTCATAAGAGACTGGACACATGGATTTGAAGCGCCTAGGTGGTTAGCTGGCTCCTTAATCCAGGCCGAGATAAGTCCAGATTTGCACTGCCTTGGCTAGGTTCGGGTCACTACTTTGTAGTACCTAATTTAGTTTTAGGTTCTGAGGCAGATTTTTAAATCTTAAGTCCTCACCCGCCGGGAATATAATCCCAAATTTCTAATAAAATATCAATTCAAATCTAAAAATTTCTCTCTTAAAATGTAAAGCCCAACATAGGGTAAACTGAGGTTGCCTCTGAGCTTCTCAGAATCCGACACCTCCTACTTTTCTTTCTTTGACTCGTTAATAATTGTTCAACGTTGAGTTTTCTCCTTGAAAATTTTTACTTCTTTCCTTATCTTCCACTTTGTAATCGAAGGGTAAGAAATCACTACTTTAATCGAGATTTTTCTTAGGAGTATCCCTCCTATGATGTAATTAACAATAGGGGCTTGCCCCTATAGGGATTTGAGAACTCCAGTTTAAAATAAACCTTATTTTATGTACATAAGACAAGGAAAAAATCTCTGGGAATGCAGATTATTTTCTAAAACTCATTTTTAATTTTGAATATACTTGTATAATATTTTTTTTCGTCTCCCTAGATGATATAACATTCTCCTTGTTATATTCGATCTTAAAAGTGACGAATTTTATAAAACCCATTCTTATTTTTGGATGCCTTGAAGAATATCACGTTCGTCTTTTAAGGTGATGTCGTATTCTCCTCGTTGCCTCTAATCAGAAGAGTGGTTGAATTTTTAAAACTTCATTTCTATTTTTAAACATATTCTATAGAATTTCA
Organism: Dendrobium chrysotoxum; assembly: GCA_019925795.1. NCBI lineage: Eukaryota > Viridiplantae > Streptophyta > Magnoliopsida > Asparagales > Orchidaceae > Dendrobium > Dendrobium chrysotoxum. The sequence continues at coordinate 43,034,281 of CM034302.1, forward strand.
TAATCATCTTTCGAGATGATATGTTATTCTCTGAATCGTGTTTGATCACAAAAATGTCATTTTTCAAAACCCCGTTTTGATATTGAATCCATTATAGAATATTGTGTCAGTCTCCCGATTCTGTATTTTATTCTTAATGCAGTATTCGATTACAAAATAGGAGAAATCAAAATCTGCGTGGTGACGATAAAATTTTCCCACCAAATTGCATCAAAAATATCATTAACATTTAGTTATCTACACTGAAATATATTTTTTCAAGCATATATTTTTTAAGTAACCTAGACACTAGGATGTTATATAAGTAAATATAAAGATTTAAGTATTAGATTGGTAAATTAAGTGAAATCTATGTAAATCTGACACGAAAAAAATTTTAAAAAATAGTTTTAAAACACTTTTAACACAAATAACAAAATAAATATTAAAGGCCCTTCATATGGTTAATAGCCACACATGTGGTCATCTATTTTTAAAATAATTATTATTTTAAAGCATGTTTTTAAGGGTATTTTACACATATACCACTAAATTCTTATGCATTTACATATCTAATTCCTAAATTATTATATTTACTTATATAACACTCAAATCTATAAATCACATAAAAATATCACTAAAATTAACTTATTTAGAATAAAACATGCATTTCATGTATATACTTTGATGTGATTTTTACATCATAGTAATATATAAGTAAATATAAGCTTTTAGCATTAGATATACAAATAGCAAAGAATTACATGGTATGTATATTCCCCTTTATTAATTTTTTTATGTTTGTTTGTAGTCATTTTTCATGCACTTTGAATAATTTGAGTGATTTTAATGAGTTGGATTTATTTGTGTTGTTGGTTTGCTTGTATGAAATATCTTTTAAAATATTTTACAAAAAAATGTATTTTTAAACACAAATAAATCATGCACGTCAAAATGACTTCAATGATTCTAGACACTAGAAAAAGTCACTCAAAGGAATAAAGACCAAATAGTTAAAATATATCTTAAGAAAATAACAATTAGATTAGAAATCCATAATTTATTATCATGAAGGCACTCTTCATTATAAGGTAACTACTTAAATGTGTACTCTGTCTAAGCTTTGGTACACCCTTACAACATGGGATATAATAAAAGGATTAATCTCAACTTTTAAAATGAACCTCAAAAGTTAATATCAAAAATGTTGTTTTGTATTCAATATACAAATAAATAATTATATATTATAATATATAAGCACAATATAAATAAATAAGTAATATTTTATTACATCGGTAGAGTCTTTAATAAATTTTCAATATGAAAGCAGGATAACTAAAGAAAATAAAATAAAAGAAATAATTATAAAAGCAACAGCTACCCAAAATCCAATAGAAGTCTAAATAAAGAATTATAATTTAAACTCAAAAATAAAATTTCTGAGAGGACTTTTGCTGAAAAGTTTGCACTTGCATCAACAATCAACCAAGCAACCCTGTAGAATCTACTAGAAAATAATTATAACAAATAAGTATAATATTGAAACTCACCAGTTAACTCCTATTCTCTAAAACATAAACTATAAGGTGTGGGGCATGCAGTATGCTAAGAAAAGTTGCAAGATTTAACTATAATATTAGTATAATAATTATGTCAAACCATTATGTTAGAATAATATTACATTGTATGAATGAAAAAGTGTTATATAATGTAAGATAATATATAGTTTGGTGATGTTCATGATTATTAGTACAAAAAATAGCTATCAATGTATATATATACGTTTTAAGTTTAATGACTATTTTATAATCATTATAACAAGTGTTAGCATCATAATAAAAATATGATTTGCATGAATCAAATTTATTTTGTTCAACCAAGATAATGGGTGTCAAAACAAATTTTACTATAATATAATTATTTCAAACTAAGACATTTAATGCAATAATTATTTATGTCATAGTTATGTACATCATATGATACTTCATTATGAATAATAATTAATATATATGAAAGTACACACATCAACAACTAGAAGTTAAAGGCATAGCTAGCATGCAAAATATCTTAAATACATTACAAGAAAAGAGGATAATGCTCTAAATAAAGGGTTCATTTACCCTTTAATAAGTAAAAGTAACATACCATGAGCTATAACACTCAAAACTAAGCTCTCTCAGGACTCAAAGAAATGACACAATTGAAAGAATTTGATGTTAATCTAAACTATATGGCAGACCCAAAAGAGGGGGTGAATAGGTGTGCATTAAAAAATTTTACTTTAGATAGAAGTTTTTATAAATAAAAAGACCAATATATTTATTTTCTTAAATAAACTAAAGTAAGAACAATAATTAAAACAACTAAAAACTTTTTTTTATAAAACTTGCTTAAAAATAATTTTTTTGTAACAAAAAATTAATTTTTAAATATATATATTTTAAATATTTTATCAATAAAAGAAAACTTTTTAATGACTTGCTCATATAATCTTTGTTATAACTAAAAACTAATTTTAAAATATTTTTAAAATTATTTTGCCAAAAAAATTAAGAGTGTTAGCTTACAATAACAAATATTTTTTCACAGATTAGCAAACCATCATAAGAAAATAATAAAATTGTAATAAAGTAAGCCTAGAAAAATAAAATAAACATAAATCATTTATAGTGCTTTAGTCAACTTGACTTACATCCACTTCATAAGTCATCTCCTTGGGAATTCCACTAACTCTCTCCTTCTACTTCTTATAAAGTGGAGAGGCCTCTCTACTTCATGGGTAATAAAGGAACTGTATAATATTTTTCTCCTCAAAGAGCAACTTCTCCCTAGCCTCCTCAACTATATTTGAGTCTCTACACCAAGACTCACCAAATCTCTTTTCCAAGAGCTTTTGCAGCAATATAAAAAATCAAGGAAATAAACCTAACTAAACAACCTTGATAAATCCTTCACCGAACATTTTTGTTACCTTCCAAAATATCTCTCAGAAGACTCGCTAATATCTCTTGCAAAACCTCTTGAAAGATTCTCAAGGCACTCTCTTGCAAACTCACAAACTCTTTGTAAGTGCTCTCTCCAAAAAAACTTTCTTAGGTTTCTTGATTATAGATATTTTTTTGGTAGTTCAAAAGTCTATTTATTAACATTGGTTGCCTGTTCATATAGTATGGTATATGGATCATAAAGTATGACTAGATCAATCAGCCTGAAACTCTAAAAATTACTCTATGTTTGATCGGACTGTATGATATAGTTTGTATAGTATGATTCATTTAAGTTTTTAACTAAGTGCATCGATTCATCCTGTCGAAATAGAGATAATCCAGATAAACTCTCTATTTGTTTGGACTATACAATAAATATCGTATAGTATAAAATTTACTCTGAATCAACTCTTTGATTTTAAATCCTAAAATAAGTAAATATCTTAAAAGAAACTTAGATTTCATATAGTATAAATAAGTTCATACAACATGATTAGATCAAATTTGAATTTATCTATTTTTGGAAATAATAAATAATGGCAAGTTTAATTTTAAATAGAGCAGATCATGTAGGATGACATTCATCATACAATATGATTTATTATTCAAATTTTTGTTTTAATGTTATATTAATTAATATCACTTCATTATCTAATTTCCAAAATAATCATAGTAATATCATATGGCATGCTCGAGATCATACAATACAATTAGTTTGAGATCACATGCTTTACTTAACTTTCTTTTATTTATTTAATGTATTTTGCACTCTTGTGTGTGTGTGTGTGTGTGTGTTTAGTAGTTTAGCCCAACATATTTCTATATGAAAAGAAGATTAAAAAATTATAAATTAACACACTTTACTGAGATCTTTTTCTTTGATAGCTTCACATTTGTAATTTTATGCTCAACCTGTTCATCTTCTTGATTTCATCTAGTGTGAAGTAGATGTCCCCTTTACTTGTAGTGTTAGTTAACAAATCATGCTCATCTCAAATTCATTTCTCATAGTAGCTGAAAATTCATTACATAATGTATCATTTGTTGATCAAAATATAATATTATATATATAAATTTTAACTATTAGGATATTTGACTCTATATTCTTAATGAATAGTGTGGTCTCTATGATCCATTTAACAAAAGATTTTTCTAAAAGAAATATGTTAAGCTTATCATACCAAGCCATGGGTGTATTGAAAAAACATTATGGCAACCCAAGAAGGGGAGGGGGATGAATTGAGTTGTATACAAAAAGAGCAGTAATTTTAAAAATTATTTAGTTTTATCTTATAGAAAACTTGGTGATGTGACTGATAAAGTTATTCAACAAAGATTGAGTGCACAAGAGAAAAGAACACACAAAGATTTTTATATGATTCAGCCCCCACTGGCCTAAATCCACGCCTAATCCAACCCAGACTAAGATTTAACTAAAAAATAAAATAGTTACAACAATCATATCTCTTTAACACTAGGAAGAGACAACCTCACATTATGGTGAGAAACCTCACAACAAGTTTTATAATCAAAACCAAAGAAAATCAAGTCAAACCACAGCTTGATACAATATAGCTCTCATAAGGAATATAATATATATAGCTCTCACAATCCCCATTTAAAAACAAAGATTAATCATAACTAAACAAATTTGTTTACTCACTGAATTTTATATATATGAGAGTGCAAATATGATATAAATTTATTTCTATATGATTTTGCAAAGTTTAAATACAAGAAAATAAGCTACAATACAATTTTCAAAATACTAGCTAGTTTAAGTGAAGATGTAATATGAAAATATTTTGATTTTGCTTCTTATGGAACTAAAAAAATGAATGAAAATTAAATAAAATCAAATGATAAAAATATTATTTTCAATCACAAGAATTAAAGAACCAAAAGTTTCTCAAGGAAAATCAAAATAAGGTGACAAATAGGGTGTAGACTAGGTAACCTAGTTTTCATAAAATCAGCCACCAAAAGAGAATCTTTTTATTTTATAAAATCTAAAAAAATATGATTTAAAACACTAATATGATAATAATGCTACATAAAAGAAATCACAAAAAAAATATTTAAAGTGAAGGTACCAAAGTGATGAAAACTAGTTAAAAAAAATTAGCACTTGAAAAATTAAAAATATATGAGATGAGAGAGCACACAAAAATAAAATTAAATATAAACTACTTTCAGAAGTTAATCCAATGACAAGCAAAGTTTCTTCAAATGTACCAAAAATCTTGAATCAAGTAGACTATAATAATTTCAAATGACATTCTCCAAGTAATCTCCACAAAAAGTGATTTAATCCCCAAAGAAAAATGAAATATATGAAGTATATGACCTTTAGGTTTCTGAAAATCCAAGAGGAGAAGAAGTGGTTGACTTTTGGTGTCCGCCAAGAGAAGATGAAAGTAACTTGCCAAGAGGAGGAAAGAGCATTACAAATTTTTGCCATAATCAAGAAATAGGGCTAAAATAAAATTGCTTTAATCTAATGCATTCAAAGGAATTGGAGGGAAAATTAATTAGGTAATAATTCAAATTGATGGCATTGATTTTATCAAATTAAATTAGGATTTAATTTGAATTAATTAAAGGATCAAGAGGGCCCCATAGAATTTTGACCAAGAAAGATTCATGAGAGTGAAATTCAGCTAAGGCATTAATCAAGGGAGTGGAATTTAAATTAGCAAAAAGGAAATGATCTCAAGGATTGATGACGTGGAAAATAGATCAATTTATTGAATAAATAATTCAACTTATAAGGGAATAGAGATAGGGTCCGACCACATGCATTAGGAGATTTCCTAATCCACTTTCTCCATGAAGAATTTGGCCAAGCCAAGGGAAGAAGTAAGGGTAACTAGGTAAATATGCAAGGAGAGGATTAATTTATTAATTAAACTTCAAAATTTTAATTAATTGAATTAATAAACTAATTAGCAAAGCATAAGTGCAAATGCACTAGCTTATGAATGAAATAAAGTAAGCATATAATACGATATAGCCAATGAGTTATATATTGAAAGTAAGTTATAAATGAAAAGTTTCCTTTTTTAGAAAAATTTTGCAAGGAATAATTTTTGAATTTTACATCTTGAAGTATGCTAGAGTATAAAGCTTTAAGTGTCATGAAGTTACACATCAAAAACCTTATCATAAATAGAATGCAAAGCACGAAGTGAGCAAAGTGAGCATATATTGCCATGAAGAAGCTAGTTTCAAATCAAAATAAAAATAAAGTTGCTAATGCATGATAATGTGAATGACTTAATCATGAATTCATTTTATTTTTAAGCACATTTCTTGTAATTAAGTCATTGTAAGTGTTTACACATATATTAATACCTCAAACCCCATCTTCTCACCAACTCGAGAAACTTCTTTCATGATTTAGCTCAATCACCTGTGAAGACATGAAACATTAAAATGAAGATATTAGATACCTCAAGCATGTATTTGTTATCATCAAAATCTAATGGGCCTACTGCAAGGCTCATGGGGATAACACTTATTTCAAAACATAGAGTTTTTCTCAATTTATAAACATGACCAATGAATGAAGTACTATCAAAGCCAAGTGGATGCTCATGTTACACATCTTCATTTATGACTCCATTCAAGAACACACTCTTGACATCCATTTGATAGAACTTGAAGCCTCTAAAACATGCAAATGCTAAAAAAAAATTTAGTGGCTTGTAATCTAGTAATCGGTGCAAATATCTCCTCAAATTTTGTTCCTTCTATTTGTTATAATCCTTTGCTCCTAGTCTTTCCTTATTTCTAAATATAGGTCATGTGTCATTTAACTTATTTTTGAATACCCAATTAGTTCCAATGATACTCTGATCATAATACTACTTCTCAAACATCATTTCTAGTAAATTAATTTAACTTATCTTTCATAACTATGATCCAAATTTTATCTTTCAAAGCTTCATCAATGCTCGTAGGTTCTACTATTGATATAAATGCAGTATGGATAATCTCATGTCTATCACTGTGTTTAGTTTGAATTCTTATAAAAGGATCCCCTATAATTATATCCCTGATGCATACCTCCAATCCCTAGGTAATAGTTCATTGTTTTTCTAACCCCTTAAGAAGTTCATATGAGGTTTTCTTTGATTTGGATTTAATATTCTTCCTATTCAATACATAATAGGCTATGTTTAGCAAGCTTGCAAAAATTAGACTGGAGATATAACTAGAAAAGAGAGAGGTTCAAGATTCAATGGTTCGACTGGGGTTGAACCAGGGTCAAACTAGATGACATAATAAATATTAAAAATATTTAATGATATCTAAATGATAAGATAACGATGTAATATTTATAAAATAATGTAATTTTAGAAATAAAAAATAAATAAAATTCATACATAAATAATATATTCTATAAATTTAAATTTAAATTTAAATTTAAATAATTATTAATTTATGTTATATATTTAAATATTAATAATTACTAATTTTAAATTTAAATGTGAATATCCCCGATCACTTATTTTAATTGACATTTAATAGAAATTTAGATCATATATAAATATATAAATTCAATATAAATAATTACTAATTTATGTGATATATTTAGGTATAATTTACACCTATCTATTATATATATAATTCACATTATAAAATTATATTTATAAATTCATACTATATTATTTGTAATTAAAAAATAGATAAAAAATTAGTTTTTATATTATATAATTAAATAGCTAAATAGATAAATATTAAAAAATAAAAAGTATGTATTATTTATATTATAAAAATTAATCAAAAGTTATGTTTGAAAATATGTAGTTTATGTGTTGTTAACTTGAGAAGTTCACTTTTGTTATTTATTCTCACATCATCTTGATACTTTAAATTAATGTTGTTTGTTTAACTTTTTTTTATTTGAAAGAGCAGGGAAGTCACATGGATGGTGATGTCATGAGAGTATGCTTAGTTTGAGCTACTTTAAATATTAATTATTATTAAAAATTTAAAGTGATTTTAAATTTAAATATATTAAATTTATTAAATAAAATTATTTAATTATATAAAATAGATAATAATTAAATCAATCAGTTTTTAAAAAAATGAACAACTATGTAAAAGCTCAAAAACTTTAATATATAGCTGTGTAAAAGCTTAAAAAGCTTTCAAATGAATAAATAAAATAATGTGTATTCATATACATAGCAATATACACCAGTACATAGCAATACACATTGCATATCAGAAAAAGAATTGTGTTTTCCAATATAATTTATTTAATACACATCTGTGTAAAAGCTCAAAAAGCTTTCAAATAAATAAATAAAATATTGTATATTCATATAAGCTTGAATACATAGCAATATACATCAATACAGGAATACACGGTACGTATTAGCAAAAGAATTATATTTTTTAACATCATTTATCAAATACATAGCTATGTAAAAGCTCAAAAAGCTTTCAAATAAACAAATAAAATATTGTGTATTCATATAGGCTTGAATACATAGCGATACACACCAATACTTAGCAATACGCAGTGCGTGTTAGCAAAAAAATTATACTTTCCAATATAATTTTTTCTAATACACAGCTGTGTAAAAGCTCAAAACGTTTTCAAATGAACAAATAAAATATTATGTATTCATATAAGCTTGAATACATAGTAATACACAACAATACATAGCAATACACAGTGCATATTAGCAAAAAAAAAACCCAACTGTTAAAAGGATTAGAAAAATAATAATATTTTCATAAAAATATCCCTTATACACATAGCTATGTATTAGAAATATGAGAGAATAAATGAACCAAAAATTTATTATTTTACATAGTTGATTTACAGAAATATGCGTTTTTGGGGCATTCAACATATAAATTTTTGAAAAATATATTCCAAGTTATTGTGTGTGAAACATCACAAAAAACACAAATTATTACTGCCTAGTTTATAAATTCCTCGTTGAAGCATTGGGGCTTGTTTGAGAACTTAATCTGCCTTGAAGGTGAACACATCTCTGTTGTATTTGCCTCTACGATAGATTTTTCTGTTGAAAATTTAAGCTCAGCAAAACGCATATTTCCTCATAATATACATTGAAAAGCAATTATTAGGTAAGTAAATTACATCTTACTCTTAAGTTTTTTCTTCTTTTCAATTAGCCCTTCATAGAATGCAACATCCTCCAAACCAATTTTCATCTTTATCATTTGTTTCTCATTTTTCTTTCACAATAGGCACCAAAAATTTTATCCCGCAAAAATCCTAAAGTTTGGGAACTTTCATAAGTTTCTTTTTTAAAAAATAAAAACGAGTTGGCTGACATGATTTCAAAATTTTCAGGATTGGGCTGGTCGGATCGTAAAAAAAAAGTTAAAAAAATTCATGTCTTAATTTAATTGGAGTCCGAATGTAGAGCTATGTCTGGACTCCGCACTTAATAATTTCGCCTTAAAATGACGAGTAGAGGCAAGCGCACCATTCTGTGTGTTAGGGCAGATAGAATCGGTTGAATAGGGCAAATAACACGGTCACGTGAAGGAAATGCTTGAAGGCGGGATGAAGCTTGTGTCAGCTGGGGCGATTCACATCGACTGTTCAAGCATGCGGTTATGTCCATTGCAATGGCTCCAATTGACCATTTGTTCTATTTTTTTATTTAATCATGCCAAAAAATACGTCTAATCCAACAATTACCGATAGTTCATATGATTTATTCGCAGGTATATATATGTTTTAAGCTATTTCTATCCAATTAATTAAATTTGGTATCTCCCACACTCTATAATTTTTTTGAAATGATTCCTTTCAATATCCTATGTGAGAATTGGTGAATTCATTAGTCTTTTTTGTACCGTGTTAGCTGACAATTACATTACTAATCCCCGACTCAGGAACATTTATTTACCCAGCCAGGTATCAACTTCGGCTGGCTTTTTTAGTTTAGTAGGTTCAATATTGAAACAGCTGACACATATCAAATATCTGGTCGAAAGAAACCAAGTCTCACTAAACACATTCTTATATAAACTACATCAACATTACATGAAATGCACAATCTCGGCAATTTAAACCCCAAAACATTCTGTAAATATTATTTCATTTAGAAGTTAATTCACCGACGTAAACTAAAATCTGACTACGAGGAAATTAATAAAATAAATCAATATTTGCATACTCATAATCAACTTATAAATGCTAAAATGATATTTCAATTCCATTATCTTTCGGTCAACCCAAACAAACAAACAAAAAAAAGCATCAGCAAAACATCAGTTAAAATCACGCAGATAGACCAAGAAAAATTGGGGCCACCGGCATCGAAAATCAATGCAATGACTAGCTGGATGGCTAATTCGCAGATATTTAAAACGCCAAATGATCAAAATTAACGTCGGGGGAACAACGGCATAATTGGAAAAGGTTGAAAATATAAATATGCGGCAGATACTCTTCCTAATGGAACACATCAATATAAAAATTGAAAGAAGATGATTCAGTCTACGAAATTATTATATAGAATCTCAAAAAGTTCTAAGCCTTGAGCTTTCCGTAGAATTTCTGCTTCTCCTGAGTAGTTTGGAAACGCCCATGCCCAAATTTGGATGAAGTATCAATGAACTTAAGCTTAATCTCCTCCAGAGCCACACGTGATGTCTGCTTCAGTAAAGATTGGCGAAGGGTGACAACCCTCTTCTTTGGGCCAACACAGCAACCTTTGAGCAAAAGATAGTCATCTTTCACCACTCCAAAGTGAGGGAACCCACCAATGGGAGTAATATCCTTGTCAGTCCTATTCAAACAGAAAAATATAATCAGACCTGAAATATTAAAAATGTTTATAGGCTCAAGTAACTTGAGATAATTTCAAAATTGCAGTTTGCAGAGTGCAAGGAGATATAACCTATCAAACTCAGTACTAGCTGAGTGAGACTCATCTCCAGCTTTGCCGATCTTATAGACCTTCTTATTCAGCTCAGTGCGATGGTGGTAACCATTCTGACCAGCACGGGCAACAGTAAAGGAAACTCTGGCAGGATGCCATGCACCAATACAAGCCACCTTGCGAAGCCCCCTATGTGTCTTACGGGGTAAACGGGTCACACCCCACCTTGTGACGACACCCTCATAGCCCTTGCCCTTGGTTACACCAATAACATCAATCATCTCGTCTTTCTGGAAGACTGCATCAATGGGGACCTGCTTCTCAAAGAAGCTGTAGGCATAATCAACCTTCTGAGCAACAGTTCCTCCGTTGACTTGAATCTCCATCAAGTGAGCCTTCTTCTGCTTCAAACCCTTCATTTTCCTAATCTGAAGAATAGAGAAGTAAATATATGAGTTGAAAAAGAAAAAAAAAACGAATGCTGATCACACATATTTTGAACAAAATACGCTTAAAACAATCTAGAAACCACAGGATTCAATCAGATAAAATGTGACAGTTTGAAGTAAAAACATCTGCTATACAGTGTGTAGCAAGTTGTACATTATTGGATCATCAATCTTTTATTAACATTCTACTAAACTTAGTTGCAATAAAACAACTAATTAGCACTTAAAACAACCTATGTGGAAAATATTGCGGTAAATCTATAAAAGGATATTTGATCTATCCTTGATTATTTGTTAAAAAGTATAACCCAATGATGCTTATTCATGTGTAATAGGTCAAAAAAAATCCACCAAAGACAGAACACCTATCCAAACAAATACATGGCAACAAGATACACATGAATAACTTGTCAATCTTCTAAAGCAATCTAATCATTAAAATTTAACTTTCAATAACAATTATGAATGATTTCAAAATCATAACAAAAAATTTTTATCAGCCACAAGGAAAAAGTGTCAGGCCACCGCATGATGCAATAGAACCTCTCCTTAAGAGGTATGCAATTTTCGACCTCTATCGGAAATTACATCCCCCCCCCCCCCGGACATGATGAAGACGAGCTTGATTAAAATAATGTTTAAAAAATTATACCCCTGGATCATAAATAGTTTACAAAAAAACTATTTTTAAAAAATAACTTTATATTTCAAATTTTTATTAATTAAAAAATAAAAAACTAAAATTTTAGATGCAATATCCAATCATTGCTTTTTGAATTTCATGTGTTCACACAAATAGGTCAACTTAATCCCTTAATAAAAATATAATAGATTAGTTTCAATTTTCACTAAATTTGTATTTGAATTTATTAATGAGAAAAAATATTGTTTGAGTAAGTTTTGATAGAGCAATTTAAAATTAAAATTTAACGATAATTATGAAATGTGCTAAAAAAGGATAATGAGTACTAATAGTGGAAGATCTGGAATTGATAATGGCTCGATAGAGCCTAATATTTAAGACAATAAGCCTTAAAGAAATCATATACCTAATTTAGAAATAAATTTCTAAATGTGGAGGAAATACTGCATTTAAATGCATTTAATGTAGTGCCAATTACAAAGGCTCATATTCAAGAGTGAAAGTCGAATTACTATATATTATTGATCATGAAATTAAATTTAGCCTTAAAATAAATGCTTCACAATTGAATGAAATAAGAAGGCAAGTCAACCAAGCCGAGTTAAGAATCAAAAGAAATCTTCCTAAAGAGATGTCACTACCTAGTATGATAACCCCAGAACTTCCTTTTCAGCATATAAGAAATTATCATCACAAGAATGCATTCACTTTTACTTGTAATAATAATCTTATAAGTTTTTTTCCACCAAGGTTCAGTGCCATTAGATCAAAATTATTACAAAGAGAAAAATTCAAAATTGAGAAGTTGCTTGAATTTACAAGAAAAAAAAAACATGAAAAGAGAAAGTAGTGAGTTAGGTGTGTGATGGCAGGACTAACCCTACAAAAAAATCACTAATCAATTTTATGGTAATAAGAGACAACTACACAATGTTCGTTAAAACTGTAAATTGTAAACGGCAATATAAATATAATTCTTCATTTCCAATTTTTTTTTTAATTCTTCATTTCCAATTTGATTAAACCAATTATTATGATGATTAGCCCTTCAAATGTTATTCAAGTTACTACTGACAATGCTTCAATTTGCAGGGCAGTAGCATTGTTTGTTGAGCACATATATCCTCTTGTCTTTAGACACCATATATTGTGAATACTCTCAATCATACTTTAAAGAATATGTATGCAGTTAAAAATATTGAAGCTAATGAAATCACTTACAATGTCATTAGATTATAGTGGTTACTGAAGATGTTGCTTTTATTAGAAATTTTACAAAGAATCATCATCTTATGAGACTTTCTATCTTCAATGATTTTTAAACTTTGAAAATGCTTGTGACTGAAACTCATTTTACTTTAATTATTATATTGAGAAAATTCAAACAAATTAAAAATGCACTTTAATCAATAGTTATTAGAAAGAAATGGTCAATATTATCTTGAGGACAATGTTAGAAAGTCAAGATATGTGAAAGAAAAAATATTTAATGATTTATGATGGGATAAAATTAATTATATTCTATCTTTTATAAATATTATTTATGAGATGCTCGGAGTTGCAAACACATAAATCTTGTTTGCATTTGATTTACAAGACATGAGATGTAATACTATCTAAAGAGAAAGATGCAATATATAGACAAAATGAAATAAAATAATGAAGACTTAAATTTTTTGAGTGTCTTTTATACTATTTTAGAGGGTAGGTGGAGCAGAAGTAACACACATCTATATTATTTGGCTCATTCTTTAAATCCAGAGTAAAATTTAATTTAACTTTTATAAAATATTCTTATTTTATAAAATAATAATTACCTAATGTTATTTTCTATATATTAGTGGAAGATGTCCAAGTAAAGAATGGCTTCATAAGGATCTTAAACATTTTCAACTTAGAAAGATTTTAAAATTTTAAATATAAGAAAGGCATGTTTAAAATGTTATTTTTCAATTGAGCAGAGAGATGAACAATGAATGTAGAGCTAGCTAAATTCTTTGGATCTACATCAACATCAAGCCTTTATCCCACTACATGGGGTTGGCAACATCAATCCTTTTTCACCATTATATCTTGTTAAAGAGTCAAATTCTCATTTGAATCTAATAAAAAAGACATTTCAAATACTTTCTAACCAAGTCTTTTTAGGTCTACCTCTATCTTTCTAAACATAAGCAAAATCTAGTACATCTACTCTCCTAACTACATCATCAAAAGGCCAATGTTTTATGTGACCAAGCAACTCTCTCTAATCTTATCAATCATTGGAGCTACTCCAACCTTTTCACGTATATACTTATTTTGCATTCTATCTCTAAGAGTAAGTCACTCATCCACCTATGCATCCTAATCTCTGCAACACTGAACTTAATTTTATGCTTCTCTTTTAATGGCCAACATGCTACACCATATAACATTACATATCTCAACACCATCTTATAGAATTTTCCCTTAAGTTTAAGAGTTACTTTTCTATCACACTACAAACTCAAAGCATTCTTCCACTTTAACCATCCAACATGAATTCTACTAATAATGTCTCCATCAATTTCATCATTACTTTGAACAATAAACCTGAGATATCAAAAACTTAAACTCTTTTTAATGACTTGATCGCCCAAAGTCACAATCCCCCCACTAGATCTATTACTGTTAAAATTACACTCCCTATATTCAGTTGTAGATCTGCTCAAACAAAAACCTTTAGACTATAAGATTGACCTCCATAATTCATGTTTTCCTTCAACCCCCTATATAGTCTTATCAACAAGAAGAATATTATAAGCAAAAAGCATGCACCAAGGTACATCCTCTTGCAAATGTCTAGTAAGAACATCAATGACTAAAGCTATGGGCTTAAAGTTGATCCTTGATGTAATCTAACTAAAATAGAAAAATACTTGGTCAAACCACCTTGTGTTTGAACACAAATAAAAACACCTACATACATATCCTTGATGACTTGAATATAAGTATTATTAATTTTTTTCATTTATAGAACTTTCCAGAGCACTTCTCGTAAAACTTTATCATATGTTATCTCTAAATCAATAAATATCATATGAAGATCCTCCTTATTCTCTCTATATTTCTCCATCAAACTTCTCAATAACTGTATAGCTTCTATTCTTGGGATATCTAGAGGAATTCAAATATCAATAATTTGTATATGATAGGCGGAGGATGGCTCAAAAAATATGATAGTTGATTCATTGCGCTTCAACACCTCTACCTCAAATAATTGTCACAAAACTTATGGGCCAAAATCCTCCTCTTCTGTGAGAGAAATTAGAGCTCATGCTCATTCATCCAATCAGTGAAGAGGAAAAAACACTCCACAATAGGCTGAAATTTTAATTTATGTATTACAAATCTTCATTTTCTTATCAAATAAAACCTCCAATTATATGAATGGTGATAACCAAATGTGGGATAGTGCAGGAGATGGGATTGAGTCACCTCGATATTATGAGATTTTGGAGATTACAAATCTTTCTATTGATGAGTCAAAATTAAAAGCAATTCTATTTAATGATGACAGTGAAGGTCAAAGAAAAATAAACGACCATATTATTCATTTTAGTGAATAGACGACAATTGTATCTTGAATCTAAATACTGTACTTGACAGTTCAATCTTACTTTTTTGATATCATAAACTACACAACTATTTATGAACCATTTAGGTTTTCAAAACTAATATTAGAATTAAAGTAGTTATTATTTTTTTATTATTCTTAATATTATACTTATTTCATTTCTATGCACTATTTTTTAATATATAAAAATTATAATATCATGCCAAATTTCTATTCATGTCCTAAATTTTTGATAATTAACTTGCCCCATATATGGGTCATGTCGTGTCTGTGCATCCTAGCACAAAATCCCTACCCAACATGAGCAAACCCTACCTCACCTTCATGATGATGAGAAAGTACCCATGGAGCATGTTGTGTATTATACTCGTATAATAAACATACATACTAATTATTAAAAAAAATTTCTTACCATTATCTTTTAAAAAGTAGGAAAATACACAATTTTAACCTTCAAAACATAAAACAAGCATTTTACATATTATATTATTGTATTTATGAGAACGTTCCTTTCGATCTCTTCAGATATGACAATAACAAAGTCTAATTAATATGTTTACATTTAAATTTAATTAAATATTACATATTTTTATTCTGAATTCCAAACATAATCTGTGCAATAAGCAAATGTAGCAACTCGTGTTTGACTTTGTTTCAACCCGTCAAGCAGCAGCATTACAAACAAAACCTAAACTGAACTACACATATATGCACGAGTACTTTCAAGTTTTGCATCAATAATGATATATGCTTAACAGTATTGTCAAAAGGCTAAGAAAAACTATCAAAACGGTAATTCACTTTATGTTCCAGTAGTCTTATCAATCAGAAAAAATTAAACAAAAGGCAATTTGGAAAAGGCAAAATTATGAACATTGTATTCAGCACTATCAACAAATTTCATGTATTTTGGTACAAGTTCAGAATTGGTATCAAACATATCATTAAATATCAATGTCCAGGCTTGGGATTGCATGCTCTTTAGGACATCTTTAATTTCAATACAAGCATGGACGAGTAACAAACTTATGACAGCCTTGTTATTTAAGTAGCAGCAACTATGCTACAAACTCTGAATAAAAGAAGCATTAGAACAGTACAGGTAGTATCTACACAACGAAAAAAGGCTTAATTAAAATAACTATACAAGCCTTAAAAGAAGATATAAATACATAAAGAGATTTATGTTATGCCTGCACACAGCAAGAGAAAAATTAATCAGAATGGATATACCTGCGTGTGAGCCAACACACGGACAACAGATGCATATTTCTTCATCTTCTCAAGCTGAGTTTGGATTTCTTTCTTTCCTTCTTCAGAATCATATTTCTTTGAATACTTGGTAAAAGCCTTCTTCTTGCTCCTATACCAGTTCTTATAAAACCTCCTCCTGAGTTCTTCACTCAAATGCTGAGCCCAGACAGTATTAAGTGAACGAAGACCACGGGGAGTCTTTATATAACCAACAACCCCCACAATGACCATGGGTGGAGTCTCAATGACTGTAACAGCCTCACATGTTTCCTTCTTGTGAAGCTCTGCAAATTCAGAAAGAAATATTTTGGACAAGTTATAATAAGAGTACTTATTAAATTATTGGTTGATCCAATAACCATGAAAGAGCATTTGTTTGCTTCTAGTGAAGCTCTACAAGTTGAGAAGGGGATCTTTAAAACTTGCTTTAATAAAGAGCAGTTGTGAAGTTCCAGTTAATTAAATCAAAACCAAGATTGCAGCAGAATTCTTATAATGCTGACTAATTAACTACAAAATCTGATAAAAATAATAGCACGGTTTCTTGTGCCAGAAATATAAGGCTAAAACATGCATGACTCTTAACATAACTAAGATGATTCAAAATTTAGCAGCAGAAAAGTACATCCTCCTCCTTAACCAATTATTTCTTCCATGTAGACTGCTTTTATTAGAAGTAACAGAAGAAGATACATGTAAAAATGAATAGAAATAACTTTAACATAGCAACCAACGCACTATTGATTATTTAAAATGCTAGAGAACAAACTTTAAATTAAAACATATCATTTGCTAAGGAGTCAGTTGGGATCACTTTTGTTATTGGTTTTTTATTTTTCTTTTTATTTTGTATTATTTATATTTTGACACGAAATAAAATATGTTTGATAGCTTAAAAATATTTTATTTTTGTTTTTTATTAAATATCAAATAAGATGATTTATGCAATGGTGACGACTATCACCGGTGAGGCCTTGGTGACAACAAGTGGAGCAATAGCAACAACAATGGTCGATCACAATGGTGGCTATGGCTGGCGACGATAATGACGTTAGCCAATTGTGATAGTTTTAAAATACTCTGACACATCTCAAAGTTGTTTTGAGTAATTTTAAAGACAATTTGATTTGTTTTAAAAAATAAAAATTAAAAACAATTAAAAATACAGAAAACAAATATACTATTTAAAAACAAAAACATAAGTGATTCAAAACAAGCCCTAAGTATTTCAATTTTTAAAACTTATAAAAGGCTAGTGGCTAATATAGTTGATTAAACTCAAACTATGACTCTAGCTAGATTAGAAAAGCGTTAGCTAGCAAAACTAAATACAAAGATGGTAGTTGGGCTATTAAAAAAGGTCATTGTTCACATTTGATCGTGTACAATTCATTAATTATCCCATGTTAAACTATTTTTATAAACTTATTCATTTAATGAGCCCAACATGAGCAATGTCATGTTTGATCCGAGGTTTAAAATTGTGTATTTGAGTATTGAGACGTCTTTAGTTTGTGAGGTGAGGCGTAAGCCTTAAAGAATTTTGAGATGTAAGTCTCAAAATCTAAAAATTATGTAACGTGAAAATAAAGGTTAAAAGTAATTTTTTATATAATATCCAAATAATATATTAAAGGATGATATATTAACATTCTATTGAACTACGAAGTACAAAATCGCATACATATAACAACAACAACATCAAGCCTTTGTCCCACTACGTGGGCTCGGCTACATGAATCCATTTTCTCCATTGTGTCCTGTTAAAAGTCAAATTATCGTTTAAATCTAATAAAGAAAGATCATTTCTAATACAAAATCGCATACATATGAAATAAAAAATTGCACAAGACGTAAGTGGCAAGTGATAAATAGCGCTAAATAGAATTGAAATCCAAATATTACAAGAGAAAAATAATATAAAATAAAAGAATTGCATAAAAGTACCATATGGCATTAGGTTCAACTCCACAATCCTCATTTCTCAATTTCCTACTTATCCACAATTAATTCCTAAAGAAAGCTAAAATAGTTGGCAATAACTCTAGAATCATCCGCACTGTCATCACTGAGGGGGTCATTATTTGAGTCATTGCCAAAACAATTGGTCTCTCTCCTGCCTAATCCTATGAAGTCCAATGCCTCTAAATCTACTTCATCAATTATTTAGCCATTTTTCACTTTCATAAATATTCATCATCAACATAAAGATGAGAGTAATACTCTAATTTTTTAATTGAGGAGGTGATTGTGGTGTGCAGCTACCAAGTGACCCCCGATGGCAACTACAACGGTAGTGGTTGCAGCAAAGCTAACGAGCTAGAGATCAAAGTAACTAAGAGGAAGCTGTTGCAGCTCATGGGTGCATGAAGACGTAATTTGTTTGGGCCTTTAGCTTAGGATTTAGGTAAGTTTAATAAAAAATATATAAAAAGAGTATGGCTTACGTCTCATGCCAACGACGCGAGGCGCACTTCAACCAAACTGAGGCGCACCCCTCATAAAAAAGTTCAAGGCGTTGAGGTGTTTTTTACTAGAATTACGTTTATACGAGCCTCATATTGCACAATTTTAAACAATGGTTTGATCACATAGTGCTTGATAGTAGCTTGATTGTGCTAATATACACAAAAAAATATGTAAAAGGCATGTATATATATTTGTATGTACAAATGTGCATGTAAATGAATATATTATGTATATTCATATTCATATTCATATATTTATATTTATATATGCACACATAAAAGGTGAAATGTTTATTCTATAATTTACATATGACTATCAAATAAACTTTATGATTGTAAACAGCTCATGCTTGGTTCAATCAAAAAGCAAGCTAAAAAAATGGCTTGTTTACTTTAAGCTAAGCTAGACAACACATGAGTTTGCTCAAGCTCAACTCATTTCCACCCCCTAATAGTTGGGCCATTCAAAAACTAGGCATTGCACTAAATTTTTAATGGAAAAAAAAGAAAAATAAATTGAAGAAGAAATGCTTTAAAACATACTTGATCCTGGCTTCTCCACCTCACGAACAATGTGCGTCATACCAGCCTTATAACCAAGGAAAGCTGTAAGCTTGCAGGGTTTTGTTGGGTCATCCCTTGGGAATGACTTCACTGCATTAAGAATGTGTCAATAAATTAACTATAATACATAAAAAAAGCATACACAAGTTTCCAAAAATTGAGTGATAGAAGAAATTAACATGAAATAACAATACTGATTCACACAGATGAAAATAATAAGTTGTCAAAGGTAAATTGCCAAGTGAACAATAAAAGCTAGGCATGAGATATTCTTGTCAAAATTTAGCTCAAGACATGATACTTGACGAACTATATGAAATCTCTATTTTGCAAGATAATATTTTTTGCTCATAAAAATAATAGTTTATAACCCTTCCTGATTGTTGCCTTGTAAAACAAGAAGAGAAGGCTTCCAAAATGTTAAAATCATGTTGCAATTTAAGAAGATATGTCTTACATCCTGATCGAAATTTCAAGCAAATCCTCAGCTCAAGCTTTAAGGATGGACAAAAATATTTAAATTTGGTGAAACTGAAAGTTGTTCAAACATTGGTGGTAAAGGAAACATAAATCGAAAGTAAACTATACATGATCCAGCAGAAATCCATTAAAAGATCAAAACCATAAATACCAAGACAAATTGAATTAAAAACATTCATAAATCATATATCGAATCTAAATAAAGGAATTCAAAAGCACTACAACACAGTCAAAAGCTTAAAATTATAGGCCTTAATACAACAAAAATTGTCATTCAGCTTCAAGCTTGATCAAAAAAAAAAAAACCTTTCCCACGGTGACGAGAAGAACGTTTCCTTGGAAGAAATCCAAGAGACCCGTGCCTAGGGTGCTCAAACTTCCTATGAGACATTTTCTTTGCCCACCCTGCATAATATAATTGTCGTTACAACACAAAATTTTAGCAACTAAAAAGAATTAAACAAGAAGATAATCGAAATCACTGCTGTTTGGATGAACATAATCTGAGAACGAGAGACGGCATGCGATAAAAAGTAACGAGCATTTCAGAAAGTCAAATAGGTTAATTGTGAAGGCTATCAGATTGGAAGCCACATTAACAAGAAGAAGCATGAGGGAGAAACCCTAAAGTCGCCCCTAGTTCTGTTGTGGAAGAAAGAGCCACAAACCTTCTACACCAACGTTCCTCTCCGCGGCGGCGGGCACCAACTCTCACAGCACAACCCTAATGGTCGATTTTATACATAGGAGCAACTAAACGCCTGAGATCAGAGAACAAAGCCGAAAATACGCCCTTACTGATCGGGCCGACGGCCCATTCTTCACAATCCATGCTATAATTCATTTATGCGTCGTATATAGGCCTTTTTTTGACACGATTGTTAAGTCGGGCTTCAAAATTTTACGGGTAAAGGTTAAATTTTAAAATATCATATTATATTTTTTAATTTATGATTAAATTATAAAAAAATATTTAATATATAATTTAAAAAAATACTTGAATTAAGCATGAACTTTAAAATATAATGTGCTATAATTAATGTACTCTTGATAGATAATCGAGAGGAATTAACACCTAGCAAGCCCCACAAGATACTCGCCCAAAGTTTCCAAATCTTACTTACCTGGATGCACAGGGAGAAGCATCCCTCATAGGGACAATTAGGGGTGTTTGTAGACCATGCAACTTGCCACTCACCCTATGAAGAAAGATCGGTCATCAAAGTTACTCGCCCTTGTCTAGAGTGGTTTCCTTCACTCACACTTGTTAATCCCGACTATAGTTAAGCACCTACTCACGGGGCTCTTAGCTTGCTGCACCACAACCATCTAGCCACAAATCTTGTCATCTCCGTAACAACAACTCACTTATCTCCCTTTCCTAAGGTTAACACAACATTTTTCTCCTTCCAGCTAATTAGAGGCCAACACGTGTCGAGGTTAGTTCACATTAGAAGTTTGTAAAGCATTGCACATTTTATCTATTTCTTTTGTATAGTCTTTCATTTAGCCTTTTTTTTTTTGAAGATGCAAACCATCTACATTAATCAATAAAACAAAAACTATTACAACCTACCAACCATTATTATCAGATTCCTCCTTTAACAAACTAATAAAAGGAGGAGGAACCTTATTCATGCTAATATCATCCCAAAAAAAATTGCTAAAAAGAGTACAGTTAGCATATAAATCTGTTAACTTATTACAGTTCATATCTATACAATTGAAAATAACATGGTTGAAATCCTTGAGAAAAGCAAGATCCTCCATCCACTGACCACCAGGAGGGTAAAAAAGGACGTGACGGTACGCTGCCATCACTTGGAGAGTGTAAAAGATGACGGTTTTTTGTCGCACCGGGTTGGTGGAAGAGTGTTTGAAAGGGCTTCTCCGCCTTGCTGTGGGGGAAAAAGGAGAGTCACTATTGTTTAGTGCAATACCTAGAGAAGGAGTCTCCAAGGAGTGGATGTAGGTCAAATTGGACCGAACCACTATAAAATTTGGTGTTCTTTTATTGTTTTTAATTTGTCTCACATTTTTATTTTCTGCATTTAAAATTTTTATGGTTGAAAAATCCTCTGTGATAATCATTTATATAAATAACTGCTTATTTCAGGATTAGTGATTTAATTTTCTAAAAGATCTAAAAAGGTTTTCAAAAATCTAAGAAAATTTATTTTTTTTATATAACCAATTCACCCCCCCCCCCCCCCCTTCATGGTTAGCCTTGGGATAGTTCTATAAGGTCTAACAACCAACACGAACTTTCACATCCCATATATTGACCTGGGTTAGCCTGCACCAAA
Source organism: Dendrobium chrysotoxum (assembly GCA_019925795.1). NCBI lineage: Eukaryota > Viridiplantae > Streptophyta > Magnoliopsida > Asparagales > Orchidaceae > Dendrobium > Dendrobium chrysotoxum. The sequence goes on from CM034302.1 coordinate 43,056,892, forward strand.
ATCAAACTTCCATGAGTCATTTTTTTATCCAAAAGAATTAAACCCAAACAACCCATGCATTGTCTTCCTAAAGCTTCCAAACATGTGCTTAGCTCATCTGAGGCCATGTGGTTACCTGAGGTGGCAAAAATTCCAAGAAATAAGAACAAGTTAGCATAGTTCACCCATAACTAACTCCAGAACAAACCACATGGGCTTAAACCTTCCAGAACACATGCTTAACACTCATTGAATTGTCCCTAAGTGAATTGGTCACTTGGCAAGGTCTCACATAGCTAGAATTTGAATTAAATGTATTGAATATTATATTATAAATACTCTAATTTCTTGTGAGGAAATGATTTAACATTTGCTTCTAAATACTCCCTAAGGCTTCCTCAGTGTTTACCTTGCTTCCCTTGAGATCCAGAGCATGTCCTATGAGAATTTAACCAAGCTTTAGTCAGCTCTTTTGACAAGATATCCAAATTTCAACCCACTACTCCTCAACTCCTGCAAATTAAAAGAAAAGTGTTCCCCTAGTCCAAAAGAACTTACCTGTATAAGAATCCCCATCAATTGACTCTTATGTAGAGGTAATTTTTAAACATGATCCCTTAGATTGATAGGTTTGGTCAATTATGAAGTGAACCTCTAATCCATGGTTATCTAGCTGTTGGATTGGAAGGTCTTGGTGAGATGATACTTCTAGATCAATTTGAGTAAGATCTATTAGTTAAATCTCTTGGATCAAACAAAAATGCATTCACGATTAAAAATTACATATGGGAAGTTGAAGATGAAATCACATGAATCAATTTGATCTAAATCAGAGGAATGATTGCGATTAAGTTGGATCATGTTACCATCCAGCAGCTTTGAGCTAGGTTATCCTTGTCGTTTGATCTTTGATCGAATAGCTTGAAAGTTCAAGAGGGATGTTAAGCCCTTGTGAACTAGTCCCGAGGCTAACCAAGAGGGGGGGTGATTTGGTTATTTAAAAAAAAATTCGTGAGTAAAAATGATTTAGGAAAATCTTTTTGAATATTTTAATACAATTACAGTTTCGTGATGATGTGTAGATGTTCACAATAACGAAATAATAATCACAATCACATAATCATAAACAAAAAAATAAGTGCAAAAAATAATCAGAAAGTACACACTATATTTTATAGTGGTTCAGTCAACTTGACCTACGTCCACTCCCTAGAGCCTCCCTTCTAGGTATTACAGTAATACTAAGTGACTCTCCTTCTGCTCCCACAGTAAGGCAGAGAAGCCTATACAAAACTCCTTTCCACCAACCCGGTGAGGCAAAGAACCTAGACTCCTTTTGCTTCCTCCTGAAGCAGGCAGAGAACCTGGACTCCTTTCGCTTCCTTCTGAAGCAGGCAGAGAACCTAGATTTTCTTACGGATAATCCTCCCACAGAGATACCAATAAGATAAGAGATAATGATTGGAGAAGATGAATCAGATCCTTGTTTGGAGCAACCTTTGTGAATCCCTCATAAACTCCCCCTCACAAGATCCTCTCTCTCTCCCAAGGTCTCTCTATCTCTCTCTCTAGATTTTTTCTAGAAAGGAAAGTGGCAAAAGATTTTTCTTGTTGAAAGAAAAAGATCTTAAATAGGAGGGCTCAAAAATTACCCTAAATCTCAACTGGTCGTTAAAGATCGTCCAGGCGATTGGCTAATCATCCTGTACGATCAGTACAAAATTACATGAATCAGCCTGGACGATCTGGTTTCTCTGGACGATTAGTAGAAAAAATGTATTCTAATCATCCCGTACGATGCTGCGATCATCCGGGACGATTAGTGTAAATCAGGAATTTTGTCCAGAAGACAGCTCGGGTCATCCAAGGCAACCTATGCTAGACTATCTCATAAAGACTTGATCGTCTGGGATGATATATATATTGTCCTATATAACTAGTTCAAAAATGACAATATCATCCTGCATATTTCTAGGATCGTACAGCCAAAACATGTTAGATGATCTCAAAATGACTTAATCACCCATGCCGATATCTCGATCGTCCCGGACTATTAGTTCAAAATCAAGAATATCGTCCAACATATTTCTCGGATCATCCAGTTGAAGTTCTCTAGACGGTCAAGATTTTGCATGTATCATCTCGGATGATATAGGATCATCCAGGATGATATGATTGATATTGACTTTCACCTTCCCCGGTGCGGCGGAGTAGCCGGGTCTTTTGACACCAAAGAGGTCTTCTTCTTCCCAAAGCTTCCCTCAAGACAAACCTTGACTCTTGGAGGAACTCAGGTGCAAGTTCGTTGGAGCAACCGTGTGAAAACCCCCTCTCACACTCCCTTAAAGCCCACAAGGATCTTCTCCCTCTCTTACAAACTCCACACTTTCTCTCCCTAGCCCAAAGCTTTCTCTTCAAGCTTTCTTTAGAAGAAAACAACTCAATGAATGCTCAAAAAGACTCCTACAAAGTCTTATGAGAAAGCTTAAATAGAGGGCTTCAAAAAATCCTAAAAATCCAATTCAGCCGTCAAAGATTGTACAATACGATCGCAGGATCGTCCAGTACGATGTGCAGAATTTGACCTGTTAGTACTGTACGATCTCAGAATCGTACAGTACGATTAGTTCAATCGAAGTGCAGTTCTTCTAGAACGAATCCTGGGACGACCAAAATCTTCTCTGATCATCGTACCGTACGATCCAGTTCGTACAGTACGATCTAAATATCAAAATTATGCAGATTTGATTGAATAATCACATGATTAAATTAGGCAATATTTTAAACATCATACAGTACGATTAAGATCGTACAGTACGAATAGAACAATTTTCAAATTCAAATTTTTGCCTAATTTAATGATTGACGGGGTTTCTAATTATACCAGATCGTCCAGTACGATGTGATGTTCGTATTGTACGATTAGTTATATTTCAAAAGAATTTTTTTCTAGAAAAATAAAATATTTTAATTAATTTTTGTAACACCAGATCGTACAGTACGATCCAGATCATACAGTACGATGTACAGAAAAATTAAAATATTTAACATTAAATTTTCTCCCATTGTGTATGTGTGCACGGTCACCAGGCTATCATGCACCTTTACAGGACTTGACTCAAGAAGTTAAAATAAATAAATGAAAATTACATTTTCTTTCAACATAACTTATTCTACCTAGTCTTGAGCCCTGAATCTTCAAAGACCGATGCATGTTGTACCTGAAATGTTAGTCAACACAAAAATATGTATACACAACAAATACTAGGAGAAATAAAGAGCCAATCAATAATATTGTTATTATCAAAATCATAAACTCGGGAGCCCGAGTTGTAACAATCTCCCCCTTTTTGATGATGGCAAATATTATTGGTTGAATTTATAAATTTAAAAATATTTTCTCCTAATCTCCCCCTCACTAAGAGAATTATATTAAAAATAGGGGTAAGCATTTTTTTTAACAAATAAATATTTAGAAACTAAATAACATAAAATAAAAAAACTAAATAACAAAAAATTTAAAAAAAAAACTAAATCATAAATGCAACCAACCACAATACATTCTCCCCCTTTGACATTATCAAAAAGAAGAGATATAATGCAACATGTAAGTTAAACTACATGCAAAAAAAAAAAAGGTAATGACATATAAGAAACTAAAATATGAAATCATGCTTAAAACATACTAAACATCAAACACACAAAATAGATAAACAAACATACAAAACAAATAAACAAAACACATAAACAAACCTCAAGATACTTATACCTGATTAGAATTACTAATCGAATTCTTGATGATTTAGCATAAGCTTGTTACCTCATCATCTTGCTCCTGTTTTGATGATTTAGAAGCTAAGTCTGCCCAGGAGATTTTTTGCTTCTTTTTATTTCCCCTTATTGGAATTGGCTTATCCTCACTCTTTTTCTTTACAAGATGTTTCTTAAGATTGGGGCATTCATTTTTGAAATGTCCAGGTTTCCTACACCTAAAACAAATAATGTCAGAAGCAGGCTTATCATACTTATCATTTTTACCTCTGCTTCACTTTTGTTCTCTCTTGTGCTTGTGCTTCAGTAGACTTTTGAATTGGTTTGTTATTAATGCCATTTTCTCATTCTCATCACTTTCTAAGCCATCTTTATCTTCGTCGTTTGCTTTTAGCACTATAACCTTTTCATCACCTGCATCGAAAAGTCTTTGACTCACAGTTTGCTCGTAGGCAATGAGTGAGCCAATTAGATTATCAATAGAATAAGAATTCAAGTCTTTTGATTCACATATAGCAGTCACTTTGGCATCAAATTTATCAGGTAGACAATATAAAATTTTGTTGACCTTTTCTAGGTTTGAAAGTTCTCTACCTAAAGCAAGCAATGATATCACAATATGAGTAAACCTAGTGTACATGTCTAAGATAGTCTCATAAGGTTTCATGCAAAAAAGTTCATAGTCATGCAATAATACAATTAATCTAGATTGTTTGACTTCACTACTACCTTCATATGTCATGCATAGTTTATCCCAAACTTCCTTGCCAGTGATACAGGTAGAAACAATTATATAATCATCAGAAGTTAAAGCACAGAAAAAGCAATTCAATGATTTAGCATTCAATTGAGCATAAATTTTTTCTTCTCTACTCCATTCAGCAAAAGGAATATCAGTTTTCACACCATTAACAATACGAGATGGTACAGAATATCCACGATTGAATCATATGCCACATCCTAAAATCAATGGATTGTAAAAATACAGACATGCAAATTTTTCAAAAATTAAAAGGAATATTTTCAAATAGTGGCGGACGAGTTATTGAATAACCTTCTATAATATTTTTATTTCCAAAGTGAGCCATTGATCGTTTTCCTCTAGGTTTTCTAAAACACTATTTTGAGTACCGCTTTGATACCACTTGAAAGATCGAGATGCGCCAAGAGTTCTAATATTTATGATTTTTCAGATTTCTTACAATAATAACTTAACTAGTTAAATGCGGAAGCTGATGATTTGTTATATAAAGATGGGATTATTCTCTAATTATCACAATAAAATAATGTTCTCAAATTTTCACCAAGCAGTTATAATAGAAAATAAGATGCATGAAAATAAAGTGCGAAAAATAAAATCAGAAAGAGCACACCAGATTTGTAGTGGTTCGGTCAAACTATGACCTACGTCCACTCCCCAGAGCCTCCTCTCCGGGTATTGCACTATCACTATAGTGTCTCTCCTTTAGCCCCCTCAGCTAGGCGGAGAAGCCCTTACAAACTCTCTTCCACCAACCCGGTGCGGCAAAGGACCGTACTCCTTTCACAGGCAGAGAACCTTGACTTCTTTTCACCCTCCTGGTGAGGCAGAGGACCTGAACTCCTTTTCACCCTCCTGGTGAGGCAGAGGACCTTGAATCACTTTCACCTTCCCCGGTGCGGCGGAGTAGTCGGGTCTTTTGACACCAAAGAGGTCTTCTTCTTCCCAAAGCTTCCCTCAAGACAAACCTTGACTCTTGGAGGAACTCAGGTGCAAGTTCGTCGGAGCAACCGTGTGAAAACCCCCTCTCACACTCCCTTGAAGCCCACAAGGATCTTCTCCCTCTCTTACAAACTCCACCCTTTCTCTCCTTAGCCCAAAGCTCTCTCTTCAAGCTTTCTTTAGAAGAAAACAACTCAATGAATGCTCAAAAAGACTCCTACAAAGTCTTATGAGAAAGCTTAAATAGAGGGCTTCAAAAACCCTAAAAATCCAATTCATACGTCAAAGATCGTACAGTACGATCGCAGGATCGTCCAGTACAATGTGCAGAATTTGACCTGTTAGTACTGTACGATCTCAGAATCGTACAGTACGATTAGTTCAATCGAAGTGCAGTTCATCCAGAACGAATCCTGGGACGACCAAAATCGTCTCTGATCATCATACAGTACGATCCAGTTTGTACAGTACGATCTAAATATCAAAATTACACAGATTCGATTGAATAATCACAGGATTAAATTAGACAATATTTTAAACATCGTACAGTACGATTAAGATCGTACAGTACGAATAGAATAATTTTCAAATTCAAATTTTTGCCTAATTTAATGATCGACGGGGTTTCTAATTATACCAGATTGTCCAGTACGATGTGGTGTTCGTACTGTACGATTAGTTATATTTCAAAAGAATTTTTTTCCAGAAAAATAAAATATTTTAATTAATTTCTGTAACACCAGATCGTATAGTACGATCCAGATCGTACAGTACGATGTACAGAAAAATTAAAATATTTAACATTAAATTTTCTCCCATTGTGTATGTGTGCACGGTCACCAAGCTATCATGCACCTTTACAGGACTTGACTCAAGAAGTTAAAATAAATAAATGAAAATTATATTTTCTTTCAACATAACCTATTCTACCTAGTCTTGAGCCCTGAATCTTCAAAGACCGATGCCTGTTGTACCTGAAATGTTAGTCAACACAAAAATATGTATACACAACAAATACTAGGAGAAATAAAGAGCCAATCAATAATATTGTTATCATCAAAATCATAAACTCGGGAGCCCGAGTTGTAACAGGTATATCGTCCAGAATGATCAGCTTAATCAAACTGATTTAATATGGTTGTCCTAATTAGGATTTCTGTTTACACTGGATCATCTAGGATGATATGAATATCATTCAGGATGATATGAATAAAATTTGAGATAGAAACTCTAACTCACTAAAACTCTCCTCCTGAGTGTGTGTGTGCAATGTTACTTAGTTAGGGGATCAATTTCATTATATTTGACTCAAGAAAGGGAAAAAATTATATTTAAACACACACGGACCCGATCTTGAGTTGGCTTGAATTGTATTTGATCTTTTATACCTGAAATGTTAGCCAATCAAAATAGAATACAGAAATGTTTGTTATCATCAAGATTATAATCCTTAAATCTAGGTTTGCAACATAGCTGAGATTAATATCACATTGTTTGAGGGGTCCACTATCCTTAAGTAGTCAATCAGACAATGCTTTGTAGAAAAGCGCATGTCTAGCCATTTAATTAAACTGGATAATTATAGGATAAATGGAATTTAAATAAACTATACTGATCCAAAATTTAAAAAATTAATATCTCCTCACATACTTAACCAATTTGCATGTTCAACCCCCCTATGAATTTAGCTTTAGGAGATCTATAAAAGCCCTATAAAATTGAGGTTTAATTTCCATTAGATTTAAAAGTAAATTCATAAATACATGATGCGGTGGGATAGGAAGTGGCTTGCTTAGTTGAATTATACTTAGATTTTCTTTGATATAAAATTAATGGAAGCCCACTAAAATACATAAGTATATGTATCGAATTAAGTAAGAAAATGTTAAAGTAGAGTGTTGATCCTATGAGAAAGTGGTCTGCTTAATTGCAATTAAACTACTATCGTTTAATCTAAATGCATAATTTATCCTACTAAAAATAAAAATGATATTTTTGAGTTTTTGTCACTAAAAGAAAAAACTTGAAGGAGATTTTGATACTTATGGAAATAAAGTATTTTGAACTAATGAATATAAATAACATAGTTTTCCTAATGAGTCTCTTAATTTTTAGATGTGGATCAAAGCATATGCATCCCTAGATCTCTATCAAGCTTGTTGGGGTGAAAAAAAAAGGTTTATGATCTTCATATAGTTTTTCTATCTCTGTAGAACCTGGAATATTAAATATCCTATATCTAGGCATGCTAACATTCAATTTCAATGCTCCTAATTATTCCAGCATCTCTCCATCAAGGCTATACATCACATTAGCTATTAATTACACACATGGCCATTATATGTATTAAATGAAGGGAGAGAGATATTGAAAACATTAATATATCATTTAAGGCATAAGAGTATACATTAACACTTGTTATGCTTTTTGCATCATCAGTCTAGAACTAGAGAATTAGCCAAATATGGAATATTCAATAATTAAACTCATTTTAATTTCTTTCATTAAAAGAAGGAAAATAAGAAAAGTAACAAGAAAATTATCACGTGAAAGGATCAAATGATCTTCTCCATACTTCTGCCTCCTCCAACCACAAAGTTGCTTATACAAATAGGCTAAGATCTCCACAATGAAATTATCTTGTACTTCACTAGCCTCTCTTAGATTTTACTCTAAGAGGGAACTAAAGAAATACACTTAAAATTATAAAATTTTGCTTAAGTGACAAAACACTCCAAATAATAGAACTAAAAAACTATTTATAGTAAGTACAGGGATGGGTTCAAGTGTCGTGGTGCTCGATAAAAAGGTGTGACATATAAAATAAACTAGCATCTCGACATTATAATGTTAGCTTTATTTTGGCACTAGCTGACCTAGCATAATTAATGATTGAAATGGCACATCTTTTAACTAAATCAGTGTGTCTCCTCACATTGGCAACTACTCTGTAATGACACTCCAAAATTTGAGAATTACGGTGCTCTTTTTCCTAAGGTTCCAGTGTTGTGGTGCTAAATTTTGGCGCAACAACACTATGTTGTGCTACGACGCTAGCCTTAGTGTCATCACAATACTGGTAAATAGAGAATCTTGCACTGCCATGTCTGAATCTGGCATTGGGCTACTATGAAAGTGTACACTACGGTGCTTATGATGATGGTACTACATCGTAGTTCAACACTTATAGATTTATTCTTTCTCATGAATATTTCCTGCATAAACACCAATAAAATAGTACATTTTCACTGAATTTAAATATAAATAGTAGTACAAAAATTTCACTTGGCAATACTCCTCACTGTATTTATGAAATTACTTTGCACAAATAACTCCAATTCCTCTCAAGCTTTTAGGGATGATTCTTATGGATGTTTTACACATCTTCAAAATTATTCATGACTGTTTGAATTATAGTGATGCCTTAATTAAAATTTTAAATTTCTAGGTTAAAAATTGACCTTGAAATTTAGAATTTTAAAAATATGGATCCATAGAGAATTTAGGGGTTTGCTTTAATGGATTGCTAGATGATTGTTCAAGGGTTAGTTACCATAAATTTTAATTTAATCTTTGGTCTAGGCTTGTTATAAAATTTTTAAAGTATAGATACATTTACTTTAAAAATTCATATTAAATCTTAGGGAGACTTTAAATGAGCTCAAATTGCTATAGTTTGAACCTTGTGTCATTAATGACTCATGGTTTGAATTCATGCCAATTGGAGTTCATTTGGCATGTCAATTAGCAAATCCTAAATTTACTTATATAATTAATCTAAAAACTTTAATAAATTAAAATGGGAAAATATAAATTAAATTGCAGTCAATTCTTAATCTATAATCTTTCAATGAAAAATAAAAGCCCTATTAGAAGACATCTGTGGACCTCCGAAAGGACACAACAAAATATCGCCGCCCCGTGAAGGGAGACAATATTTGGCTAATGGGAGGGCAGATTCGATCACACATATGATTAAACATTAAGGATAGTGGCTCTCACCAGCACACCCTGATGGATAATAATATGTACGATCTAATCACAACAGGTTTCCCCCACCCGATACATTAGCTCAAATGGGGTTTATTTGAAAGTGGGATTCGGTTTCCTATGGGCACAAGCCCCCATGGTTAATTACATCTCAAGCCGGGGCCTGAGAATACTCTCGATTAAGGATTCTACATTATTCTTCCCAAATTAGGATTAGCACATAGGGCAAAGACTAGGAAATCCTACTCGAAGGGAAAGAGAGGTTCAACTAGGCTTAGTCAATATGCACGGCTCAGATCAACATCCGGAGGGACTAAGGTAGTGAGAAGAAACTGGATAAAATAAATGTCATGCACTCAGAGCATATAAGAGAGAAAAATGGAGGTGGCGTCATCCATGTGACGCGGATATATAGGGCTTATGGTCTCTAGAAGATAGAAGACCTACCTACAGATGAGGCGTACTACGAAACAATAGTAGCCTTGAATCCTGAATCTAACGGGTTTAGCAATCTACGCAACACTAACACCCATGTCCTAGCTAATGCAATGCTAAAACCTGGACTTACCCCGACCTGGAAGGGGAACCAGCTAACCACCTAATTGCTTTAAAACCATACTGTCCAGTCACTTATGAAAGATGGGTGGGTAGGTTATAGTTCTTGGAAATAGGGCCGACGTCTAGAGGATCTCCTAATTGGCCCCAGACGGATGTTGGGTGAATGCTCCTATAGCTAATGCAATTAAAATTTTGATTTAGTTAGTTTCTAATGCAATGCATGCTAGTTGAAGCTTCCAAATCAGGTATGCATAAAACTTTTAAAAAGGCTTATAAAATAATTTTTAGAATTAGACTGGGCTTCCCCAGGTCCGGTACCTCATCCTCATAGGTCAGATTATCCGGACTATACCCGCAGGCGGGGAAGTATCTTACAGAAGAAAAGAGAGAAATACAATAATATGCATGTGACCCCGGATGATTCCGACAGTTCCCTGAGTCGTTAGATTTCTATGTTACTTAAACCTTAAAATTTTAAATGTTGATTGCGAGTAGAAAATATTTTTTAGTCCTTAGAGAGCCTAACAGGATCCAGGCTAAAATAAAAGTGGCACACAAACGCTAAAAAACTAAGAAAAGCATGTATCCTATGCGCAATCAATATCAAATCAAACATAGTAAATAATCAAACAAATAAATTAAATATCCATAGGCTAACTGCCCTTTAATTACAAACCAGGGTCTGCAAAAAATAAAGTGGCCGAGCACCACTGCCAACAACCTGGATTTCTAATCCTAATACAGACGCAAGTTATTTTGAGTGGGATACTGTAGATCTTCATCTTCTTGATCTTCTCTTTCTCGGACTCCTTGATCTCAGCTTCCTTGGACTTCTTAGATCTCAGCTTTCTTGGACTCCTTAGGTAGTAGAATGATCCAAATTTGGATTTCTAAATAGAAAAGGATTATCCTCATATTGGGTGTCCTTTCCTCTTTTGAAATCCAACCTTTGCATTCTTGTATTCTCACTCAAAATAGACTTTTACAACTCAACACCAAATTACAAATAATTTACATTAAAATGAAAGCAGTAAATTCTAGACTCTCCTGCAAGGTTTTCCTAGTGAAAATCATCCCAAGTAGTTAATATTTCATCTCAAGCAGTTATGGGGAAATAAAATACTCATCACAGCCACACTTGGCCATGCTCTTAATTATTTGAGTGCTAAGCAATTCTGAAGCACCTATAATAATTTATAATAATTTTTAATTAGCCCTCATTTATTTAGTGGGGCTGAGCAATTTTTGAAGCACCTGCATAAATCATCATTAGCATTTAAATGATAATTATTGCCCCCCTTTTATTAGCGATGCATGAGCATGACCACCTACATAAAATATCATTAGTATCAAGATCGATCCTAACCTATGGGTAGTCTATCGTGCAATCACATCAATTCCCATAGTGCAGTAAAAGTAAACAAACACACCAGCATCATCTCAATCACAACATGTAGTGAAATCTCGAAAATCTCAGCACACAGCAGAAAAGTAAACACCGGCCTAGCCTAGTTCTAGAAGTGGTGCCCTAGTGAATAATTCTACAGTGTGTGCAGAGGTCTGTATGGCTGGGATGGATCCTAAGCTGGGTAGTTAGTTACAATTGCCTATTATTCTGGTTTGTTGCAGGTCTGAAAAGGGAGTTTTATTTAAAGTCCAAATATTAGTAAATTAAGATCCATTTTAGTTAATTTGATGTGTAGGTCAGTTTTAATGCTTAGGGTAATGATATTCGGAGTTTAAATTGTATTAGTGATTTTTAGGAGGTTCGGGGTCCACCTATACACTAAGCTAAGGGGTCCAAAATTGACTTTTTGATTAAAGAGGCTTTATGGATAGTTAATATTTTTATAAAATACTAGACCTTAACCTAATCAGTTAGACAGTTAGCATGCCCAATTTGGATTCTTCTATCCAAAGTTATGATTTTTTGAAGTTTTGGTCTCGTTTTGAGCTAAGTTTGACCAGATTGTTGACTTTTTTATTTAAGTTAGTTTTTGGAATTTTAATATTTTTAATAAATACTAGGCCCTAGTGTGAGTTGAATACCTTTGAGTTTGCTGGATTTGGAGTTTCCTACGCAAAGTTATGAATTTTAGAAGTTTTGGGCCCTAGACTATAGGCTACGGTTGACCGAAAAATTGACTTTTAATTTTAGGCTAATTTCTGGATACCTAATATTTTTAATAAATATTAGACCTTAATTAGAGTTTAACACCTTTTAGTTTGCCCATTTTGGAGTTTTCTGTAATTAGTTATGAATTTTCAAAGTTGGGGCAATTAAATAAATTATCGAAATTACCTAATTAGGGGTACTTTGGGGGTTTTGGCCCAAATCAGCTCCAAACTGATTGGAATCACCCCCAAAGGTCATAAATGACCTAAGAAGGTGTTCCCAAGTGTTTGGGGAAAATTTGGGATTTTTTAATAGTTTTTAATGATTTAATTAAGGCAAAAGGTGATTTTTGATTAAGATTGAATTAAAGTCTAGATTGATGTCCAATTATGGGGCCCTAATTATCTAAGGTTGGGGACTAAATTCTGAAGAGTTTAAAGTATTATGGGTATTTTTCTAATTTAAAATGGATTTATTAGATTTTTCTGAAGTTTATAAGGCTTAATTAACGGGTAGATTAGGGTTTGCTAATTAAGTGTTTTAAAGAGTCCAAAAAATTCCCAAAAAATTCCAAGGGGTTCCAGATGTCACTAAGCCTAGTGTTTAAAGTTTCATAGTAATCCAGGATCTATCCTAGCTCCTAGAAATATTCTAAGTTCGCTAGACGGTCCTTAATTGTTGTCCTTAAGGTATCACTACATTATATAGGAATAAAATGAAGTAACTAACCCTTAGGCATAACATAGAGGATAAATGCAGTAAATATAAACACACCAATCAAGTCCTTAGATCTAGGAGAGCCTTGGCTATGTGCTTGTGCAACCTACACATGGAAGGACTACGAAAATACTTAGTAAAGAAACCTAATGAAGTGATTAGTAAATGATTGGGACACAATCATTCACTAATCCTTCTCCCACATGAATGCTGCTCATATATAAGTCCTAGGTTTAAAATTTTAAAGAGATAGACCTCTCAAGATTAGGGGATTTAAATAATACTTAATTTTAAAACAATCATAAAATACATAAGTATTATAAATATATAATAATATGAGTTTAAAAATAAGATAACTGAAATTAGTTCAATTCATAAGCATGGGAAGTCTACCAGCCACCAAGGGGGGCTTTAAAATAATTTTTATTTTAAAATAGTCAATTATATTAATTAAATAATATTTAAATAATTAAATATCAAAGTAATACAGGAATCATCCAGAAAAAGGTAGAATCAGGTATAGAAAATAATTTTAAATTAAAACTCCCATTTTTCTAAAAAATTTGAGATATTATACATTAAAATCCGATTTAAAATGAATAAGTTATGAATTTTCTAAGTTTAAATAGGTTTAAAAAAGATTTTTAAATAATTTAAAATAATTAATATTTAATAAATTTAAAATAAAATCTCTAGATTTTAAAAAAAATAAGTAATAAGTAATAATAATATTAGGAAACATAATATTATTAATATAATAATATTAATATTAATATAATAATATTATTAAAAATATTAATATTATTTAATGATATTAATATTAATGTAATAATAATATTAAGAAATGTAATGTCATTAATATAATAATATTAATATTAATATAATAATATTATCAAAGATAATAATATTATTTTATAATAATAATATTAAGAGATATAATATTATTAGCATAATAATGTTAATATTAATATAATAATATTATTAAAGATGATAATATTATTTAATAATATTAATATTAAAGTGATAATAATACTAAGGAATGTAATATTAATAATATAATAATATTAATATTAATATGATAATATTATTAAAAATAATAATATTATTTAATAATATTAATATCAACGTAATAATAATATTAAGGAACATAATATTATTAATATATTAATATTAATATTAATATAATAATATTATTAAAAAAATAATATTATTATTTAATAATATTAATATTAATGTAATAATAATATTAAGGAACGTAATATTATTAATGTAATAATATAAATATTAATATAATAATATTATTTAATAATATTAATATTAATGTAATAACAATATTAAGAAACATAATATTATTAATATAATAATATTATTAAAAATAATCATATTATTTAATAATATTAATATTAATGTAATAACAATATTATGAAATATAAGATAATTAAAATAATAGTATTAATATTAATATAATATTATCATTAAAAATAATAATATTACTAAAATGGCAATATTAATATTATATAGTAAAATTATTATTAAAATAATAATAATATAATAATAATAATAAAGTAATTTCTGTATTTTCAAAAAATAATTTTAAATAATTATTAGATTTTTTTATTTTAAAATAATTATTTAGATAATATTATATAAAAAGAATTAAAATAATAAAAATAATAAAAAAAATGGCGGTGGCGGTTAGCCACGTGTTAGCCCGGGACTGGTTCCGCGGTCCCGGGTAATGATTGGG